>CM075855.1:12087884-12710384 GCA_037975125.1 Latrodectus hesperus
TAAGATATCACTTCGGACAATTGAGCGCACCATACAAAGACTCACTTTTCTCCTAAAATATACTTTTTATAATAAAATGAATACCACAGTTAGTCTAGAAACATTATTTACTATAAAATTAAACCATTTATTTCTATATCTATTGGCCATTTTTTAAGATATTGAGGAAATTTTGGATTTTCATCTCAAATGTATAATTGGGAATCTGAAGTCACTTGTGTCACTTGAGCTTGTCTGTGTGCAAATTCTGGCCATAGAAACTTATGAAAAACCATATAAAAGATTAAGTGTAATAAGGTAATGCTAATTGCAGAATTTATGTAAATACTTTCATCTCGTTTTTGTGGGAGATTGAGTTGTTTTTATGCTGAAATACATAAGATATCACTTCGGACAATTGAGCGCACCATACAAAGACTCACTTTTCTCCTAAAATATACTTTTTATAATAAAATGAATACCACAGTTAGTCTAGAAACATTATTTACTATAAAATTAAACCATTTATTTCTATATCTATTGGCCATTTTTAGATATTGAGGAAATTTTGGATTTTCATCTCAAATGTAATTGGGAATCTGAAGTCACTTGTGTCACTTGAGCTTGTCTGTGTGCAAATTCTGGCCATAGGAAACTTATGAAACCATATAAAGATTAAGTGTAATAAGGTAATGCTAATTGCAGAATTTATGTAAATACTTATTCGTTTTTGTGGGAGATTGAGTTGTTTTTTGCTGAAATACATAAGATATCACTTCGGACAATTGAGCGCACCATACAAAGACTCACACTTTTCTCCTAAAATATACTTTTTATAATAAAATGAATACCACAGTTAGTCTAGAAACATTATTTACTATAAAATTAAACCATTTATTTCTATATCTATTGGCCATTTTTTAAGATATTGAGGAAATTTTGGATTTTCATCTCAAATGTAATTGGGAATCTGAAGTCACTTGTGTCACTTGAGCTTGTCTGTGTGCAAATTCTGGCCATAGGAAACTTATGAAAAACCATATAAAGATTAAGTGTAATAGAGTAATGCTAATTGCAGAATTTTATGTAACATACTTCTATTCGTTTTTGTGGGAGATTGAGTTGTTTTTTGCTGAAATACATAAGATATCACTTCGGACAATTGAGCGCACCATACAAAGACTCACTTTTCTCCTAAAATATACTTTTTTATAATAAAATGAATACCACAGTTAGTCTAGAAACATTATTTACTATAAAATTAAACCATTTATTTCTATATCTATTGGCCATTTTTTAAGATATTGAGGAAATTTTGGATTTTCATCTCAAATGTAATTGGGAATCTGAAGTCACTTGTGTCACTTGAGCTTGTCTGTGTGCAAATTCTGGCCATAGGAAACTTATGAAAAACCATATAAAGATTAAGTGTAATAAGGTAATGCTAATTGCAGAATTTTATGTAAATACTTCTATTCGTTTTTGTGGGAGATTGAGTTGTTTTTTGCTGAAATACATAAGATATCACTTCGGACAATTGAGCGCACCATACAAAGACTCACTTTTCTCCTAAAATATACTTTTTATAATAAAAATGAATACCACAGTTAGTCTAGAAACATTATTTACTATAAAATTAAACCATTTACTTTCTATATCTATTGGCCATTTTTTTAAGATAATATTGAGGAAATATTGGATTTTCATCTCAAATGTAATTGGGAATCTGAAGTCACTTGTGTCACTTGAGCTTGTCTGTGCAAATTCTGGCCATAGGAAACTTATGAAAAACCATATAAAGATTAAGTGTAATAAGGTAATGCTAATTGCAGAATTTTATGTAAATACTTCTATTCGTTTTTGTGGGAGATTGAGTTGTTTTTTGCTGAAATACATAAGATATCACTTCGGACAATTGAGCGCACCATACAAAGACTCACTTTTCTCCGAAAATATACTTTTTATAATAAAATGAATACCACAGTTAGTCTAGAAACATTATTTACTATAAAATTAAACCATTTATTTCTATATCTATTGGCCATTTTTTAAGATATTGAGGAAATTTTGGATTTTCATCTCAAATGTAATTGGGAATCTGAAGTCACTTGTGTCACTTGAGCTTGTCTGTGTGCAAATTCTGGCCATAGGAAACTTATGAAAAACCATATAAAGATTAAGTGTAATAAGGTAATGCTAATTGCAGAATTTTATGTAAATACTTCTATTCGTTTTTGTGGGAGATTGAGTTGTTTTTTGCTGAAATACATAAGATATCACTTCGGACAATTGAGCGCACCATACAAAGACTCACTTTTCTCCTAAAATATACTTTTTATAATAAAATGAATACCACAGTTAGTCTAGAAACATTATTTACTATAAAATTAAACCATTTATTTCTATATCTATTGGCCATTTTTTAAGATATTGAGGAAATTTTGGATTTTCATCTCAAATGTAATTGGGAATCTGAAGTCACTTGTGTCACTTGAGCTTGTCTGTGTGCAAATTCTGGCCATAGGAAACTTATGAAAAACCATATAAAGATTAAGTGTAATAAGGTAATGCTAATTGCAGAATTTTATGAAATACTTCTATTCGTTTTTGTGGGAGATTGAGTTGTTTTTTGCTGAAATACATAAGATATCACTTCGGACAATTGAGCGCACCATACAAAGACTCACTTTTCTCCTAAAATATACTTTTTATAATAAAATGAATACCACAGTTAGTCTAGAAACATTATTTACTATAAAATTAAGCCATTTATTTCTGTATCTATTGGCCATTTTTTAAGATATTGAGGAAATTTTGGATTTTCATCTCAAATGTAATTAAATCTGAAGTCACTTGTGTCACTTGAGCTTGTCTGTGTGCAAATTCTGGCCATAGGAAACTTATGAAACCATATAAAGATTAAGTGTAATAAGGTAATGCTAATTGCAGAATTTTATGTAAATACTTCTATTCGTTTTTGTGGGAGATTGAGTTGTTTTTTGCTGAAATACATAAGATATCACTTCGGACAATTGAGCGCACCATACAAAGACTCACTTTTCTCCTAAAATATACTTTTATAATAAAATGAATACCACAGTTAGTCTAGAAACATTATTTACTATAAAATTAAACCATTTATTTCTATATCTATTGGCCATTTTTTAAGATATTGAGGAAATTTTGGATTTTCATCTCAAATGTAATTGGGAATCTGAAGTCACTTGTGTCACTTGAGCTTGTCTGTGTGCAAATTCTGGCCATAGGAAACTTATGAAAAACCATATAAAGATTAAATGTAATAAGGTAATGCTAATTGCAGAATTTTATGTAAATACTTCTATTCGTTTTTGTGGGAGATTGAGTTGTTTTTTGCTGAAATACATAAGATATCACTTCGGACATATGAGCGCACCTATACAAAGAGACTCAATTTTCTCCTAAAATATACTTTTTATAATAAAATGAGATACCACAGTTAGTCTAGAAACATTATTTACTATAAAATTAAACCATTTATTTCTATATCTATTGGCCATTTTTTAAGATATTGAGGAAATTTTGGATTTTCATCTCAAATGTAATTGGGAATCTGGAAGTCACTTGTGTCACTTGAGCTTGTCTGTGTGCAAATTCTGGCCATAGGAAACTTATGAAAAACCATATAAAGATTAAGTGTAATAAGGTAATGCTAATTGCAGAATTTTATGTAAATACTTCTATTCGTTTTTGTGGGAGATTGAGTTGTTTTTTGCTGAAATACATAAGATATCACTTCGGACAATTGAGCGCACCATACAAGACTCACTTTTCTCCTAAAATATACTTTTTATAATAAAATGAATACCACAGTTAGTCTAGAAACATTATTTACTATAAAATTAAACCATTTATTTCTATATCTATTGGCCAATTTTTAAGATATTGAGGAAATTTTGGATTTTCATCTCAAATGTAATTGGGAATCTGAAGTCACTTGTGTCACTTGAGCTTGTCTGTGTGCAAATTCTGGCCATAGGAAACTTATGAAAAACCATATAAAGATTAAGTGTAATAAGGTAATGCTATATGCAGAATTTTATGTAAATACTTCTATTCGATTTTGTGGGAGATTGAGTTGTTTTTGGCTGAAATACATAAGATATCACTTCGGACAATTGAGCGCACCATACAAAGACTCACTTTTCTCCTAAAATATACTTTTTATAATAAAATGAATACCACAGTTAGTCTAGAAACATTATTTACTATAAAATTAAACCATTTATTTCTATATCTATTGGCCATTTTTTAAGATATTGAGGAAATTTTGGATTTTAATCTCAAATGTAATTGGGAATCTGAAGTCACTTGTGTCACTTGAGCTTGTCTGTGTGCAAATTCTGGCCATAGGAAACTTATGAAAATCCATATAAAGATTAAGTGTAATAAGGTAATGCTAATTGCAGAATTTTATGTAAATACTTCTATTCGTTTTTGTGGGAGATTGAGTTGTTTTTTGCTGAAATACATAAGATATCACTTCGGACAATTGAGCGCACCATACAAAGACTCACTTTTCTCCTAAAATATACTTTTTATAATAAAATGAATACCACAGTTAGTCTAGAAACATTATTTACTATAAAATTAAACCATTTATTTCTATATCTATTGGCCATTTTTTTAAGATATTGAGGAAATTTTGGATTTTCATCTCAAATGTAATTGGGAATCTGAAGTCACTTGTGTCACTTGAGCTTGTCTGTGTGCAAATTCTGGCCATGGAAACTTATGAAAAACCATATAAAGATTAAGTGTAATAAGGTAATGCTAATTGCAGAATTTTATGTAAATACTTCTATTCGTTTTTGTGGGAGATTGAGTTGTTTTTTGCTGAAATACATAAGATATCACTTCGGACAATTGAGCGCACCATACAAAGACTCACTTTTCTCCTAAAATATACTTTTTATAATAAAATGAATTCCACAGTTAGTCTAGAAACATTATTTACTATAAAATTAAACCATTTATTTCTATATCTATTGGCCATTTTTTAAGATATTGAGGAAATTTTGGATTTTCATCTCAAATGTAATTGGGAATCTGAAGTCACTTGTGTCACTTGAGCTTGTCTGTGTGCAAATTCTGGCCATAGGAAACTTATGAAAAACCATATAAAGATTAAGTGTAATAAGGTAATGCTAATTGCAGAATTTTATGTAAATACTTCTATTCGTTTTTGTGGGAGATTGAGTTGTTTTTTGCTGAAATACATAAGATATCACTTCGGACAATTGAGCGCACCATACAAAGACTCACTTTTCTCCTAAAATATACTTTTTATAATAAAATGAATACCACAGTTAGTCTAGAAACATTATTTACTATAAAATTAAACCATTTATTTCTATATCTATTGGCCATTTTTTAAGATATTGAGGAAATTTTGGATTTTCATCTCAAAATGTAATTGGGAATCTGAAGTCACTTGTGTCACTTGAGCTTGTCTGTGTGCAAATTCTGGCCATAGGAAACTTATGAAAAACCATATAAAGATTAAGTGTAATAAGGTAATGCTAATTGCAGAATTTTATGTAAATACTTCTATTCGTTTTTGTGGGAGATTGAGTTGTTTTTGCTGAAATACATAAGATATCACTTCGGACAATTGAGCGCACCATACAAAGACTCACTTTTCTCCTAAAATATACTTTTTATAATAAAATGAATACCACAGTTAGTCTAGAAACATTATTTACTGTAAAATTAAACCATTTATTTCTATATCTATTGGCCATTTTTTAAGATATTGAGGAAATTTTGGATTTTCATCTCAAATGTAATTGGGAATCTGAAGTCACTTGTGTCACTTGAGCTTGTCTGTGTGCAAATTCTGGCCATAGGAAACTTATGAAAGACAATTTATTTCATGCTTTGATTTAATAATATAAAGCTTGAATTTCTAATTTTGTCTGTTTAAAATTATATTTATTTTACTATAGTTTGTGTGAATTCAATTACAATCCTAAAGGTTTATTCAATTAATTTTATTAAATTGATAACACGAGCTGAAATGAATAAAAAATATGAGCACAAGAAACCTTCACTTTATGATTTTTCCGGAAAAGTCTATAGAGTCTAAAATGTTTCAAGATAGATACTTGACCTTATGATTTTCATTCTAATTTAAAATTAAATTAACGGATTATGTTAAGAAGTCAAAATTTCTGAAACTATTCAGTACAGGGAAAATAAATGTCGTCATAAAAAAATTAAAATCGAAAAGTACGATGAAAACAAAAACTATGCCTTTGATCATAAACTTTATTTACAGTTTCTCTTAGTATGAGTCAAGAAAAATGTGTTTTAATAAATAAAACAGTAAACAATAACATTGAATCAAAATCAGGGGATAAAATAGTTGGAATCTAACTATGCGATCTGTTTAAATTAATCCTTAAAACCCGTTTTGGAAAATTTTTTTAAACTTTAATAATTTCTCATTTCTTAATTCTTTTATAAAACGAAAAGAAATTTCTTTCCAATATTTATTCAAATAAAAAAGTTTTTTAAATGAAATTTATTTGCTTATAAAATGTAGTTTCGATCATATTTCTTGAATTTGCTATCAGTACCATTCTTAATACTTCTAGAATGTTAATTTTCCTCCTTAAAAGGAAGTAATTTTAATACTCTTAGTGCGAAAATTTTACCATAACTTTAGTTTTCATAGTTTCTTACGTTTGCATGAGTGAACACAAAGCGTTTTCTCCAAAAAGCTGTTTACTTTAGCGTTATTTTATTTTTGCATGCATCAATAAATTTCTATGTGAGCTTAATATTTAATGTGTAAAACTTGAGAGTCGAGACTCGGCTGTTATATCATTTGTTGAGATTACAGCACACATTTCTAAAACAATTAAAATAAAACTTGAATTTGACGATTCTTTGCTTTTAAAGCAATAATACTGAATTTTTTGATTTTTGCAACTTTTCCCTACGACGAAAATGTTAGTCAAATTATTGTGTAACATAAAGTAATCTGCTGCTACTTTAGCGACAGCAGCAAATTTATCAATTTTGACAGTTGTGTAGAATATTTTAAGTACATTTATATATATATTTACCAATAACTTAATCAATAGAATTAGAATTTAATAAATATTAGTGGTTCAGTACAGTTGAACTTATTTTTATCTTGTTATTATGTAATTATGTAAATATATACTTAAAAGGTTAATAGAATATGAAATTAGAGAACACTGTTTAAAATATGTTTGGTGGGGAAATTAAAAATGAGAAAACTTTGAAATTTTGGTCTAGATATAATGAGAAGATAAAAATAATTTTAATGAAAATAATTTGTCATCATTATTGTAAAGATTAATATGTATTAATAAATCATTTGCTTATGATATTTATTTATATCTTTTACCGCATGCTATAATTGTTTTTAATAGAATCAAAATTTTTAATTGTAAGTTTTTATTGCAATATAAATAACATTTCCAAAAAAATTCGAAGTTTGGTTTTAAATTTCAAATTTGACTAGCAAAATTTAAAACGTCGTTTAAATAACTTGCTAAGCATCCAGAATGAGAGAGAGAGAGAGAGAGAGAGAGAGAGCACACTGTGTTAATTTATTTCATACTAATTATTTATTTTGAATTTAGTTTTAATGAATATTTAATTGCTTTAAATTCCTTTATAGAACAGATACTGAAATTAAAAAAAATCACTACAAATAATTTAAATTATAAAATATATTTTGGATACTCTTAAAAAAATTAAAAACGTTTCAAAATCTTTTTCTCAAAAGAAGAAGCAATTTTTTTGAAACAGAATATTTTTATATATTTATTAGTTTTAAAGTGTAAATTAAACATTATTGCACATTCTAATAAAACAATAAATCCTAAGCATCTTTGGGATCTGTTTTAACTCATTTTGGTGAAATATTTCTCATTTAAATGTTAAATGGGGTGTTTGCATATAATTCATAGATGGTGGGGTGTTTACATATAGTTCATAGATGGTGGGCTGTTTGCATATAGTTCATAGATGGTGGGGTGTTTGCATATAGTTCATAGATGGTGGGCTGTTTGCATATAATTCATAGATGGTGGGGTGTTTGCATATAGCTCATAGATGGTGGGGTGTTTACATATAGTTCATAGATGATGGGGTGTTTGCATATAGTTCATAGATGGTGGGGTGTTTACATATAATTCATAGATGGTGGGGTGTTTGCATATAGTTCATAGATAGTGGGGTGTTTGCATATAGTTCATAGATGGTGGGGTGTTTGCATAAAACTCATAGGTAGTGGGAAGTCGGGAGGAAGGAAACCAGGGACTCTTCAAAGTACCCATCCCAATGAACCTTGCCCTAAACCTCCATAAGCTGAAAAAAATTTAAAATTGAAAGCAACGCATGATTCTACTAAATTTACAAAAAGAATCCTATTTTTTTTCTGACAAAGTTGAAATTCTGTTGGCATATTACTTACAGTCATTATTACCTTCTCGTTTTCGCGGACATATATTTTCTTGTAATTAAAATAATAAATAAAATACATAGTTAATGTCTACAAGAAACATATTTAAAAATAAATTTAACTAAGGCTGTTTAAAACAGCGATTTAAACAATAAATTTAAGAAATAATGATAATAAGCGGAAATTCAAATTTATCAGCTATTAGATTTCAGTTACTTATGTCTTCAAATTTTCTGAATTGATTCTGCTATAATTTTATTTTCTCTTCAAATTAAGGTTTATTGAAAACAAAAGAGAAATGGTAAAAATTAAGTATAAATTAATAACTCTAATAATTATTACTGTTACAACATGAAAAAGTATCCTTGCACATAGAATCACTTTACCCTAATGTTTGCAATTCTTTAAATAAAAAAAATTTTTTTTTAAAACTATTTCATGTTTCTAATGTTATTGAAAAAAAAGTTAAAATTTTTGTATTATCATAATGATTTATCTTTTAATATTTCAATAACAAAGTATGATAATTTGTTATTGAAATATTAAAATATTAATCAGTATTTATATTTTAATATTTCAATAATGAAAATTATGAAAATTGCAAGCAGTTGTTAAAATAAAGAATTTTCTTACTATTTCCAGTTGCCATGCGTTAAAAGACAAAAAATATATTTTATTCCTTACACGAATTAATCATCTGTGATGCTTCGATGGAAATAAATTATTATAATGAAAGTATGTAGTCACCTTTGTAGATGGAGATAACGATCCTTTTATGTAAGAATAAATGTAATGGAAGACGTATTTATTGACACTCCATGAGAAAAAGAATCTGAGCCATGAGCAACACAAGGGAATAAGTAAGAATAAATAAAATAAAACTGGTATAAGGTTTTTATGATATACTAACCTTTACATAGAGACAAATACGGAAATTGTTATATTATAGAAGAATAAGGTTTGTAGTGTGAATTTGATATATTTTCTAAAACGTTTCTATGTATTGAATTGTATTGTGTAGTATAGTATAATATAGTAATATAAAAATACTGTAATATAATATATGAGAGATATGATATATAATAATAATATAATATATTATATGTGCATTTTGTTTATTCTCTTTTATAAATAATATTTGCTAATGATGATTTATAAATTCATTTTAATAATAGACATTATATAATATATTCTTATAATAGATTTTTTTCTGTTTAAAAAATTGTTTTAGGAATAAGATATTAAAATATATGCAAATATTTCAGCTACATAAGGAAAAATGAAATGTGTATAATTCTTATCACAACCACACTCTATCATATCTATGTTATAGAGTAAATGTGTTTTTCAAAATTATCCTATAACTGCTATCATAAATCAATCTGCTTGTCAGTTGCTATTGACAGATAGCAATTTATGGAGATGTTATAATAATTAAAGGGAGATGAGATGTACGATTATTCTCAGGTTATATAGTAATAGACGCATTTATTTTATATGAATTACTACTTTTTCTGCAAAAAAAAAATATTTCGTTATGCGGGAAAATTTTACATTGCTTATAGATTATTCTTCAAGTTCATTTTGAAACTTGAAAGTTGAAAGGTATTAATTAATTCTTTTTGAAGATTGCACTATTAAGTGTGTAATTCTATGTATATAGCTTATTTGACAACACCATAATCTTTAAACACTATATTTAAATTAAATTTTAAATTAATTGATTTAAATTAAATAAATTTTTAATTAAATTAAGTTAAAATGTTTAACTTTAACTTATTTGGTAATGTAAGCTGAATAAAATACGTAAAACTCTTTTTAATATTATTTACTAAAAAGTAAATTTAATTGAAATGGAAAATTAAAAATGAATATATATATATATATACAGGGTGATTATAAAAAAACTTTGCCAACATCTGCACTTCTAGCGTCCATTCTATTTAACCGATCAAGATAATATTTCAAATATAGTTCTTTTGAGATATGCGCTCGAGATTCTGTGAATGGCAACACAGTGGCCCTCGCGGTTACAGTTATAGTGACAGAAACTCGAAATTTTCGAATGGCAACGTCTACTTTTTACCATCGCAAAATGTTCAGCACATGCGAAAACCCTAAATAGCGTTGAAACGGTACCGATATGTCTAAAAACGGACGTGTTCTGCAAACACAAAAAGAGTTCTGAAAACCGGCCAATAAAACACGATCTGGGCGCACGCAATAAATTTGCATGTGACAGAGTCAAGAAACCAATCACAGAACGCCGGTCGCCAGATATTCAGCGTAGGAAACCTATAAAATACCAAGCGGGTATGCGAAGTCGTCATTCGGGAACTCGCACATGCCGACGATATGAGTCTTCCTAGGAAAGTTCGCGGTGAATTGATCAAACTCTATTATCAAAATGGGATGAACGCTGCGGAAGCCTTGCGTGTGTATCGCCGCAATCATCGACAACGACGCGGCCCATGTACTCTGCAAGCTCTGCGTGATTTAGTGCGGAAATTCGAAGATACAGGCTGCACCTGTGACAAACAGCGCTCCGGACGGCCAACTGTTTCTGAGGACGTTGTCATGGAAGTGCACCATACAGTGACTGCAGGACACACAGAAACCGCAAGAGGCATAGCGCGCGTGTTGGATATTCCGAACTCAACGGTCCGCAAGCTCTTGCGCTCGGTACTTCACATGTTTCCCTATCGGTTCCAGCGCGTCCAGATGTTGGAGCCGGGTGACCCACAACAACGTCTGGACTTCGCAAATGCATTTTTGTTACGATATGATGCGGATAACGACTGGCCACTTCGCATACTATGGATGGACGAGGCGCATTTCACCTTAAATGACAGCATTAACACAAAGAATTGTGTGCACTGGGGAGAGACGAATCCTCATGCTGTGGCGCCAGTACCATTATTTGACGCCAAAGTGACTGCGTGGTGCGGCATTACAGCTACATTTGTTCTGGGCCCGTTCTTCTTTGAGGAAACGACCCCGACTGGCCCTGCAACATGTTCTGTAACGGGCCCTCGGTATGCAGCCATGCTGAAAAATTATGTCTTACCGGAGTTGCGTCGGCTGAATGCACTCAATGACATTGTTTGGATGCAAGATGGCGCACCTCCACATATAGCGAGGTCAGTTAAAAGGCTCCTGGATCAGCATTTTGGTGATCGCATCATCTCACGCTATTATCCTTTTCCGTGGCCTGCGCGATCCCCAGATCTGACGCCTATGGATTTCTGGTTTTGGGGCTATCTCAAATCCAGAGTTTATCTGTGCAATCCTCAAACATTGTCGGACTTAAAGGATTCTATACGGCTTGAGATTGGAAATATCCCTCGTGCCATGTTGCGTGCAGCGACATTGTCCACCGTCTTCCGCATGCAATGCGTAATTGCCTGTGATGGCACTCATGTGGAAAATGTTTGAAATTAATAAAGATTTTTTTCTCTATGTGTTCTCATCATTGAGCAGTGTCTTGTCTCTGTCGTATGCATTATTCCTCCGTGCGCCTTGAAGAACTGTTTGTATGTGTATAACACGTCGGTTTTCGGACATATCGGTACCGTTTCAACGCTATTTAGGGTTTTCGCATGTGCTGAACATTTTGCGATGGTAAAAAGTAGGCGTTGCCATTCGAAAATTTCGAGTTTCTGTCACTATAACTGTAACCGCGAGGGCCACTGTGTTGCCATTCACAGAATCTCGAGCGCATATCTCAAAAGAACTATATTTGAAGTATCATCTTGATCGGTTAAATAGAATGGACGCTAGAAGTGCAGATGTTGGCAAAGTTTTTTTATAATCACCCTGTATATATATATATATATATATATATATATATATATATATATATATATATATATATATATATATATATATATATATATATATATATATATACGAGGGTCTCTCTGAAAATTTTGAGATACAATTAGGTTTTTAAAGTTATATTTACAAAATTTTAGGTGTGTTCAAAATAGTCTCCTCCAGCATCAATGCACTTTTGCAGACGAATTTTCTACAGATTAAATGCCTCAAGCCATTCATTTCTTCGAATAGATGAAAAAAAGCATTTATAGCCACATCAATCTTTTCTTCTGAATGAAAACGACGTCCACGTAAGTTCTTTTTCAGATTAAAAAATAACCAAAAGTCGCACATAGCTAGATCAGGTGAAAACGGTGGATGTTCGATCATTTTAATTTGTTTTTTTAAGAAACTCAACTGTTAATCCGGCTGTATGTGAAGATGCATTGTCATGGTGAAGCATTAGTCCCCTAACATTCAATTCTTGTAGAATTTCTGGAAGACATTTAGTGGTATACCAGTTTGCTGTTACTGTCTTCTGTCCTTCCAGTTTGATGGCTTTGACCAATCCCGTACTTCTGAAGAAAACGGCATACATCATTTTTTTCAGTGCGCGTTGTTTTTTCACCATTGTCGGCGCGGGATCATCTTCAAAGACCCATACTTTGCTTTCTTGACGTGCTGAAACGTCAAAAAACGATATGTACGTTTCATTACATGTTACAATATTAGAAATGAGGTGGTGGCCACCATCATTCAGCATATTAAAAGTTTCTTTACTGATTCTGACACGCTCCTCTTTTTGATGCTCAGTTAGATTATGGGGAACCCAACGGCAAGCTACTTTTTTCATAAGTAATTCTTCATGAATGATTTTGTGTATGGCTGCGGATCCAATGTTAAGTTCCTGCTGTATCATTTGATAGGTACAGCGATTATCATCCATTAAAATTTTTCGTATGGCAGACACATTATCCGGGATTACTGCCAACGGCGGCCTTCCTGTGCGTTCTTCATTCTGAAGAAAATTGCAACCTCTTCTAAATTCTCTAAACCATCTGAATACAGTAGCACGAGCTGGAGATTCATCACCAAATGCTAATTGCAACCGTTGAACTCATTCTTCTTGATTTAATCCTACTTTGAAATCGTAGAAAATCATAGCGCGAAAATGTTCCCGCGTCAACTCCATTTTCTCTTCTGTTTAAAATTTATTCCACGCTAAACAAGTTGAAGTAAGTCAGCAAAAAATCGTCTTCTGTGTTAAAAAAATACTTTGTACCTTAAAATTAAACCGTTATTTTTATTTTTTGTAATTTTGTAAAAAGATTTTGTAATACAAGTTCGATATGACATTGCTTGATATGAATATCTTCAATTTTTTTTCACAAATTGTGAACTGATTTCTCTCTAGTATACCAATATTAAATTTTTTTTGTTTTGTACCTAAAAAATAAATATTTTCGGCTTGAATTTTTAACATTTTTGCTAATAAAAGCTCGTGGTTTATTTTTTGTATTGATACTTTTAGTTTCACAGTGTTATCAATTAAAAAAGGAAATTTTAACTTATAAATTTTCTTTAGTACTTTTCCTATAAAAACATAGTTGCATATTTTCATAGCTTACGTGGAATATTTTTCTATTACAGTAATTCTATTTTTATGCTTTGGTTAATTAGAATGTAGATTTTATTTTATTTTATTTTGATTAATGCAAAAATTTCGATAAGAATGATAAATAATTGAAAAAAAAAAGAATACGAACATTTACTATATATATTTACTATATACTATATATTACTACATATATTAGGACCTAATATTTAAAATCTATTTAAGGTATAAAATAAAATTGGAGATTTTCTTGATATTTTTATGTTTAGTAATTATAAATATTTATTTTAATAACAATAGTAGAAAATTCTATTATCATAAATTTTACATGCAAATGGAAACAATAAAAAAATTTTTTATATAATATGAGGCATTTGCATTAAAACTTGTATTCATAACAAATACCAAAAAATATTTAATTGAATCTTTTAAATAGTGATTACTAATTAAAATTTTTAAAATTTCTGAACAGAGACTAGATAATAAATTCGACGAGATAATTGTCCGCTGTGTTACTGAAACTTTCAAATAACACTTAGGACAAATACTGAACGCCCAAACATTATTATTGATTTGACAATTTGTGTCTTTCCCTCAAAGGGATAAACTTGTAACTGAGATAATTAATTCCCTGTAATTCAAGCCAAAATCCAAATGGAGTGAATGGCTGATTCCGAAGATGAACTGACTGATAGTATTGGGTGAATTGATTAATTCAACGAGTAGATTGATTTTGCAAAGCAATTACAATATATTTTACCATGCTTATAACTGTTTTAAATTGCAGGTCTTTTTTTTTAACTTTCGTTCATAGTTGAATTTTAGAACTTAAAAAAGGTGTTTAAACATAATATTTAAATGAAAATTGTATTCATTTTCTGTAAAAACTGTTTAAATATTCAACTTAAGATATTAAAAGTTAGAATAGAATTTTTAATCGACTTGGGAGAGAATTTCCAATGAAAGACATTAGATTAGTTCTTAAATAAAAATATGACAAATTACAGTTACCAGTATTTATTGATTATTTTAATAAATTTATTAATAAAATTAGGTGCTTATTAGAAACAATAATTCTATAAAATAATTTTAGGTAAATGCCAGAGTCACTGACAATGTATTCTGTGCCTTTCATATTCAAGGTATTCACTTGCTATATTATTGATGTAAAGTGCTGACTCATAAAATGTTTTAAAACAATGTATAAAAGATTTTACTTAAAAATGATTTTATTAATAAAACAAATAAAAATTAAAAAACATTTTGTTGATTAAAATTAAATTAGTTTGAAATTGATATTCGATTTTAAACTTAAATTTTTTTAAACAATGTATAAAAGATTATATTTTAAAAAAGGAATTTTAAATAAAACAAAACATATAAAGATTAAGTGTAATAAGGTAATGCTAATTGCAGAATTTTATGTAAATACTTCTATTCGTTTTTGTGGGAGATTGAGTTGTTTTTTGCTGAAATACATAAGATATCACTTCGGACAATTGAGCGCACCATACAAAGACTCACTTTTCTCCTAAAATATACTTTTTATAATAAAATGAATACCACAGTTAGTCTAGAAACATTATTTACTATAAAATTAAACCATTTATTTCTATATCTATTGGCCATTTTTAAGATATTGAGGAAATTTTGGATTTTCATCTCAAATGTAATTGGGAATCTGAAGTCACTTGTGTCACTTGAGCTTGTCTGTGTGCAAATTCTGGCCATAGGAAACTTATGAAAAACCATATAAAGATTAAGTGTAATAAGGTAATGCTAATTGCAGAATTTTATGTAAATACTTCTATTCGTTTTTGTGGGAGATTGAGTTGTTTTTTGCTGAAATACATAAGATATCACTTCGGACAATTGAGCGCACCATACAAAGACTCACTTTTCTCCTAAAATATACTTTTTATAATAAAATGAATACCACAGTTAGTCTAGAAACATTATTTACTATAAAATTAAACCATTTATTTCTATATCTATTGGCCATTTTTTAAGATATTGAGGAAATTTTGGATTTTCATCTCAAATGTAATTGGGAATCTGAAGTCACTTGTGTCACTTGAGCTTGTCTGTGTGCAAATTCTGGCCATAGGAAACTTATGAAAAACCATATAAAGATTAAGTGTAATAAGGTAATGCTAATTGCAGAATTTTATGTAAATACTTCTATTCGTTTTTGTGGGAGATTGAGTTGTTTTTTGCTGAAATACATAAAGATATCACTTCGGACAATTGAGCGCACCATACAAAGACTCACTTTTCTCCTAAAATATACTTTTTATAATAAAATGAATACCACAGTTAGTCTAGAAACATTATTTACTATAAAATTAAACCATTTATTTCTATATCTATTGGCCATTTTTTAAGATATTGAGGAAATTTTGGATTTTCATCTCAAATGTAATTGGGAATCTGAAGTCACTTGTGTCATTTGAGCTTGTCTGTGTGCAAATTCTGGCCATAGGAAACTTATGAAAAACCATATAAAGATTAAGTGTAATAAGGTAATGCTAATTGCAGAATTTTATGTAAATACTTCTATTCGTTTTTGTGGGAGATTGAGTTGTTTTTTGCTGAAATACATAAGATATCACTTCGGACAATTGAGCGCACCATACAAAGACTCACTTTTCTCCTAAAATATACTTTTTATAATAAAATGAATACCACAGTTAGTCTAGAAACATTATTTACTATAAAATTAAACCATTTATTTCTATATCTATTGGCCATTTTTAAGATATTGAGGAAATTTTTGGATTTTCATCTCAAATGTAATTGGGAATCTGAAGTCACTTGTGTCACTTGAGCTTGTCTGTGTGCAAATTCTGGCCATAGAAAACTTATGAAAAACCATATAAAGATTAAGTGTAATAAGGTAATGCTAATTGCAGAATTATATGTAAATACTTCTATTCGTTTTGTGGGAGATTGAGTTGTTTTTTGCTGAAATACATAAGATATCACTTCGGACAATTGAGCGCACCATACAAAGACTCACTTTTCTCCTAAAATATACTTTTTATAATAAAATGAATACCACAGTTAGTCTAGAAACATTATTTACTATAAAATTAAACCATTTATTTCTATATCTATTGGCCATTTTTTAAGATATTGAGGAAATTTTGGATTTTCATCTCAAATGTAATTGGGAATCTGAAGTCACTTGTGTCATTTGAGCTTGTCTGTGTGCAAATTCTGGCTATAGGAAACTTATGAAAAACCATATAAAGATTAAGTGTAATAAGGTAATGCTAATTGCAGAATTTTATGTAAATACTTCTATTCGTTTTTGTGGGAGATTGAGTTGTTTTTTGCTGAAATACATAAGATATCACTTCGGACAATTGAGCGCACCATACAAAGACTCACTTTTCTCCTAAAATATACTTTTTATAATAAAATGAATACCACAGTTAGTCTAGAAACATTATTTACTATAAAATTAAACCATTTATTTCTATATCTATTGGCCATTTTTTAAGATATTGAGGAAATTTTGGATTTTCATCTCAAATGTAATTGGGAATCTGAAGTCACTTGTGTCACTTGAGCTTGTCTGTGTGCAAATTCTGGCTATAGGAAACTTATGAAAAACCATATAAAGATTAAGTGTAATAAGGTACTGCTAATTGCAGAATTTTATGTAAATACTTCTATTCGTTTTTGTGGGAGATTGAGTTGTTTTTTGCTGAAATACATAAGATATCACTTCGGACAATTGAGCGCACCATACAAAGACTCACTTTTCTCCTAAAATATACTTTTTATAATAAAATGAATACCACAGTTAGTCTAGAAACATTATTTACTATAAAAATTAAACCATTTATTTCTATATCTATTGGCCATTTTTAAGATATTGAGGAAATTTTGGATTTTCATCTCAAATGTAATTGGGAATCTGAAGTCACTTGTGTCACTTGAGCTTGTCTGTGTGCAAATTCTGGCCATAGGAAACTTATGAAAAACCATATAAAGATTAAGTGTAATAAGGTAATGCTAATTGCAGAATTTTATGTAAATACTTCTATTCGTTTTGTGGGAGATTGAGTTGTTTTGCTGAAATACATAAGATATCACTTCGGACAATTGAGCGCACCATACAAAGACTCACTTTTCTCCTAAAATATACTTTTTATAATAAAATGAATACCACAGTTAGTCTAGAAACATTATTTACATTAAAATTAAACCATTTATTTCTATATCTATTGGCCATTTTTTAAGATATTGAGGAAAATTTGGATTTTCATCTCAAATGTAATTGGGAATCTGAAGTCACTTGTGTCACTTGAGCTTGTCTGTGTGCAAATTCTGGCCATAGGAAACTTATGAAAAACCATATAAAGATTAAGTGTAATAAGGTAACGCTAATTGCAGAATTTTATGTAAATACTTCTATTCGTTTTTGTGGGAGATTGAGTTGTTTTTTGCTGAAATACATAAGATATCACTTCGGACAATTGAGCGCACCATACAAAGACTCACTTTTCTCCTAAAATATACTTTTTATAATAAAATGAATACCACAGTTAGTCTAGAAACATTATTTACTATAAAATTAAACCATTTATTTCTATATCTATTGGCCATTTTTTAAGATATTGAGGAAATTTTGGATTTTCATCTCAAATGTAATTGGGAATCTGAAGTCACTTGTGTCACTTGAGCTTGTCTGTGTGCAAATTCTGGCCATAGGAAACTTATGAAAAACCATATAAAGATTAAGTGTAATAAGGTAATGCTAATTGCAGAATTTTATGTAAATACTTCTATTCGTTTTTGTGGGAGATTGAGTTGTTTTTTGCTGAAATACATAAGATATCACTTCGGACAATTGAGCGCACCATACAAAGACTCACTTTTCTCCTAAAATATACTTTTTATAATAAAATGAATACCACAGTTAGTCTAGAAACATTATTTACTATAAAATTAAACCATTTATTTCTATATCTATTGGCCATTTTTTAAGATATTGAGGAAATTTTGGATTTTCATCTCAAATGTAATTGGGAATCTGAAGTCACTTGTGTCACTTGAGCTTGTCTGTGTGCAAATTCTGGCCATAGGAAACTTATGAAAAACCATATAAAGATTAAGTGTAATAAGGTAACGCTAATTGCAGAATTTTATGTAAATACTTCTATTCGTTTTTGTGGGAGATTGAGTTGTTTTTTGCTGAAATACATAAGATATCACTTCGGACAATTGAGCGCACCATACAAAGACTCACTTTTCTCCTAAAATATACTTTTTTTATAATAAAATGAATACCACAGTTAGTCTAGAAACATTATTTACTATAAAATTAAACCATTTATTTCTATATCTATTGGCCATTTTTAAGATATTGAGGAAATTTTGGATTTTCATCTCAAATGTAATTGGGAATCTGAAGTCACTTGTGTCACTTGAGCTTGTCTGTGTGCAAATTCTGGCCATAGGAAACTTATGAAAAACCATATAAAGATTAAGTGTAATAAGGTAATGCTAATTGCAGAATTTTATGTAAATACTTCTATTCGTTTTGTGGGAGATTGAGTTGTTTTTTGCTGAAATACATAAGATATCACTTCGGACAATTGAGCGCACCATACAAAGACTCACTTTTCTCCTAAAATATACTTTTTATAATAAAATGAATACCACAGTTAGTCTAGAAACATTATTTACTATAAAATTAAACCAGTTATTTCTATATCTATTGGACAATTTTTAAGATATTGAGGAAATTTTGGATTTTCATCTCAAATGTAATTGGGAATCTGAAGTCACTTGTGTCACTTGAGCTTGTCTGTGTGCAAATTCTGGCCATAGGAAACTTATGAAAAACCATATAAAGATTAAGTGTAATAAGGTACTGCTAATTGCAGAATTTTATGTAAATACTTCTATTCGTTTTTGTGGGAGATTGAGTTGTTTTTTGCTGAAATACATAAGATATCACTTCGGACAATTGAGCGCACCATACAAAGACTCACTTTTCTCCTAAAATATACTTTTTATAATAAAATGAATACCACAGTTAGTCTAGAAACATTATTTACTATAAAATTAAACCATTTATTTCTATATCTATTGGCCATTTTTAAGATATTGAAATTTTGGATTTTCATCTCAAATGTAATTGGGAATCTGAAGTCACTTGTGTCACTTGAGCTTGTCTGTGTGCAAATTCTGGCCATAGGAAACTTATGAAAAACCATATAAAGATTAAGTGTAATAAGGTAATGCTAATTGCAGAATTTTATGTAAATACTTCTATTCGTTTTTGTGGGAGATTGAGTTGTTTTTTTGCTGAAATACATAAGATATCACTTCGGACAATTGAGCGCACCATACAAAGACTCACTTTTCTCCTAAAATATACTTTTTATAATAAAATGAATACCACAGTTAGTCTAGAAACATTATTTACTATAAAATTAAACCATTTATTTCTATATCTATTGGCCATTTTTTAAGATATTGAGGAAAATTTGGATTTTCATCTCAAAATGTAATTGGGAATCTGAAGTCACTTGTGTCACTTGAGCTTGTCTGTGTGCAAATTCTGGCCATAGGAAACTTATGAAAAACCATATAAAGATTAAGTGTAATAAGGTAATGCTAATTGCAGAATTTTATGTAAATACTTCTATTCGTTTTGTGGGAGATTGAGTTGTTTTTGCTGAAATACATAAGATATCACTTCGGACAATTGAGCGCACCATACAAAGACTCACTTTTCTCCTAAAATATACTTTTTATAATAAAATGAATACCACAGTTAGTCTAGAAACATTATTTACTATAAAATTAAACCATTTATTTCTATATCTATTGGCCATTTTTAAGATATTGAGGAAATTTTGGATTTTCATCTCAAATGTAATTGGGAATCTGAAGTCACTTGTGTCACTTGAGCTTGTCTGTGTGCAAATTCTGGCCATAGGAAACTTATGAAAAACCATATAAAGATTAAGTGTAATAAGGTAATGCTAATTGCAGAATTTTATGTAAATACTTCTATTCGTTTTGTGGGAGATTGAGTTGTTTTGCTGAAATACATAAGATATCACTTCGGACAATTGAGCGCACCATACAAAGACTGACTTTTCTCCTAAAATATACTTTTTATAATAAAATGAATACCACAGTTAGTCTAGAAACATTATTTACTATAAAATTAAACCATTTATTTCTATATCTATTGGCCATTTTTTAAGATATTGAGGAAAATTTGGATTTTCATCTCAAATGTAATTGGGAATCTGAAGTCACTTGTGTCACTTGAGCTTGTCTGTGTGCAAATTCTGGCCATAGGAAACTTATGAAAAACCATATAAAGATTAAGTGTAATAAGGTAATGCTAATTGCAGAATTTTATGTAAATACTTCTATTCGTTTTTGTGGGAGATTGAGTTGTTTTGCTGAAATACATAAGATATCACTTCGGACAATTGAGCGCACCATACAAAGACTCACTTTTCTCCTAAAATATACTTTTTATAATAAAATGAATACAACAGTTAGTCTAGAAACATTATTTACTATAAAATTAAACCATTTATTTCTATATCTATTGGCCATTTTTTAAGATATTGAGGAAATTTTGGATTTTCATCTCAAATGTAATTGGGAATCTGAAGTCACTTGTGTCACTGAGCTTGTCTGTGTGCAAATTCTGGCCATAGGAAACTTATGAAAAACCATATAAAGATTAAGTGTAATAAGGTAATGCTAATTGCAGAATTTTATGTAAATACTTCTATTCGTTTTTGTGGGAGATTGAGTTGTTTTTTGCTGAAATACATAAGATATCACTTCGGACAATTGAGCGCACCATACAAAGACTCACTTTTCTCCTAAAATATACTTTTTATAATAAAATGAATACCACAGTTAGTCTAGAAACATTATTTACTATAAAATTAAACCATTTATTTCTATATCTATTGGCCATTTTTTAAGATATTGAGAAAATTTGGGATTTTCATCTCAAATTTAATTGGGAATCTGAAGTCACTTGTGTCACTTGAGCTTGTCTGTGTGCAAATTCTGGCCATAGGAAACTTATGAAAAACCATATAAAGATTAAGTGTAATAAGGTAATGCTAATTGCAGAATTTTATGTAAATACTTCTATTCGTTTTTGTGGGAGATTGAGTTGTTTTTTGCTGAAATACATAAGATATCACTTCGGACAATTGAGCGCACCATACAAAGACTCACTTTTCTCCTAAAATATACTTTTATAATAAAATGAATACCACAGTTAGTCTAGAAACATTATTTACTATAAAATTAAACCATTTATTTCTATATCTATTGGCCATTTTTTAAGATATTGAGGAAATTTTGGATTTTCATCTCAAATGTAATTGGGAATCTGAAGTCACTTGTGTCACTTGAGCTTGTCTGTGTGCAAATTCTGGCCATAGGAAACTTATGAAAAACCATATAAAGATTAAGTGTAATAAGGTAATGCTAATTGCAGAATTTTATGTAAATACTTCTATTCGTTTTTGTGGGAGATTGAGTTGTTTTTTGCTGAAATACATAAGATATCACTTCGGACAATTGAGCGCACCATACAAAGACTCACTTTTCTCCTAAAATATACTTTTTATAATAAAATGAATACCACAGTTAGTCTAGAAACATTATTTACTATAAAATTAAACCATTTATTTCTATATCTATTGGCCATTTTTTAAGATATTGAGGAAATTTTGGATTTTCATCTCAAATGTAATTGGGAATCTGAAGTCACTTGTGTCACTTGAGCTTGTCTGTGTGCAAATTCTGGCCATAGGAAACTTATGAAAAACCATATAAAGATTAAGTGTAATAAGGTAATGCTAATTGCAGAATTTTATGTAAATACTTCTATTCGTTTTTGTGGGAGATTGAGTTGTTTTTTGCTGAAATACATAAGATATCACTTCGGACAATTGAGCGCACCATACAAAGACTCACTTTTCTCCTAAAATATACTTTTTATAATAAAATGAATACCACAGTTAGTCTAGAAACATTATTTACTATAAAATTAAACCATTTATTTCTATATCTATTGGCCATTTTTTAAGATATTGAGGAAATTTTGGATTTTCATCTCAAATGTAATTGGGAATCTGAAGTCACTTGTGTCACTTGAGCTTGTCTGTGTGCAAATTCTGGCCATAGGAAACTTATGAAAAACCATATAAAGATTAAGTGTAATAAGGTAATGCTAATTGCAGAATTTTATGTAAATACTTCTATTCGTTTTTGTGGGAGATTGAGTTGTTTTTTGCTGAAATACATAAGATATCACTTCGGACAATTGAGCGCACCATACAAAGACTGACTTTTCTCCTAAAATATACTTTTTATAATAAAATGAATACCACAGTTAGTCTAGAAACATTATTTACTATAAAATTAAACCATTTATTTCTATATCTATTGGCCATTTTTTAAGATATTGAGGAAAATTTGGATTTTCATCTCAAATTTAATTGGGAATCTGAAGTCACTTGTGTCACTTGAGCTTGTCTGTGTGCAAATTCTGGCCATAGGAAACTTATGAAAAACCATATAAAGATTAAGTGTAATAAGGTAATGCTAATTGCAGAATTTTATGTAAATACTTCTATTCGTTTTTGTGGGAGATTGAGTTGTTTTTTGCTGAAATACATAAGATATCACTTCGGACAATTGAGCGCACCATACAAAGACTCACTTTTCTCCTAAAATATACTTTTTATAATAAAATGAATACCACAGTTAGTCTAGAAACATTATTTACTATAAAATTAAACCATTTATTTCTATATCTATTGGCCATTTTTTAAGATATTGAGAAAATTTGGGATTTTCATCTCAAATTTAATTGGGAATCTGAAGTCACTTGTGTCACTTGAGCTTGTCTGTGTGCAAATTCTGGCCATAGGAAACTTATGAAAAACCATATAAAGATTAAGTGTAATAAGGTAATGCTAATTGCAGAGTTTTTTTATGGGGATTTTGAGGCCCTTTTAAGATAATGTTGCTGAACTTAAAACCTATTCAACTGAGAAGCAGACCTTAACGATTCAATTAACAGTCGGACAAATCCGCTGTCTCACTGAGAGGGATTCCAGAGAGTTCTCCTGTGTGTGTGTGTTTTATGATAGTTCTTAATTCCTCGTTGAACCGTTTTCTTTGTAGTTTATTTATGTTCCTCCTGCATTGCTATTTCATATTGAATCGCGAAGATAATTCCATAGGTCTTGTACTAATACTAGTCTTATTAAACACTTTCGGAACAGTTTTCTTGTCTAGAAAAATTCTTCATGCGGGGATGGAATAACATCGCTCTGATTTGTTTCCAGCTTTATAAGATGTTTCTCATTGTTTAATTTATTCCCAAATATGCCTAATCTCAGGTGGTCTGCCCAATGAAACACAGTCCAAATGCAAGAATTTCAGAGTTTTGTTTCCTTTTTAGAAGTTAATTGTTGTGTCAGACTGTGTCTATAAGCAGCTTGACGAAAGGCAAGAAGAACATCCCCCTTTCGGCATGATAGATGATGGGTCAACTAAAGCGACATTCTAGGTTGAATGACCAAGACTTCATAGAGTCCAAGCGGATTCGGACTGTGACCCAAGAGGATTTGAATATTTTTGACTGAGATCCAAAGTGGCATTCCGAGGCGTCACAAACATCCCGACCATAAGGTAAATCTAGCTAACGAGTGTGAAAACGAAAACAAGTGGGCTGACTATCCAACTACCTCGACATGATAAAACAACTCAATAGAAAAACAAGCATCGAATAAGCTTGTCGCCGTTAATTCTTTGGGATCAAGATATTGAAAGGTGCATAAATTATGATAATATACGCAAATCTCTCTCTTAGAAGTTATTTCGACAGTAGTTTCATAGCCTTTATGAGGAAACGGTTTTATTACAAAATTAGCATAAAGTTTTCATTGCAAATGAAGACTATTTTGTGTTCTTTAGAAATACAGTGAATTTATTTTGAGCTGCATTAAACTGAGATACATGTATTACTGAAAAACAGTAAATATAATGGAATGACATTAGGAATCCAAGCTAACAAAATTCTTACCATAAATTTGTATTGTAACAATTTGATTCCCTAAATTATTCGTCTTTCTTAATAATAGGAATAGAAGTGATGAAAAGAATTTAAGTACCAAAAATAATATTTTCATGTTAAATCGAAATCTTACCGCAGAATATGCAAATCGTTTCCTATGAAAATTTAACTACTATTTGATGAAAATTAAGTAGACATCAACGGTTCTAGTAAGGCTCTATCAGCTTCTTTTGGCCACGCATTTGCAAGTAGCTGTGTTGCAAATTACACCAGGAAACTTAACTATTATTTGAATATCTGAAGTTCTTAATGATGCAGAGCAATTCGTCACCAGCTGCGAAAGACTGTCTGAAAAGATTATTTCAGACTTTTTTCCATGAAGTGAAGCCATCCGCTTGAATTCGTTTAGTAACAATTTGGCTTTTAAGAGCTTCGAAAGTAAAAGCTTCTGAGTCTTATTCCGTATACCATTGGATATGTTGATTTTATTGTCTGCATAAATCCTTCATATAAATTTTGCCTTGCCATTAAAGTACCATTCGTTAGTTTGTTTTGAAGTTTGCAGCCCTACAAGCAAAAATAAATAAATAATCAGACAAAATATCTACAGATCGCAATTCCGATATTCAAGCATTTTTGGTCTCTTTACCGAATTCTGTTTGATTTCACTATACCCTTCGATTACACGTGTCCAACAGTGATATTCATAATATTTTGAGACAGTTTGTAACGTAGAAATAAATTACTGATTTCAATCCTGTCTCAGTATACATAGGATTTGATGGTTTAGCGGCTCTCATTCATCTTTCATTAAACTAGCTTCGGAAATAAATAGCATGTAATTTTGGGGCTTTACATGTAAATAAGTACTCTATTCAAATTAAGATACTTTTCTATTATGCACCCCTTCGATAATGGCCGTAGCGGGAAAATCGCTAATTGCTGTCCTAAATACTGCATTGTCATGCATTGCGTATTGTTTCAAAAGGTGTACGTTTTTAGAAACTACTAAGGAATAACACAAACATATTTACATTTTATAAACTAAATAATTATCATTTATTGACAAACTTATTTAAACGTTAATCTTTATTTCTGCCGCAAACTGTTAGCAGTCGCATCGGTGTCCGACTGCTAAATTGTAAAGTAATAACACTTTTTTTTTCAATTTTGCTGTATTTGGCTGTTATATGGTCCTTCTTGGTTTGTGACCGTAATACTCCTTTCCACCGACAAAATTATCATGAAGCAATTTTTTGCACTAAGTGGCTTTAACCTTGTTCAGTATTTAGCTTGATTAAAATTATAGCCCCTTTTCAGAGTCAATTTTTGCACAAAACATCGATTGGTATATATTAGATTTAAAATAAAATTTTCAAAAAAGTCATACCTTAAGTAATTAAGCATCGTTAGCCCCTTTACCGAATTCTGTTTGATTTCACTAAATTGGTCGATTGCACGCGTTTAAAAAAAGATTCATCGTATTATGGTTCCGTGCGATCGTTTATAAAGTAGAAGTTACTGGGTTCAATCCCTTATACCGTCTTAGTGTACACTGATTTAGCATGTATCTTTGATACAACTATTCGTTATTAGATATAGTACGTAAATTTCTTTTGATGTCTGTGGGTTTACATGTTAATAAATACTATTCAAATTAATCACAATAGCCGGTTTTCGATATCTAAGAATCATTAGATTATTTACACTTTTCTATTTGATTTCGTTATATTGCTCCATTTTATGTGCTTCCAATAGATTTTTTTTCCAACGGCGGGCATACACTTGTGTGACGAACCCTATGCCACAACAAAGCCAGAAACTGCAACTCATTTGTCAGTACCCAGCGAACACCTGTGAACCAAGTCACGGTCTGCCAATAGTAAGATTCAACGAATTATGACAGTGAGTTGTTATACTGTAACATAGATGTTTATGGGTTCGATGCCTTAGGCAGTTGCAGGAATCGTAAAATTGGCTATTTACCGTTCGCGTGCATCTTTTATACAACTTAGCTCAGTAATAAATATCATTTTAAAATTACCTTTGTGATGTTTTCTGTTTCACCAGAAATCGCACACGCATTTTTAAAGCATCGTTTGCCTCGTTACCGTATTTTGTTTGATTTCACTATAGTGATAGATCAATATAGTGTTTCACATTGACATTCAGCATATAATCGCTGTAAAACATTAATACTTTAAGTAGAAGTTTCTGGGTTAGATCCCGTACATTGTTTCGAAGGATAGGGTAATTTTACCCTTTCATATACATTTTTAACAGAACTTGTTACGCATTTTTATCTTTTATGATGCTTTTTTTGAGTTTTTTATGGTTTGGATGTAAATGACTACCTTTCAAAATAGTCACCACAAGTCGTACTCTTGATGTCTAAGCCTCGTTTGCCTCTTTGTTGAATTCTGTTGGATTTCATTATAGGTTTTGATTACACGAGTCCCACAGCAAGATTCATCGTATTATGTTGGTGAGACTTCAGTTTGTAATGTAAAAGTTTCTGTGTCCGATGTCCTAAGCCGTTGCAATATGCGTAGAATTTGTCAGCTTTTCTGCTGTCATACATCTACTAAGATTAAAAAAATAAACGAAGATTAAATGAAAAAATTAAAAACTAATGGTAAAAAATTTTTATTTAAATTTTCCATCTAAACCATATCTACCAACATCACTTCTGTGTCACTCAGGGCAATTGCCCCAGATAGTCATAGAAACCACTTCATATTATTCCCCTACTCTGGCATTTTAAGATCGGGAAAGAAATGGCATTTTCTTACAAGAACCGTTGACACAATCAATTTGCAAATAAATACGATTTCTTCTTAAAATGCTTGTTTTAGGAATATATATATATCCGTAAAGATTATAAGCATCATGAGTTCCAATAGTTTTGCTGTGAGGAGTCAAAATGAAGATTGTTTTCGTATAGGTTCATGGAGGGAATTTTCTTTTCATAATTCATAACCATGTATTACTCATTTATATTTTCCTAGTTTTTCAAATTCTTCTCAAGGAAACTAATTTTTATAAAACAATAGTTCGAGGTATAAATGGATTTCTTTCTTGAGAAAGAAGATCCTGCCTCCAAAAGCTCAGTTAAATAAAAGACATAATTTATAGACGCCAACTCTTGTTTTGTCATATCATCTTTTCTTTTTTAGATATAATATTGTTTTATAGGACCCTATACCATCTTGCCACTAGTCACCTTATTGTCACCAGTGACAAGATCATATTGTCACATTATCACCAAATCATTTTGTCATCCCAATATTGTTACCACCATGTTGTTATCAGTCACCAAAGTCTCACCTAAGAATCAAGAGAACTTTTTTGTCCGTGAGCCTCATCCTCGGCTGGCTTTCTGAATCACTTAAAGCACGTCTCTTAGCAGAAGCTTCTAAAATTCATATCTAACATCACTGAACACGATGAATCAATAATTTTTTTAAAAAAATCTTTCTTGTCGAAACATTTTGTGAAATCTTCATTATATTCAAGTATATAAAACATTCGTAAATATTCATAATTTTCATTATTATTCTATATTAATTCATTTTTTCAAATGAACAAATATAAATAAATCTCTTATATCTTTATCAAAATTATGAACTTTTGACACCGCCTAACTACCGAAATTAGTTAAAATTATTTTGAAATTTTAGCGTCCGCCGCCCCGTATATTGGCTTCCAGGAGAAACCTTAAATGAAGGTGAAACCTATTCACGTGTCACGAGGGAAAAAAATTCCAAAGTACCCAAACGACAGACATGGTTGCAGAATTTCAAAATCCATATTACGCTATCATCACAGATCGAACCAAAGACTTCAAAGAGTGTTCTTTTGCAACCAGGCCACAGCTTCCATCGTGAAGACCCACCCACAAGAGCGCTTAGTTTTCGATAATCTGTTGTGCACCACAAGGACAGTTTCTCTTGCCTATTAAGGAGAAGAGACATATTTTGCACTGGTTCCAGTTTTAACGGATTGGAAGTTTAATTTACACAAAATAAGTAATGTTTAATTAAATAAGATCACACTTCATTGTATCTAGGCAACACCAGGTAGGTGCTGAATGGGACTCTTCCTTATTTAGATGCAGAAGACCCCAATATTTCTCCTCTCCCAGCGGTCTCATTTCAATGACCACTACCTACTGACTGCCTACCACCTTTATTGAGCATGATGGATCCTCAGTTAAGTCTGGGTACAAATTCACTACATTCCAATGATGCGAATGGCAACCAACCAAATAGGCCATCGCGTCTTGGAACGCTTTCCTATGTTTGAATGTAAAAATGTTAACGGTACTGTGTTTGCGTGTACTTAGAAAAGTACAAATATTTTACTGTCGTTTGAAGAATACATAAAAAAATACGTGAAAACGATTCTAAGATACAAAAGAATTGAAATTATTTTCCTAGACTCAACGTTATTACAATAGAATAAACTATTCAATTAAGTATTTATTTCTTCAACTTGCACCTATCAAGAAATTTCAATTAGTTTTGCTTTTAACTCTTCTGCAAGTCATATTAATGCCTAAAAAATGACCAGATGTTTGCGCATGAATCTTGAGAATATCCGTCGAGAGCTTCAGCGATTTCATTTTATACGCCATTCTGCATTCATCCCAAATAATGTTCGCATTTCTGAACAACTTTTCCTATGATGGATACGCTTTGAAATTTCGTAAGTGGACGTTTCACTTATTTTATTTATTACATTACATATATTCAGACTTGTATGCTTGATTCTTGAGATCCGCTTCTAAGTCTTCGTTGATATTAGGACAAATAGCACAATGACAGATGTACAACCACAGAAGAATAACGAAGAAAACACCCAGGGCCACGGTGGGAATCGAACCCACACTCCTACGCTCTCAAGCGATTAGCAGTGATGCCTTTGACCACTCAGCCACGGAGCGCCCAAGTTTCACTGAGTTTCTTGTTCAAAGGCTATTTGAAACCCGAATTAGCTTTTGTTCAAAATGTCACAGGGCTAAAAAGAGAAATCAATTTTGACACTAATTTCTGCCAGCATTAATTTAATGAGTAATATTTTACCAGTTGCTCCTAGTACATTTAAAATATATCTCTTATCTCATTATCAACATTTTTTACAGAGTTTTATTTTAAATATTTATTTTGACCCAAGCGTTTTTATCCCCCTCCCTCAAACTTTCAGTTCATCGTGTTCAATTTTTTGAAAAAGAAGTACCTTAATTATGTATACATATTGATAAATACTTTAAAACAGTTTTTGGAGCATATTTTTGTACATCTATTTTTGAGCATTCAACTTTCGCGAAAGGAGCCAATTATGTGCGACAGCCCACTGCACGTCGCTTACTACGGAATGACAACGACAAATGGCCGTAAAAATTTATATATTTGTAAAGATGTTGATTTCAATATTTTTTTTTCGCTGTAATCAAAATAAAGAAGGCAAAGTACTTTTAAGTTTTGTAATTTTTGCTGACACAATTCAAGCCAAAAACTTGACAGTTCTTCCTCAGAATAGTACTTTTTTTTAAACCAAAATAATGAACTTTTTCAAGAATTTCGCTTAATTATTTATGAAAATAAATGTCACCGCTTTTTAATTGCATAATTTCAACACAGTTACAAAATAAAAATAATTACTAAATACTAAGAATCGGCTTGCATCATAAATAGTTAACTTATTTAATACATTTAAAAAAAACGAAGTCTCGTGAATGGGATGGATGTCATGAAGATGAAACTATTTGATGTCAATTTTGCAGCATTTTACTTGTGTACTCTTTTGTTGCATTGTAAAACTCTGACTTGTCTTGCTGTTATTTTCTTGATGCACACAGAATAAAGTTGATTTCTTGTTCAGAAAAATTGTGATTTAAAGAAACCTTTGAAGTGGATAACTAGCGTGCTCAAGTAAATACAGGATGATTAAAATCAATAGGCTTTTATTGCGAACTAAAAACAGACAAGCAACACACTTGCCATCTCACTCTGCCTGTCTGGCGAGTGAAAACCAACAGGCTATATATACAGGTAAAAATATCTTCTGATTGGTTGGTGACAATAAATATTTACATAAAATTATAATAAGCACAGGAATCATGTGCGGAAAGAAAAGTTCGTTCTAGAAGGAGAGTCACGCACATGCGGTTCTGTAGTGCGAATCGAATACTGCACATTCGTTCACCACAGTACTCCCCCGTCAGCCCAGTTGCTGCGGCGATGGCAACGGGAACCGGACTCGACATCCAGAGCGAGTCGTGGTGGTGAGGTTGTCGGCTGTGCACGGAACTGGACGAATGTTTGAAGATGGTGTTGGTGCAGAGTGATCGATCAAGGTATGTGCTGGCTTCAGACGATCGATAGAAATTGAAGATTTCTTTCCTCTGATCATTAATGTAAAAAACTTAGGAGTTCTGTGAACGACAAGAAAGGAACCATCATACGGCTGCTCCAAAGGTGGGCGTACAGCATCCTGTCGGACAAAGACGTGTGATGTAGTGTTGAGGTCTTTGTGGATAAAAGTAGTTGCTGATGAATGCCTAGAAGCTGGTACTGGACGTAACAATCGGACGTGGTTCCGAAGCTTAGCAAGAAAGTCGGGAACAGGCAGTGCGGAACGGCTGGTTGTATCCCGGACGAATTCTCCTGGCAAACGGAGTGTCGAGCCGTAGACCAGTTCTGCTGCCGATGTGCCAAGATCTTCCTTCACTGCACAGCGGATTCCGAGAAGTATCGATGGGAGCACTTTTACCCAATTTGCAGGATCTGTACTCTTAATTGCAGTCTTCAATTGGCGGTGCAGTCGTTCAACCATGCCATTCGAAGCAGGGTTGTAGGCAGTAGTCCTCAGCTTTTCAGCTCCTAATAACTTAGAAAAAGAATGAAAAAGTTCGCTTTCGAACTGCCTGCCTTGATCTGTTATTAAGATTTGAGGGGCTCCAAATCGAGATACCCAACCTGAATAGAAAGCTTCTGCGACTCATTCAGCAGAAATGCTGTCGATAGGGTAAGCTTCCGGCCATCGAGAGAATCTGTCGATGCAAGTTAAACAGTAACGATAGCCCTGACATGGCGGAAGTGGCCTAACAATGTCGATATGCACAACACGAAAGCGGTCACTTGGTAACGGATAATCACCAATGGGAGAATGAGTATGGCGATGAATTTTAGATTTTTGGCATGGTAAGCATGCTCTCACCCATTCTTTGCAGTCTGTCTTGACAGTTGGCCAGAGAAACTTAGAAGTAATAAGCTTGGTCGTGGCACGCACTCCCGGATGGGACAGATCATGCATCATATCGAAAACTTTTCGAGTGAAACTAAATGGAACGATAGGTCGAACAACACTGGTCGACACATCACAAAAAAGAGAAGTAAAGTTTGAAAATAAAGGAAAAGATTTAATTTTCAAAGAATTATTTTTAAGAAAATCTTGTAAGGAGATATCATGAGACTGTTCTTTAGCCATTTCTTCATAATCGATTGTGGTAGGAAATGAAAAAGCATGAATTCTAGAAAGTGCGTCGGCTACGCAATTTTCGCTACAGGAGACATGACGGATATCAGTCGAAAACTGACTAATGAATTCCAAGTGCCTCAGCTGTCTAGGAGAGGTTTTCTCAGCTTTCTGACGAAACGCAAACTTCCAGTTGACAAAACCACAACTCGGGATTTTGTTTCCAAAATGGCGGTGGACGAAAAGCGATACGGGAATGTTCCGGCTGCGGAAAATTTCCATCCGTAACAGAAACTGCTGACTTTTCCTGAGCAGTCATAATGTAACAAAACAAGTAATAGCAATGGACAAAAAATGTAAAAAGCAGAAAAACTAAGTAATATGAAAAATACTTATACAAGTTACGTATAAGAAAATAGTGGTAATCAACCGAAAAGAAATATTAACGAAAAAATTCGTACAAAAAGGTATATTGAAATAAGATTTTCACCTGTGCGTCATTTTTCCACGTCCGGCTCAACATTGAAGTGAATAACTAGCGTGCTCAAGTAAATACAGGATAATTAAAATCAATAGGCTTTTATTGCGAACTAAAAACAGACAAGCAACACACTTGCCATCTCACTCTGCCTGTCTGGCGAGTGAAAACCAACAGGCTATATATACAGGTAAAAATATCTTCTGATTGGTTGGTGACAATAAATATTTACATAAAATTATAAGAAGCACAGGAATCATGTGCGGAAAGAAAAGTTCGTTCTAGAAGGAGAGTCATGCACATGCGGTTCTGTAGTGCGAATCGAATACTGCACATTCGTTCACCACACCTTATTTGTCGGCGTATAAGGACGCACACATTACTCATTAGAAAATAGATCTGAAAAACGGATCTGTCGAATACATTCATTTCCGCAAATCTCCTCTATTCGAAGTGAGGCGATTTTTTTCCCGCTTTAGGAGTGAACAATTACGAAGTTCAGTGAATGCGCATGCGCGGTTATCCACGATCACAGCTCGGTTTTCATTTAAACTTTCCTATTTTTAAGAACGACTTTTAAATGTGTGAAATTTCTATTGTTCAATTTTCTTTCATTTGTTGTCATGCTATGGCTCAGAAACAACGTCGGTATTGCTATAAAATAGCATATGAGCTACGGGTGATTACGTAAGCTAAAATGCATAAAGACAGAATTTTTATATATATATATCTATTCGTCATTGATGCACGAAAGAAAATTTTGAACTTGCACAAAGAAGAAAATAGACGAGGTTCTTCTGACTTATTGTATCCTCAAATAAAACTATACTTTTCAAAAGCACAAAAAATGTTACCAAAGGTACAAAAGTGAACTTCTTAAAGATGAAAGTGTTCAGGTCACGAAATCAATGTAATTGTTTCTGTAAAAATAAAATCTAATTAAAAGATTTATATTTAAAATATACTGTATTTGTTTTTTCTCGTCTTTAAATGTTTTTTTTTTCGGTATAATTTAAAATATTCCAGTACCCGGGGTAATTCTCTTATCGGAGTTTTTGCTTTCAGTGTCATTTTTCTAAAATCTCTAGGAAAATCTTTCTCTATTACTTATTTTCGAAAGAAAAGTAAACGAGTAGGAGATTTATGAAATCTTAATTTTAAAAAGATTCATTTATGATGGAAATCTAGTAATGCTGAAGTTAATGTTGTGCATACAAATTATCCATCAATAATGCTGCAACTATAGGAGTAACAAAAAAAATAATAAAATAAAAACTGGTCATCAAAAAGAAGTCAAAACTTATTAAAAATGACTATATTTCAACATATCTTAAAATAATTTTAAAAAATCTTGCTTCCGTTTCGCATACATTAACGAAACGTGTGCTACGGTGGGTTCGTTAGGACGTTCATTCTCCTTATCGGAAGATGGTAAGTGCATACCTGCCAACTTTTAGAAAAGTATTTCAGTAAAACTTTTCAGTTTTAATCCGTGTGATTAAAGAAAAAAATTATACCTCTAGCATTTATTTTCCCCATCTATAGTTTTTCAAGCTGGAGGCTTCCTCCCCCCCCCCGATGGAAAAATGGTTTGACAAGTGCATTTTCGGAGCCTCTGTGATCACACAGTCCGTAAAGTTATTTCTCTCTTCCCACAGATGGGTTAAATGGGGTGCTAATTTCCGCTTCTCATCATGGCTAACAAGAGAAGAACGCCATTATGTGCTAAGATATAAAAAAAATTTTTTTCCTTTTTAAGCTTTGCCCATAAGAACCGAAGCGCGTAAAATAATTCATTCTATCAGTAAAAGCGTAAAACCTGTGGATTTTGCGTAAAATTTATGCACGATGCGTAAAAGTTGGCAGGTCTTGTAAGTTCGATACCGACTCAAAGATCCGTCTCATTCTCAACGGCGGGTGGAACACGTTAAATATAGACATTTCAAATATTTAAAAAAAAAATTACAATTAATTTTCGGTTGTTTATATGACTTGTTGACATTTTTACTAAAATAATGCGCAGAATTTTCGATAAAAAAATCATTATTGCTAGGTCACTCGCCAAAAACATAAATTGCAGTTTTTAAACAAAAATATTAAAAATGAAATGAATAAAATATATATGTAAATAACGTCATACTTAAAGTGTTATAAATACTATGACAAAAACATCTGAGGATTATTTGTAATCATATATGTGTTACATATTTTTATTTTGGTTTAATTAAAATTTCAGTAAATACTAAATTAAAAGAAAAAATTATATTTTATATTACTCATTATGCTAAAAATTTATAGTTTGAATTGCTCAGATTTGAAAAATGGAAAATAAAATCGGAAGTATGAAAAAATTATAAATATAAGTGAATTTTAATTCCAAATACTTTGCGCCAAAGCAATAATTGCGCAACACTGTAGTAAAGAACAATTAAAAGTATGAAATGTATAAATTTTAATTTATTAAAGTAAAGGTAATGTTCAAAGCAACAATTTTTATTGCTATACGAGAAGAAATAAAGTAAATGGAAAAGCTCAAATTAGAATATCGAAAATAAATAAAAACGGTAGTTCTAAAAATAAAAAAATATCCGAATTCTCTAAATATCGTGTGCTAAAGCTACAATAGGGGCATGGTAGTAAAGAGTAGTAAAAAATATGAAATAAACACATGTTGTAAAATATTAAGGAAACTATGCTCAAAGTAATTTAAACAACCAAATAGCAAAATATATATAGAAGGAATAAAAGATAGTTTATCAGTATATAGCATAACGAATATTTTTTTATTTAATCGAATACATACCATTTATGTAAATAAGATTTGTTCGCATTCCTTACATTTTTGTTTGTCTGCGAAATATTTATCTTCTGCTTAGACTGGAATGCAATTTATATCCAGTGGTTGATATCTACATAAATTAAAGTACGGGAAATGCTCATAACCGTAGTTGCAGAAAAGTAATTTGTAAGAAGTTAAATGATTTTATATATGCAATAACTCAACTATTTTTTTTTAGCATACACGAGCTTAATTATTAAAATAAAGTGTAAATTTTTTTTCCAACTTGCAATTACTTTATACCCCAACTTATTAATTATTATAATATTAGAATTAAAAAGCAAAAATTCAATTCTAACAAAAACTAATTATAATTTACTACCCATGTTTATCTTTCTAATTGTAGGCATAATTAAAGTTTAAGAATAATTTCAATATTTTAAAACTAAGCTCATTTTGAATCGAGTTCAAATAATGAATACCACATCGCATTAGGCTATTAGTTCGAGGACTGATTATTCACGATCAGGAAATTGAAAGAAAAACAATTCACATTAACGGTGTTTTGTACTGCGGTGGTACTCGAGCTAGTTCCTAAATCAAAGTAGTTGTGAATATAATTTGTAAGAAGTTTTCGTCAAATTTATGAGTTAAATTTCAGCGACAATATGTGAAACTAAGTTACAATGAATGTAACATACATTAATGTGTTTATTTATGTGACAATGAATATTTTCATACTCATCGACGGAAATGTAAAACTTTAATATACAGGATGATTAAACTGAGAGAGGTCCTATGCCTATCCACTCATTAGAACAGAAGGCCGAGAAAGAAAGAGCTTTTCATCTCGATACTATATTAAGATTTGAATAAAAAGTACAAATGTTATTCAAAAAATGCATTCAAGTTTCTGTGCGTAAAATCGTCTCATTGAATGCCACCTACTCTAAATAGTAAAAACCAGTAGAAAATTCATTATTTGACAATGGTTTAATTACAAAGGGAGTTTTACGGATTTTCAGTTAACAGAAATAAGAATCCGGAAATATATTGCAAACAAATCGTACTTCTATGTGCTAATACAGCGCTTTTGGTAGATCTCAACCAGAGAGATATTTTTCATTGATAGACGACATATACCAAACAGTATGAATTTATTTCAAAGCAAACTAAATTTATTAGATCATCAATATTATCAAATAGTATTGATTAAATGCTATATGATAATATTTACAAATTAAATTCTGTGCCAATATTCTAAAGTGTTCTGTGTTCAATCTTTAATTTGAAAAAATGTAAATTATCAACACGCGAAGGAACAAGAGTCTAACATCAAATGGATACATTTCAATACAACGAATAAGTATCTTAGTGATTAAAAGATTTTTTTAAAATAATGATGCAAGTTGTATCTGACAGGAGAATGCTCTTCTGTTTCTATTTATCACAATTCTATCCCAATTTTTTTAAAACATTCAGCTTCAATTTTTAAAAAAAAAAGAGTGGATGAAATTACCCATTACAGGGATTACCCACATTTTTGAACTGAAACATTTAGAATTTAAGAAGTATATATTTTTCTTACGTACGTATGAAAATTGAATTGAAAACTGCAATATATTTCTTATTATTTCGAAGTGACAAATCTTCCTCCACTTAATGAATCTTGGAAAAACAAAAGTTTGATGACCCGCAAGTAGGTCATTTTTCTAACAGAGATGATTCAAAATCAAATTCAATACCAGTGTTTTTACCAGTATAGGTATAATTCCTGTGTACATGCATATAGCATACGGTAAACTAGAATTTTTTTTTATTAATATAGCGAAAGCTCAATATTCGACTGTTTAGAGAAGTCAAGTGTTCATGTTTATTTAAACTTTAGTTGATGTTTTTATCCGAAAGTTATCACTATATGCTCAGTTGAACGTCCTTCAGATTTAAGAAGTGGTTTTACGTAAAGTCAACCACAATCACAAATAATTATATTTATTTTAATCGATTATATCAATTGCATTGGGTAATGTAACATTTTAAAATTACAAATAGTATATATATATATATATATATATATATATATATATATATATATATATATATATATATATATATATATATATATATATATGCAATTTTACCCTACACCATAAAACAAAATTTATTAAAAAAATCATATATGTTCATATTGTACATATATATTAAGCAGTCATTTTAATTATTCCTCGAATTTGTGTATCTGAACAACTCTTTCAATGTGCATTTAAAATCGATTGACGCAGGATGTTTGTAAAATGGCTCGTTATACCTTTTCATTATATTCTTGTATGTCTGAAAGTATAACAATTCAAATTGATTTATGTAAAGAAACAGCTTCCCTAGTCGAACCATTATTGAGATTTGCCGTGTTTTAAAAATACATTCTAAACTAGAAATCGTGTAATGTTGAATACGTTATTTATTTATTCATTTTTGGTTGTCATGGAAAAAATATTTTTACTAAAATGATTCTTTAATATCACTACACAATTAGCCTCACGGTTTGGCATTTGCCAAAAAAGGCGAGCTGAAGAAAATTGTTCAGAAATTTTTTTTTTTTGCCCTTATTATCATTTGAAAATAATTGTCAATCAATGTTGATTTGCATTTTTTAAATATGGCTTGTCACTCTACGGTTACTTTGCGTACGCAAGGATTAATTCAAACATAATAAACTTTCGTATCATACTTGAAAAACTTTGAACTAAAAATCAGAGCATTAAATACAAGCAGTTCCATTTTTTTGAGTTTAAAAATCTAGTATGTATTGTATAAAATTTTGAACAATGACAATTAAATATTATATTAATATATTTGTGACTACGTGCGTATTAGCATTCTTCTGTAAGAAATAATACCCAATTCAGAAGAAAGCTGTGTTCTGTAATGGCAAATAGAACACTTAAAAAATGATAGCTTGACTATTTTGTAAACTCGCATGAAATTATAAATAAAATATGAACACATGACAGTGAATTATGATGCATTAGTGAAAATTGTAATTTATCATACAATTTTGAACTAAGTAATTATAAATACTTAAGTTTCGATTTTGATTGACAATAAATACACTAAACGATATTGAACATTCAACACCAAGAATGAGCTGCGAGAAAACTATGCAAATTTCTGTTAGAAGCAAATTATACAAATGATGAGCATAAGAAGTGTAGGCGATATTCGCGCCATTATTGCTGCTTGGCCTCCTTCGGAAGAGGCATTCCGCAGGACACCATTCGTATTATCTCTCATTGACTTTAGACTCCATGTATACTATTCACTATGGTCCTACAACCTACTGAACTGACCCTCTTCTTGCTCTGTATTATGCATATCATTTCGAAATACCTTCTCTTTTTAATTGAAGTCCATCCCTATTTGGTGAGTTATATCAGTTCTGGCAAACCTTGCTCTAGTATTTTTAATGTCAGGCAGTGTACAGAGTAAAAGCTGCAGACGATTCAGTTAACGACAGCAGGAACGCAAATCATTCAGCTTAATAAAATCTCTGATTATTATTTTAAACACAATAGAAACTTTAAGCTGTTTGCCACTGTCAGCAAATCATAATTCGAAAAAAATTCATTTTAAGTCATGCTTATAGTTTTAAATAATTCCCTCTACAATCAAATTTTCAACCTTTCATTAAAGGTGTAAATTTTAATTAAATTGAAAGGGCCACCATTTATAAGTACATTGGAGAGCGAATCATTAAAAAGTACAAGAATGAGTTGCATATTAGAATATTGTGATGTGTCTGGCTGATTATCTGAAGCCCAAAGCAGTGATTCTTTGACAACCACTGGGCACTATTGTGCACTATCAAATTTTAGAAATGTATATCATTTTTTAAGAGTAAAGTTCGCTTAGAAGATTAAAGCTAGAATAATCTGCAAAGGAGAGAAAACTTATTTTTACAGTTAAGAACTATTTTTATCTCCAATAACTGTGATATTTCATTACAGTGAAATAATTGCCCAACTTTAACAATAGTGTTACAATTTTCTAGATCTTTTTCGTGTGAATTAGGATTTTCACACAATATTAATTAATACTTATTGTATATAGAAAACTATATGAGAACATAGTCATTTTTACAACCGAATATAAATGTAATTATCAAAAAACATGAAGTTTGATATTTCTCATTAAAAGACTATCATTATTATCTTGTTATTATTTTATAAATATAATATGTATTACATACATTGCATTCAAAATTATTATCAATCTATTTTACAAAGTTTAAAAATTGTTTACTTATCTATATATTATAATGCATTATCCTTTTGTGTAAAGCCAAATTTTGAAATCGTTAAAAATATGCTGTGACAAAAAAGTTGAGAATCACTGGTTAAAGTTTTTAAGTACTCATTTCAAGTACAAAATAACAAGTTCAACTGAGCTTTTTCCAAAAGAACTCTTTCCCCCTTAGCGTTACTCAGCACAAATGAGATAACTCCAGAAAATACTCTTTTTTCCTCACTGAAGAACTGCATTATCAATAGATAAGTAAATTAAATTTTTTTTTGAAACCAAACTAAATAGTTTTTAGAAGATTATGAAATAATGATATCAGACCCCGTGGGAGTGGAATTTATTTTAGAAACACTTGTGCTCGAACAAGCTGAATAATTAATTTGCGATGAACTAATTTTCTTTATGTAACGAAATATTCGTTCAAGATTACTTTATGTCTGCATGCACCTTCATTTTTTTACATCTAAAACTATGCTATAATAATAAGTATTTTTTAAATAACTAAAATAAATTCTTTTCTCCTGAAATGTTTGCTATGGTGTTAAAGTACCAAACAATCATATTTAATAGCAAATATAGAAATGGTGCTCTTATATTGTGTGAAAGAAATAAAGACACCACACCAAAGGAAAGTTTACTAGAACTAAAAAATGGTACAAGTACACAATTTCTTTTTAACTTTATCATTTTCTGACATATTATATTCAGCTCTTTAGATATTTAAAAATTTGAAAGAACGTATATTTTTAATTTCTAAATACATTTATAGTCAACAATTTAGTCTAAAGATAATTTTATAAATCTCTAAAGCTTTTATTAAACAAAACAATAAATTAAAATTTCATTAGAGTAACTTAAAAATTTTTTAAATTCAATCAAGACCAACTTAATTATTAAATAACATAATGATTAGGTGAAAATCTTGAATATATATATATATATATATATATATATATATATATATATATATATATATATATATATATATATATATATGTGTGTGTGTGTGTGAGTAAACTTTTCTCCAAAATTTAGCCATCCAAATTGAAATAAGCGTTGCATAGAAGAAACCTGAAAAGATTAACAGATAATTAAATACAGAATTATTTAAAATTCAAATGTAAAACAATTATTACAATCAATATTTTTAAATAGTACACATTTATATTTATTTAGCAATAAAAAAATTCTTATTCAAAACAAGTTGCAAAATTTATTAATTTCTAAGCATTCAAATGTCTAAATTTCTTAGCTTCTACAAAGATGAGTTCCTGCAGAAGTTAAAAAATTCTTAATTCACTTTCAACGGAAATAATTTTATTTTATTAGAGCTAAAACATTTCAAAATTACAATACATTCTAGCTGAAATACATTTTTCCTTTTGAAACTAAATACCTAATTAAATATTAAGTGGAACACGGTATTCATATAATTATCGCTAAACACCAAAGCATTTACATGATAACTTTACATGTTTGTCGAAAACAGTTGTGAATATAGCATCTCCACTTGTCAAAAGCTAAAGTAAATTTAAATTTACTTTTATTTTGCATTTCATTTTACAAAGTAAAGTAGCTGTAAAATTTTTAAAAAATATATAAATTTAATGTTTTCCATATTAGTCCTTTCCTACCAGTGTTCAGGAGTATCCATGGATGATTAATTAAAAGAATGGCTTGATCAGAGAAGTAAAATTTGGTGGTTTATTTGGATATTTTATGAAGAGCAAGTAGGTGCATTCATTACTTGCACTGGAACACTGATTACAGCCAAAATCCGAGGTTATCGGGGAAAAAGTAGCAAAATCTTGGATACAAAGTTGCAACATAAATACATTTGTAATACGTATTAAGGGCTTTGGAAATAGAAGCTATAATCACCGCTACTATTATTCTAGTACATGAGTCAGTATAACAATGTAAGGTAGAGCAGCTTAGAAAGTTCTTTTCAGTGTCCCTGAACTTAAATCTGATCATTGTGGAACATATACAGAAACTAATTGTTACTGAAAAGATTGTGTCAATATATCCCGATATCTCATTGCAGTTATTTATTCCGCCATTCATTCGAATATGCTCCTTTTTAAAGTTGAAACAGCATTTAGTTGATATCATAATGCAGAATTAATAATTAGGGGCCCACGTATCCTGTGTGGCATATGCAAAGAGTTGAATTTTTTTTGTACCCCGCTCAAACGTTCTGAAAAGTCTACTTTGTATCTATATATTTCCTTCTTGTTCGAGACCACATATTCATTTCTATTTTACTCCAGGAAGGCCGTGTCAACATGCATAAGGGAATGCAATTTTTGTAATAAGTAAAAATAAAAAGTGACAACCGTGTAACAAGCTGACACAATGTGTAGAATGAAAAATAAATCGAAACATTTCCAGTAAGCTCAACCAGTGATCCATGAAGTACGTATAAGTCGCGCTTCTTCGGTTAATCTGAACAATCACAATTTTAAATTTGCAACACAGTGAATAAATTAATTTTCAATTTTAATGAAACCATAAATCTTCGAAAAAACATAAAATGAAGAAGGAATGTAGTGTTTAAAAGAAAGGATAAATATACTTTTATTAGTGTAGAGGACAAAGACTGTTTACTGTATCAATATAAATATTTTATATATAATACTGAAGCTATATAAATACTTAATATATATAAATAAGTGTAATCAAGTTTCATGATAGCCTACGATTTAACTAAGTAATTCATTCTGGATGGCGAATTTATCAAGTAGTGTATAGTAGAGAGGGCAACCGTATTATATAACCTGATTGAAGAAAGAAATGAAAAAAAATATTTCACTGTCAAGTAAGACCGCATTAACTTCATCAGTGACGAGCTTGCAGAACAAACGGAGACTGCTAGCAGGAATTCCTTTGGAACAGGGTGAAAGCACAGATAAAGATACTGATAAAACAAGCGTCTTTTTTACGAAGTAAAAAATCTCTTAATATAACACCACTTCACTGAGACGGCTGTCGGAGGTGTAGGGGGAGGGTGTAGTGATTGTAATTACAGCTACCTTCCCTGTTTAAGTAGGTAGAAGGCGCTAGGCGCCACTAGTGAATTTCCTAGATACGACACTTATGATTATGAAGTGGTTCGTACGTTGTTCTTTTCTGTAGCTGTTTTGTGAAATTGTATGTAATGTGCCATTATTGTTATATGTTGTGATATGGAACTCTAATATAAATAAACAAATTCTCCTGAAAGCTTTGTCATTCCTGTGTTCCTGAAAGCTTTGTCATTCCTATGTTCCTGAATGCTTTGTTATTCCTATGTTCCTGAATGTTTTGTTATTCTTATGTTCCTGAAAGCTTTGTCATTCCTATTCTATGTGGAATCATGTGTTTATAAGCCTTAAAATTTATGGAGCCAAAGCTCTTAACATGAAAAAAGTGTGTAATGGTTAAGCAATTAAAAACAAGTTATAAACACAGCACACAAAGCAAGGAGATGTCTTTCCCGATTCAAAATGCAAGCAAAAAGTCTCTGTGGGAGCGCAGTGAGCTTAAAACATGCTGAATTCACTACTTCTAGTGTGGTGAATAAAATGAGAGCAATGACATTATTATCCACCATCGAAAGTTCTGTGGCTGTGGAGAGGCAGATTATGAAGAAATAATTAAATACAACAGTTGGAGGTAGTTGAACCCAGGCAAAGTGATAAAAGTGTCGAATCATTGAAGAATGGAAAACCTCTTATTTTTAGAAACGAAGGAGATGTCTGATGACTTTGTTGCAAACATATGATTTGGGGAATGGAGATAAGCAAAAGCAGCTCATATATCTGAGAAATGATATTAATTGAGAAATAATACACAAAGAAGAAGATTGTTTGCTCATGAAATATGGAAATCAAAAATATCAGTAGAAGTAAAACTTTGTCTACTTACAAAACAAGCAGATTCCAAAAATGTTTTCAGATATCTCTTTATTAGGAAAACAGAATATCTTTAAAATAACTTGTATTTTAAATAAATTCTGTTTTCTTACTTATTAAAAAAATTGAGATATTTTGGTTTGTAGACCCAATCATTTAAAATATCTCAATATTTAAAAAAGCACCATAAATTCAATTTGCTTTTTTACTCAATTAAGCTGCAATTTGAGTTTATTGACTTGCAAATAGGTTTGATTTGTTTGCTCTTCTACGGTTACATTTTGAGCCCGGATAATTAGTCTGGAACAGATAGTTTAACATAAACTGCCCGACATAGAAAAGGCAACACCAAGAGGAAGTGACCCGAAAATTATGCAAATTTACGAGTCAATGCACCTTACCCAGTTATGCAAATGATGTGAAACGCGCAGATCTCCTGCGCACGCAGGATAAGATACAAGGTGAGAAACCGCCAGAGTGGGCAAAATTCGCGATGTTATTGCTGCTTGGAAAATAATCGTTGAAAGTTTGTTCTCATCGCAAAGAATAATTACAGAAAATGTCGAGACAGTTCTAGCAGACAGACGAGTTTCCGAAAGGCATGGTGATTGGACAGAGAAGGGCAGGTAAATCCTCAGGGCAAATCACAGCTGACAGACACCTGAAAGCGTCCACAGTGCACCGGTTGAGGGGAAAGATGGATGGAACAAGGAATTATGGAACGTTTGCCGGTGAAACCAGAATGACGTCAACACACCTGGATCAACGTGTCCGACGGGTGGCCCCGCAAAGCACGTTTACCGAAATTTTACAGCATATGTAAAACACCCCGGATTCTCCCGTACCGAACACAGCCATTTGCCGTTGGTTGGTTGCTAGTGGCCAGCGCTCATGGCGTCCATTAAAAAGACTGGCCTTGGTTTGGTTTGTTTGTCGCTCAACGATCATTTTTTGCACACGAGGACTAATTAGACCGGGACCTACGGTTTAAAATGGATTCCGAACCGCTACGAACATCCATGCCTAAGGTAAGATTCGAACCCACGAACTGTTGAACCGAAGGCAAGAGCGCTAACCATTCGGCTGCCAGCTCGGCAAAGTCCGAAGTGGGAATTGAACCCTCGAGCAACTGCACCGAAATGCAGAATGCTAACCACCTGCTGCTTTAAAATCAGATACAAGAAGAGTTTAGCACCATGACATAAAGCACTTTTTACAACTTTTTATTTTCTAAACATTTTCAGCGCACGAAGATATTTGTTGGGGGTGTATTTATATTAGGGTGGACACACATATTTGTTATCAAAGTTTTCCTTGCATAAGTGTCAACAAAAAATAATATAGAGAATTTAAAAACATCAATTTGCACGGTGTGTGATGAGAATTTCAACAAGAATAACACTCCTGATTTAAAAAATTGTAAAATAAAGTGCCTTTTTGTTTTATTAAACTGATTCTAAAGTTAGATAAACTTGCATATAGATAAGGAATTAGTTCAATTATAAACTGAATAAATACGCTATTTTATTTATCTATGGTGGCAGTGAATACAGAAACACGATGTGAATTTCCCGTTGTTCGTCACTGGCTGAGGTCGAACTCTGGAATTTTCTCTCTGATGAGTGCTGTCTTACAGCAAGGTAATGGTGAGGCTTTGTTCACCTTTCATTTATTAATTTTTTTTAGTGAAATTTAATGTTTTATTTCTATCTAACAATCAACTTTTCATCTTGGTATATTTTCAAGGTGGAAAAATAGCTAATAAATGCACTCATTTTAAAAGGGAATATCCCAACTGTATTCTACAAGCAAAATCAATGGCTCGCCCTTTTTATTAGGTTTAATCGAAATATTAGATAATATTTAGCTTGTAAGAGTTTACTCAATTATCATTGAAAACATCAAATAAACTTAAGAGTAATATTTTAAAGCATAAACCAATAATTTATTTAAATAAAAGATAAGAATCTGATTAAAACCCCGTTGATAAACACTTTAAATAATTGTTTTTTATGTAAAATTTCTAATATTTTGCAAAATATTACTAAGACCGATGAACACTTGTCAACAAACTACGAAATATATTTTAATTTTTTAATAGTGAAGTAAATAGTAAAACAATCTCAAACTAAGTATAAGAGAGAAATAATTGCATTAATTATAAAGCGAATAAATTAAAATAACATGGCATAAGAAAACCGAAACCGAATAAAAACTGCTCAATAGGAATTAAAATTCAGAAATTGATATTACAATTTATATTAAAATTAATGAAAACTTAAAATATGTAAAAGTTGATATTGTTATTATAAATAAACCGTATTTTTTTGAAGATACGGTAGCAATATATCGGTTGCATTATGTGATCATTGTATATATAAAAAATTAAGAATATTAATTGTTGTAGGAATGAAATCAATTCTAATATTGGATAATAATACTATAAAAAGTTTATTAATGTTTCTTTTGAAAAAAGTTAACTTGTTTAAAAATCGCCCAATATGACCTTTCACATCCATGTTCCAAAACAGGAATTCAGATCTGACATTCCATGCTCCAAGTTCAACAATATTTTATAAGTCATTCTCGTGATCGAAAGCATGTGTATAAATTCTATTCCTAGTCGTTCTACTCAGACAGCTAATTCATTTTTTTTTCAAATGTAGAAAAGGATATTTAAAATAATTTTCATTTAAGATTTTCACAACTGTAATTGCCCCAGAAGAATACTGCTTATCATACAGATGGTTTATTTAAATTTATTGACATAGCATGAATATTCTTTATAAAAACCATAAAAAAGTTTTTATCAGGTATTTCACATGAGTACTGAAGTTTAATATACATATTCCGATTTAGGAAATATGCACTCACACGCATCATTCCCAATTATTAACCATAAAATATATCCACGGAGCTGGCAGCCAAATGATTCACCTTCTGGTCTTTGTTTCATAATTCATGGGTCAATTGCATTGGTTTGGTTGTGTAAGATGTCGTTCTCAACATAGGTTGCGCGTTCGAATCTCGGCTTAACCGAAAAATTCAACGTGTTCACTAAATGCGGTTGTGGTCGTAACGTCCTCCAAATGAAATGATACCCCTTGGGTTGGCAGGTCAAGTATTTAGGAGGTCTTCTGCTCGATCCCTGCTTCTAATTTACGAAGACTCCCACCCGGCTGCTTCCGCTGACGGACAGAGCCCAATCCAGGGCTGGGTACAGAAAAATACGCAACAATTCATGGAGTTGATTCTCATTTTGGGCACAGAGGCAAGTGGCTTGAAATTTTCCATTGTTTAGTGGCTTTGAAAAAACCACCATTGATTAAAAGTTGTACCACAGATACAATTCTGTGTCTCAATGATTTTTAAACATAAAATTCTATCACATTATCTCTCTTCCTGCCGACTTGGGAGGGAAAAAATCAGTCGATTCTATTGAATTTGAGGGAAAAATCAGGAGACACTATTAACGACATTTTGGATAGAAGCAGAATGCTTAAAACGACAGAAAGACAATTTTACTCTTTAGAGTTCTGAGAATGATTAAACACACATATTTTGTATTAATCTTAATATTTTAATAAAATTTCATCAACCTCATAAAATAAATATGAAAAAAGAAAAAGCGAGAATATACTACATGTAAAAAATAAACATCAATGTTTATGTCCCAATATTTATTTTATAGGGCATTTTTTACTACATTAGTGCAATTTAAAACAATTAAACTTAAAAACATAAAATATATTATGAAAGAAATAAATTTAATTCAGTATTAAATAATTCTTAGAATATAGAAATTATCAAATACTTTGTCTTTATATAAAAAAAATAATAATAAAAAATAAAAACATTATGCATTTCAAAATTGAATAACTCGTGGCCATTTATTTTTTTCAGATGTTGACTAAGCATTTTTAGAAATGAATTGGTGAAATGCTGTTCAAAACATTTTTCCCATTTTCAGAATATTTAAGCTATTTTGAGACTGTGCTAAAGCTACTAAAAACAAAAATCAGACTTTTTTCCGGCAACATTTCAGCTATTTTTAAGTTTTTTTAACTGAAATTGCCAAAAATCAGTAGATTTTCATACTTTATCGGGAAATCGAGAGAAATTATGAAAAATCAGGTTTGGTTTGTTTGTCGCTCAACGGTCACTTTTTGCACACGAGGGCTAATTAGACCGGGACTTACGGTTTAAAGTGGAATCCGAACCTCTACAAACATCCATGCCCAAGGTGGGAGTCGAACCCACGAACTGTTGAACCGAAGGCAAGAGCATTAACCATTCGGCTGCCAGCTCGGCTATGAAAAATCAGGAGTTTCCCGATAAAATCAGTAGAGTTGGCAGCTATGTTCCTCGCTTACTAGAAATATTTTTTTAAAGAGGACCTTATAAGTTTTTTTTTTCATACAGTAAGCTAGCTAAATAAAGACAGCGTTGAAGAAATTTAAATGTTAGGTATTTCTATGTCGAAAACGATGTTTGCAATATAATATCATAACCATTTGACTTTCAATTGCAATATTTATATAATGAAAAAGAGTTATTTCATAAAACTAAATACAGCTGTGTTGACATTCATCTAATACAAAATTTTTCGGTATTTAAGATAATACTGGAGGTTATTGGGAATATGTGGAATTCACACATAAACCCATAATTTAATCTTTTTTCTTCCATAAATTCACTTTTGTAACGTTACCATTAAAGCTATTGACACGTTAGCCAGATATTTCGTGACATAGGATTAACACTGTGACAATGCACCTCATTGGCAACCAAAGTCATGAAACAATTTGGAAACTGACATTATTACCTATTCTTCAGCAGTGCTACTTTATGATCGAATTCATATTGACACCGTTTATGGATTATGTTAAACTTCATCGTTGAAAGGATTACGGATATATATAGCGAATAAGTTTCACAAAAATGTTTTGAATGGATGGTCCATGAATAGAATAGGGCAGCCAAAAAAGAAAATATGCCATATCCCAAGAATGCCGCCTTTTTGCTGGTTGGGACGTTTTTCTCATTATCAGAAAGATTGAGTTCGAATCCCAACTTAATCGAAGGTCATTTTTGTTTATTAAATATGATTGGGCCACGTTAAATAAAACGTGGTCGCAATGTCCTCCAAGTGAAGCGATATCTCTGAGTGCGGCAGGTCAAAGGGCAGTCTTGTGCTGGATCCCTGCTTCTAAGTTAAAAAGACTTCCACTAAACGGGTACAACCAATTCTTGGCTAAGTGCAAGGCAAGACACGTGCTGAAGCAACAACTTATCCCAAAAGATATCTGACAGAGTAGGATCAGCAATTAATTTTAAATTCAGATGAGAAGTCTCAAAAATAGTTAATTATTTTGGCCTAGTTTTAAGAGTACAGAGATATTCAAATTAAAAAGCCAATTTAGAATTATCAAATTTTCAGTAACCTAAAGTTATTGAAATCACAAAAAGCGTAGTCAAATGTTTGAGTCACGAAAGATGGAGATTAAGAAACCTTTTCACGACGGGGCGCCTTTGTTTAAGACGCGCGTTCAGGACGAAGCTGAAGTGAAAGGAATGATCTTACAGGACGGGGGGTTTTTCTCTGCTAGGCCTAACTTTAGAAAAAAGTTAAAGTCCTATCGCCGTGATTTTTGGTAGCATTTTAGATTATCACATAATCTATTTTATAACTTAAAACTAGACTTTAATAATGTTTTTCCTTCAATTTATATGAAAATATATATATAAAAAAGTTGCTTACTCTGAGAAATAATTTTCGACAGTGCAATTCTAGTTTTTCCAAAATTTTAATTGATGAAACCAACATCTCTGCAAATTAATAAAAACTATACAAGGGTTATTTACAAGAAAAAAATAACAAAATTTAAAATGAAGACTGAGTATGGAAAATCTCAAATCGTGGAAAAATGCAAAGTCCGACATTGCATGATTTGCAAGTATAAAATGTTTGTTGTGTTTTCTTTTCTTTCATCACGGTTTGTGAGCAAACAATGCACTTTCTGCGACTTTTTTCTCCCCTTTTGTTCAAATTAAGTGTAGGAAAATGCCAACTAGATAATCCTCGCCATAATAATCTGGAGTCGAGAATTTTCAAAATAACAAGAAAATCGAGCAAATGAAACCGAAAGCAGTAAAAACTGTAACAAAACTGACGCTAAAATCCTAAAAAACAAAATAAAAAAAGTGTTCGGAGAGCTATCAGAAGCGAGAATCCTTAAATCAAGTGTATAGTTGAAGAGCCGAGCTGTGTTTGTTTACATTGAGATTTCCTCTCTCCCCACCCACAGCTGATAATCAAAATACCAAAAAATGCAAGAATACGAAAAAAATGAAGGTCAGAACACTAAAACTACGTTCAGTTTAAATGTAATAGATACATAGTGCCATCTAGTGATTATTAAAACTTGTTCCAGCTTAAAATGCATATATGCACCGCCCGGCTCTCACTTTCGTCCGTACGAAATGCATATATGCACCGCCCGTCGCGAAGAGGTTAAGAAAGGACTTGAAAAATTGCACAGACTTTAATTTTGCCAGATTAAGTTATTGCATGCTCTCAAGTTGTAGAGGTAGTTTTAACATGTTTGGTCATCTCCGTCCAAAATACTTAAAATTACATTATTTCCATTGCATTTGATTGCACACTATTTGAGGATTCACATTTGGTTCCAAAACATTACACTAAACTTCGGTCGCTGATTATAATTTCATACTAATGATTGTAGACTTGAATATCTTCCTATAATGAGTGTTGAACACGTGTTATCATTGCGTATTTCTAATAATTTGAATACTGAGCATGTGACAAACAAAATAGTATGGATATAGTTCACGTTGACACCAACTATAAGTCAAAACTCTACTCTTTCTAACACTTTGTACAGGTAACAGAGCAAAATGCATGCCTATCTTCAGAGAACGCAAGTGTGACAAGGTTTCAATTGCTTAAGTCACACACACAACCGTTATTTTCAACAACAACCAAATTATTAAATAAATTATTTCAATTCTATATTTAAAATATACAGTCTCAGAAGATTTTTCATTCCATTTCTCAAAGGGAAATTGCTTAAGAGAGGGATTAAAAGAGGATTTTATGTTGTCAATCAGGGTTTGGATGAGGGCTAATTAGATTACCAGAATCTACAGTTTAAGGCGTATTCTGAACTCTATGGTAATTTCTTTCACATCCGAAATCGGAGTCGAACCCATGCATTGTTGAACCGAAGGTGGTTATTCTTTGGCTGCCACAACTTGGCATTGATTTAAATGTATTCACTATGAGCTGTCATCAGGGGTCCAAAAATTATAAAAATGAGCAAGTGCCACTTAGATGGATAAGTAGATCTTAAAGTTTACAAAATACATAGAGGACTGCTGCCAATAACGTACATAAACGAATTCGAAAGTTTTGCTAATTATCTTAGCTTGGAGTGTTGAGTATTGAAATCATTCATTATAAGAAAACAATATACTTATGATTCAAACCGTAACCTCATTAATTTTCTCAAATATTGGATTGTAATAGTTACTATTCATTTTTAAATTGTCGACAACAGACTTTATTTATTGCGGAATACATAAGAAAGAGATGATTGATATATGAAAGACAAAAATTTTCTTCAATTAAGAAATATTGATTGTCTCTAATTTTATTTTTTAGATATAAATTTATCCCTTACACTTTAACTGTTTTTTGATAATTTAAAAAATCATGTTTGATTAAAATAATTCAACAATAGGAAAATTTCTGTTGAGATCGAATACTATGAACATTCCAATAATATTAGAGTTAACTGATTGAATTAAGAAAAATTAAAATTGGATTCTTATATAAATAAAAGATCATTATTTAGAGACTATAAAATAGAGCGCAATTCACACGAAGTTTGTTTTTTAAAATTTAAATATGTTTTCTTGACTCAGTTGTGAATCTTGATAGATTCCCAGTTTTTTCAGCGATATTTATGATAATAATTTTAAAATGAAATAAATTTATGAACCGAACCATTGAATTCAGTGCACAAGTTCGTTAGAAGCACACTTTTTGCAGACTATTAGGAAATAATAAAGGCCTTACGAAAAACAGAAGCAAGATATTGCGATGTATTTCCAGCTGCATATTTTGGCCTGTCGAAATCCCAAAAGACAATAACGTTTTTATTGTTTGCAAAAAAAATTTATAATCACCGATATCCCCTTTGAATTTTACAGGAGAAACGTGCTTCAGATTTGATAAAAAAAATAAGGGCGAAAAAATGCCTGCAAATGTTTTTCATGTCTGCTTGTCTAATAAAAAAAAGTCATGGATGTTATTGAAGTAAATACTTATTCTGTAAAAGGGAATTCAATTTATATGAAAACTGAATCGATCTATGCATTTACATATTCCGTGCATGCATAGACTAGGGGCCGCAAGTACATGAAGTCCATTTCCTTTCGATAAAATTCTGATTTTGCAAAAAAGTTTAATATTTTTTGCGAAAGAAGATAGATTCAGTCTTGGTATCTAGGAATTTGCTGATTTTCTTCCTGTTTATGGAATGGGGGCGACAAATTATCGCAAGGAAAGAAAGCACCTACTAGAGGTGTAACAAAGTTACCATTATTCGACAACTGTTGGAATCAATCCCGAAACCTTTTGTTCTCGTCATGATGAAGGTCTCAATTGAGTACAAGATTTCTGATAATGCACATCCGGTAAATTTACTATATAAACTGCTGCATCTGACGTGACATCACGTGAGGTGAAGCCACTTGCACTGCGCATGTCGACTGGCAGTGAAACTGTCAAGAACTGGAATCACATTCACGAAAAAATCACATTTTTAACTCAACGACAAATCTCGCATAATTATTAGTCCAAACACGATTCCAGAAGCAGAAGCTCCGTAATAGGCAAACAGGGCAGTAAATCACGAGTCTATCAAGTTCCATTTAATGTCGGATACTAGATGCAAAATATTTATCGCAATATGTTATGTTATGGTCGGGATGTGGACTTTGTAAGCAAACACTGGGTTGACAGAAATACCTCTGTACATCGTTACCCAATGTAATTTAGGCTCCCGATGGCGGTTTCTTTAGGGAGTGAAAAAAGACAGCTCAAACGACCAAATTTTCAATCGAACTGAACACCTCTTACAGGAAAAAAATTATGTAAATTATGTTCTCGGTTTTAATTGGAATCGTGATGAAAGGATCGGCACACTTTCCAAGCAAATTCGAGTATTATGCATGTGCGACAGAAAGAAAATGCCCATATGAGGACTTCCATTTCAGGAAGAAATTGAAGAATGATCGATGCCAATAAACTCTAATCATTAAGCGAAAAAGATTGAAAGATTTCTTGAAAACGTTTTACAAAGAAGTTCTGCTGAATAATGAGAGATGAAAGACCTTGTGATAGTAAATGCGAATCTTTGATTTATTTAAAAACTTGGGAATATCCGAGAACAGAACCAATTCTTGAGAGGATACCAAACATCAATTAATTTTTTAAGACAAAAAGGTGAAAAATGGTAAGAGGACAAACAAGACAGTATTCTTATGCTAAAAAGACAGAATTTTTATTTCAAAAAGACAGATTTTTTTTTTTTAAAGCAAGAGGACAGTATTTTTATTTTAAAAGGTCAGCACTTTTTATGACACACAAGTTACTATCATTAGAAAGTCTAAATCGCAATTTTTTATTAGATGCAGCTATACCAGTTTACTATATTCCTTTTTTTTTTTCGACAATCATGACATCTTTATCTACACGGATATGAGAATTTGCAAAATTATGTCAATAGAAAAAACGATCACTGATAATATCCTCATGCCTGATAATTTCAATTTTAGGAAAGCTTTTTTCATGGACAGTGTTTGCCCTTTCATACATGTCTCAATAAACGTACATTGTTTCCCTTTGTTTAAATATTAGCTGTTGAACCGCTTGTTCTAGTTCCAGAGCATGAAATCAATTTTTTTTTCTTACAGAACCATTTGAAGTCTCCGCGCGTTTCCTAACATTGATACTTTTCTTGAAAAATCATGCATCACCGTCCTTTAGTCGTCAACCAGAAAAACTGAAGGCTGGAATATAAATGCAATACTCTCCATCAGATTTTCATACTAACAAACCTAAAGAAAAATTATGAAGAATAAGAAAATGAATCATTATATTCTCGGTAAAGAAGGTATAGTAAAAAAATGTTGCTTTCGATGGCCCGAAATAATATTTTCCTGCAACTCATTCAGATTAAGTGAAGTAAACGCAACATATCGGCACCTTACATTGAAGTCAGAAGCTTATCAACAGTGGTCAATATCGGACTCTATATCCTTGACTAGTGCGACACCTTTGGACTACCCATTTACAAGATCTATTAAAGATAAAAAAAATGACTGTATAGGATTCTTGCTTTTTATTACAGAACTTTGGGAAATTTCTTCTGTATAGATGATGCATGGTTTGTGTGTCGCTCAACGGTCATTTTTTGCACACGAGGGCTAATTAAACCGGGACCTATGGTTTAAAGTGGATTCCGAACCACTACTAACAACTATGCCCAAGGTGGGATTTGAACCCACGAATTGTTGGACCGAAGGCAAGAGCGTTAACCATTCGGTTGGCAGCTCGGCGATGCATGGATTGAATGTGAGCGCAACCTCAATTATTTTTCCCTTAACTCATATAAATGAAATATAAATTATTCAATCTTATAAAATCGTAAAGTATTGTTAAGGTAAACTTTATTTATACTTCTTATTGCTTCACATTAATAATGAATGTTTCGAATCACGAAGCGAGTAATGAAAAATCTTGTATTTGAAATGCCGTCCGAGTCCAACAGGTGTCAATAAAATGACACGTGTCGCCAGACAAGGTAAGAAATTTGAGAAATCCCTTAAGTCGTTAAAAACCCTCGGTTTTTTAACACGAGAGAAAAAAATTTCCATTTGAAACGGTATTACGAAATCCAATTCCACTGCTGATTACGCTTTTTTAAATGGAATAGGGTTAAACCTATGGGAATGGAAGAGTTCTCTCGGTCCAGACACTATTAAATATTCTGTATATCGGGGGAGGGGGAGGGCTAAATATTTAACTATGTATTTTTTTTAACAGAAAGCTCTCCAAACTTAGCGTCACATTCACGAGGACAATTGTTTTTTTTTTTTCATTCGTTTATCTACTTGTTTGTAATGTAACCTTTTCCTTAAAAAATCTTCAATTTTTTATATAAATATCACGAGTCAAAATATATAATTATCAAGTTAATCTTGACTAACATTATAGTCATGATTGACTCGATAATTTTGCAATCTTATATCTCATTTTAACTTTTATTAAAACGGTATATATATTTAAAAACTAATTAAGAATGGAATCAGACTGTAATACCTTGAAAAACATTTCTTACGTTGTCTCCAACATATTTCACTTCGTATTTATACCTCATTCCAGTCTCCCCGTATCGAATTCATAGTCACGAAAATAAGTCTTCAAATGTTAACTAGATAACGCATTGAGTAATGCGTATTCTTCAAAGCTCCGTTCCTTTCAATTTTTTAATGCACACACCTTTTTCAGCTTTCTTAATACTTTAAAAACTCGAAAAACTGCTTCATGAAAATAAAAAAAAAGGTGTAAGGAACCCAAACTTTACATCAGATTTTTGTAAAGTTTACTAAATTCAAAATTTTAGTGCAACAAATTCAAGTCTTTATTAGTAGAATCAAATATCAATTAGCAGACACAGCATCTAAGCAATTTCGAAAGGGTTATGAATAATGCATTTAATTTTATGAACTAGAGAGATATATAGGGTGGTAATCTTTTATCTCCATAAATCAAGAATGTTCCCATTTTTACTTGAAGGGCATACTCTTGAACATACACGGGCTGGAAGTTTTGTCCTCTAGAAATTTCTGGAACAATTTTTGAACACGTTCGAAAGTATTCTAGAGGTTTCCACAACATTCTGGAATGGGGAGTAGTCTGGAATATCCTTGATCATTGTGGAACGTCCTAAAAAAACTCGAATGTTGGGAAACGTTCAAGAGCATTCTTGATTCTTCGAAGTGTTTTGGTATGGTTGGGGCTACCTCTATTGGAAGGAATGGCTATATAAACCGCGATCTGTCGTCCGTTTGAATGTCAGTTTCTTACCGGTGAAGTGCAGCAAATGAATTAAAAAAGCAGTAAGATGTGAATAATCAAAGTGATACAGGGATTGAATATAAATCGATAATAAAGTGTTGAAAAGTCTTTAAAATGTACTAATTGTATTCCTTAAAAAAGGATTTAATTTATATTTTACAGAATTCCTAAACGTAAAAAAGGAAGAGGTATAGCCAGTTCTGGAGCAAAACAATGAGAATAAAAAGAAAAGCGCAGACATGAAACAATCGACAAATTATAATAAAAGACAGCAAACGCAAGAAACCCATGAAAATATCATTATGTGACAAGCGGGGTCGAGAACAATTAAACAGCACACCTTGTTACGAATGTTACCACTACGACGAAAGAATAGGACCAACACAAACATGTCGTAATCGGAGAAGTAATCAGTAAAAGGGAAAAATGGAAATGTTCGATTACCACCACTGGGACCACTTCCACAGGAATTTCTACATTACATGACCGGGAAAACTCCAGAATTAAACCACTTTCTTCAAAACATAAAAGCGTACAATCAATGCTTCTAAATGACCTCATTCGGTGCCACATCAACACTAACACTGATGAAGTTGATTATGTTTGTTCCATCCAAAGACAAATCTACCACAAAATGATGTCATTACTACCATTACCCAAAGAAGACTTTAGATTTCTGCGATTAATCGTAAATGAAATTGATCAACGATTCATAACATCAGAGAACTGAGGCAAGAAACAATACAAAATGTGAAATGAGTCTTTACAAAAATTCATTCATTTTATTCACTTATTCAAAACAAAACTAGACAGAATGCTTTCAGACGACTATAAAGTTATAATTCGAGTCAACTACAGACAACCTAAGAAACACGAATGTCGATTTAATGTACCTTTCATAGACAAAGTCGCCATCGTTGTTGGGGACAATGAAAACACAAGCCGTGAGATAATTGTACATTGAAGAACTTCAACGCATTGCAGAGACACATCGTTCAAGAGATGCCCCCCAATAAATACCACCAATTAGCATTTCTATACGGAGAAGACGGATATTATTTTAACGTGAAAAAAGCAAACCTGAAACAGGTATAGAAACGACTAAAGAGCTCTCTGGGCTGTACACTTCTAAAGAGCTATGTGCTTGCCGCTTAATGGCCAGAGACAATGAAACTTACAAATTCTCATCCATGGCTCCATGAAACGACACGATATAAAAACCCGAGTTTACCGACAAAGACAAAAGATATTTATATAAGTTGCCAAAAAAAAACATATCTTTAACTGTTAGATTCTGGATGTATACAACTGAATGGCGAAAACGAAGACTGCTTCACACAATCTCATATGACTATACGACAGAATTTGTCCTAACGATATTGACAAAATTATCCAAACTGAATTTCAAAATTTACAAAAAGATCCGGAAATCTACGACATAGATGTAAAAAACATGATTCCTGGACTATACAGGCCATTAAATCCTAATTCGCCTAGTATGAATGATGGAAAGAGTACAAAAATATTCCCAAAACCTTACATAGATGACAAAAATAAACCGGAGATAATTTCTATTCCAAATAAAGACGGTCAACCAAAAGAGGTGGCTTCACAGCCCAAATACCCACTATCGTACAGCCAAAGACGGCAAACTAAAAAAAAAGAAACGACAAGATCCTCATGCACCAAATGGGAAGATACATGAACAGTAACGAAACAAAGTGATGTAATTTCGGTTACCAACCAACTGTTAACAATGAACTGTGAAAGAACCAACTGTGCAATGTCTAGTAGTACATTTAGAGCAAGAAAACGGAGTTTAGTTCACAAAAGACAATGCTAGAAACATTGCAAGCTAACTGCCTAAGAATATAACATTAACAACTTTTTTAACTATTACACACGGATCCATACGCGAACTATATGTCGATGTCCGTTTTACTGGAAACACAACCAAAAAAAATATTCAAACGATGAAAACAAGAATCCCCAGTAGAGTATCCTTTAGGAATCCTGAAAGCTAATGCACTCTAAGCAGAATATACACTGTACACTCGAATGTTTTTATCCCGGAATGATGCTACATGAAATAAGTCCACCAAAATATTTCCCAGATCTCGATACTATTGATGGTTAACAATAGCAGGCGTAAAGAGAACATGCCAACGATTAGGACTAGTGAAAAACTACAATCGCTGAATTTAACGGTACAAGAAAGCTTACTGACAGACTCAGCTGACCAAGTCAGAGACTTATTTGTCATAATTCTATTAACATGTTACCAATAAACTTCAAAACAGTTATGGGATTCCTTCAAAGGGAGTATGAGTGATGACATACTTAACTAATCTCTGACAAGCTAATCCAGAACTGGCCTCGAATTCAACGACATCTTCAATGAAACAAAAAAGATCACAATGGACCTTCTGATGGACCTTGTATTAGATAAAATTAGAATAATCGAAATTCACCTAATACAGTTCAAGTAAGACTCTGATGAAGATGCAGAATTTAATGTCATTAATGTGTGGAAATACACAGTAGGTAGTCTACAGGGAATGAAAAGTTTACTAGCTTTCGTTGAATACAACAAGTTGAATATGACAAATGAAATAAAAAAGATTTGATGGACGATTGAAATTCATTCCTACTACTAAACACGAGTACAATGAAAATTTAAAGACAAATGTGAGCTGAAATACAGCTTACGAAGAAACCATTTATATTGACGATGAATCAATTTAAACACAGTAATTCTTGTAATATTGGATATCAGGAGCAGAACAGTTACTCATATTTGCTATAAGGTTTTCGTGAGTGAGGGAGTCACTTTGGTAAGTGAAAGAAATATATCAGTCGAAATTCAGTACACAGAAAAATTTCATTACATAAATATATATTTTTTAAGGATTTTAAAACAGTGTTACAAAAATAATATTTTACCTAATAACTCCCACACTGTTAGATAAAAGATGCATAGGCAGTAGTGCAGAACATGTATATTTTAAAATTATTAATTAAAAAGGAATTTTAAAAAATAATATATTATTTTATCATCTTTCTTTATTAAGTTAATAGATTTTGCAATTAAAATATCCATTTGAATATTTGTAGAGTGAATATCTTCACTAATGATCTTAAAATAATAAAACTATTAATACTTATTATATAATTATCATTCATCGAATACTATTTAAACAATTAGTTTATATAATTTTACATAGTTAATTTAATTCTGACTGATTTCTCTTTCATTAAGATTTAAAAAGGTTTTTCAGTCAGTAAATGTAAGATAACAGAGAGATGTAATATATACAGTCTGAGTAAAAACTTTAAGGCCAGTAGACATTTTTGGGAAAATGGAAACATTTAAACTGAGGAATTAAAATACCATTTGATTGATAATTATTGAGATTAAATAAAAGTTTTTTTTTCCAATAGTGTGAACAAGAGGGTATAATTCTATGCCACAACAAGGCCAGAGACTGCTACTTATTTGTCATTAACCAGCGGGTACCTGTGAACCAAGTCACGGAGGCAAGTAGCGTTACCCGCGCCATACCACCACAATCCCGTTTATAGGGCAGGCCACAGTCATACAACATCACAGAAGAAAGGACAGAGAGAACAGAGGAAGAAAGAAACATTCATGCCCGAACCGGGATTCGAACCCGGGACCAACAGCTCATGAGTCAGGAACGCTAACCACTCAGCCAATCGGTCGGCGCTCAAATAAAAGCAAAAAAAGTAGAAAAATTAATTTGCAAATGTTTTGTAATTAGAAAATAGTACAGAACACACAGATGAATATCTGAGCCTGAATAAAAACTTTAAGGCCAACATAGAAAATAACATAAGAAAAAAATTACGAACTCTTAAAAGGTTGTGTAGGAGCCTTTTCTTCGAATTTTAAATATTCTTGTTTTCTTGGATGAAACGGGTTTTTGACAACGGTTGGTGTCGGTTTTATACCATTCATCGTCGATAGTAGATTTCAGCTGTTGTGTGTGTGTGTTGGTGTAAAAAATCACCCATTTGAATCAACTCTTCTTGCTAAGTTACCCCAAAGGTTTTCGATTGGGTTGATGTCAGGTGATCTAGCTGGCCATTTCACAGTTCATTGTTAACTGGGGACCAATTTTTTGTGCTGTTATTCGAATCATCGATGCATTGTCTAGCTGATATTTCCAATTTTCTACAGCAAGATAGTCAGCATTTGGCAAAAGATTATTTGTTATGACATTTTGGTTTCCTTGTGAATTCATTCTACCAGAAACGAATGAAATTGAGTCCACACCACTGTAAGCAAAACAGCTCCAAGTCATAACAGACCCTCCACCTAATTGGCGCTTTGAGAATATTTCTTATATCATGCCAGTAGAAGTTTCAGCCATCTGGTCCATCCAAGTTCCATTGTTTTTCGTCAGAAAAAATAATTTCTATCCATTTGGTTGTCCCAGGTCATGACTTTTTGACCAAATTTCAAATGCTCTATTTTGTGCCTCTGCAGTAACTGAGGTTTAGTCAATTTTGCTGCATAAGTGTACCTTCCGACCTTCTAATTGTGTTATAAATCGTTTTTTGACAAACTTTTAAACCTGTCGTTGGAATCAGTTTCCTGGTTAAGTGCTTTCTAGTAGATGCAGGTTTGCAAACTTTTCTTTCATCACGCGAGGACAAAGCTTTAGATCTTCCTCCAGAATTCTTTTTATCACAATTGTCTTACAATTTAAAAAAAAAAAATTGTTGACCACAGTCTTTGATCTTCCTGTCTTTATCGCGATAGCACGACTTCTCATTCCTATTGAAGACAAAACTTCGATCTATCACGATCAAAAGCTTCGATCTATCACGATCAGTTAACTTCTTACCCTTCGCCATCTTCACAAAGATCACCAATACTTCGAAGAAACGTATGACAAATATGAAAAGGTTAGCGTTGTCACTAGCTAGTAGTTGCAATGGTAATTACACGATTATATTATGTTTATTTTTAAAAAAAAGGACTGGTGGTCTTAAAGTTTTTAATCAGGCAGAAATACTAACTTTGTAAATAACCTTATGTATTTACAAATTATGTTTATAGCATTTATTTTTTATCAATGAACTTTAATAATTATTTTATTTGAATTCCTTTCATTTCATTTCATTTTACATTTTCTCAAAAATTTTTTACTGGCTTTAATGTTTTTACTCAGGTTGTACATATATGTATTTGTGTATTTGGTAAAAATTTAATAAAAATTATTATAAATCAATATTTGTAAAATACTTGTTATAACATGTATTATTATTGAAGCAATAATTTAAGAAAGTTTCATTTTAGTTGGAGAAAGTAAGATTGATGATATGCCTATATGTAACATTAAATCACAAAAATATCAGATTCCAAGGAAATATAAAAAGGTTATAAACTCACTTATGAATTCATTTGATGGGTTTTTGTAACAATCGTAGGAAGGTACTGCGATAACCAGAAATCTCGTTCAATCAGACATAAAGAGGAAAAATATAACAAATATTAGCATTTCTAAGAATTTAAACATGTTACTAAATCATCAACACAAACAACACTTCACAAGTATTTATTTATAAAACAAATAAATTTTATAAATAAATATCAATTATATTCAATTTTTAAATTTAAATTATATTATGTTTATACATAAGTAACTAATGACAGTTAAATATATTTATTGAAAAAACTATTTCAATGTATACAACCAGGAAAAATTAATATAGTAATTTGCTTAATTAACCGATATTTTTTAAACTGTCAGTTGAATAAAAAAAACTGAAAATGATAGATAATTTTTTCCTTCTACTTAAATGTGTGGGTGTGTGTGCATCTGTGTTTAGACATAGATATTAACATTATCTTGAATAACAAACATTATCTTAATACATATCAAAAATATGATTTAAAAAAAATAAAAATATAGCAAATAAAACTTACCATATATAGCACATTACCAAGAACAGATAAAGAATCTTTACTATTCAGAATGAAAGTTAATTTAACAGAAAATCATTTGTGCATAAACAAATGTGAAACACTGCATCATAATTCATGAAAGATAATAAATATATTTAGAATAAATTCAAAACTAATTTAAGACTAGTACAATACTAGCAGAACACATTATAGATAACAAAATAGGAAGCACAATGTCATTATAATTTTACTGCAGAGTGAAAATATTTTCAACTTTAAGCAAAACCAAATGAAAATTCAGAATAAGTATTCTCAGGTAAACCACTGTAATATTATAGACATAAATATCTAACAAATATATGACTATTGTAAGCTTTATATTGAACTTTTTATTGATTTAATAACTCTAGAAATATGATACGTCACTAACTTTTCGATTTAAGTTATAAAAAAATTAATATATAATTTAATTTCAAATTGAAAAATAAAATCAGAAAAGTACCTACACTTTAATCTAATTTTAAAATTTGCTTTTAAAAAACTTGTATAAAATATTTACAAATAGTTCTTAAAAATTTTTAAATAATATATTCCATAAAATCATGACAAATTTAGAGTCGCACCACACACACACACATAAATCAATTTATTCAGATTACTTTGAGTGTCAACTCAAAAACAAAGGACAATTTAACTATATTACTTTTAAGATTTTACAATAATTAATAATTTTAATATTTTTTTTACATTTATGATTTAGTATTTAAAACAATTGAAAAATTTACAAATAAAATTTTCTCAGAGGAAGCTTAAAAATGACCATCAGTTAAAAAAATTTGGTTATTGGAATCTTTAAGAAAATTGTACATTGTAAAACTAATTTGAAAAGAAAATCAAAATTTACTAAAGACTGAGTTATGATTAAAAATGGCCAGCAAAAAATTCGCGAGGTAAATCAAAAATAATGGAATATTTTTTTTTAACCTCCTTTACTTAAAATTACATTTAACTTTATTTTAATTAAAAATTGAAATGTGAAATAAAATATTTCTTTAGCTTTTTCCATAAAATAAATGAATGTGCTTTCAAATCTTTTATTTATGGGAGTCAAATATGCAGTAGAAGATATGCAACTATCAAATGCAATCGAATGTCAAAATTCCATTTGACTATCAATGAGATAAAAATGCGCTAAGCAAGATAATAATAAGTTTTTTTTTATTTACGTTTTATTTATTTTTTATTTTAAAAATAATCATTAACCTGAGCTTTCAAATCTAGATTATTATTAAAGTACCCATATTTCTACTCAGTAAAATATCCATAAGTATGGAAATATTTATTTAGTTGTGTTTTTCATAGGTAAAAGTATACCGTATAATTCATGCAGAAACTAAATGCTGTATTATGTCTAATTTGGAGCATAAAGTAAGGACCATGGTGCAAAGAAGCCCTACCAGCTTAATAGTGTTGCTTATAAATACATCAATTAAATGAAAAAGCCTGAAAAATACTTCCATTAATGTATGCAATATTGCATGGAATGCATAGTATTAAGAAACTGCAATACAAATTCAAAACGTTAATAATGATGCGCTCGAACTTTATCTCAGGGAGAGGAGTTATAAGTATAGTCAAGAAGACTGAAATATTCAACTGCTAGAATAAGATGACAATCATTTAACATATTGTCTGTATCGATTCAGAGGGAGGAAAAAGTGCTCCCAAATTTATTTACCACTTTAAGCAAGTTACTTCCTCCAAACAATAATATAATTGAGTAACATGTATCGATATAAATGAAATTCTCTTTACTTGATAATTGTCCAGAGCTGCATTGAAATCGCTGCACAGAATGAAATGAATATATAAATTTGAAAACAAATATTCTAGATATTTCACAAAAAATTTAGGAAACTCAGGGAATTTTTATTATTACTGGGATCTTTAATTTGAAAACAATGAAAGAAAGAAATTATGCCCCCACTCCTTCAAACATTATAGAAAAGGATACTCTATGATAATAAGATAAATTGCACTGTCGTATGCCCACCTTAGTTATCATCCATCGATTACAATTAATCACATTCAATTTCTTTGCAGGGAAGAAAGTTCTATGGAAATAATACATTTCTATTTAGGACATTTGACTATTTTTCATGCACATTACAATGGCGCTCGCATAAGAATCATCTCAAGGAAGAGTGTGCCGTATGAGTATCACTAATAATGTGTATCACAATCTTCTTAGAATTTAAAATTCTTGTTGCCCTGCAAAAAATGAAGTGGTCCAGTGAATCGTTTCGTCCTCACTCAGATCTTTTGCTTACGTGGAAATATGGACATTTCCCTTAGTTCAAAAGTAAAATAAGAGTATTCTATGCCATTTAATAAAATAAATTGTATTGATATTACTCATTTTAAAAGCAAACATGGATTGCAATAGCTGCTTTAGTAAGAATTTTATTTGATTTCACTGGCACAAGATCCTCAAATGCCAGCTGTGAGGAAAACCACAAGAAATACTTGATAAAATTAAGTGTTTGGATAAACCACTGAATGACAAGTAATTGAGAATGTTGAGATGGGTCAGAAGAAAAAAGTTAATAAAAAAAAAAGTTATGAAAACCAGATGAATAAGACAGCTAAATATTATTCAAAACCCCACTGTCCTTCAAATAAACGAAGACATTTCAATGGGGAATTTCACCCAGTAAAAATTCCAAGATTAATGTTACTTGAATTAAGACATTTCATCCATTAAGAACAGCACAGTCAACAAAAATGGGTTTTACACTTAGTTTCCAGATTCTCACCATAATGGTGGTTACATTCTGTTAGGGGAGGTTACCCAAAGAGAAAATTTATGAGTCAGGCACATGAGCATGCATGTTCAGTTTGAAATCATTAATAAAACATCGCAACGTCTGTTAAATTTTACCTCATGTAGATGAGAGGGTTGGTTTGATGTTATGGAGCTTGCTACTGGTTTTCAGATTATATATTTTTTGACAGAGACAGTAACACAAATGATCAATAGCAGATTTCAGTTTATTATAAATAATTGTTCAAAAAGTTTATTCTTAAGCTGATTTCGCTGTTTCCACTACCAATTCATTTCCATGAATTCCAACACGTGATAGAAATTATATAAATAAAATCCTTTATTGAATGCAACTGTCTATGAATATTTTGGACCACAAGTAAATTGATTATCTATAGTTGGATTCTGTAAATTCCTAGAATCTGTACATAAAATGCGCATTTCAGAATTTCTATATATATATATATATATATATATATATATATATATATATATATATATATATATATATATATAATATATATATATATATATATATATATATATATATATATATATATATATTAGAGTGCTAAGCAAACAACTGTAAATTCAGAAGAAAAAAGAGGTAATAAAGGGAAGTTAACAGTTGAATATGAGGTCTTCAGTAATCTGACTTACAGATTTCGAAACATCTGCGAAAAAATTGGTTCATATGATTGGTTAGATTGTAGATGATGATTAAAATATTTTAAAATCAAGTTAACAATGTCAGGACTTGATAAAATCCCAAATAGCTTATAGAAAGATACACTGTCTTTTATACAAGGGGGACAGTCGAAAAAATTATTTCTAAAGAAGTGTACCTTAGACAAAGCATCTGCAAGTTAATTTTGCATTCCTCTTCTAAAATGAGGAATGCATGCTGGACGAGGTTTGAAAAAATGCGATTATTATTTTTACTTAATAATTTCTCACGTAACGGATGCTTACCATTGGATTAAATCTGATAGTAATAAGACAATTTCTCACTTATAAATGATATGATGGTTCAAAAATCTCTGCAAATAGGTTAGTAATGGGAATATATAGAATCTCCTAACAAAACCTTAAGATCTCATAATGAATATAATTACAGTAATTTCGAAAAGAAGGTTCAAACTGAGTCATATATCATCCCAAAGTTTCATAAAACACGATTGATGGAATGATGCTTCAGTAGACACAAAGCAAAATAGAACAATATTACCAAACACGTATTAGCAAAATTTGTAACCGAAAGATTAGAGCTAATGATTTTGGTTCAACAGTTCGTGAAGATTGAATTACAACCATGGCAGACATGTTTGTACTGGTTAAGAGTCGAATTTAAACTAAGTATAGGTCTAATGAACCCTCTTATAAAACAAGATACACTATCTTTTATACAAGGGAAATAGTCGAAAGCAGATAAGTCTACCATTCAGAAAAAATTATGGGTCATGATGAGGAAACCATTGCAAGAAGTGTTAAAAAAACCAATAAAAATAATAACAAAAAGATTAAATCGTCATCCCAATTGCATTTTTCCTAAGGAGTTCCAAAGTTAATCTTTTAATCATCACAAGGAGACTCTGAATATAAGGAAATATAGAAATATTTCCTGTATATTTAAACTTACGTAAGAATATTCTTTACTATTAAAAAGCACACATATTATATAGAAATATGATTGATAGATACATAAGCATAATAATTTCCCATGGGCATAATGTCAACTCCAAGGAGGCAAGTAAGTATAAATATGCTATTATATAATGTGCTTTATATTATAACTTGCTTTTCAGAATATTCTTACATATTAGATTGAAACAATATTCCTAAAGAGCTCCCAAGTGAATCTTTTAATCATCACCGGGAGACTCTGAATATAAGGAAATATAGAAATATTTCCTGTATATTTAAACTTACGTAAGAATATTCTTTACTATTAAAAAGCACACATAATATTACATAGTAATATGTTTGATAAATACATAAGCATAATAATTCCCCATGGGCATACATGTCAACTCCAAGGAGGCAAGTAAGTATAAATATGCCATTATATAATGTGCTTTATATTATAACTTGCTTTTCAGAATATTCTTACATATTAGATTGAAACAATATTCCTAAAGAGCTCCCAAGTGAATCTTTTAATAATCACCGGGAGATTCTGAATATGAGGAAATATAGAAATATTTCCTGTATATTGAAACTAACATAAGAATATCCTTTACTATTAAAAAGCACACATAATATTATATAGAAATATGATTGATAGATACATAAGCATAATAATTCCCCATGGGCATACATGTCAACTCCAAGGAGACAGATAAGTATAAAAATGCTATTATATATAATGTGCTTTATATATTTCTTGAACTTCAGAATATTCTTACATATTATATTGAAAAAATATTCCTAAAGAACTTGTGGTGAAACTCTTCTGCACGGAAGTTGGCAGCAGTAGCTAAAAAAACTTTCTACCTGAACATTGGCAACAGCAATCTTCTGGGAACAATACCACATGGTGAGCAACGGAACAGATTCACGTTTTCCCCGATGATGTGAACGAACTAGTTTCTCTCTGAGATTTTGTTTATTTACAACTTTTTTTAGAATACCTTTAATTAGCAATAAAATCCAGTTAATTCCAATATGTGGTGTGCGCTGCCATTATTAAAAACTAATTAAACTGCACCCTATAAGCTCCCAAGTGAATCTTTTAATCACCACTGGGAAGACTCTGAATATAAGGGAATATAGAAATATTTCCTTTTTATTTAAACTTATATAAGGATTCATTGCTATTAAATTGTACTAGATTATTTTTAAATAAGGTTGATACAGATTGAATAAGCATTGTAAATTCCAATAAGATATAGGTGAGGGAACTCCAAAGAGACAGTTGTGAACGCAAGAATCATATTTAACGCTTTAATATGCTATACTTTGTGTTAATTTAAATTATTTTTTATTATATTTTAAAACTAATTTCCTATGCAGTCTTATTTCGAGTCTTTCAATTATTACTTCTTTTGCATTCTATATAGGGTGAGATAGGAATACGTCTGTAATATTTAAAATTTAAATAAGAATATTTTTTACTATAAAAAATCAATACAATATTTTTAAATAAAAGTTATACATTATATATAATAAATTTTTTTAAATGCACAGGTCAGCTCCAAATGGGCAGTTATGGATAAAAAGCTTTTTTATTGAGTAGTTTGCTAATATTTCTCCTTTTAATTTTATATATTATATTAAAAATTCTAATGATCTCCCAAAGGAATCTTTTCATCAATACACTGAAAAAAGGAAAAGTCTAAATTAAAAAGATTTCATTATTATTTTAAAAACTAACAGGTTAATGTCCCTAGCTTTTTGGGATTTGTCTGATTGTTGTTCAACGATCAATTTTTGACGTCATGGGTAATATAATAGAAATGGACAGACAGTTCAAATTTTAAGCCATTAACATACAAGCTCACGGTGCGTTTCGAGCTCAAGATTTTAAATCGAATGCATAAGTATAGTTTATTCTGCTTCCAACTTAGCTGCTTTTGTGAGATGTTATTTCTTGCGTAAAATTATTTAGGGCAAAAACCACGATTAAATTTAGTGTTATTTACTTAGCCTTGGGTAAAAATCGTTTCCCATTAAGTAATCATGTTTAAAATATAGATATGTTAAAAAAATAGAATGATGTAGTAATTTGGGACTCTTTACTAGTATAACAACCATATTCTTATTCGCTTTATAATGGAAAACACAAAGTACATTTGCCACAATTGCTAAAATCTCTTTTTTCAAAATATAATAAAAAAGTAAATACCGAATTTTCTTTCTTAGCTTGTTATTGTCATAAAAAAATTTTAAAAGTAAAGAAAAAACCTTTTTTTCCTTCATTCTTGAACAGAAAATTTCCCCTGGGAAATTTCCTTTCTTTTAAACGAACCAAATTGAAAGATCAGAAAATTTACAAAGGATTTAAATCAGGGTTAACTATGTTTTAAAACTAATTTGAAATGCTGTAACCCAAACTTTAAAATGAAATAGCTTTTAGTTTGAGTTAGCCAGTTACAAACAGTCACGTGATCTTCATTCCCTACTATGCAGCTGTTTTTAATCAAACTCGAACAAAAAGTTTGGCAGGAAAGAGAATAGGAAATTTATTTATATAGTTATAGATACTATATTACTGTAACATGTATATTCAATAGTTTTAATATTAAATTTCGTAAAGTTCACAGTGGCCTAGAAGCGGAATACATTTTACTGGAAAGAAAGTCCCAAGTTTGATCCCAATGCTTGAACAAATATAAATTTTATGTTTATTCCATTTGAATATACGTCTGATGTGATGAATGTTGAGGGGATTTCTGGGTTTCCTCTTTTTCGATACCGAAATGCTATAAAATATCTTGAAAAGTACTCAACACTCAACAAAGAAAAATTACAAAAAGGACCATAAAATGCCTTTCAACAGCCTAGATCTATAGCAGTCAACCACAAATATGTCAAAAGTTAAATTTAACAATTCATAAATATTAAACTATGCATAGTTCTTTCAAAGTTTTATTCAATAAAAAACATTTCTGAATGTTTTTCAATTTTTAGAATTAATACAACATATTTAGCTTATGCTTCATTTTATTTGTTATTTTTCGTTTTGACTTAACAGACTCCACAAAACAAACAGTTAAATAAAAACAACCCCAACTAAGTGATACATATGACTTTGTATAGTTAATAAATTTAAATAGAATTACAGTTAAATTGCATTCAAAATGGATATGAATTTAAGAATAAAAACAAATCTTTTTCATTTTATTGTACACTACTGGCCATTAAAATGGATACACCAGGAAAGCGGCACATCACAAGTGAAATTTGCGTGACAAGTAGAACTTGCTGTGATATGCAAATGATTAGATTTTCAGCGCATTCATACAAAGCAGGCGACAGTAGCGACATCTACAATGTGTATAAAACCAGACATTTGACAGCAGTTTTCTCATACTCAATTTCCGTTTCAACGTGATTTTCGGCAAAGAAAGTTGTTGTAATGCCTCGTGTAAGAAGAAGAAATGCCTATCAGCACATGTCTGACTTTGATCGAGAAAGGATTATAGCCTACCGGGATTGCAGTTTATCGTACCGCAATATTGCTGTTCGCATTGGTCGAGACCCCATGACTGTTAGCAGAATATGGATTTGATGAGTTCAGGACAATCATACAGAACGCCATGCAGGATCTCAGCGACCTCCCATCACTAACAGCAGAGAAGACAGACATCTTATCCGCATGGTCACAAGGGATCGTACAGCCACATCACGAACCCTGAGTCGAGAAACAGAGTCATTTGCAAGGCAACAAGTTACTGCTCGAACAGTTCGACGACGTTTGTAGCAGCATGGATTGTCTGCACGGCGACCATGGCTTCGGCTACCATTGACGCTGCGTCACAGACAGGAGCGCATTCAATGGTGTGATCAGTGACGAACCTGGACGCGGGAATGGCATCACATCATCGTTTCAGATGAATCTCGGTTTTGTATACAGGACCATGATGGCCACATCCGTGTTTGGAGGCATTGTGGAGAACGCGCATTGCCAGCTTGCTTTGGACATTGCCATACTGGCCCATCTGCTGGAGTGATGGTATGGGTTGCCATTGGATACACGTCTCGATCACCTCTTGTTCGCATTACCGGCACTTTGAACAGCAACCGTTACATTTCCGATGTGTTAAGGCCCGTGGCTCTGCCCTATCTTCGAGGCCTCCCTAATGCTTTGTTTCAACAGGATAATGCACGACCGCATGTTGCCCGTACTGTTCTGAACTTCCTTGATACAGAACAGGTTCGACTGTTACCCTGGCCAGCATGTTCTCCTGATCTATCACCAATTGAGAACGTGTGATCAATGGTTGCAGAGCGATTGGTACACCATCACTCACTATCCACTACTGTCGATGAACTGTGGCATAGTGTTGAAGCTGCATGGGCTGAGATCCCCGTACATGCAATACAATCTCTGTTTGACTCCATGCCTAGACAGATAAATGCTGTTATTGCAGCCAGAGGTGGCTGCTCTGGGTACTGATTTCTCAGGATCTATACATCCTAATATTCTGTAAATCTTATCACTTGTTCTTTCCACTATAATCCAATAAATATCGTTAGTCAGTGTGTCCAATAAATATCGTTCTGTTATTCGCATTCCTTCTTGCTGTAGCAATTTTAATGGCCAGAAGTGTACTTTTAGCTGATACAAAATTTAAAAAAAGAGCTTAAAATAATTTTCAAGATGCTTAATTAACATTGTTTACAATTCATGTATTTTATTACAGTGAAATAAACTGCACATTTAAATAAATTAAAATACTAACACACTGACTAATGTAAGATGAATAACAAGCCTAGTAGAACTGCTTTAAAATATTAAGAACAGAGGAAAATTAGTTTATTCGCTACCAATATTTTATGCTTTGTACAGTTAAATTATTATTAGATTTCTTTTCTAAAGAGTTAGTTCTTATGCAGTATGTCAGTCCCATTTTGAAAGTTGGATTTTCACTTTTTCGACAAAAATATTGTAAAAAATTGAATTGTCTTGAACGAAAAATAAGACAAGTATGAAGAAGGACAGAATTTCCATACATTATGACAAAATAAGCTGTAAAGGATGTATTAAAAATATTTAGAAACAGATAATATATCCTCTGAAATTTAGATTTAACTATCAAATTTTCAACACAGTTTTAGAGGAACTTCACATAATAATAATATTTATGATGCCTCAAAATAACCATAAAATTTTTTAAATGCATCTTACCATCTCAGTCTTGTACTAATTTACATATGAGTAAAATTAATTCCTTAAATATGTAAGGAAACAATTAGAGTAAAAAATCAAGTATGACTTACCCGATTTCTTCAGCAAAATGGCAAGCACAAATCAGAATACAAACAGAAGTTACTCTGTAATAAAAATAAAAAAATGCATGTGTAAGATTGATTAAATCTATTTTTTTAAACATTACTAGATTCTGTTTTATATTTAAATTATACAGACGATTTTTTACGTAATGAATTTATAAATTTTGCAATTCCTATTGACAATTACTCTTTTGAATTTTCGTAATTATACAAATTTTAAATTATTCATATTAATATTTTTTATTATGTAGATATTTTGTCTTGGAAATCTAGCCTATTAATAATGAAAATGAATTTTAGATGAATTAAAATATTCATTTTCAAAAATGCAGCAATTGTATTCTTAACATTCAACATAAATACAACAGCATGTGGATGGGTGTGTGAGCTTGGATGTGATTTTGCAAGATGAAAAATAAAGAAAAAAAAATGATCAATTTATTCAAAATAAAATTTTACTCCCAATCATTGTCACTTTAAAAATCAACAAAAGAATTTCATTCATGTTTTTTCTCCACAGCAATGGACAAGACAAAAAAAAATATTCAATAATTAATGTTTTAAAATTGGAAACATCTTTAAAGATTTATTATTAAATTACTTAATTTTATTTCAGAACTATTATTTTACTACTGAAAATTCGGAATTTGACAGGAAAATTTGCATTATAATTAATAAAAAATCTAAGTTTTATAGCAAAAATTAAATATTAATAATAATTCTTAAACATAATTTATTTCAGATAATGTATTCAACTGAAATTATATACTTCATAGTTAACAAATTAACTAAAAATAAAAGTAGGAATAAAAAATTGAAGTTAATAATAGTAAATTGTACTAAAATCGAAAAAAGTAAGTAAATGCTAAAATTTCTGTTTTAAGTAAGGTGACATCTAACGATTTAACTTTTATTTTAAAATTATTAATTATGAATAATTTGTGTTATTTAAAGTACTAGATATTAAACACATTTAGATTAAGAAATAGGTTAGTTTTTATGGGATTAATAGGAAGTTACATTTTATTAGAGGACAAGCCAATGGACCCACGTGCCAATTTTCGATGACATTAGTTTCGACTAGAAAATGCTGACTCAGATTTCGAAGAAATCTGATTTAGTAAACAACCATTATTCAGTATTTATCCGAGATAAATAAAATTTGCTTTTTTAAAAACGCTGTTCTGAACAACGAAATCTACTATTGATGAGTAAACAAATCGAATGAGTTATGGAGTACTAGAAAATTCCCTTTAGTCACACTGTAAATATTGAAGATGAAACTCTTTCATCAGCTTCCAATGCAGTTTGATAAGCAGCCTTTTGATAAAAGTGTTGTTGTTGTTGCTTATGACACTTGGTCTTGCCAATCTCGCTATGCCGTTGGCAGTGCGAATTAAGTCAACAGGATGCGTCTTTCGTTTGGATCAGAGCACCACGAAGGTGAAAGTACGACTTTTGCTCTTTTTAAGGTGCCTCGTAATTTTGAGCCATGGTCAGGTGACGAGGCCACACCTGAGCTGGCACCCTCTTCTCCACATCCAGGCCACACCAGCGGAAGGACTATGGATGTCACAGATTAACTTGGACACGTCCCCAACCCACGGAGTTCCAGCAACCCAGTGAAAGAGAGTATATTGTGGTCACCCTCCCAACCACTGCCGCAGCAAATGATTCTTCATTTTGCTGAGCTTATGGGAAGCGGCCTGAAGCTACTGAGCCACTGGAGCTCGATAAAAGCGTAAAAATCGCAACAGTGCAATATAACTATACTATAGTGTCACGAGATGACCCCAATCGTTGGCACCAAGAAGATTTTGGCTATAATTCGCTGACTTGGCAATATAAGTAATGCGATTAATTTATCTGCTTCGCAAGCTTACCTTATTGAATATTTTAAGTAATTTTTTTAACTTACTTTTCTAAAACTTAGCATATTTTTCTCTTATAAAATACTAAGTTTCTTCTAAAATCTTTTGTACATAAAACTGAGAAAATTTATCAAATTCTGTGTTATTTATAAATTTCCACATTTATAAAAACTAAATTTTTCTTCTCATGTAAAGGAGTTATACTTTGAATCAAATTACTGGTATTTATTGTATTGGAAGCTTGCGTTACATTTTAGACGAATTTTTAATTTAAAAGATAGACAATCTAGATACTAAATAAAAAAAATTCTAACTCTGCAATTTTTTAATTGAAGTTTGTTAAAACAACTCATTTATGCAAAAATAAACAATTTTAATTATAAATATGACACAAATTTTAATTAAACTTATAAAAAACAACTTGAGCTAATAAATTTATAATTAAACCAAAGATAAAATATAGTTTTGTGATTTGAGAATGATAAGCTGAAAAATAGAGAAAAAACTACTTGAAATAAAATCTAAGCATTTGTCATGTAAGCATGGTAAAGTGATAATTTATAAATATTTAGTTTGGTATATTTAATGAAAAAAATTTATTTAGTTTTCACCTTCAATTTTTTAGACATGGTATTTTATTCCCATTTATATTTATAATATCTTTATTAAAATACAGAAATCAGAAGGAAATGTAATATTGAGAATCTTTAAATCTTTTATACATACAGTTGAGGAAATTTATTATTTATAAATTTTCTCATTTTTAAAAATTAAAAAAACTTTTTTTTTCAAATAAATGAATTGTACTCTTAAACTGTGTGAACTACAGAAGTTCAATATTTATAGCTTGTGATTTATCTTATAAGATAAATCACAGCCTAAGTATATTTAGAATATTTAATTTACAAAATCAACAATGTACACACACTAAATAACAAAATTTTTAATTCTGCAGTTTTTTTAATTAAAATTTATATTACATCAAAGGTTATTAAAGCAATTTATGTGTACAAAAAAATTTTTTAAACAATTTTTAATTTGAATTTTTTTTTAATTTAGCCTTTGGAAAAAAAACAACTTGAGATATTAATTTATAATTAAACCATAACAAAATGTCAAAAATAATTTATTTAATAAAATTAATTTTAGCATGACATTTTTACGTTTATCTTTATAAAAACACAGAAACCAGAAGAGAATGTGATAATTGCTATCCATCTTTCTTTGGTACTTACACATTATCCCATCGACCCTATCTGTGAAAGACTCACGTCTACCCGCGGAATGATTTTGAAACAAATATTCCCGCCTAACATGGTAGGCGAAACAGTTTTCTACATTTGGCTACTGATCGCCGCATAAACCAGAACTATACTTCTGCGCATGCACGATCAGCTCTACGAAGAGATGCTTCTGTTAAAAACTAAATGTTAATGATGCAATTTAGCACCATATAAAATACAAATAAAGTTTTTACCTACTTGTATTTTATATGGTGCTGGGATATAAAAATAAACTATTCTGCTTTTTCTTCATGTTTCGAAAACCAATTATTAAAATTTGGAAAATTCTTAGACTTATTCTTAAGGCGATAAAGGTCGACGGGATAACACACAAATACGCATTCCCCCTCTTCATAAGCGCTTTTCGCTCGCACAAAAGAAATTATAAGAATGTAAATAAGCAAATCGAAAACCATAGGATTGCTAAAACTAAGTCTAAACAATATTCGTATTTTATATCGTCAAATTATTGCATCTACTTTCTTCAAGTGCGCATGCGTTCGCCGACGTTCGGGGCTTTATCTTGAGAAACTAGTTAATAACTATACTTTTTCAAAAACAGAGAAAAACATAGTAATTATTGTTATTTTCTTTTTAAAAAATTACATGAAGGTATTGTAAGAATGGAACATCAGACGCAGTTCTATCTTTTCTGTTACAAGCGGCATACCTGGAATTATAATATTGGCTTCCGTTCTTGAAATTTGCAGGGTTCGCATGCGAATGGCGTTACATCCTTTAAATCACATGAACGCATAGGAAACTTCACACTGAATTACGCATTTCTAATGTAATTCAGCATTTACTACGTTTAAATTAGGTATTTCTATAATTAGAAATGTGTTATCAAAATTCTAAATTTAAACCAAACTAATTTTTTTAATAAAGGAAAGAACCCAGACAAAAGTTCTTTTTCCAATTTCAAACATCTGTTCTCAATTCAACCGCAAAGGAAAATGGGGCGGAGAAAGAGAATGGAAAGTTTATTCCACAGGCAGCAGATATTTATCCACAATATCTGTGCATAGCACTCAATTCATAATTATTGATAGGTTTGGATAAATATAATAAAATTTCAATTTTTATTTTAACAACATAACTATATGTATATTTATAAACAATATCTTACAACTGATATTTAAGTTCATAGTATAAAGTTTTACACAATATTAAGTTGCAAAAAACAAAGCTCAGTTTCAAAATGAAATATATTAACATAGAAATTCATTGTTTAATCTGTTTACGAAACAATTGTCTACTTGTACTTTCTCTAAGAGATTATGTTAATGTTTTTCAGAACCTGAGATAAGTTTCCTGACATCGTTGATAATTTAAATAATTTGGTTGAATAACTATATGCCACATAATGCGTTCATATTAATAACTATTTTGCCCTTTAACTTTAAAAAGCAGTTACATTTAAATTATTAAGCTTGTCAAATTTCCAATTTCTTCAATAGATTTCTAAATGAATTTTAAACAATATAAAGCAGAATGTTAACTTTCAAAAATTGGCACTCATGAATTTGGCAATACAATTCACAACCTCATTACACTTTTATTATATTACCACTAATTGCCCAATAAAATTAATGGGAATTATTGACATGGAATCTTTTCTGGAGAATCTAGGCAACAAAGAGCACACACAATGTTTTTTCCTAACAATTATTCACTTACTGGCGAGAATATTACTTCAAATATAATTTACACAATTGGAGTTTACAGAATATACAGTATAGGTTACAGAATTAGCAATTGGGATATATAATTTAAAATATCTAATTCTAGTTTTTTCCAGCAATCAAACAAAAAAATAAATTTTTCAAAAAGATAATATACTCATGAATATCCAGATCTTTTAATTGAATATTAAATTAAAAACAAAGCATTATCTTCAGAGGAATTAAACCTTACTTGATTTCATTTCAATACACACATTAACAGAGATACTTGGACACCACGTAGTGAATAACCTAATGGCTTAGGATTGTTGCAATTGTAATATCTACCGGGCTCACAATTAGTAGACTGCATATTCATAGTCGCGAAGAAATTAAATTCCTGAACACCACTGCAGTGAATATAATTAACAAAGCTTTCAAAGAAAATGGAAACTAATACTACAGATGAACGCAGAAAACAAACGAAACTTCCACCTGTTGCTCAAAAATGCCTGCCATCGAACCTGAGAACTTTCTCTCAAAACAGCAAGCACAACTAACAAAACTTCTATGCATTCAACGAAGTTAATAGGGTAAATAAGCACATTACAGAAGAGCCAGTTACAAAGAATAGGAGGGTCGAGAACTGCCAAAACCAATTAATTAAAAAAAAGAATCAGCATCTGCATATTAGATAAGAAAAATGCGATGAATCTAGGTTAAGTAAGGCCTTCCCCCCATACCTTCCACACACTTAGTGTGAAACATTTTGACGAGTTCCTTATTACATCAACAAAATAATGTGTACTAAAAGTGGATTAAAATGGTAGAGTAAAATAATTAGGAGCAAAATAGGCATTTTTAATGATTGCACATTTTTGATATATTTGTCACACCTCAACATTTTTTTTTCATGGAACGGCTAATTTTTTATACATCGGTAATATCTGTATATAGTATCACAATAAATAATTTAATGATAAAATATATAAATTTGAAATATTTAATTTTAAATTACAATTTAGATAACATTTTTGTTTAGAATTTCATAAAGTGTAGAAAGTTATCACATTCTGTTTTCGTTACAATGAACTTAACATTTTGTGTTTTATATAATACCAAATGAAATGTTCAGTTTTAGAATATTTCAGTCACATATTCCTAGATTTAATTTTCATTTTTTCACTGTGATGACTGATATTCATATTTCTGACCTAATAATGAAAATAAAACAAATATTTGTGATCGAAATGGACGCGTGTTATTGGTTTGTCAAATCATTCTTTGTAACAACAGCTTCTTCGAATGTCGACAATCAATGACATAAATTGTTTTTGATAAGTTGAAATATATATAAGCGAAATTATATCTGAACAATCAGGCAAATATGCAAAATCAGCTCTGTGCTGTGGATCGACCATCACAGCTCGATGTTTATTTAAATGATCAAAACGTCCTTTGTTTGAACTAATGTGGGATTTTGAATTGCCATAAAGAATTAATTCGCCTCTCTTCTGCTTTTTTTTTCTTCGATATTTTCGGACAAAATAGTCATGCACCGCGTAGAATTAAACATTTTGTATTGTTGTAACGCGACTACTGCAAAATGTAACGTGGTGGAAATACCGAACCGTTTTAATGTGCTTTTTCTGCAAACAACTTTTCTTAAATTTTTTTTCATCTTAAGAAAACTACCACAATCCATTTTTGTTTTGATTTAAGCTCATTTACATAGATCTATCTTTAATGTTGCACAATCTTTGAGGCCTATTAAAAGTATTTTTTTCAACACTTGTTTACACAAAACGAAATATTTTTAAAGGCAAATGTTGTTCATATAAGTTTTTTAATGCTTATCATACTAATTCACATCAATGCCTCATTTTCCACAGAGGACATTTTATCACTTCACTCAGCACTCATGTTTCCCGACACAAAAGTAGATTTTGAATGCATTTCACGGAATTTCACTGAAAGCGACTGTCGACCTGGATTGATTTCGTGTTACTAATTTTTATATAAGGCTCTAGAATAATGGTTTAACGATTTATAAATTAAATTTATCGAAACTCATGTCGTGATAATACGCGCTGAAAATTATGGAAAAATGACAAGAAAATAATCAGCAGCTATTTCATTATTTTCGCGATATCAATTTTTTAATTTAGTACAGACAAAAAATTATGAAGGAATGGCAAAATGTTCTAATGAAATTATATTTAATAGCATTAAAACTATCAGATACAGTTTAGAAACTTAAGCGATCACCTAGCAACACTTACAGTTGGCAAGGGCCAGAAATAGAAAGAGCAATTTTCGTAACCCAAGAAGGTAATTTTAAATTGATTTTTTTACTCATTGTACTTTGTACTACTTTTAACAGCTAAAAATGAGTTAATATATAAATAAAACTTTGAAGCTTAAAAACAGAGAGGAATTGATAAACGTGATGTATGCACGCAATAAAAATACGTACTGATAACAATTTGAATACAAAAGAATCAAGAATTTTCGTTATTTTCATTACATTCTATTTTTTTAGTGTGGTATGAATTTAAAATTACGATATATATCCTCAAACTTATCCTAAACACGAAATAATTTTTAAAATACTTAGGGCCTCTTTATAATTCCATATGAATGCAAAATATCTATTAAAGATGGAAAATCATATTGCTCTTTCTGTGATAAAAGCTTTAGCTCAAATTAATTTCCAAACCATTTTTAAAAGTAATCAAATATTCGAATGAACTGTTGAAGTAAAACATGCATTTTAATTTACTTAACTAAAATGTATTGTAGAGATGGTTTTCTGGTGTGAAATGTGGGTTTTCATACATTTTCTTAAAAGCTTACAAATTAACCATCTTAAAAGCTAATTTATCACTGGTATTATGAGTCCTTTATTCAAAATGAGTTCCATAAAAACTGCTTTGAACATAAAAAAAGAAATAACTGAATACAAATAACATACATTTTTAATAACAACCCAACAGAAAAAATTTGCATAATGATAAAAACAAAGTCTAAAATGAAAATGTTTTTCTATTGTAATGAGTTTAAACTTATTAACTAAAGTATTGTTTTTTTCAAAGTATTTAAATGTATATACAGGTGGTTATCAACCACCTGTAAGTAAATGACATTTCTCAATGTGCTTCTGAAGCATTATATAAGTTGTTAGATTATTTATAAATAAAAATACATTATTCTGGTAAGTCTTGGATCTATATAAATCTTGGATTTTTCTTCATGAGTATAGAATGTCGACCTCGTATTTTCAAAGACTGTAAAAGAACGTCTACCTGGAGAAATATTATCGAAACATCCGACAACAACACGCGGCAAATGACTTACAACTGTCTTCGACTGTTAAGCTTTGTGCTTTGAGATGTCGAGTATCTATTTTCCTGGCCCAAAACTGCCATAATCGTACTCTTCAGAGTGAAAATTACAGTTTGATCCCAGATATTAGGAAAACGGATGATTATCGCTTCAGCTTTCAGCATTTAAATTTATCGGTTTGAATGCTTGAGAATTTTCAAAATTATCTTCCTTATAACACAGGACCCACTGTTTAAGAGAAATAACCTTAAACAATTTCTGATGCCTCTTCAAAAGGACAAAACATCTTTCAGTTGTCGCTGTGTCAAAGTGAGTGCTTGAGAGTATTCTGGAACTTATCCTTTATGACATATAAAACGGCTCTCCAAACGAAATGTACAACTGACGTTCAGATCCTCAAAGAAAGCCCTAGTCTATTGTCCTATCTGTTACTATGCGCATTTTTGATCAGTTTTAAAATATTCTGCTATATAAAGAAAGCTGATAATAGGAAGCTAAGATTGCACAACAGAAAAATAGTCAACAGGGAAAAAAAAGGATCTTGAATGGATGAAAAAAAGTAAATTCAAAGCACTTCGTATTTAGCATAAATTTTTCTAAAAATTTCTTTAAATTCGCTACTTTTTGATCATGGCTTAAGCATTATAATTAATCAAAAGCATCTAGTATATTTACCAATAAAAATAATACTGCAATAAAAGAACCGCCTTTAAAAAAGTTCGAAGGGATTCATTCCAATAACAGTTTTACAAAATGCTACACAAGAAAGTGATCAAGAATCTCTACGGTATGTATATTAATTTACAATGATTGGTTATATTAATTTTTTTTATCTTACGCAAAATTTTCGTTAATAAGACTGTTTTCTAATGGTTAAAATTTCTAATGTTTAATTTTGTTTTCTAATGTTTAATTTTGTATGAATATAAGTTAGATCATCTCGGAATAAAAAAATCCCCCATAAATATACATTTTTAAATTATGTATATATTACTCACACGCGAGTAATATAATAATGTACATTATTTATAAAATAATATAAATATTTTTATTAAAAAAATATAATTTCATTAACGTTACAATCCGGTTTGTTTGAGCCAATAAGTATTTTCAAAATTTGTATTTACATTCAGTTTAATTGACGCAGTTTTAATCTTATGTAAACTACAATACTTTGCATAACACGATAGATTTCGTCATGAGAAAAATGAATCTATAACGTCGTTTCTTTTGTCGCTCAACGGTCATTTTTTGCGCACGAGAGCTAATTGGACCGGGACCTACGGTTTAAAGTGGATTCCGAACCATTTCAAACATCCATGCCCAAAGTGGGGTTCGAACTCACGAACTGTTGAAACAAAGGCAGGAGCGCTAACCATTTAATCAATAAAGTTGACTGTTTTCAACAAATGTAAACGAATTATAAAATAATAAATCCTTAACCTCACTTGAAATATAAATTTGTGGGAAAATACCCAAGAATTAGTTTACAGTTAAATTTTCTGCATTGAAAGTTCTTTATGAAATATTTACATGTTTTTTGCAAAAGCAATGTGATCCGATAGTTAGTTATAAATGCAAAATAAGTATAAAAAATTAACACAATTCAATATGTAAAATTATTTTGAAAAACGCGATTGTCATGTTTTCAACAAAATCTATAAATTAGGTACTAAATAGAATAAATAACACTTTTCATAATTTAACAAAATATTTATACCAGAAAATCAATAATTCAAAAACGGTACTTATTTTGAGCTAAAAACTTGATTAAGTTTTACATCAGAAATGTATACTGCACTTAAATAAATGACGTAGTAAAACAAAATAGCGAGAAACGAAATAGAAAGAAACGAAGTTTTCCTCCTTAAAACACAATTAAAAATTTCAGCACAAAAATTCCCTGACTGCGAAATCCTGAGGATGGTTGTCTCTAAACAACCATATTTTTTTAACTTGAGGATTAATTTAAGCAAGACCTGCAGTTTAAAGTGGATTCTGAACCACTACAAATATCCTTAACCAAGATGGGAATCGAATTCACGAGCTCTTGTATCGAAGACGAGAACTGGAGATCCAGTACCGTAAATATTTTTTTATTGTCCTAGCAATTGAGTAGAAATGAAAGTTTTAAAAAGGAGTAAGAAATGTTTATGTTCTCGAAGAGAACAAAAGTCCGAAATTGAGCAGATCACAAAATAAATAGCTGCACAATAAAGTTCAAATCACTATTAATTACGGATTAAATTAAAATCTGATAATAAAATACAAAAATGAAGCATAGCTTATATTTTAAGTTAGACTAAATGCCAACATCCAAGTTTAAGATTCACTTTAATCCAAGTAGCAGTCTCATTTCAATCTGAAATAATTTTTATTTACATAGACTATTTAAACACATACACTTAATAAAAAATCGGATTTGAAAATAATGAAATAATTCTTAAAATCAGTTAGAAAGAAAGAAAATATATTTTTTAAACTTATTAATATTTCGCCAAATTAAATGCGACATCATAATTTTTTTCAATTAAGCAATTGAAAACTATAACGAAAAAAGAAAAGTTTTAATTAAAAATTAAAGTTGTTTTTTTTTTTTTTTTTTTGCAAAATTATTTCTGTTATCAGCATTTCAGACCATTAAAATTACACTAATCACAGAGGAGGCGGCTGCAAAGAACTCGAAGTGTAGCTGTTTCTAGGGGGGAAGGAAACGTTTCTCTCCCCTTCACAGAGAATCTGGTTATAAAACTGTTGTTTAACAATGCGCAAGAGGTCTTAATTTAAATATTGATAAACTATTTTCTCTTTTTTAGGGAATATAGAAAGTACTGATAATTTAGTATAATACTTTCAGTTTTGTTCTTGATATAAACAAAATATAATACGAAAAATTCGTTTTTCTTTACTTCTAAATGAATTATTTAATAACTTGTTGGAGTTTTAGTTATGGTAATGCTTTGTTATAAATTTTTACATAGAAAATTAAAAAGTTAGTAATGAACTAGTTAGTTAAAAAAAAAAGTTAGCTTTTACAATTTCTTCAAATCAAAAATGTTTTTATTACTTAATTTTATTTAACATTTCAGCACTTTTAACAACAAATTTTCAGTATACTGAATGGTAATAACTGCAAAATATTATTAAATTTTATTAAATTTTATATTAATTTTAAAATAATTTACACAAAACATCTCATAATATACAGAAAATAAAAATAAAAAAGCCACCTGAATATCGAGGAAAATAAATTAGATACAAATACACGGGCATGCCTCAGAACACAGAAAAATAACTCAATTTAGTTTCTTTTAGCGTATAATTTCCTTAGGATATCATTAATATTTATGTGACATTTTTAATTACTTGATATTAATTATTTTTTAAAAATAAAATGTAAAGCTATCAAACTTTTGATGTAACTTTAATTAACAGTTGGAACAAATGCTTTCGGACTATAGCTTATAAGGAAATTTAAGTATTTTCGTAAAAAGTTCTTTTTATTGTTTACAAACAAACTGGAAAATTTCGTCTTAAAAATTCATATTTCTCTGTAAATTTCAGTTGACTTTTAAAGTCTATCATTTCTTAATTTTTCATCTTGTAAGTTTCATTCACTTTGTAAATTCAAAATAGCATTCATTCATACAGAAAGTAATACTCATATTGAAAAGATAAATGCAAATATTTGTATACAAGAAAATAAGCATATGAAATGTTGACAGTTAAGAACTTGATAAATAATTATGATTTCATTACATTCATTAGGTTAACACAATACTTACTATAATTTAGATTATTAAATAAAAATGTTCAGATTTTTAAGCGTTAACCTTTTTGAAATTGATTCTTAAACATTAATTTGAAAGAAATATTTGCGATCGAAAATACGACATGAAATAAAAAAAAAAATTAAAAGCATATATTACCTCGGTTAGTATTGAGCTCGTAACATCATTCTTAAATGAACAGCAATGATCTCCATGCACAACTATTAGAAAACGATTATTAAATGTCCCATATTTTTGAGGAAAAGTTAGTATGATACAACGAAACTTGTGATAGCTCTCAGCAGCAGAAATAATCGAAAGCACTTTAACATCTGCCGCTGCTGTTTGTACCAAAGAATATTCATAGAGATGCGTCATCCATAGTGCGCAAAAATTAAAATATTCCACCACCCACGCAGATGTGTCAGAACAATCGACTGTATTCATGAAACAGAAGCAAAGATCTCAGCTAATCAACAGCGGCATAATTAGACATTTTTTTTATTTAACATTCATAAGGTTTGTTTTTAATTAACAGTGCTCTTTTGCCCACAGAAACCTTATCACCAATGGAATCTTGTGACTTCTTAGAATTTAAATATTCTAATCCAATAGTAAATACGTCTGATTTTCGGCTGGGTCAAATATAGAACCCACCACCTCTTATCATAATAATTGCTTTTCCCTACTAAAACGTCATCTATAATTTATTCACTTCAGTTTAAAAGTGAAAAAGGTAACTAAAAATGTTTTTTTGTAATGCTTCAAAAATTCATAATTGTAAAAAATGGTAGGTATGCATCGTAAGGAATAAAAACTATTAAATCTCATAGCAGTTATCTTTATAGATATACATTTTAAAAATGTATGAATTTAATACTATTTAAAAGTTTTTATATGGCTGTATTATCGTGTCTAGGATCAAAAGAAAGCATTCGTAACTCTAAATTATGGTAAACCAAATTATTTTGGTTTCTTTGACGCTCAAAAGTCATTTTTGTACCCGGAGTCTTATAAGACCAGGAACAACAGTTTAAAATGTATTCCGAATCCCCATTACCATCCATGCGATTCGAACACACGAACGGTTGATCTAAAGACTAGAGCAGTAATCGTCCGGCTACCAGTTCAGATACACCAAACCAGACATCGCCTCGTAAGAGGTGCTCATTGTGTTTTTTTATTCCGTACATATATATCTCTATTTGAAATCAAATATTTTCATATTTATTTTTTAAATTGCACTATTAAATATTGTAATTGAAATTTGCCTATCGTATATAAATTTATGCATATATTGGATTGCATACAAATTCACAAAATTTGGGGAAAAAAAAACTTATTTAAAGGATGTTCATGCAATTTAATAATAAATGATTAACTGTGTCTTAAAGATTCTAAAAAAAATTCTGTCAGGAAAGTAAAATGAAGAACAAACTTCGTCTTTCTTTCAAGAGGCACATTTAATGTCCACGCTTAAAATAAGAAAAAGAAAAACTCGAAATTAAACAAAGGTTATATAATAATTTTGTGGTTTCATTCATATAAAGGTAATCGGGCAATTAAGATAATTTTATTGAAGTGCATTATATAACGATAATAAGTTGTGTATAACATCCGTAAAACACAGGTAGTGATCAAAAATCTTCATTCCGCTTGGTCCACAGAATGTACAGCATTCTTGGTAGTAGAAGACTCCCAAGTTCAAATCCAGCTGCTGTAGAGCAGAAGTCTGATCCAGTTTATCACCCTATTTACGAAGAATTTTGCTTACGAGTTACTGAATAAAATACACTCTCGTGTGCAAACATTTGAAGAAAAAAAAATGGACAGGGAAATACAGACTCCGAACAAAAATTAATATCCCAGATGGACACAAGATTCAATAACACCACAAAATGAAGGCTAAACGACACAGCTGGCTGAACGGGAGGTGGGTTCTGCGTTTCTATCTTTTATGCACACGTTTAAATATACCCGTGTGTGCGTGCATCTAATAAGTACATTATGTATTGCACATTATATAATTAAACTTCAGCAATGATGGGTATGCAATTCCATAAATATCCTTTTTAATACCTTAGTAGATGCGTCGTTCTAGTTCCCGGATGATATGGCAGCAGTCTCGGTACCTACCCCACAAGAATTTCGCTGGTACATACAAGACTTTAAATGTAAACCAGTCAGTCAAGTGCTTATTAGCATTATAAATTCCGAGAGGTTTTGCGCGTTGATACGGAGTAGCATTTCAAATTTGCCTTTCCATTGTAGACTTTTACACACTATGATCAGTTAGTTATGTTAGAAGTTTTGTTTTACCAGGTTGTTGTTCAACAATTTTTTGTTTGCACGCGAGGGCCAATTACAAGATCAACAGTTTAAAATGGATACCGAGCCTCTGAAAACATTCAAGGGTCGAACTCACAAACATTTAAACCGCAAGTCAATTATATTCAAAAAACATATTGATTACTTTTTCCTTCAGTATTCAATAGACGCCTGAGAAAATAATTTTTAGGATTTTTATCATTTTTCAATAAATGCCAATAGTCTACAAGCGTTTAACTTCGAAAGCCCAAAAATAAAGTATATCTTCATTTGTCGATTAATGTACAGGTTTCGTTCCTCTGAAACGTAATATTTAAAAATCGAAAAAAATACTAAAAGTGAAAATTCACGGTAATCATTACAATAGAAATTTTCATAATTCAAAATATTACAAATGAAAGATTGAGTATTTTGTATAGTTCATATAATACTTTGTAGATTTCGAGATAAAGGTAGTTATAAACTAATATTAATTTAAAAACATTTTAATTGGATTTTTTTGAAGATTATAATTTCATTTAAAATGATTTGAAAAAATTTTCTCTCATAAGCGCAAAATATATTCAGTATCCTTAAGGATATAAAAAAAATGTTTTTAAATTAATTACAGCACTTTTCAGTTAAATCGGTTATGCAATCAATAAAGCAATCAGCTGCTCTAGCATGTGTGTGAATGTCATATAATTTATTTTGTATAAACTTTAATTTTGAGTCATAAGTTTGGGAACAACAGTGATCATTAATGTAAGGAGTTAATGTTTACTGAAGTTTGGTTAGTTAAATACAACTATGAATGTTTACCGAAGTATAACTGGTGTAACATCGCCAATAGACGTTATGTAAAATTACATATTAATATATTTAGTTCCTTTATAGATAGTGTTCTTATACCCTAATACCACACCATGAACCGACCTGACTAAATTGGGCTTGCAATCATATAATTTTCTTATAAGTTGATTTTGGATACAAAAAAAAATTGTCTTTGCAAATAACCACCATTTGCTTATGAAATAAACATGGAATGAAAAAATAATAGTCAAACTGTAAAAATCTGAAAACTGCTACTTTTATCCTATTTTCCAAATTTAAAACTAGGCAAGATTGAAAACTTAATCTTTAAGAAATATAAACACAGATAAGAGTTAAAATCAATATTTCCTTCGATATCCTCGCATTTTTAACGACACGAATGTTAAATTTACTAGTTAAACAGAATGAAGTTAGTAATTTTTACGAATTCAAATATACAGAGTTTAGATTTGTCGAATAACGTTATTATGAAAGTAAAGACTTTCATTTCAAATGATTTCTGGAATTTGTACCGTTTGCACAAAGCACATTTAATTACAGTTAATGTGTTACATTTACAAATGCAATTCTGAATTGAAGCAATCACGAAATCCGATTTTATGTAAAGCAATTAATTTTTGCAATGATCCTTTTTTATTTTATATATTTTCACTCGTGGATATTAATCAAATAAAAAAAATTATACTAATTTCAAAAATGAAATTAAACACACTATAAATAATGACATACTGAAATGACATGAGAATACATTAATAATTCATTAACAAAGAAAGAAGTGATAATTGTCTACCCTGTACAAAGCTCTCTTCAAAATATTGCATTTTTCGAAGAACAAAACTTGTTTGCAATTTTTATGAAAACACAAGAAATTTATATTCAAAACGTATTTAAATTTGTCATTCTATAAGTGAATTTAGTAAACTACTGCTTTATTTAATATCATATATACATTTTGCAATTCTGTCTGAATAGCAAAATACTTAGCTGAATGCTTCGTATTTTTAAGGTAAAATGTTAAGGTATTATTCAAACAATAAATTTCTTTTGGAAATTAAATTGCTTTAAGCCAGTACTTAAATTCTCTTTTACCTAAATACATATTAGAGTGAATGAGAAATATAGTTTATAAACAATAGGTATTTAATATACAATAATATGAAATGAGTCAAAAATACCTATCACAAATTTATTTATTGCTTTAAAATAAAATGGATGTAACTTTAACAGCGATAAAGAAAATGCATTTTATAAAATTGTACGCATATACGAAAAAAGTTTTTAATTCGCATTAGTTCATTATTGAGGCTGATTAATATGTAAAAGTTTTTACGTGAATTTATTCACCTTCAAATATCTCAGATACATATTTTTTGTAAATTTCTTAGGATAATACATTTAAAATTGACTTTTCCAACAGTTATTTTAAATAATATTTTAAAATTAATAAATATATGTTAAAAATAAGTGAAAAAAATAGTACAATTCACTATGAAAAATTATTTTTCACAAAACGCGGAAAATTTGAATTTTTAGATGAATTCAAACATTTCAATTCTTGTAAGCAAACATTAATAATTTATTTAATATTGCATAAAATATCAACAAATCAAAAATGAATATGTACACGTGTAATTACAAACGGGAACGTAATATATACGCGATGCATATTATACTCGGGAACACAATCCTTTTCCTCTAATTGGGAATTTCTCAATAAATCAATTAATGCGTATACATAGATAGCCATTTAATCAATCTAATTTTGGTTGTGAAGAAGTTCAACAATGAGAAATCTCGGAGCAATGAGAATTTAAGTAAAAAGAAAATATCATTTATGGTCAAATGTATCGATAATTTTTTAAATGAAATTTTCATTTCAATAAAATGCTTACCTTTTCAGAATTTATTTTTATATCAAACGTGAATCCACAAACTCGGATCATATATTGAATACAAAAGCTTTTAGAATGTTTTCACCGTTTCTTTGTTTGCTAACAATCTTGCAAGGTTGCCACAATGGCAGGGTTACCATAGAGAAAGTAGATTGAAGCTTTACAAAACACATTGCACACATTTATTCTTGTCGCCAATATGTCCTCCTTTTAACAGTGAACTCTATAACCTTTAAAAGTCGCACACTAGGCAGTTTCCATTTTTTTTTATCTGTTTTCTTATGAGGCAAGTATTTAAAAAGATATTTTGTGCCCTAAATTTCTTTGCAAAGGAATAAATGATTTCTTTTATTCGCATTTTCTTACGGATATTTAGACAACAAAGCTAAAAAATAATATTTTGAATCCTTGTGCTAAAAATTATTACAGGCTTGGTTTTTCCTTAATATTTCCTTTTATTAATTTTTTTTTTGCTCATTTTATATAAACAGGCTTCTGATTCTGCAGATATATTCACCATCACATCGATAATCAATAAACGAAAATTTCCTGCATACAGTTTGAAATGTTTTGATTTAAGCTTTTCCGATTCATATTTCATTTATTTACCACTTAATTTTGTCAAGAGAAATTAATATCAAATATCACAAAAATAATATTTTTTAAAGTATCACATTTTTTAAATTTTACAATTTTAAAAATATAATATAAATTACTATAGAATATATTGGAAACCAAATGCTGAATACTTAAAAAATGTGTTTGTTTTCGTTTTTAAAAATGCAACACCAATGATTTTATCTGTTATCCATAACTCAGTGAAGAAAAATTTGTAAAATAAAACTTGACATGATTTCTATTATTTGTGATTATTTCTAATCATTATTCATGTGTATGGAACTTGATATGATTGAAAATAGATAAGTAACAAATAGAAATTACAGTTTTCAACATTCTTGGTATTAATTTCATTTACAAGTAACCAATTATAGCATTTTTGGAACATTATTTTTTGAAATGAAATATTTTGAAAGCCTATCATAAATAAAATAAGATTCATTTACATTCAAAAAATTATGTTATAAAACGTTAAGATTTACAAAAATTATAAATTACGCTTTTTTCACGTTTCGATGGAATAAACTGATTTTCGATTTTATATTTATCTTTTATTAGAACACATAGAATTGATTATGTTTTAGAGCTGCAAAATATTTCTTTCAAATTTTGAAATCAATGTGAACTCCCAATTATTAGAAATCTCCGAACAGAGGCTTGGGAATACTCAAAATAATTTTGAAGAAAATTAAAGGAATTGTTTCAAAAAATGAAAAGAAAATTTAAAACATGGAACATTTAGGATAAAAGAATATTGAAACGGAGAATAGCTCTCATTAATACGTATTTAAGGAATGATAAGAATACATTTTCTGGCTATTTCAGAACAAGATGCTACAAACATCGCTTCAAAACAGCACAAAACTATTGTTTCTTTTTTTGTATAGATTTGAGATGTAGAGAAAAATTTTTCTCGGATAATGGGCCGCATTTACTTTTCACTCGTGAAGAAACCCAGAAAACATTCGATCATTTTTTTCTGAAAAATGTTAGCAACATCTGCCTACCATTAGAATTGGGATCGAACTCCGAATCTATCACTCCGGAAACATATTCCACTATTGTGTTACAAATAAAATCGAAATAATCAAATATAGTGAAATGCCTCATAGTAAGTAGTTGAGATGACTTTTCATTCATCTCGAGATTGTATAGGGCTGCCCGACAGAGACTGATGGTTGAGAAACCAAGGTCGGGGGTAGGGTAAAAAAAAAAAAGTAAGCACTTGAGATTTGAAGAGCCTCTGATGGGGGAGGGTGAGTAGGGAGATGGTTGGTGCCATGAACAGTCTGATGAAGCTGCGTTTTTTTTTTCTTTGTAATACTGATACTTACTCTTTGTACGCTGCGCAGGCGTGAGAGAGATGTTAGCGAACCCAGATATGACTCCTTTGTAATTTTGTTTCTTTGTTAATTAAATGTGTTTGTTTTCAAAATTTGGAGTCATTAGTTTGTTTCATAACAATAGTGTAATACTACTATAGCTTTTTAATATACATTGCTTTCTGGATTATGAAAAATTATTCACATATTTTAGGCTAAAAACTCAAACTAATTACCAATATACATGAAGAAAATAGTTGCACATTTGCTTTTGCTTGATAGAAGCTGGATTCAAACATATAACAATTCATTTTGAAGAACGACATTGAATCTTTGCCAATTGAACCTTAATTACTTTTTGATGAAAGAAATGACGCCAAAGTATTAACTGTATGTTTAAAAAAAAGCGAAAAATAATTACATCTATATCTGCTCATCAACCAATCAATAAGAATATTTAAAACGGTATTTGAAATTTTAGAATAAATATTTAAAATTTCTATGACTGAATAAAACCTGAATACTTCGCAAATAATGTGGCTTTATTATGACATTAAAGTCAAAATTGCTTGGTTGATTTATATTACTGAATAAAATTTTTCAAGTATTTCGCAATAACTGCATTATTATTTTATCGCATGACATTAAAATCAAAATTGATTAGTTGGTTGATTTTAATCAAGAATGCTTTGTTAAATCGGTTGACAAGATTATTTGATTGGTTGGTTGATCAGGAGTTTCGGTGCAAGAACCATTGCTATACTGTCTTTTACCATTAAAATTATGGTATTTTATTTGACATACTTAATTGCGTTTTAAAAAAAATAGGAAAAAAAATCATTGGAAAATATAGCGAAAATAATCTGTACGAACACAAATATATTTGAGCAATTTTAATATAACGCATAGAGGGTTAGAGTCCGAAAATAAAAGAAGTTTGAGTGCAACATGTATGTTTTATATAGAATATTCTTAAAACTTTTCTTAATTTATGCAGAGAAGTTTTATTTTCAAGGTGTTTGTGAAACATTTACATCAAATTTCTTGTTATTTTATGAATCTGATTAACATACCAAGGAGTAAAAATGATTTTCGTGATGACCAGTTTTGAATCTCTTGCGGTCATAGGGATGTCTGCTAGCTAGAAATATAAAATATTACTATAATTTTAGAAGCATTGTCAGCGTAGTCTTTACCATCAAATAACACATAACTAGCGATATTCTGTTAAAGTAAATAATGTCATTATTCGTAAACAGTTTAATTTGTAGAAGATTTTAAATATGGAATGACTTAAAGTATTATTCAAAGAATATACCACTTACAAATGCAACTTTTAGAATTTAAATAGAAAATATGTTTTATAAGTTTGTGTTTTGAAGATATTTACTATCGCTCTAATTGCAGAACTTTTTATCAGTAAAAATGGAATTTAATTCATAGGATTTTTGTGAAAATGATGCGCACTGAAAATGAGCTTCTGAAGCAACATTGTTTTTCAACCATCTGCGAAGTTTCAAAAGGAGGCATTATTTCTGTTTGTTTTATTCAAATGTTACAAAATTATTGAAATAATGTATTTTATTTAATGTCGTCAAATAAACTGAGGAAGAAAATACGTGATTCATCTTAACGTTGGAGAGAAAATCTAATATGAATGCCATGTTGTAATCGGAAATATTTTGGTTAGTCAGAAGATCTTTCATTTTCAATCAAAATGTAAATGGATATGATAACGGTCACAAATACTTCGCAGCATATGAAGTTAACAATTAAGTTGTGTAATGGATAAATTGGGAGTAATTTAATTTTAAAATAATATTGAAATCAGGGTTTATTATTTCCAATGATGATTCTTCCTGTATGACAAGTAAATTTTAAATTGGGAAAACCACAACCAATATTAGGAATAAAGAAAAGTATAGTAGCTAGTAAGCGATCACGTAATTGCTCATGGATTTCGAGGGCATATTCGTTTAGAAACGATAACTAAAGCCACAAACTAACTGGGCACACTTTTCATTTAATTATTATAAAAAACATGTTTCTACCCGTCGGTTGATACACAACCAGTGCAGTTACAGTTGTACCTTGCAAATAAATTATTTATTATTTGATAATAGATAATTTAAAAATAAACTCCATGGCACGATAGCCCATGTGGGCCAAGGCCTACAGTGCCCATAACAGTTTTCATGACCGAGGGCCCTGGGGTGCAAAGCATATGTCTCAGTTAGGTGGTCAGCCTAACGTAAGACCCCAAGTGTTTAGCTCCCATGCATGCTTGGTACTCAGTTAATCGACCCACTGAAGGGATGAAAGGCTGAATAATAGATAATTGTGTTAGTAATATTAATAAGAATGTAATTCATGAATCATTTTTAAAAATGATATTACATAATTTTTTGTCAAGGATATGTGAGTCTCTATTATGACATTTACTACCACAAATTTAATTTTTTTCTGTTAAACGAAAGGAATCGTTTTAATCGTTACCACCTTGTTTTGGTAAAATTGTTGTTAAGAAGCACTATTGAAGAGGCAGGTTTTTATTATTACAGGAACAATTTTTGTGAGTGAAGATCAATCATAACATCTGTAGCACTCTGCTTGATAGGTAGGAGAGCTCAACCAATAAAAAAGCTTCGAGAAACCAGTACACTGTACCCTCAGAAGGGTAGAGTGTACTGGTCACTCATTCGTTGAGAATAGTGGCGCTAGATGACAGCGGTTAGTTTGAAATTCCTTAACCATATTTGATAATTTATGTTCATTTTTGAATTCCACAACAAGGGTGGTGTCACTCATACATTTGTTAAAAGGGCTATATATACAATAAAAACAAATTATATATATATATATATATATATATATATGACGAATTATTCAGGATAGACAAACTAAAATAGATCCTGTGTCTTTCACTCAATAAAACATGGCGCCTGTAATTTGTCTACTTTGTAAGAATAAATTAATAAAACTATTCATTGTAAAAATCGCTATAAGAATTACTTTGTGTAATTAACTAACAATATTAAGAAATATAACAATGAAAAGTATTATAGCAGTAAATATCTAATTTGGAACTTTGAAATATTGAAATCAAACTGTTGAACACCATTGAGCAATTAACTTGTCTAATGGATGGGAAAATCCATTTGAGGGGTACAAAGAAAATACTTGCAATTTGGAAAAAAAGAAAATCCCAAAGGATTATAATGTGTGTTTAATATCAATTTTATAAAACTACATCATCTCCACATTTACGAATAAATTGTGGAGAGTTAAAATATTTTCCATTGATAAATGTAACGTTGCCAGATATGGTGCGGATGATGTATTTTTCAAATTATGTGTTGAATAAGGGATGAGTGAGAGGTCTTGTGATTAACTGAGAGTGTCACAGGTGGAAAAAGACTCCTGCAAGAACAAGAGGAATTTCGCTAGGGGAAGAGATGAAGGAATTTTTGACGTACCTTCCGGTTTGTTAGAGGGCACTCTTGTGCTTTTTCAGGCCTTTCGGATATCTTTTGCATCAAATGACAACCTTGTTTATCAAGTTCCCTTATTGCAAACTGCCGTGCCAAAATTCGGAGCAAACAGGTTGTCTAACTATGAAAACTTTTTATTTTTTAAAGAAATTACAAGAATTCATTTCGATTTCCAGAACAACTTACAAAAAATATGTGAAGAAATCTGTATTTTTAGGACATCGTTATTTTTATAAACTTAACAGAGAGCAAAATTTTTTCCGAAATGAATGACTTCGTCCTATAAGAAGTTATTCATTAACTGAATTTTCTTCAATCAGCCTCCTTTCTATAACTTGTGATCGGCCTAAGAAGGGCAAGTTGGTCCCTAAGGCAAATCACAGCTGACAGACAACTGGGTGCATCTCGGTGCAATGGCTGTGGCGAAGATTGCTGGAACAAGGAATTGTGGAACATTTACGGGGTGCAACCAGAGTGAGGTCAGTCTGCCGATATTCTGCAGCACGTGCAAGGCACCCTGGATGCTCCCATATCGAGCAGAATCATTTGCCATTGGTTGGTTTCTAGTGGCTTGTGCTCATGGCAGCCGTTAAGAAGACTGCCATTGAACCCACCGCATTTCTGGACGGCAACTTCTTGAATAGTGCCGGATTAGAGCGAGGTGGATGAGAGAGTGGCACAGGATCGTCTTCTCAAATGAGTCAAGTTTCTGTTTTTTCAGTGATAGTCACCGTGTAAGTGTGGCGCCCATGTGGAGACTAGTTCAATACTGCATCAATTGTGGAATACCCCCCACGCGATAATGCGTCATCATAGTTTGGGGCGCCATTGCGTAAGATTCCAAGTCACCTCTAGATCTTATGCACGGCACTATGACAGCACAACGTTACATGGAGGATGTGGTGTGGCAGGTGACATTCCCCTACTTTCAGGGGTTGACCAATGCCATATATGAGGATAACGCTCAACCGCACATTGGTTGCATCGGCCAACATGCCCTGCAAGATGTACAGCTGCTTCCCTGGCCACCGAGCTCGCCAGATTTCTGACCAACTGAACACGATTGAGATATGGTTGGACGCCGTTTGCACACCTCCCAGCTAACAGAAGCCTATCGGCATCATGACGGGCCAATATAGGCAGTGTCGGATAAGATTCGGCATTGGCATGAAGATTTCTTAACACTATCGGTTCCGTATCGGCAAATAACATTAAAAATGTGCTCTTTAATAGTGTCGGAAACAAGTATCAGTCCTTATACGGCTAACTGCCGGCAAATTGTGAATGTCGTCTACTCGCATTGTCTGATACATGTATTCCGATTCTGGGCCGAATATTATGAGCGATATCGGTCCTGTGGAACAATTATTAAAGGCAGTGGCACCGTTAAATTTTTTTGAATTCAAGATCATCATTGTCAGAAAAGCTACAGTGGTAACAAATCAGAGCTCAAAAAATCATATAATTTAAAAAATCAAGTATAATTATTTTTAATTTTTATTGTAATTATTAATAACTTTTTTAGAAAATCACTCTATCTAAACCACACAGTATTGATTAAATAACATGAAAATGTCTCTGAATGCTGATAATTCTAAAATTGTCTTTATCTGAATCGCGCAATAAAATGACGTTTAACTATCCAAAATTAGATAGAGAATGTGCACTTGTTTTTTCTTGTATTATGTTTAAGATTTTTTCTTTGAAAGCTGTACAGCTATTTTAAACTTTTAAGCCTTTTATATAAAGCAGTATAATATATTTTTAAAATATTATTTAATATATTAAAAATAAATAAGTTCTTTCTGTAAGTATATTAATATTTTAACTACGTTATGATAAAACCTTTTAAAAGTGTTTGTTTGGAAAAATAAATATTTTTAATTAATTTCATGTCAATTCACTAAATTGATACATTAAATACCCTTTATTTTTATCATGAAACCTTTGAATATTTTGATTAACGTGTATGTCATTTTAGTGGCAGTTGCAAAGGTTATACAAAGAAGCTTATGTGCTGATGATAGAGAATCTTTATCAGCGGTGGTTTTCGGGGATAGAAACGCAATTCTCGTGACCAAAACAGGTAATGTGCTCAATACCTGACCCGACCGAAGATTCATATGCTTTATTAACGGAGACTGTGGCTTTCAATAATTTCATTGTTCTTTCACTTTTGTAGTGTGGCATGCGGACAGTTGCTCCACGGGCGTCCACATTGTCAACTAGTCGTGTTCAAAATTGCGACTCGACTGCCTGTCTTTAGCGACGTTTCAAAAGGAGCAACAGGTAGCCATAAATGCAGCGTATAAAAGTTGAAAATCCAAGAAGCTTCTCTTGTGAAAAGTTTCATTTTTAATTTACTGAATAAAATCATTAGACGCTTTCCAGCTCTATTAAAGTGAAGAACAGTTACATGAACACCAAACATTACCTTTTTTAATTCAACAAATTGTTTCTTTGGAAAGGTTATTTCTTAACAAACCATTGTATTTATGAAACACTTGCTAAATAACAGATGAAACATATAAATAGGAAACAAGAACATGTAAACGAAATTTTGAATATTATTGTGTTATTTTCAGATTTGAATGGAAATGCACGTATCACTCTAGATGTTTCATAATATCCGCAATATGCTACTAATAAATAAGTTTTTAAATAATCATTTTCTTATGAAAAATGTACTTGTCAACTTCAAATTCTAAAGCTTTATTGTGTAAAGGAAATATTTATATGAAAAATGAGACCGATTGAATGATATTTTAACAATCAATGTGATGGTAATAATAAAAACCTTTTCGCTTCAGCAAATAATAATTCTGATTAATTTAAATCTTTGCTGAATAGAGAGAATTCTATTTTATACAAAATAATATTCGAAAACAGCAACATTTTTTTTATTATTTTGATTAAGTCCATAAACCATAAATCCATAATCCATAAATGGATTACTGTATATTGTCAAAATGAATAAATATTACTCAGTAAAATTGATCAATATTACGAAGTAGATGGTGAAGGGCGCGTGCTATAGGAATACCAGCATACGTTACAAGAAGGTTATATATAATGTGACAATGCAGTTACAATTACAGTTTCCAGTCAATCTGTTAAGTAATTTATAAATAAGTAAGTTAAACTAAATTTAGTTTTTCCTTGTCTCCAGGTTGGCACGCATGGTCGGTTAGTTGCGATAATGCATGGCAAAGCCACCGCAAGCATATGGAAAACATGGTTACGTTACGTTGCTAGCATATATCTTTATTTTTATTTTTAAAATACTGATAATTATATAACATAAAGGCAATCAAACGTAATTGCTGAGTTCAAAATTAAATATTTGCCTTTTCTTTTAAAGCAAATGATAATTTTATTAACCATTCTCATTTTCTAATTAATGTAAAATGAAAAATAACAATGTATTAGTACTAAAAAAGATAGTCAATAAAAAACAGTTTTCAAATTCAGCTTAAAAATTAATCGATACAATTTTAATAATTTTCTGAATTGTTTTTTAATTGGATGAAAAAATTATAATATTCTGTGTTCATCTGGCAATATTGAATAAAATAGTTGCAAACCAAACGATTATAAGATTAATTGAGAAATATTTTGTCAATGAAATAAATATTCGTTCATAAATGAGACATTTACGTCAGTTTTGACGGAAAGTTTATACTTCTTGTTGAATATACCAAAAATTGGAGTTGGAGTTTCGTGTTGAAATTATCGTCTGACTTTGGCTCATTATTTGATTGACTAAGATTGAGTATTTTTGTTCTTTTATTTTTACTATTTAAATTTTTAATTTATTAATTAATTTATTTTTTTTAATTTTTTTCATTATTATGGATTCAAAATGATTGAAGCTGAGACTGAAATGATTTACACGGATTGCGATTTACGCATTCCAAAAATAAATACTTCAAGATTATTGACTTTCGAAGATTCTATTCCACAACTAATCCAGTTAGCTGCGGAAAATGGTATAACTAAGTTCTTCATTTTCCTGTCTCCCACTAATGGTACTGCATCTATTCCAAAGAAACCTTATAATTTAAAGCAAGAAATAATTCATCTTGTAAAGAATCACAAGAAAATAATACAAATTCAACACACCTGTCAAGGTAAGCTTCTATTCGAAACTAATTGCCCAGATGCTGCAATAAGCAAGGTAAACAATATTCTTGGAGTCCCTGTTAACTCCAGTTTTCAACCTGAATACATTTTTTCAAGATTTCTTATAAAAGAAATAAATGTAGATTTACCTTTATATCTTGTTGCTGAAGAAATTGCGCTAAATGGCTTAACGATATTATGCTTACAAAGATTTACAAAAAAGATTTCTGAAGAATTGAGCGAAAATATTTTAGTGAGCGTCATTGGACATCATTTACCTCAAACTATTAATTTATTCTATTCCATCATTCCAATTTCTCCTTTTATTGACAACGTTCGTCAATGTGGAAAATGCTAAAAATTCACTCACCATACGAAAAAATGTACACAAGAAGTCTTCCTATGTAAAAACTGTGGAACATTCCATAAAGACTCTCCCTGTACCAATGAAACACCTAAATGTATAAATTGTCAGGGAAATCATGCAGCTAATGACATTTCCTGCCCTACGAGGCTTGAAGAAAAAAAATTCTTACAATTTGAAAGCATGAACCACCTTCCATTTATTGAAGCGAGAAGGCGTTATAATAAATCTTTAAAAACCAGTTACTCCAGGGTAACCAAAAGTCATCTTCCTTTCGTGCCGAATCAAAATGAAATAACTGATATTGTTAAAAGAGCAGTGACTGAAATGGCTTCTATTTTTGAAGCAAAATTACTTGCGATACAGGCTAGACAAGATCAAATGATTCAACAAATGTTCTCATTTATGAAATAATGTATGCGAACATGTTCGAATCCAGCTAGATCAGTTTCTAGATCTCCTCCAAGAAAGAGTCGTGCAAGATCTATCCAGTCAAGAAAGATAAGTCCAAATAATTCTGTGAATCAGCAAATAATATCTCCCGAACAACCTATTATGAAATCTCCTCAACCAAATATTAAATATGCAGAACCTAACATTAAAGAAAGAATTGAACCAGGAAGAAGTCGTAAAAAACATTCATAATTTTTTTAATATTCTTTTACTGCGAGCGCACCTTTTTTTTTGATTTTCAATAACTGTTCAGGTTTTTCGTTTATATTTAATGTTCAATTTAGTTTCTTGGAATGCAAGAAGCGTTCTCCCTAAGCGCCCGTATGTAAAACTTCGGTATTTTCAATCTTCCAAGGTCCTAGCAATTCAAGAAACGTTTCTTATAAATTCCGACTTATTTCAAATTTGTAATAAAACAATAATTAGATTAGATAGGCAAGATGGCCATGGTGGAGGACTTCTTTTTGCTGTTGATAAATCTCTACCTGTGCAAGTTTTAAATATATTCTGCTCAGAAGATAACGATACAGAAATATTAGCTATAAAAATTACTATATCCAAATCATCTTTTACTTTAGTAAATGTATACATCCCACACGGTAAATTTTCAAGTTCTTTGTTCCATAGCATCTTATCTAATATTCATCCTCCCTTCATAATAATTGGAGACTTTAATATACGAAGTTCGGCGCTTGGTAGTTATTCAAACTCTCCCGATTCTTCAGAATTCCTCGATTGGATACTGGATAGCAACATCTGTCTTTTAAATACCTCTCAGCCTACTCACTTCGGACTCCACCATAGACCATCCCTTATCGATTATAACTTTGTATCTCCTGATATTTTTCCTTTTTGTACTTTCTCAGTCAGTTCAGATAGTTATGGTAGTGACCATGTCCCTGTTCAAACAAGTGTTAAAATCTACAATAACGATTATTCGAAAGGTACTTCCCGCAATAGAATTTTATGGTCTGGCTTCTTCAATTCAATGAACACTGAAATTGCTAATAACGGACTAGTTTCTGTAGATCAATTCCAAATTTTATGCAAAAACCATCTTGATAAATTCAGGAAAAAACAAATCTTTCCGTTAAAGTCATATCCTCCGTGGTGGACATCGGAATGTTGTTATCTTTTGGGTCAAAAAAGAAAACTTTGGAGGAAAGCGAAAAGTTCTCTTAATCAGACTCTGTGGATACAGTACAAGCGAATTTCTGCAAAACTTCATCAGCTTCTTCTAACCCTTTCCAGAAATTTCTGGGATAAAACTATAACAAACGCTGGAATATCTAAGGACATTTATTCTATTCTTAAAAAGCTTAAAAATAGATCTACTGACTCACCAACTCATCATCTACTAATTTCTAGCGAAACTTCAATTATTTCGGACCCTGTTGTTCAGGCTAACTTATTTGCCAAATTTTATTCTCGTCAATCGGCAACTGAAGTATTACCTCTTGATTTAAGTTCAAACTTTGATTTAGAATATAACTCTGCATTCTCGCTCTCAGAACTCCAATTGGCGATTTCTAAATGCAAAAATACTTCAGCTGGTCCTGATTTAATATCTGCTAAAATTTTAAAGGGTCTATCAAATATAGCTTTACGATCCCTTTTGTCACTCATAAATAACTCTTGGTTAAGCGGTATTGTTCCCCCGTCTTGGAAAAAATCCATCATAATTCCTATAATAAAACCTGGGAAAGATACTACTTCAGTGAATTCTTATCGCCCAATATCTCTTACAAGCGTTCTATGCAAGGTCATGGAACGCATGATATTAAATCGTCTAATAAATCACATCTCCCTTTCTAAATATTTTCATCAAAATCATCATGGATTTATGCCTCATAGAGGTTGCGATAGTGTTCTTTCTATGCTTCATCATCATATTATTGCTTTACGCTCACAGAGAAAATATATCATATGCGCAACTGTAGACATATCTCAAGCTTATGATTCAGTGTGGCCAGACGGTCTTATTTATAAGCTCCTCCAATTTGATATCAGAGGAAATGCTGCTCATTGGATATTGGATTCTTTATCGGATAGAAGTTTTAAAGTGAAATGGCGTGGAACTTTATCTCAACCCACTTTCTCTAATAGAGGTGTTCCTCAAGGCAGTGTTCTTTCTCCCTTTCTTTTTATGATTTATATGTCAGATATTTACGAAGTTCTCTCTCCTAACATTAAGTGTTTTATTTATGCTGATGACATAATCCTTTTGGCTGCTCATACATCACAAGAAAGTCTACAGCAAAATATGCAGACTGCAATCATAAAACTCGAACAATGGTGTGATGAATGGAAACTAAAAATTGATTCCTCAAAATGTTCAGTTATTGATTTCTCTTCCAAAAAATATCCTGTAAATTTTGAACTAACTATCAACCAATTACCTATTTCTTGGTCTAAGCACATAAAAATTCTGGGCCTCTATTTTACTAATAACTTAACCTTCAAGTATAATTTTCAAATGAAAAAAAAATCTATCCAGAAGAAAATTAATGTTTTAAAAGCAATTGCAGGTAACAGATGGGGAGCAAAAACTAATCACTTACTTCAAATTGTTCAGTCCTTCATTACAAGTAGCCTCGATTATGGATGTCATGTATTTACATCTGCGAGCTTATCAGACCGAAAAATCTTGGATCCGATATATCACTCAGTTCTTAGAATTGCTACAGGCCTTCCTCGCTGGACACCAATTCCACTTCTTCTGAAAGAATCAGGGGTCTTACCTCTTACTGTAAGACAGAACTTTCTCTCTACAAGGATGTACATTAGAAATCTTGCACTTTCTACTAGATCTCCATGTGGTAGTTTGTGGGAATCAATGCCATGCAGCCGTATCTCGGGTGCTCTTCCTCTATCTTTGCGAGTGAAAAAATGGCTTGAAGAAAATGGAATTCAAGAATCACATATTTTAAGAGTTCCTGCAAAACCTACTTCTGTTAATAATAATTTTAAAATATTTCTTAGAAAATATACTTTTCAGACTAAAAATCTTCCAACAAATACTATCAATGACCTCTTTGAAATGCATAGTACTTCTGAATGGTCCAATCACATATTATTATTTACTGATGCATCTAAAATAGAAAATAAACTTGGAATCGCTGTTTATGACAGCAGTAATAACTCCTTTGTTTCCGGGCAAATCAATAACTCTAATTCCATCTTTACAGCTGAGGCTTTGGCTTTATATCTGGCGGTGACTAAATTCTGTATTTCTCCCTCCAACTATATCATATTATCAGACTCCTTATCCTGTCTAAGAAGTTTGGAAACTCTCTCAACCTCTTCCCCAACCATCATTCAACACATCGGATCAGCTTTAGGAAATGCAACTAAGATTTGCAAATCTATTCAATTAGTTTGGATTCCTGGTCATTCCGGAATTGCAGGGAACGAAAAAGTAGATGCTCTTGCAAAATCGGCCATTAATAAAAGTTATATTCTGCACTCAATTTCACCTGAAGACCTTATCCAAAATATAAGAAACATTTTTATCAATTATAATAACAACGAATGGAAAAATAGTAAATATGCCTCTAACTTTTCGCACATGTCTTCTATCACGAAAATTCACCGCAATTATATTAATTCTCGCCTTGAAGAAGTGTGGCTAGCTAGAGTTAGAACTAGATCTTTTCCGACAAATGCTAAATTACACAAATTTAGACTTTCTTCAACAGATAAATGCTCTTGTGGAGAAAGAGAAACCATTGATCACATAATGCTATCGTGTCCTCGATATGATCAAGCAAGAAATTCCTTAAGAGAAAAACTTGGAATTGGAGCTCTTTCTTTCTCTTGGATTTTAGATTTGTCAACGAGTCCTAAAGAGAAAATTGACGCAACAATTTCTTTTTTGAAACAAATTAATAGATTCTAATTTTTTTTCTCGTGTTTGTTTTTCCAAGCGGCCTTATTTCCCCTTCATTTGTCAATCAACACACCGTGCTTATTTTTTCGTTTTTATTGTCTTTTTTTTTTCAAAATAACCAATCCATCAATTTTTGCTTAGGTTTCAAATAAAAACTCAATCTTACTCAATGCGAGCTATAAGCCTATGAGCATAAAGCTCCAAAACAGTTTTTTGTCATAACCTAACCTAACCAAACGATTATAATTCATTTTGTTTGAAAAATGGCGTATTGTTCTAAATTGCGAAATACGTAAATTTTTTAACTCTGTTTATTTTGTCATTATTTAATGTTTTCTGTGTCTCTTTTTCTCCTTTTTCGTGTTGAAATTATCGTCTGACTTTAGCTCATTATTTGATTGACTAAGATTGAGTATTTTTGTTCTTTTATTTTTACTATTTAAATTTTTAATTTATTAATTTTTTTTTATTATTTTTTCATTATTATGGATTCAAAATGATTGAAGCTGAGACTGAAATGATTTACACGGATTGCGATTTACGCATTCCAAAAATAAATACTTCAAGATTATTGACTTTCGAAGATTCTATTCCACAACTAATCCAGTTAGCTGCGGAAAATGGTATAACTAAGTTCTTCATTTTCCTGTCTCCCACTGATGGTACTGCATCTATTCCAAAGAAACCTTATAATTTAAAGCAAGAAATAATTCAACTTGTAAAGAATCACAAGAAAATAATACAAATTCAACACACCCGTCAAGGTAAGCTTCTATTCGAAACTAATTGCCCAGATGCTGCTGTTGAAATAAGCAAGATAAACAATATTCTTGGAGTTCCTGTTAACTCCAGTTTTCAACCTGAATACATTTCTTCAAGATTTCTTATAAAAGAAATAAATGTAGATTTACCTTTATATCTTGTTGCTGAAGAAATTGCGCAAAATGGCTTAACGATATTAAGCTTACAAAGATTTACAAAAAAGAATTCTGAAGAATTGAGCGAAAATATTTTAGTGAGCGTCATTGGACATCATTTACCTCAAACTATTAATTTATTCTATTCCATCATTCCAATTTCTCCTTTTATTGACAACGTTCGTCAATGTGGAAAATGCTATAAATTCACTCACCCTACGAAAAAATGTACACAAGAAGTCTTCCTATGTAAAAACTGTGGAACATTCCATAAAGACTCTCCCTGTACCAATGAAACACCTAAATGTATAAACTGTCAGGGAAATCATGCAGCTAATGACATTTCCTGCCCTACGAGGCTTGAAGAAAAAAATTCTTACAATTTAAAAGCATGAACCACCTTCCATTTATTGAAGCGAGAAGGCGTTATAATAAATCTTTAAAAACCAGTTACTCCAGTGTAACCAAAAGTCATCTTCCTTTCGTGCCGAATCAAAATGAAATAACTGATATTGTTAAAAAAGCAGTGACTGAAATGGCTTCTATTTTTGAAGCAAAATTACTTGCGATACAGGCTAGACAAGATCAAATGATTCAACAAATGTTCTCATTTATGAAAGAATGTATGCGAACATGTTCGAATCCAGCTAGATCAGTTTCTAGATCTCCTCCAAGAAAGAGTCGTGCAAGATCTATCCAGTCAAGAAAGATAAGTCCAAAAATTCTGTGAATCAGCAAATAATATCTCCCGAACAACCTATTATGAAATCTCCTCAACCAAATATTAAATATGCAGAACCTAACATTAAAGAAAGAATTGAACCAGGAAGAAATCGTAAAAAACATTCATAAATTTTTTTTTTAAATATTCTTTTACTACGAGCGCACCTTTTTTTTGATTTTCAATAACTGTTCAGGTTTTTCGTTTATATTTAATGTTCAATTTAATTTCTTGGAATGCAAGAAGCGTTCTATCTAAGCGCCCGTATGTAAAACTTCCGTACTTTCAATCTTCCGATGTCCTAGCAATTCAAGAAACGTTTCTTAAAAATTCCGACTTATTTCAAATTTGTAATAAAACAATAATTAGATTAGATAGGCAAGATGGCCGTGGTGGAGGACTTCTTTTTGCTGTTGATAAATCTCTACCTGTGCAAGTTTTAAATATATCCTGCTCAGAAGATAACGATACAGAAATATTAGCTATAAAAATTACTATATCCAAATCATCTCTTACTTTAGTAAATGTATACGTTCCACACGGTAAATTTTCAAGTTCTTTGTTCCATAGCATCTTATCTAATATTCATCCTCCCTTCATAATAATTGGAGACTTTAATATACGAAGTTCGGCGCTTGGTAGTTATTCAAACTCTCCCGATTCTTCAGAATTCCTCGATTGGATACTGGATAGCAACATCTGTCTTTTAAATACCTCTCAGCCTACTCACTTCGGACTCCACCATAGACCATCCCTTATCGATTATAACTTTGTATCTCCTGATATTTTTCCTTTTTGTACTTTCTCAGTCAGTTCAGATAGTTATGGTAGTGACCATGTCCCTGTTCAAACAAGTGTTAAAATCTACAATAACGATTATTCGAAAGGTACTTCCCGCAATAGAATTTTATGGTCTGGCTTCTTCAATTCAATGAACACTGAAATTGCTAATAACGGACTAGTTTCTGTAGATCAATTCCAAATTTTATGCAAAAACCATCTTGATAAATTCAGGAAAAAACAAATCTTTCCGTTAAAGTCATATCCTCCGTGGTGGACATCGGAATGTTGTTATCTTTTGGGTCAAAAAAGAAAACTTTGGAGGAAAGCGAAAAGTTCTCTTAATCAGACTCTGTGGATACAGTACAAACGAATTTCTGCAAAACTTCATCAGCTTCTTCTAACCCTTTCCAGAAATTTCTGGGATAAAACTATAACAAACGCTGGAATATCTAAGGACATTTATTCTATTCTTAAAAAGCTTAAAAATAGATCTACTGACTCACCAACTCATCATCTACTAATTTCTAGCGAAACTTCAATGATTTCGGACCCTGTTGTTCAGGCTAACTTATTTGCCAAATTTTATTCTCGTCAATCGGCAACTGAAGTATTACCTCTTGATTTAAGTTCAAACTTTGATTTAGAATATAACTCTGCATTCTCGCTCTCAGAACTCCAATTGGCGATTTCTAAATGCAAAAATACTTCAGCTGGTCCTGATTTAATATCTGCTAAAATTTTGAAGGGTCTATCAAATATAGCTTTACGATCCCTTTTGTCACTCATAAATAACTCTTGGTTAAGCGGTATTGTTCCCCCGTCTTGGAAAAAATCCATCATAATTCCTATAATAAAACCTGGGAAAGATACTACTTCAGTGAATTCTTATCGCCCAATATCTCTTACAAGCGTTCTATGTAAGGTCATGGAACGCATGATATTAAATCGTCTAATAAATCACATCTCCCTTTCCAAATATTTTCATCAAAATCATCATGGATTTATGCCTCATAGAGGTTGCGATAGTGTTCTTTCTATGCTTCATCATCATATTATTGCTTTACGCTCACAGAGAAAATATATCATATGCGCAACTGTAGACATATCTCAAGCTTATGATTCAGTGTGGCCAGACGGTCTTATTTATAAGCTCCTCCAATTTGATATCAGAGGAAATGCTGCTCATTGGATATTGGATTCTTTATCGGATAGAAGTTTTAAAGTGAAATGGCGTGGAACTTTATCTCAACCCACTTTCTCTAATAGAGGTGTTCCTCAAGGCAGTGTTCTTTCTCCCTTTCTTTTTATGATTTATATGTCAGATATTTACGAAGTTCTCTCTCCTGACATTAAGTGTTTTATTTATGCTGATGACATAATCCTTTTGGCTGCTCATACATCACAAGAAAGTCTACAGCAAAAAATGCAGACTGCAATCATAAAACTTGAACAATGGTGTGATGAATGGAAACTAAAAATTGATTCCTCAAAATGTTCAGTCATTGATTTCTCTTCCAAAAAATATCCTGTAAATTTTGAACTAACTATCAACCAATTACCTATTTCTTGGTCTAAGCACATAAAAATTCTGGGCCTCTATTTTACTAATAACTTAACCTTCAAGTATAATTTTCAAATGAAAAAAAAATCTATCCAGAAGAAAATTAATGTTTTAAAAGCAATTGCAGGTAACAGATGGGGAGCAAAAACTAATCACTTACTTCAAATTGTTCAGTCCTTCATTACAAGTAGCCTCGATTATGGATGTCATGTATTTACATCTGCGAGCTTATCAGACCGAAAAATCTTGGATCCGATATATCACTCAGTTCTTAGAATTGCTACAGGTCTTCCTCGCTGGACACCAATTCCACTTCTTCTGAAAGAATCAGGGGTCTTACCTCTTACTGTAAGACAGAACTTTCTCTCTACAAGGATGTACATTAGAAATCTTGCACTTTCTACTAGATCTCCATGTGGTAGTTTGTGGGAATCAATGCCATACAGCCATATCTCGGGTGCTCTTCCTCTATCTTTGCGAGTGAAAAAATGGCTTGAAGAAAATGGAATTCAAGAATCACATATTTTAAGAGTTCCTGCAAAACCTACATCTGTTAATAATAATTTTAAAATATTTCTTAGAAAATATACTTTTCAGACTAAAAATCTTCCAACAAATACTATCAATGACCTCTTTGAAATGCATAGTACTTCTGAATGGTCCAATCACATATTATTATTTACTGATGCATCTAAAATAGAAAATAAACTTGGAATCGCTGTTTATGACAGCAGTAATAACTCCTTTGTTTCCGGGCAAATCAATAACTCTAATTCCATCTTTACAGCAGAGGCTTTGGCTTTATATCTGGCGGTGACTAAATTCTGTATTTCTCCCTCCAACTATATCATATTATCAGACTCCTTATCCTGTCTAAGCAGTTTGGAAACTCTCTCAACCTCTTCCCCAACCATCATTCAACACATCGGATCAGCTTTAGGAAATGCAACTAAGATTTGCGAATCTATTCAATTAGTTTGGATTCCTGGTCATTCCGGAATTGCAGGGAACGAAAAAGTAGATGCTCTTGCTAAATCGGCCATTAATAAAAGTTATATTCTGCACTCAATTTCACCTGAAGACCTTATCCATAATATAAGAAACATTTTTATCAATTATAATAACAACGAATGGAAAAATAGTAAATATGCCTCTAACTTTTCGCACATGTCTTCTATCACGAAAATTCACCGCAATTATATTAATTCTCGCCTTGAAGAAGTGTGGCTAGCTAGAGTTAGAACTAGATCTTTTCCGACAAATGCTAAATTACACAAATTTAGACTTTCTTCAACGGATAAATGCTCTTGTGGAGAAAGAGAAACCATTGATCACATAATGCTATCGTGTCCTCGATATGATCAAGCAAGAAATTGCTTAAGAGGAAAACTTGGAATTGGAGCTCTTTCTTTATCTTGGATTTTAGATTTGTCAACGAGTCCTAAAGAGAAAATTGACGCAACAATTTCTTTTTTGAAACAAATTAATAGATTCTAATTTTTTTCTCGTGTTTGTATTTCCAAGCGGCCTTTTTTTTTTCAAAATCATCAATCCATCAATTTTTGTTTAGGTTTCAAAGAAAAACTCAATCTTACTCAATGCGAGCTATAAGCCTATGAGCATAAAGCTCCAAAACAGTTTTTTGTCATAACCTAACCTAACCTAACCTAACCTTCATTTTGTTTAGAATTATTTGCGATTTAGAAGTCTGTATATTGTTCTTCCGGATTTCTATTTGTACATTTTGGCACTATACACTATCATTATCCTATTTAAAATGAACAACACAAATATGTGAGTATACTTTTTCAAATTTTTGAGTAATTATATTCTTATTTTTTATATAAAAATTTATTGAAAGATATTAATATTAAAAATAAATTTAGTTACTTTTTTCATTAAAAAGAAATATTTTTAGTTTTTGGTAATCCTCTTTTGCATAATTTTTCAAGTAGCATATAAAAACTACCTATTCCTCAAGTCTTTCATGATAATTTGTAATTTAATTTCCTATTATAATGAAATATTCATTTCATTCGCTCTTTAAATAAAAAATTTATCACTCTATTCTATCGTAATTTAAATGTGTTCAGTAAATTTATACAGTTCTAAACAATTTATATGATTTAACAAAACTTCGAATTTTCTAGAAGAATATTTGAAATTATCAGAACTGAATTTATGATTTACATATAAATGTTAAAATTTTTTTACTTTATTTCTGTAATTATTGTAGGTTATATTAAATGATGAAATAAATCAACATAATTAAAAAATTGTAAAAATTAAGTATCATCCTCATGGTGATCATCTTATCTTAGGCTAGTTTTAGAACGAAGTGAAAAAAATCACGTAATTTCTCTTTATTTTATACTTTGCTATTTTAAAAATTTGTGTTGTAATTTATCTAATTTGTGTAACATGTAGACACATTTTCTGAAGCAAAAGCAAAAGAAAATACTCATTGGGATTTTTTTTATCTTCCTTCTTATTTAAACGTACTTTTATTATTTTTCAGCTTTCCCATAATTTTAATTTTAGGCTCGGAAAACTATGTTTTTGAAATATTTCCTGACAATTATATATAGCAAAATATCGCATCTCATTGCTTGCCATCAGTAATTATTTTTAAGAAAATAATCTCAAAAAAAAAAAATCAATACTATATTCGTTTTCTATACCGTCTAGGATATTTTTCTTTTACTGTAATTTCATTACCTAATAGATTTCATAAAAAATATTTTAAAACTGAAAGAATTATTTGTAAGCAAATCTTAAAAAATTATAATTATTAAAATGATAATAATATAAAGCTATGAGACCTTAAAGTAAATAATATTAAGTCATTAAAAGCGCAGAAATAAAGTACACTTTTTAACAGATTTCAGGTAAAATTTATCAAAGCATATTTATCAATAATCATTAAGTATGGAGAAGAGAGCTGACATACGTAAAGAGAAGTATGGCATTTTTCAGTTATATTGACTTGTATGAATATAGCAAAACATACACATATTTGTTCTTATTTAAAAAATTTGTTCGATATATATATATATATATATATATATATATATATATATATATATATATATATATATGTGTGTGTGTGTGTGTGTGTGTGTGTGTGTGTGTGTGTGTGTGTGTGTGTGTGTGTGTGTGTGTGTGTGTGTGTGTGTGTGTGTGTGTGTGTGTGTGTGTGTGTGTGTGTGTGTGTGTGTGTGTGTGTGTGTGTGTGTGTATATATAATGTTTTACTTTTGATATTGTTTCTTCATTCTTCAATTTCAATTATTTATTAACTATGTATTTCATTTTAATCCTTCTTCCTTGTCCATATCATCACATATATCTTTTATTTGTCCATAGATTTCAGCCGGTTTCATAATCCTTGCGTTCAAAAGTCGAATGACAGCACGAATCTCACAGATCGATAATTGTCTTAAGCATTTTACTATGTACTAGGTAGAGTATTGCGCGTGTGCAGGACTGCGTTACAGCGGCGGTACCGTGTAACGACACTTATTTAACAAATTGTACAATTTATATAACAGTTTCTTCTACGGCTGACTATTCCTTATGTGCAATTTAATGTAAATCATTGAAAAAGTTATTAATATTCCTAATGAAAAAAAATTTAATATCAAAATGTTTGCTAAAAATGGGACACGTATTTTTGTTTTAACTCATTTCTTATAATATTTTATATAGTTAAAATTACATTGATTTTATTTTAAAAAATATACAACTTATATAAAAAAAAAGCTCTTTTAAAATGAACACTTTATCTGGAATTTCAATATTTTTATCTATACCGTTGAGGAAAAAAATTATGAAAAAGTGTGTAATTAACGCATATATTTGTTTTTGAAAGCAATAAAATTATTCTTTTCAAGCGGGACTTTTTTTGAGCACTTTTTACTACATTAAATGCATTGTATTTCAGTTTTGAAAACATAAATTCTCTTTTTCTGAAGTACATTTAACAGCATTAGTGTGAAAAAAATCTCCATAAAATCACAACTATTTAAGAATTGCATTTTTAGTCTTCTAAAAAAAATTCCCAAACTTAATGTTACTCTCTAAAATATACTAACATTTGCAAGACCTCAATTAAAACAAGGAATTCATTAGCTACGTTTATTATGAAGATATGAAAATATTCATAAGAGAGAATTTCGGGTCGATATTTTGAAAAGTTTTGTCACTACCTAGAAATATAATAATTTTGACACAGCGAAATATAAGAAAGTGGATTTTATCTGAAAAAGGTGTTTAATTTGAAGACAAATAAATCATATGCAAGTTTCAAATGAGTGACACTGATAATAAGTTGATTTTTTTTTAATGAATTCATGTAAGCATATTTTTAAATTTGTATGGAAAAGCAAAATAATTTCTTAATCTAATGAAGAACAGCTATTAAAACTAGTGAAAATATTTTATCACCAATTTTAATATTTTTCACCTGGGTATTTCTAACACAAAATTTTTTAATAAAAAATATTTATCCATTTTATATAATAATTTTTGTTTTTGTGTTTAGCATTCAAAATATATGACATAGAATTTTAACTTTTTCTAAATCTAGTCAATAATATTTTCTTTAAAAAGATTAGTATTTGTTTATAACAGGTCTAAAGCTATTTTTCATTCTTTATGTCAGTCGTTAAGAGCGACTTTTTTAAATTAAATAAAGGAAAGAACACAAAACAAACAACAGAAAAAATAGTAATTCTTTAATTAGATTAATAAGACCTTACTAATATGGGGAATTAAAAATAATAAAAATGAAAATTTGGATAATGTGAAACTAATTTTCTGATTAAAATACACCCCGCGTTTACGTGGCGATATTTTCACTACGTATGTATAATCGCAGAAGAGGGCAATTTTATTATTTTAAGAACTCGCAATTCTTATGGTCCACAGCGACTTGTTTTGTTTCTCCACCGTGATTTTTTTGATATATATATTTTCTTTTTTAATTTCATTTGTGTTTTTTCTTACATTCATTTTTTAGATCTTTCCTTTTAATAGCTATGTTCTAGTGTAAAAAGTGTTAGCAAGAATAAAACGACATCTTAGCAAACTCACCTTTTTGGAATCAAATTTCCTACTATGGGTGTGGTTGTCAAATATTTTGATGACTACAATTCGTTCGTAAAATAATTTTTGACAAGAACTTGAATTGTCTGCGATTCTAGAAAGAATCGTGATTTGCGCGGAGTTTCATCGGAATTTTGACACCCTTGCATCTGGCAGAAAATTCTTCAATTTTGGTGAAATATTTTAAAATTGTGCTTTTTTAAATTAATGATTGTATCTTATGGGGATCCATCGCTCAGAATGAAATGCAGAGCAAATTCGGCAGATGACGATGCCAAGTTGTATTGTTTTAATACAGAGAAATTAAGTCTTTGGTCTTTCATATGACAATTTTCGAACTGCACTTTTATTGGTTGCGATTTTATGGCAACCACTATGTAACATTTTTAAAAATAATTCTCAGGCGAAATTACCATTTAAAATAAGGTTTCTTCAGAATATTTGAGCAAAACATTTTAATTTTTGTAAATTTTTTACCTACATATATAATTATGTTGGCAAGTTTTAACAATAGAATTGTTGTAAAACTTAAGCAAAGAATCAAAATGTGCAAGAATTGTGAATTAGATTTTAGTCACAGTCATTTGTAGCGACTAATACTTCCACTTTACAAATGTCACAAAAATATTTCGGTGTAAGAATTTATAGAATTGCTGTTAAAATATTCCGCTTTTCGCAATATTTTTATGTGCATTGAAGCTTGATCAGAAAAATGTCTTTCGCCCCAACAAAGTCACTTAAAAATTTTTGCGTATCAAAATAAATTTGCAAAATAATTTGAAAATAACTGTTTGATTCATAAAAATTGGCGAAATTTGCCCGAACTAATATTTGTGTAGCAATATTTATTCCATAGCATTAAACTGTTATTGGTTAGATGGCAGAAAAACTATTTTCATTGACTGTCGTGAAATGCCTACATAATCTCCTAAAGTACAGATCTCTCATTGTAATTATTTCTGCTCAAGAGATTTATTCAAAGTGTTTACACCAGAAGTTGCAGGTGAGTTGGTTGGTCGGGAGTGATGCCATTCACTTTATGAAAACATTAAAAGTCTTGATAAAGTATTCTAGAAATACAATAAAAATATATAAGATGTAAATTTGTATATACGTATAGTTAATCAAAATACACTTTGCATAATTTAAAACTGAATAAAATAGAAAAAAACTAATTGATCTTACAAATGGCAAAAATATTGTTTTAGGGAGGCTTTCCCAAACTAAACAATATTTTAATATATGAAAGATAAATTCCATAAAATATGTTTCATAGATTATTTTTTTACCACAAAGCTATTTCATGGAAACACTTCCACAATTCCATCAGATGGCTTCGAACTGAAACAGGATCCAGCGTTTTCTTGGCGTACTAAAGCAGTGCTCCTTTCATTTTACATGAAGTTAAGAAATTGCGTATTTTTAAATTCCAAATAAACGCATTTTGCAAAACCGGTTGATGTATTTAAATAATCATGACACGGAAACTAATATTTTGTGTCTCATCTTGTGTGTGATCTCAGTGAGTTCTTGTTTGCAATACGAGAGCCAATTCAACGTTCATTCTTTAATATGCAAAAGGTTTTAATGCACATTCGAATCACTTCACGAAAAATATCAAACCAATATTATTTTTTTCCAAATGCGTTTTCTAGTCGAAACCGCTTTTATTTTTTTTATTGCATGAATTATTTATCACACAAATGATTGGAGAGTTTTCCATGCTCGAGGAAAACCAATTTTAGCGACACCCAATTCTTGAAGATTTGAATAATTCGCTCAGGATAACTTTAAAAATCAATAAACGTCTCTTCTCGTACATTGAACGGATTCGTTGGCTTTAATTTTTTTATACGGTTAAAATTGGTGATTGGTGATGCAGTCAAAATTCGAAAGGGGTACACATTTTTAGACTCATTAATTATACATGAAAAACATAATAACCAATTTTCCATCTGCTAATCCAAAATGAATGGTTCTGCATATTTCAATATGGGTTTAAAATGAGTTTTCATTTTCTGCTATGACGTCTTTGTTTCCTAGCTTGGAAAAAAAGAACCATCCAACAGAGAGATATTGATGAATTCATTACTTACTTGGATACTATGGCCATCTTCACTGATTACCAGACATTCACCAGCTCAAGCGACACATTTTCGCATCTCCGTAGCTCTAGTGACCGCACGTTGTATTTTTTCAGCGACTTTTGTCATCAGAAATTGGCTCTAGGAAAACGAGCATTTGTGTTTTTTGGTCAAGAGAGGATCTTACTCAGTGTGGGCAAAAAGTGGAGTGCAATTCTATTTAGATTATATTATGCTTTGCATTTTTTATGGAAATTTAATAATAAAAACTTTTTGTTTTAAATGTTATCGGTAAATTTGAAGCGCTGCTTTATATTTTAAAATATTAAATTCTCTGTACATATACTAAATGCTTTACACATGTATTTTGTAATTGACAAGTTCTTATTAAAGTATTATCACCCGCTAAACATATGTTCTAAATACGCACTTTTTCCCATCATTTTATATTTTGTTTAGCACATGAAATGTATCAAAGATTTACACACTTGAAGATGCAGGTTTTCTCCCTTGCAACTATGGTGGACAGAAGAGCGTTGGGTACCTCCTTTAACGACCTCCAGAGCAGACGCCATCCGACGGGACAGACTCTGTGATCTTGTTCAGTATTACATTCACTAAATAATTTCATACAATCATAATGCAATGGATACTTAAAATAAAAATCATTTTTTTAAACCATCCTTTGATATCGCTTCTTGTAGCTTACTTATATAAGAAACGAAAAATACTGACAAAATTGACGTATTTCAATTCTTAAATGATAATTAAAAATAATTTCTTTCAGTGCACATTTTGTTAAATTTTAAAAATTTCATTTTTCTCCATCACACAATGAATAAAAAAATGAAACTTACAAGCCAGTTTCATTTTTTGGTACGTGTAACTTTATTAAATATTAAAGACAAGTAATCACCTTATAAAGACAAGCATTGCCTTGCTAGGATTTTAACCCAAACGCAGAGGGCCAACATACAAACCAGGAAAAATGTCATACACACAATTATTATTTAAGGATTAATTTCAACAGGAAAAAGGAATGTGAAAGAAAATTTTCTTCACGAAGTATAAAACAGATGGAATGCTAATTAATTTTAACAATATTCTATTATAAAATTTATTACTAAACCAATTGAATAATTGTGATTCACATTTTGATTTTACAGGAAAATAGGCCAAAACAGTATTAAAACTAATTTTTAACATTAGATAAAATGATTGCTTAATTATTTAAATAGTTTTCTAAATTACCATACAAAATAGCGAACAGTTAACTGGTGAATAAAAAATATATACAAATATACAATAAAACTTCATTGAATTTTAACACTTTTTATTTGCATGTTACTTTTTATCTAAAAATAGTTGGAACATGATTTTGTTGCAATTTTTAAAACATTATTATAAAAAATATTACAAAAAAGCATAAACCTATCATAAGTCATAATAACAATGAAGTTTTACTGCAATTTATGATAATGTACCACAAACATAAAAATTAATAAACAATTTATTTTTTTGTACAAATACATAAAATCTTGATAGCAACACTTCTTGACTAAACTTATAAATTTAAAAAAATTAATTAAAAAAACTAACAACTAAATGTTTAAAAAAGAAACTTAAGATTCATATTTTTATAAATTTTAATAAAAAAAATGGAGAAAAGAAGGGTAATTTAAAACTTCACACTTTTTAGGAGATATCCATTAAAAAGAAACTTTACTTTCAAGATTTTAAGTATGTATGAATTTTTGCAAAATAATTAATAAAATAAAAAAGTTAAATAATTAATTTTTCAGAGTTTTCAATTTACGCATCTTTTTTTGCATAAATACATGTCATTTTTAATTTTACAATAGTTATTAATATGTATTTGCAGTTGACTTTAATACTAATTTTAAAATAGCCTGCAATTCATGACCATTTAAGCAAGAATCCGTACTAAAAAATAAATTGTTGGTCTTTAACAAATCCAATGATAATGTAACAACAATATGCCTTTGATTTAAATGTTTTAAAAAATTTTCCTCATGTTCTTGACTAATCAGTTTTTTTACTAGAATATACGAATAAAGCACTGCATTTATCACAAGATCTGTTGGATATAGCAGCCTACCTCGATCACACAACTTGATGAGGTCACAATTTGCTTCCATAACCATTTCCCTATCTAGAACCAAAGTACTTTTGCACGAGTCACATTCAATGTGCTTCAATGCAATAAAAGTACAATAACCAGCTAAATAAGTTATATCTGGTATAGATCCTTTGATCTCCTCAATATCATGTTTGCTTACATTGATGTGATAGAAAGAAGGATCTATTGGTTCATTATTTTCTTTCCATTCATCAATATCTTTTGAAAAAGAAAAGGAAACATTACCCTTTTTTGAAGAGTTTGAGTGCAATTCTTGTGATACACGTAGTTTGCTTTCAGTTTCGTATATTTGTCGTACAGAAATGTTATACTGAGCACCTGCCATTGCACGATACTAGCCAAACCTAGACTCTAATTTATCAGTCTGGATCTTTCCAGGCAACACATATGACATTTTCATCTCAGTAATACAATACTGTGTGATACCAACTATAGCTTCTGTTGTTAATAACAAAGCAGAATGAGTTTCTCTAGTTAACATACCACTGTCTGAATTCATTTTCCCCCATCTGTCCAACCAGGACATAAACTTATGCAAAAAGTAATATTTTTCATCATTTTCCGCAGAAGTTAAAGGTTCACACATAGCATTACGCTTGCGTTTACCTTTTCCAGGGGATTTAACATTAACTATGTCCCACCAAGTACAAAAAATATTTAAAAAATTAGAAGTTTCTGTGGAATGAAAAAGATCATGCTTAGGACCAAATTCTTGTAAGCCTTTAGCAACATTAGCATTAAAAAATTTTCATGCTAGTTTCACATTCTGGCGTTCAAGATTTGTGGGCCATAAAGCTTTTCTCCTCAATCCATAACCAAATTTCAATAGACTGCTGGATTCTATTTCGTACATTTTACGAATAGATCCAAAACTAGCAGTTTGAAATTGCTCATTTTCTGAGTCAAAGTGGGGATAATACATGTTTTGCCCATTTTTTTGATTGATCCAGTAATTTCTTACATATTTAATCAAATGAACTGAATCGATTGCAAAAAATAAGGGACGTGAATTATCAACAGGATGAGGATAAACTATGCTTAGCTTAGGAGGACAGCAGAAATTCATCATAGCTTTTCTATTTATGGCATTATTATCAGTAACTCTGTAGCCTGTTTTTTCTAAGCCAATGATAACTGGCAGGAACAATATGAACAACTCCCTTGAATGAAGACAGGATACTCTGTATCATGAAGACATGAGCACTAGAAGCCAATGCTTCATTGTTATAGGACATGCCAACAATATTTCCCCCTTTATAATCAAGGAAGGATTGAATGTAGATTTCATCAACCATCAGGACAACAGTTCGTTGATCCTCTTCAAGTGATGATATCATTTGTTTAGCATATAACAAGAATTTTGAGTCTTGTAGTTCATATTGTGGTGCCATGCGTGACTTTGCACTAATTTTGCGAATAATACTTGGGTCTGGCAATATTAAATTACCAGACTGTCTTAAAAACTTGTATGCTTGAGGTGATATATAAAACAACAATGAAGAAAATATTAACATATTTGTAGAATAATGAAATCTTTCTGGCTTGATGGAAAATAATTTGAGTTGTTCAGCAATAAAATCAATTTGAGTGATTTGATGCTCATCCAACTTTTCCTTTAATGAACACAACAATGATTCAATAAGTTCTACATGACAGTTTCATCATCTGAACAATTTTGTTGTGCTTTCAATTTATTTAATAAATTGAAAATACTGTTTATATTACCAACTGTTATAGGTAATTTTACACCATCACATTTTGGTAATACATGACCTTTATATGATACATATAATTCCAAATTTTCTTTTATTGTAACATAATATAAAACTTGTGGTGCATCATCATCAGAAAACATAAGAAAAATGATCTTATTACTTACTTTACTCTCTCTAATGATATCCGAAGCCTTAAAATGAACTTCACAAACCTAAAAATTGAAATAAATATATGTATATATAAATATATATATTGCAAACATCATCTTCATTTAACATTTCAGTTTTATGTTAGCAGTTAGACTTACCCTAGAGTTATCGGTTACTTTCAAATTCTTTCTTGGAATGGCTTGAGCCCATTTTTCACGAAGCACCGGATCTTGGGGAAACTTAAAAACAGATCTCCTGTTTTCAGGAGTGTAGTTTCCACGATAATTTGGGACACAGCAAGAATATGGCATCTATATGTAAAAAATATATATATATAAATAAATAAACTATTAGTTTTTATGTGAATAATATTAAACTTTATTAATGCATTAGAATTAGGAGTTAATTAATTTATACTTCAAGCTTATACATTTTTTATAATATATTTTATATAGGGTAAGAGAATTATATTTATCATCATACACAGTTTTTAAGTAAAGTAATGAGTTAGATAATTGAGGTTTATAAATGAACAATAAAAATAAATCCTCAAGAATAATTTTAAATGTAGGACTTAATACTAATACTTATATTTTTAATAAAATGAAGTTTATATTAAGCTCAATTATTCATTGGATCATAAAGCAAAAATTAAAATCTAAAGATAATGATTTAGTTTTAAATTAAATATTTGTATCATTATTTACGGATTATTATTAAACTTAAATATATTAGTTTATCACAAATAATTTAAAGTTTACATGATATTCGTAAAGTACATTTATATTAACTGATTGTAAGCCTTCACGACAGGATCATACATGTTAAGAAATACAGTAGGAATTTTTAAGTGATAACAATGTTCCACATATGATCAGTTAATTAGTACAAATCAACATTCATTTTAAAGTATATATATATATATATATAATGATAATGATTAACTTACTTTTATTTATTGGATTAATCCTATTGTCAACACACAGCACAACACGTTGTTTTTCTAGTAGAGTAATGGCGTTCACCGGTTTTCTCTTTCACCACCGCTCAACTACTACAGTGACATCACGACCCGTTTTCTTTTCAGGCATTAATAAAAAAAATAAAGAAACAAATCCCCAAAATCCTGAAAGTGAAATAATGGAAGTGGATTCAAATAACAAAAAAACTAAAAGATCTAAAGATGAAATAAGTAACACAACATCCACAGATGATGAAGGTGAATTTAAAATATACAAACACAAAAATAGAAGCAAAAAACCAAATAGCAAAAATCATAACAACAAAGAAAAAACTGTAATAATCCAGACTACAGCTGTTCAAAATAAATTTGATGAATTAAATGAAGTAGTAAACCAAGTAAATAAACCAACTAACACAGAAATGCAGAAAAATCCAGCGAATTAATACAAAAATCCAGCATCGAACCATCAACCCCCCAAAATACACAAAACTCAAACGGTTCCCAGATAGAAAATCAGGGCAGTAATAAGATAGAAGCTCCTAAAACATCCCCAATATTAATAAGAAGCACGGGAAGTGTTAAATGATTAATAAAAATAATACAAGAAAAAACACAAAAAATAACATAAGCATCAAAACTTCAGAAGAACACCTCAAAGTCACATGCAACGACACAGACACCCATAGAAAACTCACGCAACACTTACAATTAAATAACGTTGATTACTTTGTCATCCCAGGACTGAGAGAAAAGCCAGTAAAATTTGTCATCAAAGGACTCCCCATTCACATGCCAATTGAAGAAATAAAAGAGGATCTTGAAGCCCTCAACTTTAACGTAGCAAAAATAACCAGCTTAGGCGATCAAAAGATCAATTTAAATTACCAATATTTCAGGCACAGCTAAATAAAACAAACAATTTAGAAGACGTATATAAAATAGAGGAACTTTGTTCCATAATAGTTTCTGTAGAGGCATACAGGCCTAGACCAGGTGCCTACCAATGTTTTAATTGCCAGGCATGGAACCATGGCTCATCACACTGTTTCTGTAAACCCAAATGCCTTATATGTGCTGGTGATCACAGCACGAAAGAGTGTCAAAAAAGCAGGGAAACCCCCGCAAAATGTGCTAACTGTGGTGGACCACACCCAGCTAACTACAAAAAATGCCCTAGAGCCCCTAAAACAATCAAACCCACCTTCCAAAGCAACAAAATAAGGAGTGGTACAAGTTGGGCAGCAATCGCCCAAAACAACCCAGCTCAAAACAAAAATATTGAATTCCCAAGTCTACCAAATGCCGTAAACAATATAAATGCAAACAATAATACCACAAATTTAAATTTCTCAGCTTTCTCCAATCTCGGAGAAATCTTAAAATTCTGTAAAACAATCAATGAAATATTTGGAAATAAATTACAGGAATTTAATAAAAAAATGGAAATCATTACACACCCAACCATGAAAATGTTTGAGTTCATTAACTTTGTAAATAACCTCAACAATAGTTCTACCTATGAGTAATCTACTCAACAAATTAAATATAATCACATGGAATGCTCAAAGTAAACGAAACAAAAAATATGAATTAATCACTTTCTTACAGGAACACAATCCAGACATCATTCTCATACAAGAAACTTTTCTTAAGCAAAATGAAAAATTTTACATTCCAAACTACACATTCATACACACACCCAGAAACTGCTCGCCAAAATTCCCTAGAGGGGAACTGGAATTTTTATTAAAAATCACCTCACACACAAACATATCACTACTCCCAACTTTCAATATTTAGAGGCTACAATAATTGAAATTTACCCCCCACATCAGCAACCCTTTATACTAACATCCATCTACATACCCCCAAACACCCACCCAAGCTTCCCATTTGAAATAGAGAATCTGCTTTCCTTAGGACCCAGAATCCTCATTGCTGGGGATTTTAATTGTAAACACAAAAACTGGAACTGTCAAAGTCCAAATATTAATGGTCATATTTTAAACAACTTCATTTAAAATGCTGGTCGTCAGCTAATTTCACCCCCAACTCCCACAAGATATAGTACCAAATCAGCAACTACAATTGACTTCGCCATTGCAAGAAACCCCCCTATCATCACAAACACTATCACACTTAATGAATTATCATCAGACCATTTACCAGTAAAAATTGAATTCGAAACCAACATACAACCTACACCTACCCCAACTTGTACCAAAACAAATTGGATTGAATTTAAAAAAGAATTAAACTCCATGCAACTAAATTTTAATACCATCAAAACCGAAAAGGAATTGGATGACAGAATAATCAACTTCACAAATAACATACACAAAGCATATCAAAAATCTTCCCAAGAAATTCCAATTAAAAAATTACCCCCTCCACCTGAAATCTTGAAATTAATAAAAAACTTAAATAAAATTAGAAAAAATTACCAAAAAACCAGAAGCCCAAATGATAAAAAATTATTAAATCAAACTAATCAGCAAATCAAAAATGAACTCAATCAATATAATCAGAAAAACTGGGAAGAATATATTGAAAATCTACAAGCAGAAAATGGCTCCCTTTGGAAGGCCACAAAAAAACTAAAAACTCAATACCAAAAAACTCCTAACCTTGAACATTAGGGTACTCAATACACCACAACAAAAGATAAAATCGAATTAATAGCTAAACAATTCTATATCCATTTTAATAACAACACCAACACAGATATTAATACAGAAAGAGCCATCAAAAACACACTAAATAATCTCCAAAAATGCACTTACAATAAATACTCAGGCATAATCACACCTAAAGAAATTATCACAAGCATAAAAAAATTAAAAAATGGCAAGGCCCCTGGACAAGACAATATTACAAATAAAATGGTTAAAAATCTTACTCCTAAATATGTCATAAATTTAACTATTATCATTAATCACATCTTAAAATTAAATTACTTCCCTAAATGCTGGAAAACTGCAATTGTTAGACCCATACCCAAACCAGGAAAAAATCTAAATAAATCAGAAAACTACAGACCTATCAGCTTACTTTCTACACTCAGTAAAATTACAGAAGAACACATATTAAAACTTATTAAAAAATTTATTGAAAAAAACAACATACTAATAAATGAACAATTCGGTTTTAGAGCTAAACACTCAACAATACAGCAAATACTTAGTATTTCAGAATTCACACACCAGGGATTCATTTACGGCTAAACCACAGCATCAGTTATGCTGGATGTGGCAAAAGCCTTTGATAGAGTATGGATAGAAGGACTAATTTATAAACTTATTAGCCTTAAATTTCCAATCCTTTTGATCAAACAAGTACAGTCTTACCCCACAAACAGAACCTTTATTGTTGAACTTAATAAGGAAAAAACATTACCAAAAACTATAACAAGTGGAGTTCCACAAGGCAGTAAATTAGGACCGATACTGTTCTTACTCTATGTAAATGACATCCCCAAAACCAAGAATAACAAAATTGCACTCTTTGCAGATGATACGGCCATACTTAGAAGAGGTCCAACTAATAATATTCTAATTGAAAATCTAAATTCATACATTGACTTAGTGGTCAAATGGTTCACTAAATGGAAATTAACACTTAATGTCAATAAAACGCAAGCAATTTGCTTTACATACTCTACTAAAACCCTTAAGGAAATAAATATTCTAAATCAAAATATTAAATGGCAACCGAGAGTGGAATATCTAGGCATGACTATGGATAACAGATTAACCTGGGTTCCTCATATAGAAAAAATAAGAACTAAATTTCTGGCAATCAGAGCAAAATTATATCCACTCATTGGTAAATATTCCAAATTAAACTTCAAAAACAAAAAACTGATTTATACAACTCTCCTCAGACCGATTTTAATGTATGGCTCTGAAAATTATGGATCAGCTGCAAAGACCAACATACAAAAACTCGAAGCATTACAAAATATCACACTCAGGATAATTACAAACACACTCTGGTACGTTACAAACGAAAAAAATTAGAGACGAAACAGTAATCACAACATTAACAACATTCATTACTAAACAAGCGACAAAATTCTACTCAGAAATAACCACACACGCAAATCCAGAAATCAAAAACCTTTCAAGTTACGATATAAATGACTACCTAAATAGGAAAAGACCAAAAACAGTACTAAAAAATGCCTCCCAAAACTAAATAAATAAATAAAAAAAGGCGAGTTTACACACATACACACAAAACAAAATTGAAACCAATGCTAAAAGTCAGGCAAGAATGAAAGCACAAGGGGGAGGAGCCCCTAACGGGAGGAGAAGGGATGAAAAAAAAAGAAACGACGTCTGTGATCGAGGATTGACCTTGGACTGCACTGATTTCTCCATCGAGTAGACGCTTGTGATTCATGGATCCTGGAACAACATTACACTGTAATGTAAATAAAATTAAGGAAAACCTTGGCATTCACTCCTTATTAGGAAAAGGGAAAAAAAATAAAATAGGATAAAACAAAAACATATTTACCTTTCTACTTTACTTTGATTTATTACCTTTTCCCCTTATATTCAAGAAACAGAGAAATTAAATTTATTTCTCTTTACTTTCATTCTTTCATTATCTTTGATAAAAAATAGAAATGGATGTATAAAAATACATGTATATATATATGTTCATATATACATATATACATTTATATATATACCTACTTTACTCAATGTACTCAAAATAACTTAATTTGTTATTTATTTATATAAAAAGGAGCAATAAACTCAATGCACCAAAAGGTTATTCCACTTAAATTTCAGACTGGAGTTTTACTCCAGAAAACAGAAAAGGGTTCTCCTCGCCAGTTCCGGGAGAAGTTCCAGCAAACACCCCCCGGCGGCTGAACAGGACAGGCAGGTCGATCTTTCATTTTTTCTTACAAATATAAGTAAACAATTTATAGATACGTGAAAAACAATAAAAATATAATCCTTTGCTGCATTATATGTTCCTATTTTGAATTAAGATTAGCAATTGATTTTAAGATTGTAATGTATTTATCATAGATTTAAATCAAAACATATTTAAATAATTCACTGAATTCACATAGAAGAGAAATAAAATTTAATAGGAAAGAAATTACTTGAGTGGTTCATAAATTATCTTGTGCAATGGATTTAGGTGCGTCGATGCTTTTTCCACAAATCTTTTTCCGAAATGACAGGTTCAGAACCGAGAGCTCAAGAATTCCTTTATAAAATTGGATTTCTCATAATCCTTAATAATCTAAAATATTACCATTTGCATATTTGGAGAGTAAAAGGCAAATTTAATCAAGCTAGGATAAAAGAGATATTTAATGAAATGTGGAAATATTAAATATAGAGAGTGAGAATAAAATAATTTTCGTTAAGGAAAATTTCCCTGCCTGAGTGATACTTTAATCGCAAAATGATGTCTATATACTGTAAATTTCAAAAATAAGATAGCAAAATTATAAAAAGAGTCAATGCATCTATAATGTCAATTTCTAACTATGAAACTGCATCTCATTCTTGATATTGACATTGATGAGAAGGAACTTTTTAAGCACTGAATGACGCTTTCATCACAAAATATTCTCTAAGTGCTGCAAATTTCAAAAATAAAAAAACTAAGTGAAAGAATAATATCTTCTTTAAAGAAATTTTCTGTAGTATTTAGTAGATATCTTGCAAATTTCAAAAGTAAAATTGCAAAACTATGAATATCCGCATTTATCTAATGCAACAAATTGCAGTTGTGAAATGAGCTAAATTCTATGCATTATTGATATGGACGGTCAGGAACTTTTCCAATTGTGGAAAGGTTTCGAGTGAAATGCTCTCTTCTAAGATCCTTATCGTTAATGTAAGTCATATTTGAGCTGTATCTCTGCAGGGCCCTCAAGAGCAGCGCAATGTCAAACAAAGGAAAATTGCTTTTGTTGCCTATAATATCAGACAAGGGCAATTGCCTTAGTTTTTGAAGGAAGGTAAATGCTGAAAATAATTAACAGAATTTCGGTCTTAAAGCTATTTAATGGATTTTTCGTCAATATAAAGAGGTGCACGAGGTTTTTAACCTCCTAAAAGGAAAACACAAGTTCATCGAACTTTTCTAATATGTCACTCTAAAATATTGGAAGTGTTTTTTAATGAGTTGACATGAAGCAAATTTTTCCTTCAATGACATATTCTTCGTGATTACTGAGATTTGCGTCAGGTTTTATTCTCTGATCAGCAAAGAATATATCATTTTTGGTTTTTAATTTGAAGTGCTCGACTTTGAAAAATGCAACGCCTGGAAGTGACGCAGAGAGAGACAAACAACAAGCATTTCCAAATGATGCAGAACTGTGTAGGTTGTCAGATCTCCGTAGAAGGCCCACCTTGTATCTCCTGGAGCTCGCGACTGATAGGGTCTCCCGGACAGGGATGAAAAAGCCAAAACAACCACCGTGGTACTCGCATTCTCGGGTCATCCTCCTTAGGACTCAACTCAGGACAGAAAATTATTGTATTCATAACTTCGCAAAAATTTTACAATATTTCAGAGTAATCCTCCTATTTATATATACATAGAATGATGCAATTTTAAAGTAGTTGTCACCTCCCGTTTGCCTAGCAATTGCTACAATCAAATGTAAATTAAACATTAGAACAGCAATGGTGTAGAATGTATTTGACAAACTTAAGGCGTATCAGCTACCAAATTAAACTAATAGAATTCCGTCATTATACATACATGGGTTTTTATATATTATTTTCAGCATTCAATCCAATTCCTGATATTTGTATCGGATCCTTAGCCAATCTAATGAAATTATGAAAATTTACAGTACAGAGCCATAAATATTTTTATTTCAACTCCCAACGAAATATTTTTAGCATTTATTTCTGTTTTAATATCCTAATAATGAAATTATTTTAAGACTTCTATCGTTTCCCTGGATAACTTTTGGATAGTAAAATGTATTCCGTAGTTGCAAGGGAAGCCTTTTCAACTATATCGATGGATATAATCTATGGATAATGTGTGGGTAGAGCTTGCTTGCATTTGATACGTTTCCCTGGATAACTTTTGGATAGTAAAATGTATTCCGTAGTTGCAAGGGAAGCCTTTTCAACTATATCGATGGATATAATCTATGGATAATGTGTGGGTAGAGCTTGCTTGCATTTGATACGTTTCCCTGGATAACTTTTGGATAGTAAAATGTATTCCGTAGTTGCAAGGGAAGCCTTTTCAACTATATCGATGGATATAATCTATGGATAATGTGTGGGTAGAGCTTGCTTGCATTTGATACGTTTCCCTGGATAACTTTTGGATAGTAAAATGTATTCCGTAGTTGCAAGGGAAGCCTTTTCAACTATATCGATGGATATAATCTATGGATAATGTGTGGGTAGAGCTTGCTTGCATTTGATACGTTTCCCTGGATAACTTTTGGATAGTAAAATGTATTCCGTAGTTGCAAGGGAAGCCTTTTCAACTATATCGATGGATATAATCTATGGATAATGTGTGGGTAGAGCTTGCTTGCATTTGATACGTTTCCCTGGATAACTTTTGGATAGTAAAATGTATTCCGTAGTTGCAAGGGAAGCCTTTTCAACTATATCGATGGATATAATCTATGGATAATGTGTGGGTAGAGCTTGCTTGCATTTGATACGTTTCCCTGGATAACTTTTGGATAGTAAAATGTATTCCGTAGTTGCAAGGGAAGCCTTTTCAACTATATCGATGGATATAATCTATGGATAATGTGTGGGTAGAGCTTGCTTGCATTTGATACGTTTCCCTGGATAACTTTTGGATAGTAAAATGTATTCCGTAGTTGCAAGGGAAGCCTTTTCAACTATATCGATGGATATAATCTATGGATAATGTGTGGGTAGAGCTTGCTTGCATTTGATACGTTTCCCTGGATAACTTTTGGATAGTAAAATGTATTCCGTAGTTGCAAGGGAAGCCTTTTCAACTATATCGATGGATATAATCTATGGATAATGTGTGGGTAGAGCTTGCTTGCATTTGATACGTTTCCCTGGATAACTTTTGGATAGTAAAATGTATTCCGTAGTTGCAAGGGAAGCCTTTTTCAACTATATCGATGGATATAATCTATGGATAATGTGTGGGTAGAGCTTGCTTGCATTTGATACGTTTCCCTGGATAACTTTTGGATAGTAAAATGTATTCCGTAGTTGCAAGGGAAGCCTTTTCAACTATATCGATGGATATAATCTATGGATAATGTGAGCTTGCTTGCATTTGATACTCCATTATAAATAATAATTTATCTATGTACAAACACAAGTTATATTTTTTATATTTGTACAGTCGCTATTATAATTGGTTGAGTAATCCATTGGTGAGACAACTGCAGGACGTGCTACAGGGCAGCAGCTGAGCTTTTTCCATTTCTAGGAAAGTTCGTATAATAAAAGCAATGAATGATGATGCTGATATGCAGCTTTTCGCAGTACTTGTATAAAGGATACAAGTACTACTTTAATAAAATAGAAAGATGTTGGTCACTCTTTAAAGCGCCATAAATTCAAACACGAGGCTAGATCTGTTGTTGCTAATGACATTTGAACAAACCAAACTCGCTATGCAAATTTATATTAGAAAGGCACGTTTTTCGTTTAACTTGAGCCCCACGAAAGTGAAAGTACGACTTTGCTCTAAACTTCTTCAATAGATGGGACCCCCAGGGAAAATTTTGACATTGATCTGAAGGAGGAGGAAAATTTCTTCAGACCATTACACCCATGGTAACTGCTCAATGACCGACCACAGGACCTTCGATTCCACAGGTTTAATGAGCCCGTACATCATATGTATTCGGTGGGTGTTTGGTGGCATTGGGAATCGAACCCCGCCCTTCTGGACGGAAGGTGAACGTGAACGCCAGCAGGACTCCATGTACCTAACCCAGGGAGGGTTCTACCAGTTTGGGTGGAGTCTGCTGGAGAGAAAGAAAGAAGCACCAGTAGGGGAGCGCCACCCCTGCCTGTGGTCGCGAGCTCCCAACGCAACAGCTCAAATCAGCATAGGAGGGTAGTTGCCTCACTGCTTCATTGATTCTTCTTCATTGGTTCTTGGGCTCTCATCATCGTTCATGGACTTTTAGCTCCCAGTGCTTCGAGAGGAATGTTACCAGCGAGATGATTTTGGCTTTCGCTTGTGGATGGTGGATAACATTTTCAACCATTCCATTCTCAGGTGTTCGCTGGGTGTAGTAAAATGCCAGGAGTTGGTTGGTTAGTTGGTTTGGTTTGTTTGTCGCTCAACGGTAATTTTTTGCAGACGAGGGCTAATTAGACCGGAATTTACGGTTTAAAGTGGATTCCGAACCACTACAAACATCCAAGGTAGGATTCGAACCCAAGGTAGGGTTCGAACCCATCCCAAGGTAGGATTCGAACCCACGAACTGTTAAACCGAAGGGAAGAGCGCTAACCATTCGGCTGCCAGCTCGGCGCCAGAAGTTGGTGAGTGGGCACGATGTGGCATAGTGAAGTGGGTCACCCGTATGACCACAGGCACAGTTGTCGTATTGCAGAGCACCAATTCTATGTAGATAGCTCGGGAATGTACCATGTCCCGTGACGAACAGTATAATCTGTCTTGGTCAGCATTGGTTATTAGGTTTAACCTTTGGAAATATATCATGTACCAAGCGACCTGTAGGGTCCCATGACAGTTGCCAGGTTTGAATGGCCTTTGTTTTGAATTCTTTTTTGTGAAAAGGTCTTGGGGTGGGCAGATTTATTTGGAGCTCGGTAGCTATTGTGGCTTCTTTTGCCAATCTGTCGGCGGTCTCGTTGCCTTCTAATCCATCCGAGATGTAGGTTGTTGGTGATGTTTAACTCTCGTTGGATTTCGTGGGCCAGTGGACTTGTTTTGGTGGGGTTGCTTATGGCCATTAGGGCTGCTTGGCTGTCTGACCATATGTTACTTTTCTCTGCTCTTGTCTTTGCCCAAGTTACAGCTTTTAGAATGGCATACAGTTCCGCCTGAAAGACAGTGTTGTTTGAGTTGAGCCTGAATTTCTCAAAGTGGAGGATGTTACCGACTACGATGGCTACAAAGGCTGCTCCTACATTATCTTCCATTTTAGAGCCATCGGTATATATCTGACAGATGGTCTGATTCCTTTTTGAGTGTTGGTCATCTCCTAGACTGATGTGGTTGTCTACTTGGAAGTTTCCTGGGTGGATGGTGAGTTTAAGGGTTTTTTCTTCAATAAGGTCTGTGCAGGTTTGCTTGATGGCGTATTTGGTTTTGGCCTCCATTTCGATGAAAAGATGTAGGGGCATAATCCCTGTAATTACTTGGAGAGCTGAAGTGGCCGTTGTTCTAAAGGCTCCAGTGATGTTGAGGAGGAATTTTCTTTGGATTGTCCAGTAAAAGCTGATTTTTTACACGTAGATTCCTACCCCATATCATTGCCCCATGGGCCATTATTTTTTCGGCAACCGATTTGTAGAGTTCGGCTCTGTGTTTTTGGTAGAAATCCCAGGTGGATCCCGCCAGCCGTAGGAGCTGTTGGTGTACTCTAGAGCCTTTGGCTCCTTTATTTTTAATATGAGTAGACCAGTTAAATTTTTCGTCTATTATGACGCCCAACAGTTTGAGTGATTTAACTCTTTTTATTTTTAGGTTGTCCCAGTAAATCTGGGGGCCACATTGTAATTTTGTAAACAGCATATAGTGTGACTTGTCTACTGAAATTTCCAATTTATGATTTGTGGTCCACTTCCTGAAGATGTTGAGAGCTTCTGTCGCTAGTCTACCCAATTTTCTCTCTCTATTGGCCGCAACCACAAATGTGAAATCATCTGCAAAGGCCTGGAGGGTGATATGCCAGTTTGGGTCGATGTCTTTCCCAATTGAGGACCAGTTAAATTGCAAAGGTTTGTCAGCGAGCAGATTCCACATACTTGGGCCGCTGCATGATCCTTGTAGGCATCCTATTGATTGTTTTTGTATTGCCAGACCTTGGTTTGTGCTTATCGCCACAACTCTGTTTTCCAGGTTACTGATAAGGATATTACGTATTTTCGAGGGGCAACCTTTGCTGTCTAGGGCCTGCATGATGGAGTTATGCAGGACTGAGACGAAGGCTCCTTTAATGTCAAGGGAGATGATGCAGCAATGTTTAGCGATGTTTTGGCTGCGTTGATATTTTGCATGAGGTGTTGTAGTGCATCCTCCACTGACTTCCCTCGTCTAAAACCGAACTGGCTGTCATGAAGAAGATGGTTATTATCAAGGTAGTAAGTGAGTTTTGTAGTGATTATCTTTTCTAGTAGTTTACCCAATGTTGGTAATAATGTAATCGGTCTGTATGACTTTACCTCCACAGGATCGGCCTTCCCGATACTCCCTTCTGCCCCCTGTGTTCTACAGACGAGGGTACAGCCGAACACCTGGCTTGCTGTGATGCTCTGGAACAGGCCGACGACGACTTGTGGGCGGGCTGGACTCTACTGGGAAGCACGGTGCCAAATGGCCCGTCGGCCACGGGCGGGCGTTGGATGAAGAAGAAGACTTTACCTGGTTTGTCCGGACGAAAGGTCGAAGTCCTAACCAATAGACTACCACGGTGGTCTTACATAAATGCTTCAGAATATTTATGATTTCCTAATATATTTAGGGCAGTAAACAAATTAAAAATATCCGATAACAGCATATTTTTACTTACGTAAAATTAAAGCTTATATGTACGATAATACGATGTAATTGTACAATTAATCCTTGAAAAACCTGATGACACTAGAAAAAACTTAGTTAAATTAGCGAGAATTCTTATAATTTTAAAACAAATGGATATTTCATTTTTAATATAAAATTTCAGCTGGTAACTTTAAGGGAATTATGCTATAGATTCAAAAACGAGGTAAGTTCGACAATAAAGAAATGTGAAACATAAAATTAAAAATTGTATTGTTTCATTATCGGAACAAGTAGAAAAAATTTAAAGCTAATTTGGAAGTGTTAAAAAATAGCATAATATGCATTATTACTATTGAGTCTTACTAAACAATGTGAAAACGTAATTGCAGCATTCAAAATTAAAGTCTGAAAGAGGATGAAGTAACACCAGCCTCAATAAATGTAAAATTATTTGATGAATATAAAAGACAGAAAGAAAAAGCACAGAAAACAACACTCTACAATCATCTTCAGAACCCAAATTAAATTTAATAGTTTATTTAATGGAGTAAAGTTTGTATTGCTACAGTAAAAATCATATTATTTAATGGTTTTTAAAATGACATTACCCAGAATATCACTCATTTTAAAAGTAAATATTAATAATCACTTACATATCTTATCTGAAGAGATTAATAAGGATTGAATGTTAGGTTAATGTTAAATTAATGTTAAGTTAAGGAATTAATGGGCAATATTATTAGAGCTTTTGGCGGGTGGAAAAAATGGCATATATTTTGGAAAACTCCATATTTTGTGACAATACAAACAGAAATAATATCCTATTTTTCGGATTAAAAAATCAAAATGAGTTACTTACGTTATTACTTAATTTTTCTTTTAAGTTTATTCAAAAATTACTGGAATTTTTTAATCAGTTTTAAAAATATTGTAATAAATTTTTACAACCCAATATCGTTTTTAAAATTCGCAAATTAATTTTATTTTATTACTTATATATGTAATAAAATGCATTACTGTTGTGTGTGCACATATATCTCGCTATGTAAAATATATCATAATTTATATGATGAACGCTTTGAAAGTTGGCTCATTTTTCCTTACGCCAAATGCACCAACAACCCCAAAGGCCGTGGAATAAAAACTTCGTTGTAGTTTGTACGTCCATCTTTATTTGCTTGTTTGAAAGCGGGTTTTACCCCAATTGTTAATTCCTAAATAAAACTTTATTTGAATCGCATGGAATTATTCTAAAAATATCACACTGCATATGATAAAAACCTACTATTTTCTTAACTTAGTAATCTTTGCTTTTAAGCGCATTTTCTTTTCTTCTTTTATATTGTTAACGTCAACTGAAAAAAAGGTTACAGAAAAATCTTTAAATAAATAAAATGCTTTAATACTTCCTGAAGAAAGAAGATATTTTCGTTACATGATTATAATCATGATTTAAATCGTATGTTTCGTTTTGTGGCATGATATCAGCAAATTTCCCTACGCGCTGGTAAAGATCTTCATTGAATCACGTGTAATCAAAAATGAATCCCTGTTGAAAAATCCTTCTCAATCTCAAAGTGGAATCGGATATAATAAACTTGTTATCTAAAAAAGGAAAGAGCCTTTGAGATAATTTTATTGAAAAGAAAAATAGCTTTCTATTCTGACACCCTATACATCAGAGCTATTTAATGTTTAATGGCTGATAAATTGGATTTTCGTATTAAGACCTAAATAAAACATATCCAAGGAAAGAATTATTAATATCAGTGCTTGAAATGGAATAGAATTCAGTAGAGAGGAATTAAGAGAGGTAATTAAAAGTGCATCGGAAGAATAATTGAAAAAACTTCCAATGACATCTGGTGTGCAGTACTTATATGGGCTTTCAGATTTAAGTTTGTAAATTGACTCTATAAGGAATAATATTTGAAATCTGTGAAATAAGTTGTAAAAAAATTTACTGCACTTAAAATCACTAAATGTTAAAAAATTACCATTTAATTGTGAAGGAGAAATTCATTTTATCTCAAAAGTGTCAAAATGAACGTAATTACTTGTTTTATACATTTACAAATTAAAAATATAAATTATTAGTCAGAAAAATGAATGCCAAATAAAGAATCTAAATAATTAAAAATGGTTGATTGTATAATTCTAACATGAGTAAAAACTGATGATACAAAACTAAATTAGGAAAAAAAAAACAGCAAAAGTATACATGCTATAGTTGAATTCAATAATTATAATGAACTCACATTTGTTTGGTATTGAAATCAGGCAAAATTATGTAATTGAATTAGAATTGAATGAACGCCCCAGATAAGCTTTCCATTACTGGTCGTTGCGACCTCGTCATTAGATGGCAGTTTCTAAAATTTTAATCATCCTTGCTTTCTATAACCATTTACTCCCTAAATGTCTTAATGGATTTATCTTAATAGAAATTTTGCTTCAGATAGTGAATTAGAAATTTTAATTTTGCTTCATTTCTTCTAGTATTGCATTCTGTGTTGTAACGGAAAGGTGAAATGAATTCTAATCTTCCTGACTCACGCATTAAATGTACTTATTTTTTGTGCATAAGAAAGGATTTAATATTTTAATCATATTTAAGTAACTGATATCATCACATTCAGAAAATTTAATGCATTCAGGAAACATTTCTCGAAAATAAAGTAGTTTTAAAGTTAAGGAAACAAAAGGTTGTTTTACAGTAGCATTTGTATGGAAATATCATCCATTTCTGAGAAAAGACATTTCGTTCATTTTATAAAAAACAAAATGAATCCTATATTTTATCATGAAGTACTAAATTTATTCAAAATATGACCCAAGAGAATAATTAAAGCAGCATACGTGATTAACTAATAATAATTTTAATTTATTTAATCAGTAATAGCTGATAATGTTGAAGAATATATTAATACTTAAGTTGAGGGCTATGTAAGGCATCCGTTTCTAACCCTCAATAAGCCTCTTTCTTAGCGTGTTTCAGAATGGAATATTCAAAAGGAAAATCTCTACCTCGTGCAAATGACCAACTGTTTTCCAGTCGAATAACAGAGAAATATTTGTTAGCAGAATTGACAATTTTTGTTTTACATTGCGCTAGAACACAAATATTGAAAAGTAGGTGAAAATCGCTTAAGAGAATATTTGTCAGAGATTAGTAATGGAAGGTTTAAACTAAATAATTGCAAACAAAAGTGTATAAAAGAATAAAAGTCTAATTGGAGAAATTATAGAAATATTTATAGAATTAAATTTGTTGTGAAAATTAGAGAACTCTGTTGTAATGATTATTATTTTTAATGCTCGGCTACACTACTAGGATTTTCAGCACTAAAAGGGACGTGCGAAGACTTTTACTTGGCATGAGATTGAATGAAAAAAACTACATATAGCATTTCATTCTGAAAATGACATCAGTATCTAGGTTAATTCAGATACTAAAAAGAGTGGAAGTGACATACACAGAGGTGCAGGCGAGACCCGGACTGTACCTTCAGGTTTGAAATACTAGCCCGTCATTCTGAACCACGTTCAGGTGACGAGGCTCTCCACATCCACGCCACACCAGCGGAAGTACTTTGGACGTCACTTATTAACGTCCCCAAGCCACGATGGCAATTTATACACACCCAGTAGGTGCCCCAAAAGAAGTCTGCGTAAATTAGAAAACAAAAGACCCCCATTTCACTTTTAGGACATTGGCGCCATCAGAGAACACCCCATATCTACGGTTGGATAGGAGTTTCCTTCCTCCCTAAGACGAGCTCCCTTCTTGTAATGAAGTCGAATCTGAATGATCACGCAGATAAGCCCAATGTGGGATTCGAACCCACGAACTGTTGAACCAAAGGCAAGAGCGCTGAATTCGGCTGCCAGCTCGGCAAACTGGTAACGGGAATCACATTAAATTAAGTAAAGTACTGCCGGTCTCACCATGGTCTAATGGTAGGAGAGCTCTCTTCAGAGAGAGGAAAGGTTCCGGGTTTGATTCCAGACAACGTTGAACAATCGGAAATAGATATTGCATTCTTGCCCTTTTGGGGGGTCGTGTTGGCCTGGGCATCAGACTCATTGGTAGTAGTAGTTACGTAGTGAGTTCGAGTCCCGGTTTAACCGAAGATCCGTCGTGTTCGTTAAAGGCGGCTGGGAAACGTTAAAATCGGGCGTGGTCGCACTGTCCTCCAAGTGAAAAGATACCCCAGGGAGATCCAGTATTGCTCTAAAATCCCGGAGACTCCACGCGGCTGCTTCCATCTAACTGGTAGAGTCCAACTCAGGGATTCCTGCCTTTTTCAACCACATGTTCGGCAAATTTCCCTTACAACATCTGAATATGTCACTTTCTCTATAAAAAGACCTTCTGCAAGGCAATTAGAATGTTTGTGGTGGTCAATCGATCACATTAGAACAAATTTTAGAACATCGTTATCCGGTTCAATACGCAGTGTTAAACTTGAAGCACCAGAAATGAAAACTAAACATGTCTAAATGACTAGAAGCTAATATTAGGAGCTATAAAAATTGATAGGAAAGTGATAGAGTGAAGATATTATGAGAAAATCATCATAACAGATTTATATTGAAGTGAATCCAGATTAGTTTCCTATTTGGAATAAAAGTAGTTTGCAGAAACCATTTTCAAAATAAAGATCAATTCAGAGGAGAAAATTTTAAAAAATTATCAAGTGCAAGCTTGGAGACCAAAAAATGAACTCTATACACATAAATTTGTCATAATTTATTATCAACTATAAATTTGTCATTCATATTGAGAAATGATAATTGCATAGACAGTGAAGCTTCTCCAATCAGAAAACTTCTTGCTAAAGCAATAAATAAAATTTACAAGAAGAGATCTAAACAGATTTTTAAGCTGGTTTTTTCATGAAAATATTGAAAAAGGAAATTCATACAACAAATTAGATATTAGAACTGACGACATTAAGAATACAACGACAAGGAATGCGCGTTAAGTCACTTATGCTCTAAAATGAGCGAAAAGATTTCGGATTTTAAAATTATGCGATGTATTAAAGACATTTTCATTCTAGCCAAATAATGCTGATCATGCGTCGGAAATCTGCTTATAATGCATTTCCTTAGCAGACAACATTAGGGTAATCAATAAAGAATTGAATCAGTAGCTTTAAAATTGTTGTTTGACTTAATATTAAAATAATAAGGAGCCGAATTTATGCGATTAGAAAATATATATCTGGGCCGCGTAGCATATTAAGCCTCATAAGAAAACCCCCAGCATTCAGAATGCTTGGTACTCAGTCTTATCGACTCACTGAAGGGACAAAAGGCAGAGACCGAGAATCGAACGCAGGACCGGTGATGAGCTATCACTACGCCACCTGGATTCAATTAGATGATATAACAACTGAATAAAAACAAACAAACTTGAGTAATTTAATTCTATTGTAATACGTATACAATGGCATTCAAATAGAATTAAAATAGTATAAATTAGAATGAGAAAAGTATTAAAATAATTTTATGCAAGCAATTGGAGCTAACTTGTCGCAAGCGTCATCGGGGACTGTTGCTGTCGTGTGGCAACATGGGGCTCCACTTTTTCAACTGGTCCTCAGTACACACATGCCATAGGGACTCGTTTATAGGGTCCATTCACACCTCATTCATACAAGGAAAGGACAGGATAGATAGAAAGTACATCCATGCCGCTATTCGAACCCAGGACCTCCTTATCCACAGTCAGGCACGTTGACTACTAGACAAGTTGGGCGGAATCAATCTGTAGTATCTGGGAATTTTATTAACAAGAAAGGAGAACATTCAATGTAGTAAATAAAATTTGGATACAGTAAAATAAGTAATTAAATTGAACCATGTGTTAGACATCAGTCATAAAAAATATTCAATCTTAATAGTTTATATTGACTGATTTTGGGCAAGTGATAAAGAAAAGAATCAGATGGCCAGAATATATATATTTTTTTGAATTTGAAACAACATTAGTGACTTTATTTAAAAGGTACAGAACGGTGTAACTGCGTCATCTACAAAAGCTGTACATATTTCAACCACCAAAGCAACAAAGGAAATCCACTGACTCCAAATCTTTTGAAGAAGAGCCCACTTCAGTATCTTGAATAAAGCAGTTCCTAAAAAGTTTATTTTTTAATAGAGTTGGCAATCAGAGGACATTTTGCGCGTTTCATATTAGTTGCACTACAACTAAACTCCATGGCACGGCAGCCCATGTGGGCCAAGGCCTACAGTGCCCATAACTGTTTTCATGACCGAGGGCCCTGGGGTGCGAAGCATATGTCCCAGTTAGGTGGTCAGCCTAATGTAAGACTCCCAGTGTTTAGTTCTCAAGAATGCTTGGTACTCAGTTAATCGACCCACTGAAGGAATAAAAGGCTGAGTCAACCTTGCCCAGCCCGAGGATCGAACCTAGGACCTATGTCATGGGAGCGTGAAACGCTGCACTAAGCCACCGGGCTTCAGTAGTACTGCAAAATAGGCTTTTATTTAAACTTACATTTTCAACACGGCATGAGCTACTGCAACTTACAAAATTAAAAATAGACCACGCTTTGCAAAAATATTTGCTTTTAAATTTTAATTATAAATTGGTTATTTTTTTTTTCGTTATAGTTGAGATCCTGAGTACGCTACTTTATTGCAATTCTCATTGTTTTAAAATATCCATGACGTCATAGAACGTTCTATCTACGTCACATCGTATTGAGACAGTGTCGTAAATCTGATTTGTCGATGTATTTGTTGCCTGCCTTCAAATCACATACTTCGAGAGGCAGCAAAGAAAGCGAAGTTCACCGCGGAGTCAAAATTAACGATATTATCAAAGTTCATTTTGTTAATGAAATGATTTCTTACTCAAAGACATTGGTTTGAGAAGCCGTTTTCCATTGATTCAAATCAAACATTCACTTCATGGTTAGTTTACACAGGGGCAAGGGCGACTTAAATTTTTTAAAATGTATGTATTTAAATTTTTTAAATGTTTTTATGTATGTATATATATATATATATATATATATATATATATATATATATATATATATATATATATATATATATATATATATATATATATATAATTTTAAAGGAATTTTAATTAAAATTACGATTGGGAATATTTGTATTTTGTTAATTTTTTAGTATATTTAAATTTATTATTTCAATTTTTCCAATGGCGGGCACAAGATGGGTTGAACCCTAAGCCACAACAAGGCCAGTAACTGCTACTCATTTGTCGTTACCCAGCGGGCACTTGTGAACCAAGTGACGCGGAGGCGAGTAGCGTTACCGGCGCCATACCACCACAAACCCGTTTATAGGGCGGGCCACATTCACACAACATCACAGAAGAAAGGACAGAAACATCCATGCCCGAACCGGGATTCGAATCAGCTCCGGTGTCAGGAACGCTAACCACTCAGACAATCGGTCGGCAATTTATTATTTTTATGCAATCGTAAATTTAGAGTTTATACAATATACATTCGTTTTTACGAAATTCTAATTGATGTACACTCACAAACTGTTGGCTGTTCTGTCTCCCATAGGTGCAATGATATTTTCTATTCCCATTTACGAACTAAATTTTTGAAAAATCTCTTTTTTTATGAACCTACTTTCATGCATTTTTGGTCTGCATTTATTTTTAATAATTTTATTCTTTATCCATTTTCTTAATATTTTATAGGTGAAAAATTGGATAGATATTATTATTGGAGAATCGTATATCTTTTGAACTGTAGATAACTGTAACATTAAGTATTAATCAGTGTAATAAGCAATTCTCAACTTTTCAGAATTCGCGGCCCACAAAATTTTCAATCATAATTTTGATTGCGTTCTCCGTGTGCAATAAAATGTATACAATAATAATGTATTTTGAATCTAAACCTACAATACGAGCCTTTCATTTTAAACCTTACAAATTAACAAGAATACAGAATTTTTTCTTTAGCAACACAGATTCTCAGCACTGACAAATGAAGAATCCGGTGCCTTTTTTGAACAGGATTCTGCTTGTGTCCACCATAACAGAAATTCTCGTTATTTCGAGAGAAATTCCGATTTGTCTCGAACATTCTGGAATATCGATAAGATTCTATCTCGAGCATTTGTAGATGTGAGCAAATTTTTTCTCGTGAAAGAGGAGTATGATTGGTAAAACTAGTTTCAAAATCCTGGAAGTCTCAATCGATTCAATCCTTTCATCGAATCTACCTGAAGGTGCTTCTTATGCTCGCAATCGGGTTAAAATAAAAAATTACAATTCTCTGTATTAAATATTCATTAATTTATTAATTAATTTATTAATCAAAACTTACTAAATTAAATAAGATAATAAGATTTGATTCACACGTACAGTATTTTGTTTTAATTTAGTAAGTGCATTTTGTTTTGTGTGTGCTTTCTTTTCAGTCAGTTTTTTTAAATAATATTTTCCTTTTAACTTGCTCAAGCTCCCTATAGTGCGCTCACCTGCGGAGGACGATTTTCAACCTGCGGAGCGACCCCCTCCCGTATGGGGGTCACCCCACAGGTTGAAAATCATTGGTGTAAGACGTAGCTTTTATTCTTAAGTAGAAAATACGGAAAAAGGAATCTAAGTGTGATTTATATGAATAGACTTTGAAATAGGGCCCAAACTCCCATGATATTTCACACTTTTTAAAGAAATCCATGGGAAATTTCTCCCGCACAGAGTCTAATTTCCGATTTTACATGCATTTAGAGCATCAATGTCTTCAAGTAAAAATAATGCAGATTACTACTTTTGGAAGGAATGATCATGTCTTGGAACCTCTCTCTTTATGAAACTGACATTCTAGGTGCTCATGAGAAGGTATGCTTGGATTGATATTGCAGTAATTGACGATTAGTGACGAACAATTTGACTTGGGTGCGCTATTAAATGAATCCCTATAGCTGAAGAAAGCCAAAAACTCTTGAGAAAAGATTTGATACTCCTGCATTGACTTCGACGAAGGAACCTACTGTTCCCTGAAACTTCATGTCGTTGCTGCTCAGGACACTTGTTCTTTCTGCCTATGTGAATTTAAATCAGTAGTGTGCTTCTTTTCTTCAACCACGAAGGTGAAAGTACGACTTTGATCCAAGCTCTTTTGTTAGATGGCACCACCGAAGGATCCTCTCCCTCAATTTTGACATTGATATGTAGGAGAGGAATCACCATTACACCCATGCTCTACGACCGACCGCTGGACTTTTGATATCACAGATTTTAGGAGCACATATATTGCATATACTCGGAGGGACCCGTCCTTCATCCGCAGTTCCCTGAAATTTCATCGCAGATCCTGATTTCAGATACAATATGTTTGTAAGCATCAATCGATGATTAGGTGATTGAGAACATAATAAACGAGAATAAAAAAAGAGCTTTTAAATATTCATTATGATTTAGAGTTTGGACCGCAGTCAATGAATGGCTGACAGGATGGATGCAATTTTTCAGAGAAACAACTCAAAGACATTTTTACACATCAAACATTTTTTTTAAAAAATTGTAGTTTCGAAATAGAAAAATGTAAGTGATTACTTTAATTGTTTTTTCTCAAAAATTAAGGAATATTTTTAGTAACTAATTTTTTTCTAATCGAAAACGCATCACTTATAAAGGTGGGCAACACGGTAAGTTTTAAGATCTAACAATTTCTCATTTCTATTTTACTAAATTTCAATTTTAAGGAGTCTTTTATCGGTGGCAATGCGTTCGTAAAAACGAGCGACTATTGTGCAAAAACAGAAAAATTGCAACCAAGAAGGAGCAAATTATCCTGAAAGGAAGGAGCAGTTAATTTTGTTTCTAACATTACCTAAAAGAGTCGATATTTTTCCTCGTGTGTTTTCCTCCTTTCCTTCCCAGTGACACCTGAGGATTTGTGTGTCTCACATCAAGCATTGCGTCGAAGGAAGTTCTGTGCTTGAAATGGAGGACCCTTTCCAAAAGTACGTTTTCCAATTATTCATAGTTTTGCTTTTAATTCAAATCTTTCTTGTCCTCTGTGTTAAAAGAAATAATGTGTTTCACAATCACGCATCTATTTCAAGCAAAATATTTTATTGAAAATATAACATAAAACTTTCTAACAATAAAACTAGCGTTTTATTACATGGTAGTGATCGGCTATTAAAGAATTCAGTTCATATTAAATTATAATTTTGTATTAAGTTAGATATTTTGTTAAGATAATCCAGTATACAGGCAGAGTTTGATTCAAGTTCTGAGACAAAACAAATTCGATTTTTAGTTCAGAGTCTTTTGATTTTAAAATATATTTCATTAATAATTTTTATTTTAATTAATAGTAGAATTTTATATGTATTGAAAATTCTGTTTAATAATAAATTCGTATGTACGAAAATTTAACATAACTTTTCCATTATAGGCACTTTTCCTTTATACCCTCCTACAATAATCGCTGCGTAACGAGAAAGAAATAAAATCGTAAATTACTCTCGTAAATATGCCATTTGCATGCATCGGGTATTGTTTAAAAGGGATTACGTTTTTGGAAACTACTAAAAAATAATACAAGTATTTCATATTTAAAAAACTAAATAATTATGACTTATTGACTAAACTTATTTAAACGCCAATGTTTATTTCTGGAGGAAAATTTTTAACAATCGAATCGCATCGAGGATCGATTGCCCAAGTACAATGTTTTTTTTTCCAACGGCGGGCACTTGAGGGTTGAACCCTATGCCACAAAAAGGTCAAAAACTGCTACTCATTTGTCGTTACCCAGCGGGACAAGACAAGTCACGTAGGCGAGTAGCGTTACCCGCGTCATACCACCGCAAACCCGTTTATATAGTGGGCCACATTCATACATCATTGGATAGAGAAACACAGAGAGAACAGAGAAAGAAAGTAACATCCATGCCCGAACCGGGATTCGAACCCAGGACCCACAGCTCAGGAGCGCTACCAAGTTCAGTATAATAGTACATTTTTTCAAAGAATCAAAATTCAATTTTGCTGTATTTAGCTGTTTTTTTACCTTGAAGATTAATGACCGTAATGCTCCTTTTAACCAACAAAATTACCACCCAGTAATTTTTTGCAGCAATTAGTTTTAGTTTTGTTCAGCATTTAGCTTATTTACCATTGTTTATTACTTTTTAGTCAATTTTTGCTCAAAAAAATTCGACTGGTATCTATTAAATTTAAATTAAAATTTTGAGTTTATAAAATCATCGTGTCTATTCATTTCGCTTCTTTGTAAGAAGCATGCGATTTCTTTAGGATCATAAACGGAGAGGTAAAATAAAAAAAAATTTTTTTCTACTTCTGATCTTTAAAATTAGTCATAAACAACATTAATTTTCTTCTGTTCAATGATAATTTCTTCCGTTGAATATCGTTTGAAATTTGTTTTTGAGCACTGATAAACACAGATCTGAACAGATGATGCGTTCAGTAGAAAATCTTTGAATAGTTTTCTTTTGTTGCTAAGTGTCTTGCATTTCAGCAAGAACAGAGATACTAGAAATTTCTTTACATTTAAGCTCCAAATAAAGGAGTGTTGTTTTAAGATGTGATTTATTTCTTATTATATAATTAATTTCAAGCAAAGATATGTATTGTTTTTTTACTTGGAATCATTTTTTATTATTTTTATTAAAATTGATGGCTTATATTTCAGATATTTATAACCGTACAAAATTAAAATTACTTTATAAATAGGATAGAATCGGATACATAAAATATCAATGAATTCTATGACATTACATGAGTCTTGTCATACGCTCTAAAATATGTGGTTTATTTCTTATCAGCAAGTCGACCGATTGGCTGAGTGTTCTAGACTCCCAAGCGTCCTAGTTCGACATCTGTGAAGATGTATGAACGTTGTGGGGGACGCTCACAGGTGCTCACTGGGTAACGCAGTTTCTGGCTTGCTGTGTCACCCTTTATTTAAAAATTATCTCTTATCATCAATGACAGAGGAGCAATAATATTGTGATTTTTGACCTTTAATGATGTATTATTTTCATTAAAATGAAACCAAAATAAGCATGGAGTGTTTAATGTCCTATTGATTTTTTTAGAGTGCAAAATTATCTTTGAATAGGATAGGATATATAAATATATGTTCTATGCATGAAATATGTGAATAAATTCTACGATATTTAGAGATTCTTATGAAATGATACACATTCATTTTAATTCAAAACAAAAATATGCATTTTCAGTTTACTTCCTACTAATACTTCTAAAGCCTTTTATTTATTTTCAAGCAACTTTATACGGATTTTTAGTTATAAAGATGAATTCTTTTTGGTTATTGATATTTAAGAAAATTTTCACGATGCAGAATTAAAAGTAGAACTAAGACACATATATTTCATGTTAAAAAATCTTAATAAATTCTAAGATTTTTTACTATTTGGCGTTTTATTCACTTTCAAAAATTAAAAACAGTAATAAAATGCGATAAAAAATAAATAACTACTGGTTTAATGGCCCAAAATATTCCATAGAGAAAACATTAGCATCTATTCAAATAAAAACAAGTTGCATTCACAAACACTTTTAAAATTTCAGATATTATTAGATGACATCATATTGGAATTGAACGGTGGGTTAAAGTATTTAATTATATATCTAATTAAAATTCAAAGTAGTGGTTCAGTGTCAATTTTCTGATTAAAACGAGCTCAACTAAATTATGGAAATATTTATAATTAAAATTAACAAAATTACAAATTTTAAAGAATTATGCATTTGCATTGAAGAAAGATACGGACATGTTTCAAATTCGAAGTAGTTCAACAAATTCTTCACAAAAACAAAATTCTTTTGTCTCTGAGTCCTGAGCATGCGCAAACGAATTCCAAACGACTACAAAAATCCAAACCCAAGGAGGGATTTGAACCCACGAACTGTTTGACCAAAGGCAAAGAGCGTTAACCATTCAGTTTCTAGTTCGGTAATGACGACAAAAAACAAAGCAAAATTAAGAATAGAAGAAAATAAAAATTCATGCAAGAATATATTCAGATAGAAGCACTCACGCGCTTTAAAATTTCATAACACAGTAATAAAATATTCTTCATCAAGTGAACCAATAAGAAAAATTTTCCCCTAGTAAAGTATGTCAAGTAGAAGAGAGTCTTTAATACGTTACGCCGAATGTAATAAAAGTATCCTTAGTGAACACACCACATACATTTACATAAAACAATGGGATTAAATTACAAATATTTTTGAAATCATTCATTTTTAATACAAGTATAACACCTGTTCTATATCAGAAAATGCATTTAGTGTGATAAAAGTAGGAACCAGCGTGCTTGTTTGAAGTTGAAGCCCGGATTAGACCAGCGATTCTCAAAATTTCAGAAATGTATAAAAATGAGTATTGCATTTAAAGTATAGACGAACTTTTGTGGTACATATTATATTGTTAATCATAAAACGGTTGAAATCCTGAGTTCGCCAATTTATTACGATTCTCATTGGTTTAAAATACCCATGACGTCTGATAACAAATCATCCACGTCTCATCATGCATGTCAATTTAACTCACTTCCTGTGACGTCACATGACAAGTACGCTCCACAATTTGTTTACTTTTTCCCAAACACGCTAGATTTCGATTAGATTTTGAACGTGGGTTTAAATATGGACGATAAAAATTTATGTAAATCTATGTATTGTGCAGCGTATGGGTGAAAAAATGCCAAGTATAAGGTTGATTCCCTAGAAAAATCGTTTTTTAGATTTCCCTTAAAGAATCAAAAACTACTAAAAGAATGGCTGATTAAGTTACGACGATTCACCATGCTCAGTTTTGTGCTCAGATCATTTTGTAGAGACAAATTTTAGGTATGATAACTTCACGAATCGGCGTTTATTGAAACAAGATGCTGTTCCAAGCAAATTTGTTTTCTCGCAGCCAAAAAGTGAACGGCGTGTGCTTCAGCGCCAGCTTCCAGAACAAGGGAATGATGAAAAGGAGGTTGCCTTTTCATCAGTATAGTAATTTTATTTTGCCAGTTTATTCTCTCTATGAAATTAAAAGTTATAAAAATTTGCTGTATTAAATTAAGCAAATATTATGTTTTGAAACTTGATATCAATCTAAGGAACAAGTTCAGTATCCCCATACACTGATTTCTCGCCAAATCTGGTAACCGTTGTTTACGTTGTAGTGTTGCCGATTTCAGCTTTTGTTTTTATTGTAGTGTTGCTAAATTTAATTTTTGTTACTATTTTTATTTTTTTCGTTGCCAGATTCCGTTTTTCTTGTGTTTTAAATAATTTTTACGTTTTATATGTGCTTATTTTTAGTGGCAATAGCTTTTTTAGTTTCACTTCGAGAACTTTCTTTGCTAATTGTTCTACGTTTTAATTGCTAGTCATTTTAATTTCGTTTACTGTTGCTGATGGTATCAGTGGATTTCCCGCTCTTGTGTTTCGTTGTCGCCAGTGTCCAATTACCGTATTTTTTTTTTTTACTATTTCTTTTATATTATTTACTTTTATTTGGTTTAATTTTAATATATATTTTTTTATTAAATGATATATTTTACTTTATATATTTAAAATCTTTAAATATTCTTTTTTCCTTTTTTTTGTTTTCTTAATTTATTATCATTTTTTGATTGTAATAATTACTTTATTTATTGTTTTAATTAAAAATGTCTCATGTTAAAAATGTCGAAAAATATCAACAAATTCTATTAGCTAAAATTAAAGATAATAATGATGGATTATTGCTCAGGATCCCAAATTATTAATTAACTTAGGATTCGCAAATATTAATTTTTTAACGAAAAATTGACTTGGAGAAAATGAGACTTGGAGAAGGTGTAATTATTTTATTTAAATTCTATTTTTTACATGTACTTTTTTATTGTATTCGTGTTTCATTTTTATTTACTCAAAATGTGTATACATTTAAAAAAAATATTTTATTCATGTTTTTTTTTAATTTTAAAAAATGTTTATATTTGAAAAATAAGTTTTTGCAAGCTTTTTTTTAAATTATATATTTAGAAAAATATTTTTGCATGCTTTTTTTTGTAAAATTAGATAGTTATTTTTACTGAAAAGTGACACTGGTGACAAACGAATAAAATGTCGAAATAATTATACCAATCGGCATGTCAGCTTAACTTCATATCAAGTAAGTCCATTATTTATATTTATTTCCCTTTTTAAATTTTCTGAAATGCTTATTTTTCGATCGAACTTAGGGAAATTTCCCGTTTTAATAAACGCGCGCATAGCTTGGTGACTTGGTGACAGAAAAATTCGCCGCGTCGCCAAGTGTATGGGGATACTGAACTTGTTCCATTCCATTGTCCATGTATTAATAGCTTGAATCAATGGAAAACTATTTCTCAAACCGATACTTTGTTCCTTATGTAAGAAATCGTTTTATTAACAAAATGAACTATTCTCCGACATTCGATGGCCTTGTTTTCTGCTGCTCGAAGAATGTGACTGGAAGGCAGGCAGCAAATTCATCGACAATTCGGATTAACAACACCGTCTCAGTACGATGTGACGTGAAGGAAACGTTATCTGACTTCATGTATATTTTAAACCAATGAGAATCGTAATAAATTGGCGCACTCAGGATCTCAACAGTAACGAAAGAAACAACCACTTTATTTATGGTTAATAAAATTTTAAAATATTTATAACGTGTATTGCTTGTCTAAAATATAGCGCTCTTTTCTAAAATTTGGCACAAGTACCATGATTCCAAATTCTGAATTTTTTTGGCGAGGAAGAAATGTTGCCAAATAAAGTATCGTGACGTGCGCGATGACGTAAATTCTAGGGTTACCAAAATAGAATTTTCTTCATAATTCTTATAGGTATCAATAATTATGACGTAACAAAAACAAGGTTGCCAGATACATAAAAAATCAGCTAAACAATCGCCAATCTCAGAATTTTGCGCGTGGCACCTGTGAGCAAAATTTTTTGCTTTTAAGCAAAAAGTAGATATTTTTTGTCCGAAGACGAATATCTACATTATTACTATATAAAATCACGTTTACAATCAGTTGCAAACATTATATCAAAATTTCATTAGCTCACAGTTGGAGATAAAGCAACTGTCCTTCTCAAACTCAGAGTAATGGTGATGTTTATTTTCTGTGGACGTGGATCCCATCGCACGTTGACATGCACGGCAAAAAGAAAGCGGATAGTTTGGCTAAAGAGGGTTGAAACCATTCCAAATTTTCCTCTTCAACGCTCACTTTTTTAGAATATCAATCCATTGTCAACGCCGAATGTTTGAATGAGTGGAGTGTCCCTCCTACCGGTATGTGGGCAAAGAACTCTTCGTTTGCACTCAATAATGACAGTCTCTTGAAGAGCAATTTTCAGACTAGCTAGCGGTCTCGAAAAATAAGAGACTCTTATTTTTCGAGGGCAGAAGGAGCTTTGGCGCCTGCTCAAAATGTCAAGCTCAGTAAGCACATCCTGGACTCTTTGGGACTTTCCAGAGAGGACAAATATTTGTCCTCCCTTCTTGTCTTTGACTTCCTTGGGGTCAGCAGTCTGATGGATTTTGTCTGACTTCGTCAGGCTGATTGAAGGTAAGCCATAATGACAACAATGAAATTAATCGATGAAAAATTTTGAACAAGCATTTACACTTTTATAACTTTCAGATTTTATAACAATTGCTGGGTGCTTTCACTGTAAAGATTATCCAAATTTGATTATACTTTTAAAGAAATAAGTTTTCGCTGAAATCATTATTCAGTTCATTTCATTTCCATAATTTAAAAAGAAAAAGTTACTTAAACTTGTTAAAAAGAAACAATTTGCTTCATAACCATTCGAAATAAATCCAAAACCACAACAAATGCTGAAATGAAACTTAGAAATCTAAATATGAATGAAAAAATAAAGAAAAAGTTATAATCCAATTTTTGAGCAAACCCCAGTTTTATAATCAAACAAACCCTTTCTTTCCTATTCGAAAACATTAATTTTTAATTTAGTTATAGAATGAAAATTTTTCATCTATGAGTTTTCATTTCATCTGTATACAATATATGTGTATAATACATATTATATATATAATTTAATATATATATTATATCGAGGTATTCTTCGTAATTCTTTTTCTTATATTTTCTTTCCTTGTAGTTGTAGGCCTGTGAAGCTTCATCACATTTCTATTTCGCCAACAGACGCAAGATATGAGGTCCCCATTGTACTGGTTCATGGATCGTTTGTCACCCTCAACACTTGGAAGCAGATCATGGAGAAGCTTAGTACAATAACAGGACGAAAGGTATAAATGATCAAGAAAAAATCTGTTTTCGTACACCAAATTGAATCCTGTATTTGTGTCGCATGCAAAGTCCACTACCAAATCTAAATATTTTTAGTACTGTAAATCAGAAAAATTTTCACTAAGCATCTGTTAAAAACCGATTTAAATACATCATTACTTAATAACAATCCATAAATAAGGATAAAAAAATATTTTGATTAGTGTCTCATTATATATATATATATATATATATATATATATATATATATATATATATATATATATATATATATATATATATATATATATATATATATATATATATATATAGTATATTTTTTAAAATACAATGAATATAATGAAACAAAATACAATGAAAAATGCCAAATGGAGAATAGTACATTGAAAATTTTAAATGCCAAATGTAGAATATTAAATGGAAAACAATATATTGAAAATATTAAATGGAAAATAATACATTGAAAAAATACATTGAAAAGAATTACATTGAAAATACTTGAAAGAAATTTCAAAGAAAGATAGATATAAATGGAATAAAGTACCAATATGGCCAGCTTCGTCAGGGGTGTTGACCACATTGGCACAATTATGGCTTTTCTGCAATGGCCCAAGACATAGTCTTAAAGAAGCCAGTACACCCCAAAGCCATACCAAAATTTCAAATCAAAGTATCAAACCAGAATAAAAGAAGTAGAATTTAATCCAAAATATATAAGTAGAATTTAATTTAAAATAGATAAGTCAAAATACAATGTTGCCAAAATACATTTAATTTATAATAATCAAATTAAAATCATATCTAATTTATCATATCATATCTAATATAAGTATATATATATATATATATATATATATATATATATATATATATATATATATATATATATATATATATATATATATATATATATATATATATATACATATATATTTGTGCCAAAAGTTCTAAATTCTGGATACAATTATAAAGAAAGGTAAAAAAGTTCTTCGAAATCAAATTTGAAACTAAATGTTCGTAAGCTTTTATTTACCTTTAATTTAACATATTGCCCATTTTACTCAAAATGATCACCTTCTAAATTCACATAATTGTCTTTGGCCAATCATCTATCGAGGCACGAATTACTTCCATGAGAATTTCCATTGCTGCTTTTTTTTAAAGTTAAGACTTTTCAAACTGGGATGTCGTTTTTGGCACACTTTTGCCTCCAACACTGACCACAATTTATCGTCGAGGGGATTCAAATCTAGACTGTTAGAAGGCCAATCTTTGGCTTCTATGAAGTCTGGCACATTCTCTTTCAACCACCTTCTGGTGGTCTTTGCTTTATGAGCAGACGCAGAATCCTGCTAAAAAGTTCAATCGTGTCCATTGAAGAAGTTTTCTTTCAGGGGCTTCACTACTGGTTCTAAGATAGTGTCTTGATAAATTTTTGCCTTAGTTTTCACACCTTTTTCCCAAAAATAAATCTCTGTAACCCCTTAGTAACTGACACCCCACCAAACCATTATGGAAGCAGGATAATGTGTTCTCTGTATGCATTTTTTCTACTCTTCTGTAGCAGCCCTTGCGTATACGCGATCATTCTGGTGGTTGAAAGATTCTCCAACATTAAATATTTTCTCGTCGGCAAATAGAATTCTTCTGTGGGCCATTATGAACGTACCTCACAACAGTACTTTTGCTTTAAGGTACCTCTGGTGCTTTAATTCATTTGTAAGAAAAAGTTGTTCTTCGATAACCTCTTAATCTAAAGTTTTCGTTAATTATGCGACATATTTTCACACGTTCATTTGTATAGCAAGGATTTCGGCGATGATGAGAGCTGGTGTTCTCACGCAACGACTACTTCTATTACGATCTTCAATACTGTATGTTTCAGAAAATATCTTAATTATTGATAAATAAAAAGCCTTTTGATTTCTAAATGTTTAAGAGCATTAAACATTTCCGAAGTCATTGTTCGATGCCGTGAAATAACAGCTGCACGCTTCTGTTTATGATCATTCTACTGAGTTAAAATTCTGCATGCTTTATAGAAAAATAGCATAAACACTATGCAGACGATCTCCAACGATGAAGTCAATATATTATTTTATCGTCTGATGATTTTGTATCACAGCAAACGATCTCAAACTTTTGTATCGGAAATTATGGCATTACTAGTATATATATTGCTATTTGCAATATGAACGGCCATTGTAGCTTTGAAAGGTAGTTTTGTTTAGTTTATTAATTTGTTGCGGTCATCTTTTGCTTACGAGGGCTAGTTAGACAGAGATCATTTCTTCGAAAAAAATGTATTGGAACATACTTCTAAAAATGCATTTATATCAGGTTTAAGTTTAAAATTTGCTAAAATAACCTAGATCCATTTATTATTTACTGCAGTATTGTTTCAGCCGAAAAAAATAATTTAATCTGTCTATAATGAAAATAAAATAATTTTTACTTTAATTCTCCTTTTGACCTTCTGACCGCCTAAATCTAAAATAATTTCCAGCAGTTAATACCTAAAGAATAAAGGTAAATACCATAAAAATATTTCACCAGAACATTTTTATTTGATTCAAATCAATGCTGCCACATACAAGGTAACAAAATGATTGGTTTTTAAAAAACGCTTGTTCCTGACGAACTTTTTACCACATCCCAGAGGGCTGCCAACTATATAGTGGTGAGGTGAGCTTGATAACAAGCTTCAAATTTTATACGTATATGATTATTTTACACCGTTTCTCTTCCATATCGAAGAATTGGAATAGTTAGAACTAAGCGTCTAGAATACGCCTTTTAATTATTTATTAATTGCAACAAGGAGCATGTGTTCCGGATTCGTGGAAATTCATCAAGAATTGAAAATAATTTTATGTACAATTTAAAATGTGCGCTCAGATTTTATATTATTTATTTCATACCGTTTCACTTCCATACTGAAAAATTAGAAAAGTTAGAACTAAATGTATAGAACACACTCTCGGAAATTGACCTTGTTATTAAAAAAATAACATGATCTATTGGGTTGTCAATTAAGTAATTGCGGATTTTTTTTTAGAAAATCAAAGACAATTTTTTTCATGGACCTAAATAACTTTATTCTGTAATGTATTGTCCATTTTGATCAATGACCTTTTGCCATCTTTCAGGCAGCATCATAATCCCACGTTCATAAAACTTCTGATTTTTATTAGCAAAAAACTGGATCAGGTACGATTTGACATCATCATTATTATTGAAATTTTTAGCATTCAAGGTGTTTTGTAAAGATCGAAACAAAAAGTAATCAGATGGTGCAAGATCAGGACTATGTGGTGGATGTGGAAAAAACATCCCAACCAAGCTCCAATAATTTTTGCCAAGTGACCAAAGATGTGTGTGGCCTTGCATTGTCAGGATGGAATACAACACCTTTTCGATTTGTCAATTCGGGCCGCATTTCTTCAACTGCATTGTTTAATTTCGTTAGTTGTTCAATGTAGACATCAGAATTGATCGTTCGGTTAATTGGTAAGTGTTCAAAGTAGACAATTCCTTTGTAATCCCACCAAGCTGATAACAAAACCTTCTTTTGATGAATATCAGCTTTTGATGTTGTTTGAGTTGATTCACCTGGCCTGCTACACAGTATTTTCCGCTTTATATTGTTGTAAACAACCCATTTTTCATCGCCAGTTATCAGTCGTTTTAAAAAAGGGTTATTTTCATTACGTTTCTTTAGCAAATCGCCGCTGTTAATGCGTTGCGTTTAATGCGTTTCTTTCAGTTTGTGAGAAACCCATGCATCGAGTTTTTGAACATAGCCAAGTTGTTTTAAGTGATTTTCAATGCATGTATGTGATACATGAAGCTCCCCTGCAATCTCACGTGTTGTATTGTGACGATCCGAATCGATTATTGCTTTGATTAGGTCGTCATCAACTTCAACTGGACGACCAGAGCGTTTTTCATCTTTGAGTGAAAAATCACCAGAACGAAATTTGGCAAACCAATTTTGACACTGCCGTTCTTTTAAGGCTTCATCACCATAAACAGCACATAACTTTTTATGAGTTTGCGATGTGTTTTTCCCTTTGATGAAATAAAAAAGCAAAATATGACGAAAATGTTCCTTTTGATTTTCCATTTTTCAACGAATGCCAAACGAAAACTACGCAACCGATCAAAAAACTTTTTTTACTGATTGACCGCTGAATTGCCAGCTATCAAATAACAAAATGTGTTTTACATTTGTACTACGTCTGCAAACCTAAAAATTCAACTGAAGCCATTTTTGAGTAAAATCCGCAATTACTTAGTTGCCAACCGAATATTTCCGAGTGTAACAAGAATAACGTATTCTTAATTTCTTGGGAATCCGTTTGGCATTGAAAAGTATTTCAAAATGTTCCCGCATTTCATATCTCTTCTAGATCGAAGAACTGAAATGGTGGGACTAAGGGTCACACAGTAACATAATCCACCGCAAAGATCGAAAATGCTGTGTTTAGAGGCAATGCTTCATGTGTACCAATGAGTAAGGAATAATGCGCATTTTTGTTAATATTTTAATTTATTCAAAAAATTTCAAACTTGAAAAAATTTGAGTATGTTGGTTTTTACTCTAATGCATTAATTACTATCGAAGAGAAAACCTCTATGTTGTGATTTCAGAGATTTCATGTTCACTCAAAAACATATCCTTGCTGATCGAGCAATATAATTCCGATTTCAATCTCTAACTGGAAATCGGAATCATCTTGCTTGATCTCTCTCGAGTATTCAAGAAGCTATAATTCTCATATATATATGTGACCATCGTGCTCGAAAGTGTGTCACACGTTGTTTTATGTGTATTTTATCGTTAATGTAATAAAACTGTGCATATTTCATATTTTTCGCTAATTTATAATTTAGAGGATTCATTAATATAGGATATTTATGCATTTAGAGGATCATTGCCACTAAGAATGATGCGTGCCGGCCTCATGTTGGGTGACCCTCACATTTGCCGAGTGAAACCGAATTTGGTACGAATCCTTCAAGCAATGAGAAATCGTATGACATTTCACACAACTTTTATGAGCCTAAATTGACGTTTTATAAATTATTGTATCTGTTCCCATATTCTACTTTATATTATATTATTTCTTTTTGTCCACACATACAAATTATTAAAGAAGTTAGAATATGGATCTATCGTAAACTTTTTAATGAATTTTAAAATCCTCCTATGTCAAAGTCTATTTCAAATCTTTCACGCATAGTCAAGGAACCAAGAATTGTGTAAAATGCAAGCAAACAAACAAAAATTCAATTTTAAGCGTAAATAAAATATAAACATGCGTTCATATTGATCTGAAAGAAGAATATGGACCCAATGTAAGTTAATTATACTTAAGCCACACATAATTTATTTCTAACGAAAATATGGGGAATTTAAACTCCGTTTTCCTCAGCATTAAGCAATCCTGAGCAAGAACAGATCATGAACTTTAATAACAACAACTCATGCAACAAATGTGATTTTGTAAATTGTCTTCCCTTTCATTAATTCTGCAAAACAGTTAAGAAGCAATTTTCTTTGCGCAGGTATATGCAATAGATATTCGAAATCACGGAAAAAGTGAGAACACGGAGGAATTTTCCTTGAGACACCTGGCAGCCGATCTTGTGCAATTTTTAACAGAGGAAAACATCGAGCGTGCAATCCTCGCGGGCCACAGTCTAGGAGGGAGGACGGTCATGGAAGTGGCTCTTCATAAGGTAAATGACGAAGATATTTTTACCCGGTAAATATACACTCTCGTTTTGTTTTCTAATACCATCAACTACTTTAAAATAGTTTTAAATTTTCATAAGTATATTTTAATCAATGTTTAATAAGCCGACCGATGGCTGAGTGGTGAGCTGTGGGTCTTGGGTTCGAATCCCGGTTCATGCATGGATGTGGCCCACCCAATAAACGGCCACTCTCCTCCGGTTTACACTGGGTAACGACAATGAGAAGCAGTTTCTGGCCTTGCTGAGGCGAAGGCTTAGACAGCCGTTATTAAAAAAAATTAATCCAACTAAAATTGTAAGTAATTAATTTTTTCCATTTACATTATTTGGAGCAAGTGGCATTAAAATAAAAACACTCTGTATCTGTTTAGTATTGATAATGTAAATGACATTTAACTCTATTTCTTCAGTTCCTCAAAATATTATTTCGAAAATAAATTTTAGTAATGAAATATAATAAATAAAATGTAAGTAAAATGGCTATTTAAAATATTATATCACTAAATACAATAAACGGCTGACAATTTATGTGCATAATAACTGATATATACTCATTTAGTTTTGTAGTACTAATTAATTTCGGAAACAAAGATGTGAGAAAAATATTTTTGATTAATATTCAAGAGAGTATTTTTAAAAATTGAAAATTGTTCTAAGACTACAAGAAATGCACACACAAGCAATAAATTTATCTTTACTGATAAATATATGGAGTAAATACATCGTAGAGAGTATTTTCTTCAAGATTATGAAGTTGAATTATCTTTTATATACATTTTTACTTGAACCAGCTTCCAAAAATATTTCAGATATTAATATTTTCATTTAGATAAAAGTGGCCATTTATGTTGCACAAGCAGACTTCCTTTTACTTCGGTCAGAGTTGAGCTCTATCAGATCTATGGAAGTAGTAGGATAAGTGTCTCTGTAATTCAGAAGTAGGGATGAAGCAAATCACCCCCAAAACTTGATCTGCCGCCCTAAAAATTCACTTGGTTTCACTTGAAGGACCTACTTAATGTGCCATTTTTAGTGATTATAATAGATTTCGGTCGACATTTGAACTTGCCCCTTCTGATAGTGGATCAAGGCCGCGGTTGGTTAAGACGTCGTTCTCATTACGGCACGTTAAAACTGGGCGCAATATCTTCCAAGTGAAATGATGGTGGCGGGGTAAATGCTTCAACATCAAGGAAACTGCACCCGGTTGCTTCTGGATTTTCAAAGCGTGTCCACGAGTGACACCTTATTGTTATCCCTGATCATTGAGGAGGGTTTCTTAAATATTTGTTGCTCAACCGGAGCTTCACTCACGAAAAGAAAGAAAGTTTAAATTTTCAGAGCTCCATTCCATTTGCAACCATCCACCCAAGACTTATCTTACGAGGGGCATTCAAGAAACCATATAATTTTGATCAATATTCATTTTTGTTTGTCACCCCACCATTTATTCAGGCGTTCTTTCGGTTATCACTCAGAATCCGTATATTAGTGTAGACACCTTTAATGACAGTAATTCAAAAAGCCTCCGCAGTGATTGTTAGTTTCACCCGAAAAATAAAATAGAGTTTCTACTTCAAATCTGAATTCCATTTCACTGCTTAATGAATGCGTTGATATCCAAAATAATGGCCCTTCTTTATATCATCGTTATAAATCTGTAATGCATTATGCGATATTTTATGAATAGTTTCGCAACAGAACTATCTAAGATAACTGGATGCCTCTATTTGTGTAAAAGTATGCGCAAACAAAGGCATGCAGCCGGAAAATGACATGGCAATTTCCATTCAGCGAGAAAAATAGACATTTTCTATTTAATTTTGAATATATCACTCAATTTCAGCACAGACTTCCTTCATAATATGAAGAATACTATTGTTCCAATTAATTAACTAAATAATTAATAACTATGTTCGGATATCCGCAAGAGCTTGGTAAAAATTCTGTTCTACAGTGTGTGTGTGTGTATTTTAAAAAAATTAATGTTGTTTCTGCAGGACATCGGCCTTCCGTACGGTAGGGCACATTCCCAACGCCCCCAAAGATCCACCGAGTACATGCTCGTTCAATCTGTGGAATCGAGTGTCCTGTGGTCGGCCATTGAGTAGTGACCATGGGTGTAATGGTCTACAGAATATTTCCACCCCCTCCAGATCAATGTCAAATTAAGCAAATGAGTCCTCTGTTGGTGCCCCCTACCGGAGGAGTTTAAAGCAAAGTCGTACTTTCACCTTCATGGTGCTCTGGTTAAACGAAAGACGCACCCAACTGGCTTAAAAATTGGCTGTCAGCAAATCGAGCTTGGCTTGTCCATGTGTCATAAATAACAACAACAAAGAACTTTATTTGTGGTGTTAATATAGCGACCATCATGCTCTCAACGGAAAAAAAAGAGTTTTCCACGCTGAAAGACCTCCAACCAAAGTGACCGCCTCTTATAGGGTTTTTATAAATAAAGTGAAAAAAAACTCTTATGCGGAGAGGCATGTAATATAACGATAAACATTTTAAGGAAATTTAATTTTTACTACACCAATTAAATTTTTAGTAACGAGATCAAAAATCACACGCTAGCATATTACTCCTTACTTTAATTTTACTCTTCAAAACAAATTTTACAAATTATTTCATGCATTGCTGTTCTGTTGCAAATTTAAGAATGTTTAATTAATTAAAGTCATTCTTTATTCTTCAAAAGTAATCAATCTTTAATAATCTCATCTTATATATTTGATTTAAAATGATGCATTATTTAAATATTTGCCTTTCAACACAGTTCTTCCCTTTCTAAAAATAGCCAAAACTGGTGGAGAAACTAATCGTCGAAGAAGCAGCAATAAGTGATGGGAAGGAAGAACACAAAACGGCTTTCGACAACATCATTTCGCTGTTTTATCGCATCGTCTCTTCCCTGCCGCGCACCATGACGGAGAGGGAAGCCTACCAGAAACTCATGCCTCTCATGAAGCAACACCTGCCACAGGTTAGTTTGCTTCAAATTAATGCTGCATTTGCGCAAATTCTTCATTTTTGAACCTTCTGTGTGGACAAAAAACAAATGATGGGTCCGGAAAATAGGTGTCTGGGACATAGTTTCCTAGCCTATTTCTACAACTTCTTGACCAATTCTTTCTTGGAACATTGCCGACCTCTATTCTTAGAGTGCTTCCTTTAAATTATCCAGTTGTTTGCATTATTTTTCCGAATCGATCTTTTCCTTCAAATTTTTATGCTCATAATTGTTTTGGCCCTCAAGTGTCCCACCATGCACACAACATTCTCTTATTCAGAATCATATTTGTTTTGGAGTTAAAAGGGCTACATTTTGACACCAATATATCCTTTTCCTTTAGATGTTTTCGTAGGTTATCCACTTTTCATCTCTAGTTATCATCCTGTTCAAGAAGGCTTACGAACAGCCAGAGATCGGCATGTGAGGCCATCAAAATTCTTCTCACTTAATTGACGTGGCACCCATTTTCAATATTTCCACACCTTCTTTATTTTCCGTATATAGTCCGAAATAGTTTGCTGAGCTGAATGAAGCTTTCTGCGATGCTGTCAGAAAAAGATCGACACGTATTTAACAGCATCGACAGAACTTTCCGGTAGATCTTTATATATATTTACATATTATTGGCAATGTAACCGGGGCAAAAGCAGCTAAGAGGAGATATGCCAGTATAAATAAAATAGGATACTATACAACATGAACAACAAGGAAACGAGTAAGACAAAATTTGAAAAAATCACTGACAAAAATAAAATAATAGGAGGAGAACATAGGGACCACGTCTCCGTCAGGATGGCCAGCTATGCAGAATAACACTCTTTTCTGCCATGCACGAAGGACAAATGTCTAAAGATTTTCAAGCAATTTCAACTCTTCTTTAATTTTCAGTTTAACTAAATCTTCGAGCGTTAGAGCTCCGAAGAGATTGTATTTGAGCAATTTCCACTCTATAAAGTTTTCAATTTCATCAGAACGAACAGAAAGATATTAAAATAGTAGAAATACGGAAACATGAAGTTAAGTCGCCAAATTTTGGTATTTTAAAGATAATTTATATGTTGAAATGTTAATCAAACTTTATGGCTGAGCAATATTTTAATCCTACTATAGTTGAAATATTGTTACTCTAATTGAATACATTAATGAAATATTGAGCTAATTTGTATTTAATTGTAATTCCTGACTACAGTGCTCTGATTTCAGTTAACAAATGGGAATCCATACCCTAAGCAGAGTACTGCTAACTTGCTTTTATATGATTTCTCTTCTTTAACAGTTTGCAAAAGGTTGAAATGAATTATAGGATTTGCACCCAAAAATCGAAAACAGCTAATACTGTATTCTGAAGCTATACAATGATCAATGTGTTTGTATTGTCACAAGTTTTTTTTTTTCGTTGCATCCTCCATACTTACAGGATGCCACTCAAATTTTTAAAGCGAGCACACCTGAAAATTCCAGGGAATTTTGCTGATATAGATAAACAAGAAGAATGTAGTTTTTTGATTCAGAATATACAATTTATGGAATATTAATAATTGCTAGATTTAACTTTCAATTTTTCACTTCAAACATCATGACCGTAACTATTAAATTATGGTTAGAAACATAATGCATTTTTCATAATGATTTATATAATTTGTAGCATTTGAAATATATTACAATTCCATTATAAATGAAAAGAAAACTAACAGGTTTGAATGATAATTTTACATTTTTTTGCAATTTTCTCAAAATTATAACTTTATGATTATTATTCTAAAGATTAATTTGATTATTTAAAACCCTTAAAGCTCACTGACCTCCAAAAGTTAAGAAACAACATTTTTTTGAAGCTCACCATAAAAATGACACTAATATTTGTTGTCTGTATAAATGATAAAAATGAACTTATGTAAATCTATGCAAACACGCTAGCTGCCACTTTTTTCATCGAAAAGTACATGTTAGAGAAGAAAAAACACAAACATCAGGCTTTCGTAGTTGCGCATGTAACTTTTATTGATTTTTAAAGCTTTTGTTAGCAGATTCTTTGCTGATAGTGGTGTCTCGTAATATCTGAAAGAGGCCTTTTGTTCGATTGATGCTGCGTTGATGTGCCTAGCAGTGATGTTCACCGTCGCTGGTATCAGTTTCAAATCTGACCTTTTGTATCCTGAACATATATTTCAGGTCGATAGCAGAAGATGCACCCAACACCTGTAGCTACTATGCTATTCACTAATCTCTTTTCCTTCCATAAGCCACTTAACTAAGTTAACACCAATTATTAAGTGAATTAGGCTCAGCCTACTCTCTAAATTTTCTTGTTATAATTGTTTCATTTTGTAACAACTTGTTTCATTTTCCAAACCGCATGCATTGCCATAATTATCATAAACTGCACTTAAATAGTTTTAGTATTGTACAACCTAAGCCATCTACATGTAATGTCCTATAACGCTGCTCTAATTTCCCGATACCTCCACTTCCTAATGCTCTAAGGAGCACATTATTAAGTAATATAGTTTTTATTTAGACAACAATCGATACCTACCTTCTCCGTTGTTAGTGATGCTTGATATCTGACCCTTCTCTAGTGCCAAAAGCTAAAGTACCTATTAACAACGAACTGCCAGAATTTGTAAATTTTGTATTGATATCAATTACTAGATTCTCCCAGTGAATGATTCACTACGACCCTTGCCATTTTATGCTTATGCAGTTTTAAGTATTTTTGTAATCCTTTTGTTGAATATCTGTAAATATTATCTAATGTCCCTCCTTGCCATTCTCAGTTGATTGCCCCATACTCTGTCACATACCTTTTACTTGTTCTGTTTGTTTTGTTTTGATGAATGTCTGTAAATTTTCTCTACAATCCCACAACTTGATCTTACCAACTGTGTAAGCTCACACACAGTTACTCACCTTGTACTTGTGCTGTCTTCTAATGTTTTATTTTGTTGCTCACAATAAACTAGTCCATTGGGGGCAGCTGAGGGGTACCCTCCACTGCGAAGTTGTTGCGTTCCGTTGTAGGGACGGTGCCCCCGGTGGTGCCATTTTTTTCTACTTTCCAGCAAGTCCAACTTCTTGGGTTAGGTACAAGGGACTTTGGTGGTATATACACTGCACAAGACCGTTTTCACTAGAAGGAAAAGAAGCCTTTCTGATCCGAAACTTGTTTCAGACCAATCTGTAGCACTTGCGAGAAGAATATCCGATAAGAAATCGTCTTCACCATGCAGGCGACCATTGTGAGTGTCTCGCTCACCGCATGACAGAGCAAGGACCACTAATTTTGGGTAGGAAAACACATATCATGGGACAGGCATCAATGGGGTTTTGAACTTTTTACCGATGAGACTAGACTCCCATGGGAGAGGGATTCGGTCAATATTCTGATCTGAAAGGAACAAAGCACCTGATACCATCAATACAACTCTGTGAAAAGACATAGTTATCGCGGTGATAGAATATAAGTTTCAGCAGGAACCTCACACTCTTGGAAATAATTTCTTTCACTTGAATGATAACTCACGACCCCATCGAGTTTTATAGTTGAGAAATACCATGAGGGTTTTTGTTTGGAGCTAATGGAATAGCCAGTTCGATAGCAAAATTTGAATCCCATGTAAGATTCTCTGTAGGATTACCTTAGTAGACAGGTCAAAGCTTTAAATTTTCTTCCAAGGTCTGTAGGACAGCTGGAAAACAGCTTACACCATGTCTGGGCTTCGATTCTTGACAACATAGAAAAGTCAACACACAGGTATGGATCCATTAAAATATCGGGAACCGTAAAACCCAAGTACCTGAAAATATGGTCAGCGTAGGCCTCTACAACCCTGCACCAAAGACAATCCACAAAGTTCCTCTCTCTCTCTCTGATTTGATGTGGCCACTCAAAAAGTGTGAGAGAGCCGCCTGCTTTTTCCGTGGAAGATGGTGGCATGAACGGGTCTTTTTCCAAAGTCCCAAGTGTGTTCAGGAGTAACTCTCCAAAGTGCATTTAATTCATTCCTTCTGACTGGAGAGATTTTTGTATAAATCAAACATGATTCTGTGTAAGTCATTATCATTAGGCAGAATGTGATGAGATTTCACAACGTACCACCTTAATTGAATGTTTGTTCAATCTTTCTTGCACTTCTAAATATCACTCCCAATTAATGGATATGTGTGGTAAAATTAACGGATACATATGTGTGGCAAGATTGTAGTCCATAGCTTTTATTAATAAGTACCATTTTGCAGTCCATGGTTGACTCTCGACTTCCTGGGTGGGACATCATTCCGTAAAACTCGGAACAAATTCTTCATTCTCTGATGAATAATGATCAATTCTTTGATTACTGTTTATTAGTTTTTGTCCTTCTTTTGCCAAAGAAAACCATCACAGCTAAATTTTGATTGAGCGCATTTTTAGTTGTGACCTAACTTCTATAATCAGTTAGAAAATAAAATCAAATGAATTTTCTAAAAATTAATTGAATAAAATATTAACAGTTATTAACACGTTTCATTATTTCCCACATAACTTCAAAAACAAACGAATGCCAAAACAATTTTTTGCCAATAAATCAATGCTTTTGTGTCATCAGAGACGACGCTTCAATTTACATGTAAGGTACAGTGGCACTCTCAAACAGAAAGTATGCTATTGCACCTTCTTGCAGTGCTGACTGTATATTCATCAATTGTGTAAATGTAATGCTTGGAAACTTCATTTTTGCACGTTTTTACCCCACTGTTATGTGTCTGATTTAATTTCTTTTACTTATAAGTCAATGCTAATGCTTATTCAACCTACGTCTTGTTGTTTTCAACCTACAGAGATGTAGCGGCAGAACCATGACACATTGAACCATGGCGAAACCGAGGACGAGGGGTTTTTCAGCGGAGTTCCTCTGCCAAAGGCACGCACCTCCAGTTTAAATGTTAGAATTTTATATTATTATCATTCATGTTAGTCATAACTTTTATGTAAAATTAAGTGAAAGTATAGTAATTGAAAAGAAAAACAAACATGAATAAAAATGTCGGAAATTAATATAAGATTTGAATAAATTTAATTTTTTATATTTAAATAATTGAATAATTAATTCAATAGAATTGAAATGTTAAGGTTTAAATTATTAGGTGGGTCGGAAGAGATGTGGTGCGGATTGAACTGGCTCAGCGTTAGCAGTGGAGATGCTCGAACATCTGCCAGAGCGAACCTCAAAAAATCCAGGATGTGATTGGAGGAAAATCCTAATCTTTATGAATTTAAATCCTCGGTACATCTAGCTAGTTATAATGACTTATAACAACCTTTTGCTCTGTGTTGAAACTATAATCTATTTCTTCAAGAATAAAACTACTCAAAATAGTTTCAAATCATGCACCAAACACTTCTCCTAATTATTGCTTGACACAGTCTCTAACTATAGCAACTCAGTCATTGCATTATCTTCGATTTTCAACTATGGCTCAAAAAAGCATATTCATGCTATTAATTGCAAGGATATGTTTAACTGCTCAAGAATATGTGTGTATTTATATACACATAATCAAGAATATGTATAAGTATAATATGTTCATGAATAATTGCCTGGATTTGCTTAACTCGTGTTAATTGGCGATGGGATATATTTAAATTATATGGGATTCATTCCAATCTAGATATGTTTAGATCTGAATTTTAGATTCTCTCTTTAGCTTACGCTAAATGGTGGATTCTCAGCGACCAACAGCGTCCTCCCCTTCTACAAAGATAAGATGACTGGAGAATTCAAGTTCCACTGCAATATGGAAGTAATGAATAAATTAATGCATAATTTAGATTCTTTGAAAAATGATCTCATGGGAGACCCCGTGTATCCTGGGAAGTGTCTTTTCCTTAAGGGTGAGCACACCGTCATACCCATGTAAGTATACTGAATTATGCACTTACCTGATCTCCGTATTACTTAATATATGCTGTTAGAATTAGCTTAGAATAAATGTTGTTATATGTTATAGAATTAGCTTTAATACACATATTGTTTCCATAATTTAGATTGTTTAAAAATACAAAAATCCAGAACTTGACAAAATAAAATAACCTTCCTCACTAGACTTAAATAATATTATTTTACGGGCCGTGTAGCCTAATGAGGGTATCGACCTTCCATCCGGAAGGACAGGCTTCGATTCCCAATGCCGCCCACCGAGAATATGCTATATAGGTGCTAGTTAAACCTGTGGAATCGAAAGTCCTGTGGTGGGTCGTTGAGCAGTTACCATGAATGAATTGATAAACTTCTTCCCTCTCCTGTTCAGTGTCAAAATTAAAGGAGTAGATCTTTTAGTGGTGCCATCTATCGAAGGAATACTTAGAAAAAGTAGTATTTCCACTTTCGTGGTGCTCTGGTTAAAACGAAGGACGTACTCTACTAAATTCGGATAGCCGTCGGCAGAGCGAACCTAGTTTGTCAAAGTGTCATAAGTAACAACAACTGTCTGATAATTATTTCGCTAATTTCACCAAATAACTTTTCATCATTATTTGATTTTTTAGTAAAAATTACCTTCAATTCTGCCTTTTTACAACAATAAAGTAAGCATTTTTTTTCTTCTGTAGGTATAATTTGTGCTTTTCATATCCAAAATTAATTTGTATTTCATTTCTGCTTACCGATAAAATATATATTTTTTTAAATTTTATGTTGTGTGTATGTGTGTCAATTTGCATTGATTTATAATGTATATGCAAGTGTGTGCAAACAGTAGAAAATTAGAAAAATCTTTTTTAGATAAAAACTTTTTCCATACAATTTCTTATATTATCCCGTTCCTTTTAATTGCTTAATTGGCATATATGTTTGCATCGTTTTATGTTAATCACAGAAAGGCTCTTTCTTCTGGATTGTAAGCAATTCATTAATTTAATTCTCAATTTTTTTAAGAATGAATTTCACTTTCTTAATTTAACAGAATTTTGACAAGTTAAGATAGGATTTTTATGAATGATTTGCTAGAAGTAACTAAAAATATATAAAAGCTAAAAATTATGCCAATTGAACGATTATTGTGTTTAGTATTATTTTTGTGTCAAACAAGATTTTCTTTAAGAAATTCGATGATTATAAAAATTAATTCTTTTTTGAAAGCAATTTTCAGCTAAAAGCTAATCAGCATGCATGAATTGTCGTTTTACATGCAATTCATAACTTGAAATCTTAATCGATACTAAAGGACAGATAGTATCTATATTGTCATCTCTTATTTCGTTTAATGAAATTCAAATTTATTTTAAATGTATGTACTAACTTTTATTTTCTTTAAAACTATTCTAAATTTTGTATTAAATATTTTTTATATTATTGCGCAACTGAAACATTTAGAACGAAAAACTAGATAAAACTGTATCTCTACACTCCTCTGAATTAAGTAGGCAAAGGCAGTCCGTCTTTTATTTATTTATTTTTTTTTAACAAAAATTTCTATGACATTAATGATTTGCAAATCATTACATTCAAATATAGGTTGAAGATGCAATTACACAGACATGATTACATGGATTCGTGATGTGATATCTTCCATTTTCTCTTCTCAGGAACTGGCCTGGGGGTTACATAACCATGAAAATTAACCGTATTTGACTAATAATTATATAACACCTCAAAAGATTATTACAAAACTTTAATAACACTCTGTCAAATTATGACAAAAAGTTTTAAAGTTGCGTTTGAAACTAATGCCAATAGATACTAGAATATAATATATTGAAAAGAGGAAAGTTAAAATTCAGTCAAAGACTTCAGGAGAAGGATAATTCAGTTCAAGACAATATGCATTAAGTTGGCAAGGTCATGGATGCTCATGAACTTGAAAGACTATGTACAAGATAGCTTCTCAAAAAAATATCTCTTAATTGGTATGTTGTTTTGTAAGTTTGTGCACACATTAACTTTCTTTAACTTTCCAAATAAGCACACACAGTTATGTCCTACACAATAATACAACAAACAAACGTATCAAAAGTGTGGAATTTGACAAGATTTCTCACAGAAATAGAGCAATCAAAAACGACATTGTTATACTTGAATGCTACATTACAGGAACACGCACTATATTCAACTCTGTTCAAAAGGTATATATTCATTTCAAAAAAATTGTATTTGTTTCACTATGTAATTGCTTTTTTTCATTAGTGGTTATGTTACTGTGTCAACTCAGTAAGAGTTTAAATATCACACATAATTTTCCATTTAATGTTCTCTTATCATTTGACAGACTTACAAATAAATAATTTCTGTGGTCTTTTGGAATACCAGGGATGGCCAACCTGTGGCTCTTAAAAGAATTATCTGTGGCTCTCGATCAATGTACTCGAGAGAAGTTCTACAATTAAAATATAAGCCGATTATTGAATTTTGGAAATTTGTACAAGAATCGAAGTATCCTGAATTCAAAAAGGCTGCTTTTCGAAATATTTCAATATCCGAAACAACGTACTTACATGAATCATTTTATTCCTCTTTAAAATCCAGACACCGATCAGCAGTCCAACATCTCAAAGAATTACTAAGAAGTACTGTCGCCAATTAGGCGCCAAATTTTAAAGAATTATCAAGAAAAGGAAAATAAACGTGTTTAGTCTTTAATATTTAAATTCAATACACATATTTTGTACTTTTATTTATGATTTCAATAAACGTAACTTCTGTAAAAAAATTTAATACCTTTTAATACGAGTTTAATTGCGGCTCACGAAAAATTTGAAATTTTGAAAATTGGCTCGGACTATGAAGGAGGCTGCTCTATACCATCATCACATCCGTGGGCCATTGAAATTTTACAGGAGGTAAATCATTATTTTAAGGGATCTTCTATTAAAATACAATCAGAATGAATTATCATACTTGGTTGTAACAAAATTGATTTTGATCCCTGGTAATTTGATTTATTAACCATCAGCAGTCAGGAATCGCATTTCAGACTATTCGGTTCGATAGGAATGGTGGGCGCATTGTCAATAAGATCAATTGAATCGCAACTGGAGATGACAAATTTATAGGGATCTTTTATTTGCTGTTTGACCTTTTCATTTCGCTTCAGTGCGTAATTTTAATTAGTGCAAGAATCTCTCTTGATACATTTCTTTTAACGGAGGTATTATTTTAGTGAATGATCAATCGAATTCCAATGGGACTGGCATCAAAGTTCTTCCAACTAATTATCGTCGAAAATGTTTTAATAGCAGCTGGTATACTTACATTGATTCACTGCTGCAGCATTTACATGGAGATTACCCACTAGAAAAGACAAATGTTTCTCAATTGTTGCGCGATTCTAATGGATGACACAGAAACATTTACAAGGAGCTTTTACTATATTTTAAAATTTAAATCTCATAATGCATCATAAATGTTTGAAAAGTATCGTTTGCACATTCTTCATAAGAGAATTACAGCATAGTCTTCTCAACAAAACTTCATTTAGAAAATTTAAATGGTTGTTAATAGTAAATGATATAGTTTTGCTTAGATATTGAGCCTTAAATTTAAAATGTTGAAACAGAAAAGCTCATTCATAATATGATCTATTCCAAAATAAATGTTTTCTATATAATAACTCTTATTCTTAGACAATACTTATTTTCGTAGAATAGTATATCTTTGGAATTTCTAAACACCACTTGATTAAAATTTACTAGAATCAGCAGTATTTACTTTATTATAATGTATTGAAAAATGCAGTCACAACTTAATCAGTAGTGAATAGAAAGATGTCTCCTTTCCCACTAGCAGAAAAAAAATGAAAGTCTCTACAATTGGTGTATGCATTTTAAATAAAATTTAGTATTAAAATGCAGTAGGTAAAAAGTTACAATAAGAGTGAGCAGCGGTAAAATATTTTAAAAGTTCATTTTATAGCTTGTTTTTCCATATACGAGGCTTATGCTGAAAGTAAGTACCGTTTCAGTGTACAGTCGCCGTAATTTTATGATCCACACATGCGCAGTAGTCTTCCTTGTTCACTGGCTATCAACTGGCGCCGGTTTTGTTTCCGGTTAGCGGTACATATTTAAAATATTTAAGACTCATCTGTGAGACTCCTGCTGTAGTTCGATTTTTGAATGCAAAAAATACCGGCTGATATCTATAGACAAATTAAAGACGAAGAAACGATGAGAAATTGGGGTTAATGAAGGTCGAACAATCATCCCTGGTGAAGCTCTGTGTGATCGGCCTTCTGTTGTCAATGATGATTTGGTTAAAAAGTTGATGAAAAAATCCATGAGGATAGATGTTTCACAATGACTGCGTTTTCAAACAAATTTCAAATACCATTTTGTACGAAATTATAACAGAACTAACTACTTAAGTTATCACAAATCGTGTTCTCGATGGATCCTCAAAATAATCGCTGACGTTCACAAAACCAAGCGAGTTACTCAAACGCTACAGAGAGGAGCACTTTTTATGCCAAATTATGACAGGTGATGAAACGTGAGTTTACTATGTCACACTAGAATCGAAACCAAAATTCATTGAAAACTCACTTAATGTCAAAAAAAAAAAGGTTCAAAACGACAATGTCAGCACAAAAAATCATGTGCTCCTGGGACATGAAAGAAGTTTTGCTTCCCAGAGGTAAAACCGTCAATGCGGTACGATGTTATGATAGTCCGGCGTGCAGTTCAAAACAAACGGAGAGGAAAGCGGAGTGTGTTGCTACTGGGGGATTTTTGGTAGCACCCGCTGTACAGTCCAGATTTAGTCCTGCATATGAAGCGCGGTGGCGAACGCTGCGAATCCAAAGGTTAGGGGAAAGATGCTGTGGAGTCGTGGTTATCATCGTTGGCGGGAAATTTCTATATAGAAGGTATGTGGAAAAATTGGAACATGTAACACAAGTGTTTTAAGATTGGCGGAAACGATGTAGAAAAATATTTTAAAATATGTTTTTTCATGTAAAAATAAAATTGACTTGAAAAAAAGTTACATTACCACTTTCTTTTATGGTGTTTATGTTTATTGTTCACTCTGTATGGAGTCGTATGGCTGTAAACAGATTATAGATTTCAAATTCCTTAGTTCCATACTTACCAAATATGAATCCAACAAATTCTTCTTTTTCGAGGCACGTATGGAACTGTAACAGAGGATTTCGAATGTTTGATTTTATTTCAGAATTTACATCATTTAAAGCTTACGACAGATCATTCTACACCTAATTATAATCTCCTATTCTATGTGAAATGATGATATTTTTATGAGTACATGATGCTTTGCTGAGGAATATTCATGAATAGTTTCCAAACATATCCTAAGATATGTGCAAAAATACAGGGTGTTCACTAATTATTGTCGGGATTTCCGTACCTCATAACTTTCGAATAAACAATATTACGCAAAAACCGATTACGTATTTGTAAATTACAACTCAAAGAATTTTAACGTGGTAACAATGCGATCTTAGCACATTTGCAGTCTGGGTAATAATGACATCCTAAATAAAAATGGCGACCGTACAAGAAAATGCAATGTGGTTTTTCGAAACTAAATCAGTCATAACTACTCAACGTCGCTTCAGAGAGAGCCACGTACCAGAAAGACGACGAGACAGGCAGCCGACAGGTGGTGTGGACCCATCCCATGGCCTCCGAGATCCCCGGATTGAACACAGCTGGGCTTTTTTCCATAAGGGTTGTCAAGATCATTGTGTACCCTCCCTTAATGAACTGAAGCGCAGAATTGTTACTGCGATTCAAAATGTTACCCCACAAATGCTGGAGAACACTTGGAGGAAAATCGAATTTCGTCTCGATGTGATACGAGGGGTAGCCATGTGCAAATACACCAATCTTTTTTAAATCAGTAATAAAATTCTTTGAGTTTTAATTTACGAATACGTAATCAGTTTTTGCGTAATATTATTTATTCAAAAGTTATGAGGTACGGAAACCCCGACAATAATTAGTGAAAGTATTATGCAGAAAGCCGCTTCAAATGGGAATTAATAATAAAGGAATATATTTAAAATATTAAAGCACTTCAACAAAAATTCTGCATAACATTAAATATATACAGATAATAATACGAATAGCAATTATATTTTAATTTAATATGTAAATATCAAAAAGCATTTATTGATTGTCTATATTTCTTCTTTTGCGTGGTAGGGATGAAGACAGAGAACTCATACAGAAGCACTTTCCCAATGTTCAGTTTGTTACAGTCAAAAGAGGTTACCACGTCATCCACATAGAGAACATGGAAGACTTCCTAAAAGCAGTTACAGATTTTCTGGAGTCTTAAAGGAACTACATTTGCATCCACTTCCCAATTTTAAATATTTAAAGTTGCAGTACGCAAATGGGACATAAAATCTAAAATAGTGCCTGTGTAATAAATAAAGTTTGCGAGTGTGAATGAATCAGTTGTAAGCAAGTATTAAAATTTTCACAAGCCAAAAATGATGGTTCTTTATGCATTTTCTCCATTTCATTTTAAGTTATAAATATTGCAATGATGTCTAATTTCAATGCATTAACGGAAAGCATACTGAGAAATAAATTTTGTACTCTCGACCTTAAAAATGATAACACACTTTAAAAATAAAGAATTCAATTCGTTTCAAATTAATTGAGCAAAAATATTCCTCTTGAATGTGTCACTTGTTTGGAGAAAAAACAAATGCTTTTATTAAAATATCAAATGAATTTCAAAGTTTTCTTCAAATATGATTATTGTCTTATCTATTATTCATCGATTTATCCATTAAAACCCCATAAGAAAAAACGGCAAAATGTTTTCCAATTATATTTTAAGTACCTATGCAATATAAAAACTTATATATATTATTGAAACAAAAAGCATTTTTATTTAGCAACCACAGCTATTTAGTCAAAGTTTCGATGAAATATTTGGTAATTTCATTTGTAATTTCTAGAAAGTAAGAGAAATATATCTTCATTTCCTACTATGCCTTATTTCTCAAAGCATTAAAAAGAGATTCCTTGCTATGAATAAGCTTAAACAGTTTCCTGAGATTTCAAATTGAGAGAATTGATTTCCATAACAATTAGTAATTTCTGATTTTGAAGCATGAGATGGTTGAAAGTTGAGTGAAGTGGCGTGCGGTCCATATACCTCGCAAACAATAATTTTCTGCACCAATGTTTGCATATCTTTATATGGTATATAATAAGTATTATTTATAATATATTATGTTGATTTGTGCTTGCTTGTATTCCCGAGTGTGCTGCACCACGTAGCGCATTCAAGCATAGGAAGTTTTGATGTGTACGCACTGCGCACTAATAGAAAATCACGCTTTAGATGCGTGGGCTACTGGAGAAGCACAACCTGCTATAGGAAAGTGCATTCAGAATCATCCGAAGGTTATGGTTTATTAAGCGTTGTATATTAGAGCGGGGACTTACATGTTGAAGCGCTTTTAGTTTTTTAACTGATTAACTGGCCATACGATTTTACAGACGGTTCATATTTATATATTGTAAGATTTTGTTGTCATGGAAATATAAAAGAAGTATTCAATCAACATAAATGGAAATGTTTTAGTGGGGTACAGTAATTTCGGTGTATTATATTTATAGAAAGAATTCGCTGAAAAATTTTTTGTTTTGTTAGACAAAAAAGAAGCGAATTTTAACTTAAAAGTGCAAATTTTACTATTCATCCTGTCTTGCAGAAATTGTATTAGTCATATCTGAACACCATATATCTGGTTTTGTTTTTAAAAATTGTCAAAATGGTTTTTCTCAGAATATATGATTTCCAAATGTTAAAAACAATTAATATTAATTGTGGATGTGGCTTAATCAGTGGATTAAATTATATTTATTAATTTAATAAATAAAATTTAATCCACTGACCGAACAAGAAGCAGTTCGTTCTTTTGTGCCAGTGCACATGGAATAGACGTTCGGCACCCATGAGCATCGTGATGAGGCTCGGCGGACGCCTGCTACGTTTTTCGTGGAAGCGCCGCCAATAGGACACCATACAACACAAGACGTGATTTTTGCTACAAGAATTCTCATAAATTTAGCTGTTTTTATAGTTATACATCGACTGCTTGTAGGTAAATATTTTATTCATTGTATTCTTTAAATATATTTCTAATAAAGTACCCCTTTCAGAATTAATAACTCAAATGTCTCAATCATTAAAGATTTATTGGAAAATTCATTTTCGATACAAGACGTTACTACAAAAAACGAAATAGTTAAATTAAGTAGACCGATGCCGGATATTATTCTATCGCAAAACGTTAAGATTTAAGGACAACAGTGTGGACGACATTTTCAAAACTCGATGTATGAAAATTTTAAATGATCAACTGGTTGTAGGGAATTAAATAAGTTGTACTGTTGGTAATGTTTAACACAAGAAGATGCATTTTGTGGACACCATGAGAATATAAATTACCTAATCAAGGAAATTCGAGGACGACAACCTTTTAGCAACTCATCTAAGAACTGCAATTTTATTTTCTGGAACCTCAAATGGAATACAAAATGATATTATTGCATCGACAAAAATATTGTAGTAATTTCAGAAATTAGAAATGAGATAAAAGAAACGCCATTCGTTGCTATTATGCTGGATGAAACATGTGACATATCTCACAAATCGCACTTGTCAATAGTGCTACAATATGTTAATAAATGTAATGCACCAGTGGAAAGATTTTTGTTTTTAAAGATGTTAGTGGTGATCGTTTATCGAAAGCTATGTGTAATGTTGTTCAAGAAACGATTTTGAGTTGGGGGTGTGATAACAAACTGATTGCTCAAACGTACAATGGGACGGCAGTCATGGCAGGAGCGTTGAATGGGCGCAGAAAAATATCTTCCCAGAAGCTGTGTTTGTGAATTGTTGCGCACATGTACTTAACTTAGTTCTGTCGCAATCTGTATTGTTTATAAGAGATTGTAAATCATTTTTTGCAACAATTTCTGTCATAGCCTCATTTTTTCGGTGTCTAAAAAATCATGTTTAAAATGAAATTATTAAAAGAAAATTTCAAAAATTATCTACAACACGTTGTATATTCATGCGTTTGATAAATGCCATAAAAAGCGAAAGGCAAGGCCTATCTGATTTATCTTAAAATATTATTAAGAATCCGGAAGGCTGGGATGACGATACAATTAATGTTGCTAAGAGTTATCACATGTTTTTTTAAGAATTTAACGGTAAATTTTTCAAAGTGTTTAGTTATATGTTCTTTGTTTTATGTTTATATGTTTTACTTTTATATGTTTTTTGCCAAAGTGATGTTTGCCAAGTTTTTTGGCAATGTTTTGATGTATAATGATAGTAGAAGAATTCCATGTTCTATTTGATATTTTACAGAAAAAACTAACTTAGCATATTCAAGTCAAAAAGTAGAGGAAGTACAAGATGCAATTCAAATTATGAGAACTTCTGTTACATTTGATGAATTTTATGAAGAGACTATTTCTGTAGTGGGTCCCATAAATTTAAAATAAAAACGTCGTGGAAATTTACAAAACTCAAGTGCAGACCATTTTAAAACTTTATATTAGGAAACAATGGACACTATTTATTGACAAGATCTCCATTTTAAAAAATTAAATTCTCTTAAATTTTTTGAACTATTGAATTTCAATTTTTTTTAAGAAATATCAAAGCAAATATCCGGATGACTGCCTTAGTTCGTTAAAGAACGCTTATGCAAAACATTTTGATTTTGTAAAGGTAACCAATGAATTATGCCGTCTTTATCGTAGTGAGTCATACCACGAAATGAATTTATCGAAACTTATTCAGCACATAATGCTGAATGATTTGACAGATGCGAAAGGCGAAGTACATAAATTGGCACATTTAATCTGTACTCTATCTATTTTATACTGTTCCTTGTGGAGAGATCATTGAAAAGAGTAAAAACTTATGCACGCAATACAATGAGCCGCAGGATGTATTAAGCAATTTATCTCTAATAACAATAGAAGAAGAAATGCTACACTTATTACAGTTTTTTAATCATATAATTGATGATTTTGTTAGTATTACGGATAGACGTATGGATTTTGTGTACAAATGAATAGTAAAAAGTTAAAGAAGTGTTTGATGTACATTTTTATGGTTTTATGATTATTGTTGTTCTCTGCAGTGGTGCCTACCGCACACCACTGTTTTTTACTATTTTGTGATTTGCATTGAAAATTCTTTTTGCATGGCGTTTAAAAATTTATGAAGAATATAAAACTGAAAAAAATATTAACTAAAAGTAAATTATTTTTAGTTAAATTATTTACTCTTGTTTTGATAGAAGCCTCTAATGATTAAAATTCATTTTTGCTAAACAATTTTTTCCACTCAAAAACTAGCTTAAAATAATATTTTTGGAAGAATTATGTTTAATGATTCTGTGAATATATCTATGATCTGAATTTATGAATATATCTATGATGAAAATATTTTCTTCACACACAAATCTTAATGATAACTTACGTCTAAAAGTTGGAACACATTTTTATGGAACCTTGATGTCAGGAGTACTTTTTCATTGATTTACATAGTGACATAAATAAAAGTTTAGCCAAAACAACAAAACGCACGGAATGGAACACATTGGACGACTATCACTGGAAAACTAATCTCCATTTCTTTAAGAATTTTGAAGTTAAAAATTTTAAAACTTAATATTTCGTAAAGACATTATGATGAGCGCAAGTAATGTTAAAGAATAACTTATTGATCTTGATATTAAAGTCAGTTTAGGTCAAGCATTTAATAATATTATTCTTAACTTAGAGTTAATTTATCAATATTTTACATACTCAGTATTGCATACAATGTTTGTTGTATCCATTCTTTTGACCAAGTTATCTGATAAGTACAGAAATAAAATAAAAAGAGTATTAGTAAAGTATAATACAAATTTATATATACATAAAACCATGTTTAGAAAAAATTGAATCATGCAGAAAAAACTGATGCTATTTAATGATTTTTTTAAGGAAATAAAAAATAGAAATTTCAGTGAACATTATGAGAAAAATGTTATATATATTCTCTTATTATATTTTAAATGAATGATTATTTTAAAATTTTATAATAATGAGAAAGTTTGTGAAAATACTATTATAAAATAATTTAGTAATCTACTTATATTTTCAAGACTATTATCATAAAAAGAACTACCTAAAGATATACGGATTTATAATTGAAACAAATAAAAAAAAAGATAAAACATGCCAGTGTGAAGAGCCTCTCACCTAATACATTCATAGAACGCCCTCTATTTCTTTGGAGAAGAACTCTTTCATGAGGTTCTAGGCTTTGAACTTCGGCTGCTAATGCCCCTTCTCTCCGAATGTTTGTTTTAATGCTGCTTTTTGTTGTGGGTGGTTTAACAAAAAAGTTCTACTGTGAACCACTTTTGAACTAATTTCTAAATTAAATAAAAAGTTATAATAGTTTAAGCAGCTAAGTTATAACAGTAATTTAAATGATAATGAAATTCACTCAAAAGCTTAACTAAGCAATAAATGTTACTGCTGATTGTTTTTCGATAGAATTACTTACAATGAAAATGAATATTTGTAAATGTTATTTTGAAGTCGTGTTTTAAATTCAGTGTTGTATTTAAAGCTTGTAAAAATAACACACATTTCGCTTTCTGCTCCTATTTTATTTTTGATGTATAATGATTGTAATTCATATACGCGCGTTTAATATATTTTTACTTTCCATGTTTATAGAAATCATAATATTCAATAGTGCGCAATTATTTCTAAATGATATTGAGTTGAAAAGAGAATAAATGTCATGATGTGGAGGTGAGATGCAGCTTCTGTTGACACGAAGGATCTCAGTACCGTGAAGGTCTGTCTTGGCTCGTGGTGGTGTTCCTCTCCGTCTGGCACCGGCCTGTCCGGCTTGGGCAGTAGTAAAAGTCGTCTGTAATATTTCGAAGGAATGGAGAAACCCACCCAGGCACCACTGGTATGGGAGCAGCGAACCTTGATTATCATTCAGTCTCAAGTGCGACACCTGAACTGCAATAGCAAGACTCAAAAGCGGCCACACAAAAAGTCTCTCATTTTTAGAGGGGAGGAAGACCTACTCATTATGCACAAAATGCCGAGCCCAACAAGCCTCCCCTGAACATGTTCTTGACTGCATGGAGCTCACCAAGAAGGACCTTTTTGTATCAGATTTTCTTCGAGTCAGTTGTCTTACGGAACTTGTCTGACGAAGTGAGACAAAAGGAGGATAAGCCACAACAACAACAGGAATGTCATAGAACGCGGATAACATCTCAGATGAGTCAAAACAAAGAATACATTTGCAGATTGCTTGTCCTAAATCGGTTTCGTAACAATTACATTGGCATATGGAGAAAGCTTTCTCGCTTTGAGAGGTTCGATGTAGAAAATGTAAAGCAGGTTTGGTAACATGAAGCCCAAACGCAAATTTTGAAAACATTTTTATTTAAAAAAATAAATGCTTGATATGTGATTCATATTTAATGGATTTTTTGGCATCTATTTTGAAATAAAAATTTAAACAAAAACATTTTTAGTGAGTACTCATTTAAACCAGATGCTTGTTGCTGTTTCGAAAATCAAAAGTAAAATGAGTAAAAATATATAATTGATCGCGGCGCCTCTCACTCATTATCTTGTAAGACTTTAATTTATCATCACTTCTTGTTTCTGTTAGTTTATATGTGTTCAACTACTTTACACAAATAGTTATATATAAACATATGTGGTTATAAAGATAAGTAGGTTCTATGAAACGTTTTGTGAGTGCCTTTATTTAAGTAATTGTCACGAATCCTCTATATTTAACTTAAATTTGTTTGATTATTCCATTTAGTGAACGTTAAATAATTCAAGTTTAAATCATTTATCAATCATTAGTACTAAATTCGGTAAATATTTGAGCTTAAATTTAATGTACGCCACTATCAGTTTTTTGATTGAATTTGAGTAATTCTACTTTCATGTGAAAGATTCTCCGTTCTAAATCATGCAGTTTATCTCCCAATATTTTTAACAACATAACCATATATAGTTGATTGCAGAATTTTTGAGTTGAATAAATCAAAAGATCTGAAAATTATTGATATTTTAGAGCATATTGCTATATAAAATATTCTATGATAAAGGAATTAACTGCACAAATGGTGCATTTAATCAAATTTTTCGCTATGAGTACCTCATAGAAGACTGTAAATATAGGGATATCGCCAGAAATTATTTAGAGGAATATATTTAATATAATTTTTGTATATAGAGTATATAACCTTATTTAACCTTATATTACTCATCATTTATTCAGGATTATTTCTTATTTTTTCTATTTTCACTGTATATAACAATATTTAAATTTTATTATTTCCTCTATTTTTTCTATTTTCACTGTATATAACAATATTTAAATTTTATTATTTCCTCTATTTTTTCTACTTTCACTGTATATAACAATATTTAAATTTTATTATTTCCTCTATTTTTTTCTATTTTCACTGTATATAACAATATTTAAATTTTATTATTTCCTCTATTTTTTCTATTTTCACTGTATATAACAATATTTCAACTTTATTATTTCCTCTATTTTTTTCTATTTTCACTGTATCTAACAATATTTCAACTTTATTATTTCCTCAATTTTCAAGTAGGATAAAATTTTTTAACTCATGGCTCCGCCCCTCAGCTGTTTGCTGATTGGCTCTTACCGCCAAGACTCGGTTCAAGTCCAGCGTTCCCTCTCAGTACCGCAATGTCTTCCTTCAAGAACTTATCACAGATGAAGAAGTAAAGGCCTACTCCGTAGGCCGACACTTCGTAAACGAAAATAGATACAAGATCCAATGATTTGAATATTTGATTAATAGCTTAGAATATGCCATGAGAATAAATGCAACATTTCAATATTCTTTGTCAAATTCATATTTTTAGGAGTATTTGTTGATGTGCTTATTTTACTCTATAAATGTGTTACTCGTGAATAAAATCGGACCATAAATAATAATATATTTGATTTCCAAAGACTATTTTAATAATTAAAAATCTCTGACTGGAGACAAACTTGATTTTTAAAATCGCTGAGTGATTCATAATCGGATATTGTTTATATGAAAAAGTCGATCACTTGGCTATTTCGAAAGCTAAAACAAGATCTCAGAATTTATTGTCTTTAAAATGCTTTGATTTTAGCTTTCTGCTTTAATTTCTAGTTTTCATTTAAACACTGTCAGCTTTTAAACATTAATGGCTTTCAGTTTGGCTTAGATGTAGCATATATGTAATCAATATTCAGAAATAATATTTATTTTATTTTTAAAAGTAAAAATTTTTTAAGTAACCGTCATATGTTACATCTTTTTGCTGTCGCTAAACTTTTAAATATATAAAAAGTTTCGACGAATTACAATATTTTTATGCAGTATAATGCATTGTATTTGTATTTACTAATTCTTGTACCAAATTCTTTAAAAAGGTATGAATAATTCTTATTTTTTGTGGATATTTCCTTATAAAATCAAAGTATATTATTATTTTTTGATGGACACCATGTCATTAAAAAACAAGCAGAACCTAAGAAAGGAAAAAAGTGATTTAATGAAAACTGAACGGAGAAACTCTTTTCTATGGAGGAGAATTGTAAAGCATTTCACTTAATTTGTAAGGACTTAGTGCCTGTTTTTAAGAACTACAATTTGAAACATTGTAGTCAAAAGCATACCACAAAATAGGATGTATATCTCGGCAACAGAAAGATGAAATCACAAAATTAAAAAAAAGTCTATCTTTAGACCAAAATTTTTTTTAATAATACTACTCAAAATGATAACATTGAAAAAGCAAGTTACATCGTAGCAAATTTAATAGCGAAAAAATTAAAACCCTTTATTGATGGCGAATTTATAAAAAAATGTATGGAAAGCGTAGCAAACTTAATTTACACTAAAAAAAATGATGGATTTTTCTAAAATCAGTTTATCACACTAAATTATAGCCAAGTATTGAGGAATTTTGTTGAAAAGTCAAAAGTAAATGCGTCAAATTTAAATTTTATTCGTTAGCCAAAGACGCGAAAGCACTGGCGATTTTGATACGGCACAGCTGGCAATCATTATCAGAGTAATCTATAAACATTATAACTGTCAATTTTATCTTTAAAAATTACAAATAAATAAATAAATAAAATAATGTTATCATAACCGAAGGTAAGTTTTACTTACCTTCGGTTATGATAACATTATTTTATTCCAAGGTACTCCACGTACATCCAAGGTACTCCACGGGTTGGGCAGGCCTTTCATCCTTTCAGTGGGTCGATAAACTGAGTACCAAGCATGCTTGGAAACTAAACACTGAGGCTTTCGCGCTAGGCTGACCACCTAATCATAACATATGCTTGAAATCGTCGAAATCTCCAAGTGTTAAATAGCGCTTTGATGTGCGTCTGCGCTGAAATTGTAATCGTTTGCATACCTCACCTCCACTAAAGCATGTAGTAAATTTCATGGTATTTGCATGCTTCCTTTAGGGTGTTGCATTTACGGTGGCCAGCAGTGTATTATCACGGAAGAAATGGTTGCTTTAGTATCGTTAAAAAACAACACCTCTTCTTTACAATTATCCGATGCATTAAAAACGAAAATAAAAAGGTTTACTTTATCCTTGAAAAATTTATCAGCTATCATAATCGATCGATCCCCTGCCAGGATTGGTAAAAATGGGGGACTTGTAAAATGATAAATGATGAATCCATCGGGAATATCAACTTAATGGCATATCATTGTATTGTACATCAGGTCGATTTATGTGGGAGAGTTTTAAAAATGGAAAGTGTATTATGCGTTGTTATATAAAAAAAAAACCAGGGCCTTTCGGATAAGAAAACAGAGATGTAGACCTTGTCTCACATGTTTTGTCGTGTCACAGAGTTTAATTTAGTTAAGAATGTGTCTTCCCATACATATTTAATTCAAATAAAAAAATAATAATAAGCTAATTTATTTTAACAAAACTACATGGAGTTAATTTTTATTACAATTTGTTCAAAAAATCTTGTTTGAATGGCCCCGCAAATATTTTTTCTTGGCAACGCGGCCCTCAAGCGGTCATATGTAGAGAAATATTGATATCGAAGAGAGATATTTGAAATAACTTGTAACCCTTATTTATTGGCAGCTACTCTACAATAATATTTGAAAAAAATTCAGGAAAATTTGAAGCACACTGCAGAAATTTTAAAAACACAATATTTTACATAGATAATTGCAGCCACCCGATGGCTGAGTGGTTAACTTTCCCGATTCCTGAGCTGAAGACCCTGTGTTCGAATCCCCGATCGAGCAGGGAAGTTACTTTCTTTCTGTGTTCCTCTGTCTTTTCTTCTGAGATGATATATGAATGTGGCCCACCCTATAAAAGGGTTTGTGGTGGTATGGAGTAGGTAATGCTACTGTCCTCCGAAACTTGGTTCACGGGTGCCTACTGGGTAGCGACAAAAGAGTAACAGTTTTCAGCCTTGTTGTGGCGAAGGATTAGTCTCTCAGTTCCCGCCGTTGTTTAAAAAAACTTAGATAAATGTTTAATGAGTCTAAATTCCAAATGTAGAAATGGGACATTTTTTCTTGGAATTAAAAGTAATTATGACTTCTAGTTCTTTTAATCAAAGATGCTGGAAATTTATTTTAACCAGTGAATTATTTGAGGATAATTCCTCCAGACAATGCTTACGTTTTAGGTCTTGTGCGACATGCTGTTGGCGATACATTGTCGTACAAAATAGCGAAAGAAAAAAAAAACACAGGAATCGGTTACGAAAAGAATGGTTTTAGCTGTAGCCAGCCAATTTTTTAACATAATAGTTTATACCGCAAAAGTGTAATATTGATTCCCAAATTAATTCTACGTGAAACTCGGAATTTAAAACTCAAGTGGGATCAAGTGATGAATTTAAAGATCAAGTGGGAGAGATGAAACCTGTCTGATGATCTGGCAAAAAAAATTTAAAGCTTGGAATCAAAAACTGTATTTACAACCAGGGTTAAGCATTCCCAGATGGTTTCGTATTCAATTGGTTGATGAATCGACAAGTTTACATTTTTTGTGACGGAAGTCAAAAAGCTATGGTGCTTTTATTTGAGTTGAAAATAGCAACGGTGTCAGAACTAGTTTAGTTCATGCCAGGTGTAAGATAGCTCCTTTTAAAACCATAGCAATTCCTCGCCTTGCTCTTTCAGCATGTTGTATGACTGTTATCATCCATAATCAAAGATCTAACTCTAGATAATGAATATTCCTGGATAAAATTTTCGGACTGATTCAACAACTGCTTTATGTTGGATTCAATGGAGTCAAAATTAGGGAATTTTCATATACAAGAGTATTAAAGAAATTTTTCCTTTGACCTCGTCTGCTCGATGGTGTCACCTTTTGTATATTTCAACTCTGCCGTTTTGATATATATGGGTTGCTCCGCAGAACAGATGGTCAGAAAAAAAAATGGTCGGAGAGACCTCATTGATGACTGGAAAATAAAAATCAAATAGTAAACCAGATGAAGAATTAGTAAATTCACAAATTTGGAAAACAGTCAGAACTATCTTAACGAGAAAAGATATCAAAACATTATCTTGTTATTTTTCTTCGTTCAAGAAAACTCTAAGTGTGATAGCCTAGATTTATAGGTTTTATAATAATGTTAGAAAAATTGATAAAAATCTGTATAAATACTTAATGGTATCTGAAATTGAAAAAAGAGAAATTTGCTGTTGGTAGTTAAAAAAATTTCAATAGTGAAACGGATGGTAAATTAAAAAAGCTTAGACCAATAGTAGATTCTTAGATTCTTATGGTCTCATAAGAACTAAATCAAATGTTGCTTTTCGAGATGATAAATAGGATTTTTAGTTTCTTGTTGTATTACGTTCTGATATTTTTGTTATAAAACTGATGATAATGTGTACTCATAAGGACTTTTTACAAGTAAAAACTACAATATGAACGTCTCATTTAAGAGAGAAATATTGGATTTTAAAATAAAGTTAGACAACAAGAAATTGTATAAATAGATGTAGAAAATGTCAAAAATTCAAGACTCAGAAATGTGAGGTATTTTACCAAATAATAGGGTTCACGATGCATTTGATTTTGAAATTGTGGGATATTATCTGGATGGGCCTTTATATTTGAAAAATGGTAGAAAATCTTACATTGTTTTATTCGCCAGTGGGCCTGTGTCCTCTTAGAACTCGTCACATCATTGAGCACTGATTGTCATTCTTTGAGATCTTTCATCGAGGAAGTTCCTTAACCATATATTCAGATAATGGAAAGAATTTTATACGGGCAGATAAGGCTGTGCAAACTTCCCTGTCAATAGTTTGCTGGCGGTCACCGTTTCAAAGCTATCGAGTATAAGTTACAATATTTTAATCCTCCATCCATAACCTGGAGGCAGAGAACATCTCATTCAAAATATAACAAATATTAAGGAAACTATTGGGTCCTGCTTCTCTTGAGTTATTATGTGACTGAGAAAGATCAGTAAACTCAATGGCTCTTACACGTCGGAAGATATCAATGATGATCCTCAACAATTCTTGCACGTAACTCCAACATCTGGAGTGCATGGCAATTGATATTGTTGACAAAGGGAAATTGAGGAATCAAACTAAGCATTTAAAGCATGGGTGTCTAAATTATGACCGTTCGTGGGCCGCATAGCAAAAAAAAATTTTTGCTGGGCCGCATTTTTTAAAAAATTGAAATAAAAATTAACTCTATGTAGTTTTATTAAAATTAACTTCTTTTTATTATAATTTTTTTTATTTTTAATTTGATATGTATAAGTACATATTTATTTTAAATTTGTAAAAGTTTTGTTTCATTTAGTTTGTATTTCATAAAGATGGAAAAAATAATCAAATTAATGAGAAGGATGAATTTGCTTTTGTCGAACAAACGAATCGAAATCGGATTTAATAGACGAGGTTTCAATTTTTAATGCATTTTCAAGATGTTTGTCGGTAATCTTTGTCCTATTTTTGTTTTTTGTATGCTTCATTCTTGAAAGTAATCGTTCACAAATATAGGTACTACCAAAAGCTGAAGACATTAATAAAGCATGATTGTGAAAATTAGGATATTTATTGCGGGGTAGGTAATCTTTTAAAAACTCCAGTAAAGAAATATTTCCAAATTTTTCTTTCAGTTGAATGTCACTTTGCAGTTCAATGCATTCCATTTGAAGATTTGAAGGTAATTTATTTATTTCTAGAGAAAATGGAATAGACAATATGTTGAAATACTCTTCATTTTTTCGAAAATCTTGAAATCTACTTTCAAACTCTTGAATTAAATCAAAATATAATGCAGCATATTTTGTACAGCTCACAGGCTTATGTGCAGCAAAAGTACTGAAATGCGTCAAATCTTTCACTTTTATTTGATTGTGCCAAAATTTCAACATTCTTTCAAACGCTGTTATTGTTTGGAACATATTATTAATAAATTTAGTTTTTCCTTGAAGTCTCAAATATAAATCATTCAAATGCTCTGTTAAATCTACTAAAAAAGCTAAATCTGAAACCAAATCTTCGTCTTCAAATTCAGTCACAGGTTTCCCTTTTGATTCCATAAATATTTTTATTTCAGTTCTTAAATCGTAAAATCTTTTGAGCATTTTCCCTTACTGAGCCATCTTACTTCTGTATAATAAATTACATCTGCAAATCCAGTGCCCATTTCCTTTAGAAACTCTTGAAATTGTCTATGATCAAGTCCTTTTGCTCTTATAAAGTTAATGGTTTTTATACAATGCTTAACACACTTTCCATTTCTAAAATTTTTCCACACAAATTGCATTGGTGTACAATACAATAATATGCCATCAAGATCGTATTGCCAGCAGCGACGGCTTCATTATTAACCATTTTAACGAGTCCCCCATTTTTACCAACCACGGCAGGTGCTTCATCGGTTATGATAGCAGATAAATTTTTCATAGATAAGGAAAACCTTTCCATCGTCGTTTTTAATGCATGGAATAAATCTACAGACTTGGTTGTGTCTTTTAACGATACTAAAGCAGCAATTTCTTCCGTGATATTATAATGTTCATCAATTTCTCTTATAAAAATTGTCAATTGTGCCGTATCAGAAGTGTCAGTGCTTTCGTCCATGGCTAACGAATAAAATTTTAAATTAGTACAATTGCTTTTTAAAGACTTTTCAACTGCATTCCACAACTCCTTAATTCTTGTGGCTATAGCTTGGTGTGATAAACTGATTTTAGAAAAATCCAACTCTTTTTCAGGGCAAATTATGTTTGCTACGCTTTTTATGCATTCTTTTATAAATTCGCCATCAATTAAAGGTCTTGATTTTTTCGCTATTAAATTTGCTGCGACATAACTTGCTTTTACAATGTCATTATTTGCAGTAGCTGTCTTTTTAAAAAAAAATTTGTTCAGACGATAGCCCTTTTTTTAGTTCTGTGATTTTATCTGTTCGACAAACGCCGAGATATACATCGTATTTTGTGGCATGTTTTTGATTATAATGTCGTTTCAAATTGTAGTCTTTAAAAACTGGTACAACGTCTCTACATATTAAGTAAAGTGCTTTATAATTCTCCTCAATAAAAAAGTATTTCTCTGTCCATTTTTTATTAAAAACTCTTTTTTCATCTGCAATTTTTCTTTTTTTAGGTTCTGATTGTTTTTTTTTAATGACAGTGAGGCCATCTAAAAAATTATATAGTTTAATTTTATAAGCAAATATCCATAATGAATATGATTTATTCATATCTTTTTAAAGAATTTGATACAAAAATTAGGAAATCAAAATACAATGCAATACATTGCATACAAATATTGTAATTTTTCAAAGAATAATAAATTTTTATGCGATTGTTTTACACGATATTTTAACAAAATAGTAAAAATAAATATATAAATTTTGAAATAGAATGTCGACATGTATCGAAACTCAATCGAGCAGATCCGTGATTTTTGGAAATAATAACTTACTCACATCTGTAACATTGCTACATGTGTTTACGCAAAATTTATCTGTCGTAAAAAATACATAAGGGGGGAATAGTTTTAAATATCTCACTCAGATACTTATGCAGATAATTATAACCAAATAAACAGACTGTAACTCAAAGCAAAACAAAAGAGAATTTTGTATAAAAAACTAAAATTCATAAAAAAATCTAAAAAAGGGTAAAAACAGAGAATTTTTGACTTCTCTAATTTTTTAATTCTTCAGTTGAGAAACTCTCTTGTTAATTTTTTTGTTTTAAGAACAAGGGACTCCTCAAAATATCTCTACATTTGCAATTACTGGAGTCCGTACTATGAGCCATTATTGAGCAATTTGAATCAAGACAAACATGGAGAGTTCTGTTGAAAGGTGTATCATTTCAAGACTGTTATTTCAGTTTTAAGGCACAAGTACTTTGAACCGGATGAGAGGTCTACGTAAAAGTTTCCCAGAAAATGGTTTCTGAATTCGTTTCAACAACTTGTCAGCTTTAAACAGGGAAATAAGCTATTAAGATTGTTTCTTTGCCAAAAATTGAAAAGCCCAAACATTGAATGTAAGGTTATTAGAGTGTATTCCATTGACTACAAGACACCATGCTAATCAAAGACGTCGAAACTGAACGCAATGTGATTCGAATCAAGCGCTGCTTACCAACGAGCCCTGACTTAAGAAAGACACAAGGTATATTTTGATAAGGAGAGACATTGGATGTAACAATACATTCCTTAGATCACACCATAAAAGTGTGATTTCATTCTATGAATTGAAATTAATATAAGTAGATGTATGAACCCACATAACAACAACCTTCGGTATTGCAGATTCACTTCTCCAATATCTAAAATTGCATTCCTTAAAGTCTTATCAATAATCACATTGTAGCTATCGGAAATAGGTTCCCAGCAATATTTGTAACTTGAGACAGCTATGGACCATATATCATGTATCATTTTCAAACAATATCTCTTATTTTCATGTATCCAAAATTTTGCCCTGTGTTATTTTAGCATTCCAAGAATTTAAATTGCCCCATAATTTTTGTATGTGTATATACTGTATTATGTTTCACTACTGTGTAATGCTTTTTTTAATCTTTTTCTTCTTCTCTTAATTTTTTACTGTTGTAGAATGAATCAGTTCGGATTCAAGAAGGTCGTACTAAAATCTAGGCAACATCTTACTATCTGGAGCATTTTAAAAAACATAAATGCCTTGCTATTTAATTAAAGCGTTTACTTATATCATGCACCCAAACCATGAAATTGTGTTAGACAATAAGTGCATTGGCCGAAAAGATGATATCTACAGCTAGTCTTGCAAGGATGGGGAAAAAACCGGGTTTTTTCCCATGGAAATTTAAAAAATTCCCAAATTTTCAAAATTGTGGGAAAATTTCTATTTTCTTAAAAATTTAAAAGTCTTTAACTATTAAAATCACATAATAAATTTAAAAGATATATTTTAATGATTTCTACTTTTATTTATGGTAATAGAAATTTCTCAAAACATTTGCAAAAATATGACAGCCATTTGTAAATATTGGAGAGGTTTCAATTTATGTTCATTGCAATTGTTACTCGTAATGTTTATTATTTGAATGTGTATTTTTTAAATTTTTGAACAGAGAAATCGTTTAGATATGCTGTCTTTTACATTTATATTCCTTGAAATATATAAAAATAATATGTATAAACTCCAATATTTCAATATATATTTCTTGAAAGAATTTTTCTACTGTTATTTATAAACTTAATGTTAAATTAAACGCAGTAGATTAGATTGATAACTGATTCTAAATTTGCATACGATAATTTTTTGTAACGTCAATCGTTAGGGTATATAGATATTTATTTTGTTTTTCAATATAGATATCTGGAGTTACTTTTGATCAATTTAGATAAAAGTAAAAGCCTGGATGTACATCTATAGTTTGAAACATTCAGAAAGTAATTTTTAACTATAATGGTTTTATTTTCTGTGGTTAAATCAGATGTTTGGAGATAATCTGTTTATCGAATCATATTTTGTACGTATTGTATACAAAAAGACAATCAATTTCTCTTGGCATCAAAAGTAATGATGTGAAGTATATTGATAGTTTTATTTGGCACGTTTAATATGAAATACTTTTTTTCTTTTGCAAGTTTTTTTATACATAGATATACTTCATAAATGCTTATATAATTGCTGTAGGATTTATAACATAGTGTTGTGTACTTTCTAGAGAATACTAATGTAGAAATCTTCGTAACAAAACTGATTGTTCATAGATTATAATAAATACTGATTCTTATTAATATTAGTAGAACGTGTTCCCAATTTTTTACTGTTATTAAAGTTTACAAATTTGGTGTTTAAGATTTGGAAAATATCTGAACTTTAATACTGTCACACAAAAAATGTCTGTGTTTAAAATTGCTAGTTATAAAGAAGCAGGAAAATGCTCTTGGTATTATTCCTTATTAAAATGAAGCTATTTATCGTTGGAAATGTTGGCGAGAAATTAAATAGAATAACTAGATTTAATTAAGCATGTTGGATTTCCTTACTAATTAATTTAGTTGTTTATCAATGATTTGACACATCAGTAATTTTGTTGGATTACATGACAAGAATATTAAATTTCATCCATTACTATGGGCCTTTTAAAATTTGAATATCTATGTTAGTTCCAATAATTTTAGATTTGTAGAGATTAATATCATAATTTTGCTTTTACTGAAAGTTTTAAGTTAACTAATGGCTGCTGGTGTTAATAGATTAATTTGAAGGTACTTAAAATTTTGACGAAGTGTTTCTTATAATAAATTTATGTGAATTGTTCCAGTTTGCGTCGATAGTAAACTTTATCAGTTTTACAACCTTTAAATCCTGTTTGTCTTAACTGGCAGAACATGTCTCCTATGAGCATTTGCCATTTCCTCTTTTTTTCAACATCTTGAGATATCTGTTTCCAATCTTTAAGGTGGTATTTCTGATGATTTTTTTCAATAATCTGGAAAAAGTTAAATTTTAACTTGGTTGGATAGTATTTACTATCGTATATAAATTATTCCAAGTTTTCTGGATATAGCTTTTATGTCTGTTACATTATAGTTTAAAATAAACTAAATAATAGATAAAACTTTGGATTTTCACCATAATTTTTACCAATTTCATTTTGATTAATTTGTGTGAGCTGAAAAATGCTTCTAAAAGTTCTGCTTAGTTAAAGGATTATGTCATATAGATATGTTTATATATATATATATATATATTGATATGTTTATATATATATATATATATATATATATATATATATATATATATATATATATATATATATATATATTATGATATATTTATATATATATATATATATATATATATATATATATATATATTGATATATTATATATATATATATATATATATATATATATATATATATATATATATTGATATATTATATATATATATATATATATATATATATATATATATATATATATATATATATATATATATATATATATATTGATATATTTATATATATATATATATATATATATATATATATATGATATATATATATATATATATATATATATATATATATATATATATATATATATATTGATATATTTATATATATATATATATATATTGATATATTATATATATATATATATATATATATATATATATATATATATATATATATATATATATATATATATATATATATATATATATATATATATATATATATATATATATATAAAATGCAAAGTTAGATATAGAATTGAAAAGCACAAGAATATATAAACATTTAAGCTTAGCAAAACATTTAGAGCGTTAGCAGCTAGAATAGTATTACTAAGATATACTTAATAGTATATTTTATAAAATACAATTAAACAAAATACAATGAAAAATGCCAAATGGAAAATAGTACATTGAAAATATTAAATGGAAAACAATACATTTAAAATACCAATTGGAAAGAATTACATTGAAAATACTTGGAAGAAATTTCAAAGAAAATATCAAAGAAAGATGGATAAAAATGGAATAAAGTACCAATATGGCCAGCTTTGTTGTTGACCACATTGGCACAAATTATGGCTTTTCTGCAATGACCAAAGAGATAGTCTTAAAGAAGCCAGTACACCCCAAAGCCATACCAAAAATTCAAACCAAAGTACCAAGCCAAAATAAATAAAAGAAGTAGAGTTTAATCTAAAATATATAAGTCAAATCCAATGTTGCCAAAATACATTTAATTTATAATAATCAAATTAAAACCATATCTAAATTCAAGTCCAAATCTGCAAGAACCTCACCAAATACGTTAATTAGCGACTAAGTGTAAACATTATCGGCATTTCAAGCTTCTTATAAGACCTTCAAGGCTTGGGTAGCCCTTCTGTATATAAAACTACGCCTTACTTCACTCTTATAAGCAATGCTCTACTAGCCAAATAGTGTTTAATAAATTTAGTTGGAATGCCATTATGAGTTACAATATTTTCTAGTCTATTTATTTGTTTATTGATATTGTTTAAATTATTACATATATAGTATATTGTATTCAGTTGATTAAAAATAATATTTTCATAAATTTTAATTGAAATGTTTGAATTCCAGAAAATCAGTTTATTAACTTTGAAATTAAAATTATTAGTTTTATTATAAATGTCAGTAAATGTGTGGTTATCTTTTATCGTAATTGAAATATCTAGAAATTCAGTTTTTAAGTTATCAATATTAGTTTTAATTCATTTTAATTCCTTAGGATATATATTATTGTAAATTTTTTCAAATTCTAGGCAATTAAAAATTATTATATCGTCAATATATCTGTAAGCAAAAGGCATTTGTACAATAAATGATTTTTCATAATAGTTTAAAAATAAATTTGCTAATATACTTGAAAATTTGGAACCCTGGGAAATGCCGTTAACTTGTAAATAAATATTTTCTGTGTAATAAATATAATGTAAATAAACTCTATAAGAAATATAATTATTATAAATACAAAATAAACAAAGGTCTTTCCAAAAATTTATATCTACATCCAATATTGAATTAAATTCATAAAAATAAAACATAATAATATCAAAAAGTTTTTCAAGTGGAATACTGGTGAATAAATCTTTGAAATCGTAAGTGGAAACATCATTAATTTTATTGGCGGAAATAAATTCAATGATAGGTTTATTATTCTTAATTATCCATGAATTATTTGATTTAGTAATGTTATTTAAGATTATATTTAAATAATAAGAAAATAGATTACCAAATTTGTCTGCATAAGTGCTGCTTCCACATGTAATGAACCGAAATTTAACAGGTTTTTTATGGAATTTCGGATATACTGTAATATATGGAATTTTAAAGTTTATGTTTTTGATTTTAAGTTTTTTAGAAAATGCAAGAATTTTTTTAAATTGTTGTTTTGTTTGAGTTAATAATTTTGTAAGTAGTTGAATTGATATTTCTTCTTTTAGTGATTGGTAGTAAAATTTTTTACATATAAAGGCATAATTATTTGATACTTTATCAACTGGTGTAATGATGAAAAGATTTTGTATTTCTTTTATATGCTTTTTTAGATATTTTTTATTTATTCCTTTAAATTTTAAATTATTTACATTTGTTTTAAATTTGCAGTAGAAATTCCATTTCCATTGTGAGAAATATTCTATTGGAATATAATAAGTATTAGAGGTTTTGAATATAAATGTATCGATATCATTAAGAAAAAATTTTAGAATTTGTTTGTGGTTATAATAATTCACTGGTCGAAATTTTGTACTTTTATTAACGATGTTTTTTCATTCATTATTTAATATAATATCAGTGTTTCCAGTAATTATGAGTCCAAAAGTTAAATCTAGGAATTTACTGTATTTTGGGTCATCTCAGAAGCAATCGGCATTTTCTTTATTAATATTTATATTACTACAGAATTTATTATAATTAAAGATATGTCTACCAATTGGTAGATCATATTGAAAAGTACATTTAATTTCATTATTATTTGTTGTTGTTGTTGTTGTTACTAATCCCAGTTGGTGTAGTTCTGCTACACCAACTCCATAAAACCAAAAATCTCCAAAAAGTCTAAAAACAGTAAAGGGTCCTTCAAAGTCTTACGAGCATAAAAATTTAGGCACTCGAGAATATGGTTGGGGGAAGCCTGTGCGGCCTTACACCAGTGACACTCAGTAAAGAGTTTTCGACCCTTCTGGAAGGTGAGGGAACTAATGTGACCACTCAAAAAGCGAGATAGAGCCGTCTGCTGCTTCCTAGAAATATTTAGAATGTGAGTCCAACGTGATCGCACTCCAAAGTACCAAAAGTGAACTGGAGGGGTTCTCCAAAGGGCATTGGTCTCCATTTTCTTTATTGAGGAGATTTCAGAAAAAGTTAGACAAGTATTACTATGCAAGGCAGCCGCAGAGGCAGATTTGGCCAAGGTATCAGCAATTTCATTCCCCTGCAAACCAACATGGGAAGGAACCCATTGGAAGTAGATAGTGTGTCCTGAAGAAAGTCGACTGACAAGTTCCAGGATTTTCAGGCTTATCTTATCCCCAACAGACGTCCAACGAGAGAGGTGCTGTATAGAGGCACGGCTATCCGTTAAAATCCATAAGTCATTACAATCGAGTTCAGTAGTCATGTCAATAAAATTTAATCCCTCATAAATAGCAATGAGTTCCGACCTGAACACAGAGCAGTTGTCGGCATTCTTAATCTTTATGCCTATTATATTATTTGGTGTCATAATATGTATGCCACTACCAGAAATACCTTCGTCGCCCCTATTGCCATCAGTATACACTCTTAAATCTGAGACTGGAATGTTATGTATCATTATTATTTAACGGGAATATAAGTTCTTTAATAATACTCGAGAATTTAATTTTATATTATAATGGATGTTTAAAAGAAATAACAAAATAATCTGATTTGATATTTTTATTAGAATTTATATTTAGTTTACTTATTTTATATTTAAAAATGTCAAAAATTATAATCTTAAAATGTTCATTATTAAAATTAAAGTTATTTAAAAATTCTGAAAGAAAAATACATTGTTTTTTATTTAAACTCATAATAATTTTTATTCTGGCTTGATACTTTGGTTTGAATTATTGGTATGGCTTTGGGGTGTACTGGCTTCTTTAAGACTATGCCTTTGGCCATTGCAGAAAAGCCATAATTTATGCCAATGTGGTCAACAACAAAGCTGGCCATATTGGTACTTTATTCCATTTTTATCCATCTTTCTTTGATATTTTCTTTGAAATTTCTTCCAAGTATTTTCAATGTAATTCTTTCCAATTGGTATTTTAAATGTATTGTTTTGCATTTAATATTTTCAATGTACTATTCTCCATTTGGCATTTTTCATTGTATTTTGTTTAATTGTATTCATTGTATTTTATAAAATATACTATTAACTATATATATGTGTACATATATATATATATATATATATATATATATATATATATATATATATATATATATATATATATATATATATATATATATATATATATATATATATATATATTATATATATATATATATATATATATATATATATATATATATATATATATATATATATATATATATATATATATATATATATATATATATATATATATATATATATATATATATATATATATATATATATATATATATAATATGCAGATTACATCATTTCGTAATTTTAAATATGTATACACACATAACATAATCAGGGGCTTAGTGAATCAAGATTGTTTCTCAATTCAAAAACGTGTCTTATGTATTTTCACTATAATTATTATCAACTATTATACAGAATATATTGATGATTGGTAATGACACACTTATATGAGGTTGTAAATAATAATGTTAATGTGTGATGTGTTAAATATTTTTTCAAATAAGAGTTTTTATGAATACTAAATAACATTGCATTTTACATTTATCCCAGAAATTATATAATTAAAATTTTACTATATAATTGAAAGAAACTATATAATTGAAATTTTTTAAAGTGATCTGAAGTTCACAAGTCTTCCTTCTGACAGCATATCCTTGACCGACATGCATTAATTTGCAATGCATATAAAATGCTCGAAACTTGCTATTTTAAAATGACCAATTAATTTTAAGAAGCCAGAAAGGAGATAGGACATTTTTTCTAATACCTCGCTACTAGGATTTTCACCTTTCAGCATTACAAGGGCTTAAGTTTTGACAGATTTATATTATTGGGCATCAAGTTGGTGTTCCATCGTGAAAGAAATAGTATAAACATTGAAAAACTAATATTTTAAAATTTTATTTAAGATATTTAATATCATTTTCTTGTTTTAAATATAGTATTATTGTTGTTTCATTAAAATGTGTAGCTTCAATTTTATACATTATATATATTACAGCATTTTTGTTACATCCACTTCAGTTGTCATGTTGAACAACTATATTCATAAAAATCAATCAATATTTATTAAACAATATTTTTATATTTGTAAATATTAGATATTTTCTACCATAGAAATAATACCTAATTTTATTTTGCAAGGTAACAGGTATAAACATATTTAGATAGAATCCTTTTATTGTGCAAATTTCGAAATGCATCTGTACAATTTTTAAAATACTTTGTGAATAAATTGTTTATTGTAACTTCAAGTTTTTGAATTGGAAATATACAATTCACAAAATTACAGATTTGTCAATTGTTCTAAAATTTTTGTATGATGTACAAATATTAATCTTATGTGTAAAAATTCAAGCTGAACTAACTCTTAAAAAATATAAGTTTTCAAGTTTTTATAACAAGGTTGTAGAAAAATAATGTACCTATTTTCTTATATCAAACTGGCATTAATATTTTCAGACCTAGTATTTTAACCAAAAATCTTCTTTGAAAAGAATGACACATTTCAGTCTTTTTATGAAAAGCAGGATGCATTGAATTAAAAAATAATTTTAATTTATAACAAGATTACGTGAGTGCAAAATTTTAAAAAAGAAAGAACATTTTTTTTCAGAATTCATTTGCTTGACTTTCATAAATTCTTTTTATAATATCATTAAGTTATTTCCATTTTTAGTACTTAAGTCTGAAAAATGGAAATATCTTCAATGACACAGATTATTAGTAATTTTGTAATTCATCCACATTTTCTGTCTTATCAATTAGAAATGAACAATAGTTCAAAGAGATTTTGATTCTACCTTACTGCTTTGAAATCATTTTAATGATGTAAAAAATTGTTTTTAAAAACTCAATGAATAATTCAACTGTAGGTATATTGTAATTGTGTAAATTAATATATCAGATCCTTGCAAAAGAAATAAAAATAGTTTTATTTAAAGTCTGCATTATATATTGTACTTAAAAAATTGTTAATTAATCTTAAAATATAAAAAAAACTATATTAAATATTTTAACTATAATAAAAGAAAAACTATTTTTATTCATGATTACATTGTGGATAAAATATTTTTATATAAATTTATTATTTTGTGTATATATATATATATATATATATATATATATATATATATATATATATATATATATATATATATATATATATATATATATATATATATATATATATATATATATATAATATTAAATATATTTTGCAAATTTAAGTAGCTACAAATGTGGCTTTTTAGTAAATTGTTAATAATTTAAATGCTGAGTTTGTCAATTTAAATAGTTATAAGTTACTATTATGAAACTGTGCTAATAATGCTAGAATATATTGATGATAATTTTCCTCTGCAAATAAAGATATTTATAATTGTATTGGAGTAATATTTGCAGTTTCAATGCAACTCAAAATTACATGCAAATTGTAATATCGTTTTAACGCTAGCTTATTTCATAGGATTTTTCTCACATTAATTCCTACAAGATATGATTTAAATGATGATTCGCTGGAAGAGCTCTTTTTTTGTTCACAACTTACATGTCCCCTCACCACATACTTTCATTTACATATTGGTTAAATTTCTGCACCATTTACACATATTCAGTTGAGAAGTAGTACATGAAACAGTATTTTTTTGTATCATTGATAAATTAAAAAAAATTATCAATTAGAAGTCAAAACAAAAGTGAAAGCAATTTGCTTGGCATTATTTATTTTTAAACCATTAATTTTCAGTTTATTACAAAGACTAAAAAATCAAGTACTACCCTACTTTTTTCAAATAATTTGTTTTTAAGAAATATAATGCATTAAAATTAAAGTGAAATCATTTTTTTTTAAAAAAATAAAGCAATTTCAAATACATAAGAAACAAATCAACCATATAAAGAATGGTCTCAAAAAATAATAACTCTCTTACAACCTAAGAGAACTGAAAATGGAAAAATAGAAATGAAGAAAAGAATCACTATTTGTTACAGTGAAACAATATTATTTTTGATCAAATAACAATTTTCAGTTTATTTTCATAGTTTCATTAAATATATATTTGTGAGAAACATTGGCTTCCCAACAATGTTAGCGACAGATCTCGCCATACACAGATATAAAAATATCCGCTTGGGATGAAGTTTTTCAATACTATATTTTTTATAATTTTAATATTCATATTTTATGCTTTTCACTACATTTATGAATGCTTATTGTAGAAAATAAAATTTCATTTTGCTTAAAATTTATTTAGGGATACCAAATATTACTTCACTTCGCTTCATATGGATGGAGTTTTCAGTGTAAACAAAAACAAACCTCAGTTGACCGGAAACTACCTTAAATACTTCCGGTTCTCTCTCTTCTCACTGAAAATCAATGCAATCGCAAAAATTTTTATTTAAATATCTTTAGGTATTTATTTCTGTATAGGAATTTTTTTTATTTTATCCGTTAAAATTATAACTTTTAATAAGAGTGCAATCAGTGGTGATCCAGTAATTTTTAAAAACTTTTTTTAATTCGTACTTAAATAATCCTGATGGATTACCATATTTTGCGAGGAATCGCTCTTATTGGCGAAATTAGGATCAATTGTTGATATATCGTAACCCACATTCAAACTCTTGTTATTATTTATCTCAATTGTTAATCATTTTCTTCTTTAATTTTATGCATTTATTCCATATTTTTTATTTTAAACCTTAAATTTACGTTTTTCAGATGAGTAGTACTTATTATAGCAATCTAGATGATGAATCGAAAAAGCGGTATATCTCAAAATTAACCATTGTTGGGGAAAGATTACCAGATCCATTGGATGAAGATTTAAGAAAATTCTTATTTCAACTAAATAAGTACAAAATGTGGCCTAAAGTTTCTTTTGGGGATGTATAAATGTATCTGGTAGTAAAGAAATGCTTCTATACAAATGAAGCATTTGAAAATTATAAGGCACTGGATTGCTACAATTATTATTTTAATTAAAAATTTATAAAGGAAACTCATATTTTCATATATATATATATATATATATATATATATATATATATATATATATATATATATATATATATATATATATATATATATATATATATATATATATATATATATATATATATATATATATATATATATATATATATATATATGGAAATATATTTAAGAAAAGAATATTTAGACAAGCTTTAAAATAAATTGCAAAAAATATTTTTTAATGTTAAAAGAAATTTAACATTGTATATAAATTTAAAAATTTTTTTAACATTAAGAGCAATTAAAAAGTAATATATTTGTAATAAGCATTAGATTATTTCGCATATTTTAAACAGAATTCGCAAAACTATTAAATATTATGTTGCTGCCAACAATGTCGCCAACCTAATATTATGTTGGCGACATTGTTAGCAAGCAGGAAGTTTTCTTGATCTCCTCTGTAGTAGCGTCCTCTATTCTACGCTTTACAGAAATTTCCATCCATATATGCGAAAAAAGAATCTCTAAAACGAAATATAATTGGCTGAGTTTTTTTATTCCCTCAAAATTCTCAATATTCCCCAAAATCCCCAAGCTTCAAAAAATTCCCGCGAAATTTACATCTATATCTACAGCACAACTTACTGTCAGAGCCATGACAATCAGTTGCACTAAGTGGGTATGATTTTTCCCCTTTCATTCGAAATGGAAGAGATAAATACGCTTATAGTGGTATAGGATATTGGATTGAGGACATATGCCTTAGTTAATGAATTCCAGTATTGTGTGGAATAATTATGAATATAAAGTAGTACGTTAATGCCTCAAGTTAAAGAAATATTTGTCTTACTAATATTTGAAATCTTAGTACTAGTCAAGAACCAAGAATGATATCTTGAATTTCTTGTTTTGAAATGAGATAAAGGGAGAATATTAAGACTGAGACTTATAACTCTATATTCTTTATTTGAGTAACAATACTTTTTAATGAGGTATCAAAGACTTCATGTTACTATTTCTTGCCGTCAGTACTACTGATACTTGATTAACTCCTTCAATGTTAAATTTTCTCTGTATGCTTTGATTTAAGAAAAGTAGTTGAAACATTCAAAATGTGTGAGAATAGCACAAATACAAAAATAAGGAAAACTTCCAATAGCAAATTATCAATTTTTGCACTATTAGAAAATTATATTTGAGTATTCTATTTAAATTCTGATTTCTATATTCTATTTAAAAAATGTATGCATATAAAATTGACTCTTGATGAAATGCGTAGATACTTTGCGATAGTATTTAATACAATTGCAAATAGTGAGTTGAATACAAAAAGTGTCTTGAATAATAGATAAAAGGAGCAATTTTCATTAATAAAAGTGAACGAAATCTGCTTTTTCTGAAAAGCACCAAAGAAATACTACAACCAATTAGCCCAATTGGCTGCAATAAAAATACCCTGTGTCTCTTTAAAGATGTTAACTCTGTTTCTGTTTTATTTTGCCATTGAGGGATCTAATTAATATTTAAAGAAATATGAAATATAAAATTTTCAGTCTCAATTTATTCTGGATGTTTGAAGTTTCCAGATTATAAGTGAAATTTTTAATAGATTTTTTATGAATTCTCAAAGCACTGGGTTTCAAAAAGATTGTGGTAAAAAATATTGTTATTTCATTAGCAATAGAAAATGCTGTATTGAAAATTTTTTTCCAACTAAAAGGTTTTCATGAGTTGGCTGCTTCACCCCGAATTTGTTGTTGTTTCCAATCGCTCAGAGATCGAGCGGCAACTAGATCAGATGCGTGGCACGATGAACTCAAGCGAAGGACTTGCGGAAACATCCATCAGAGCGAACTCCAAACAATTCAGGATGTGATCAGGAATCCGGCTTTAACTCTTTTTCATATGTATACATTCATTTGTACTTCTTTGTACAAATAAATATATAATTGATCTTTTTAATATATTCATCAGTAAAAGAAATTATTTTTATATGGGTATAATCTGTTACTTAAAGAAAAAAAATTCTTAAACTGATTTTACTGTTTGAAGAGCAAAGTAGTGGTTATGTTCTCTAATCTTTTATTATTCAATTTGAATCTCAATGTGTTACTAAATAAGATATGAGACGAAATGCCTAGATATGCATAGTTGGTCCATTCATTGCGTTTTCCAACAAACTACATCTTGTCAAAGAAAATAAGAATTATTTATATTTCTTTTAGAAATAGTAATTGCACCGATAATGTTGAAGCATTAACATTCTTTATTTTTCAAACTGGGATTAAAAAATGGATATATCTTTGGATACGATTGAATAAATTTTACAAAGATTGTTATAAATATTCAAAGATTACTAAAATTTGTTAACAATAAATCAAACAGTTCTCATTATCAAAATTTCCTTTTATTCCAACAATAAGTACAGTTTCTAATAATTCCTGTTATTTTTCGGATCATCTGAATAGTTATTTACTTATGTAATAGAAACTAACATTGAAAGTAGGACATTTGAATACATTTTTTCTCACGTAAGTTACAGTATGAATGTTAATGAATGTTATGATTTTGGAAATCTTTAGTGCAAAATAAATTTTATTTTATGTTCACTGATAAGCATGTTTGAAAATATAATCTCATAAATATTTATTATTCCAATATACATACATATATATATATATACATATATATATATATATATATATATATATATATATATATATATATATATATATATATATATATATATATATATATATATACATAGAATAAAATAAAAAAAACTAATCTTTGCACAATTATAAAATATTAATAAGTTTGAGCTGCGAAAATATTCCTAAAGGCATAGGCATAAAGGTTAGGTTTATACAGATTCTTATATTTATAGTGGTGTAGGTGAGCCCCGGACTGCATCTTAAGGGTTTGGAATACTCGCCTAAATCCTCGTCATTTTGAGCCACAGTCAAATGACATCAACTCTGATGTGGCACTCTCCACATCCACATCACACCAGCAGAAGGACTTTGGACGTCACAAACTAACGTGGACACGTCCCTGACGCATACTTCCGAGGGAGAGCGTGGTCACTTCCTGCGACCAATTATGCGTGTCAGGGCTGATCTGAACGGAAAACGTCGGGAAGCCACTGAGGTACTGGAGCTCACTAGATTTATGTAGCTTAATGGATTTATTTTTCATGAGAGCTATAGAAATCAACGATTTCTTTCAAATGTTCACTATCTTTTAACAATGACAAATCTTTGTACTTTTTGTTATGAATATATATATTAAATAAGAATGTATCAAAGAGATAGAGAAAGAGGAAGAATTCTGGATCCTAAAATAGAAAATGTTAATTCTATATATGAATACATACTAGAATAGATATTATAGATTCCGAAGAAAATTTCAATATTTTACTATATTCCTTCAGAGCTGCTTTTTGCACCAATATAATTGCAGCGGTCCCGCTGCAAAACGTAAACAAACACCAGAAACGTAAGCAAACACCAAAAAAGGTAAACAAAGACATGTGTGATTAGGCAGAGACGCTACTCAACAAGCTTCTTGAAAGAAAGAAAGCGTTGAGCGATTCATATACAAACGAATCATTCAACGTATGCGCAGTTACTTAGATTGGATTCAAACAAATGGACCTCCAGTGTTCTCAAAACCCAGACGATTACCACCAGATTAACTAAAAGCTACGAAAAAAGAGTTTGAATTCCTGGTAGCTTCTGGAGTCTGTCAACCGTCTAAAAGCTGTTGGACAAGCCCACTCCACATGGTGCCAAAGAAAAATGGGGACTGTGGTGATTTTCGTCGACTTAATAGTGTCACCGTTCTCGACAGATACCCTGTACCCCTTATTCAAGACTGTTTTCAAATGTTGGAAGGAAAAACAGTATTTTCTACCTCAGATCTTGAAAATGTACATTATCATATCCCTGTTCGCAAAGATGATGATCCAAAAACTGCAGTAACAACTCCGTTTGGACTTTTCAAGTTCTTACTCATGCCATTCGGCTTGTCTAATGCTGCAGCAACATTCCAATGATTCATCCACAAAGTTTTGAATGAATTCGACTTTTGTGTGCCTTACGTTGATGATGTGCTGGTTGCGTCAAAGGATGACGAGGAATACTTATCACATTTGAAACGGATCTTCCAGAGATTGTCGAAATATGGAGTGACCCTAAATGAGAATAAATAAGTTTTAGGACATGCTTCAGTAGAATTTCTGGGACATTGTGCGACTGCTAAAGGAATCACTCCCCTTCCTGAAAAAGTAGCTGCAATTACAAATTTTCCAAAACCTATTACGGTTAAAGAATTACGTCGTTTCCTGGCCATTATAAATTTCTATCGAAGATTTATATCTCGAGCTGCACAAACTCACAAGCAGTACTTAATGAATACCTATGGGGTGCCAAAAAGAACGACAAATCAACAATAAACTCGACAATTGAGGCAGAAACTGCCTTTGAAAAGTGTAAGCAAGACTTGGAAGAAGCAGCAACTCTTCATCATCTGGTGTTAAATGCACCGTTGGCAATTGTTGTGGACGCTTCAGATACAGCTGTGGGGGCCGCCTTGCATCAACAGATCGACAAAGAGTGGCAATCACTTGGATTTTATTCTAAAAAGCTCTCACCAACCCAACGTAGTTGCAGTGCTTACGATAGAGAGCTCTTAACTGCATACATGATAGTGAAATACTTCCGACATATGGTGGAGGGTCGCCCATTTACCATATTTACGGACCACAAGCCCCTCATATTCGCATTCAGACAGAAAGAGGACAAATGCTCGCCAAAGCAACTACGCCACTTGGATTATATCAGTGAGTTTTCCGCCGATATTCAGTATGTGAAGGGAATTGACAATGTGGTTGCAGACACCCTCTCCCGGATAGACATTGCAACGATAGAAACACCATCAAACACTGACTTCCAGGAAATTGCTAATAACCAAAAAAGTGATAAAGAACTATCAGAATTATTGTTACATCCTGATAAATCCTCCCTATTGCTTCAATCTTTTGCAATAGGTGATCCTGAAGTTGAGCTGTTTTGTGACACATCCACCAACCACATTCGATCATTCGTGCCTGAAGTGGATAGAAAAATGATATTCCACAGTCTGCATTCTATCTCACACCCGGGGATTAAAGCTACTGTCAGGCTAGTTAAGGAGAAATATGTCTGGCTGGGAGTGAAGGCGGATGTAAGAGCATGGGCTCAGCAATGCCTGGCCTGTTAACTTTCAAAGATCGTACGTCATACCCAAAGCAGACTTGGAATTTTCATTCAATCCAACTCCAGATTCGATCATGTACATATTGATATAGTCGGCCCACTACCTCCATCTGAAAGTTGTCAATACTGCCTCACATGCGTCGACCGTTTTTCAAAGTAGCCAGAAGCCTACCCTATGGTGGACATCACAGCGAAGTCAGTGGCTTCAACCTTCTACGCCGGATGTATTGCAAGATTCGGACCACCTCTACGGATTACAACGGACCAGGGCACGCAATATGAAGCTTCACTTTTCGATGCCCTGACCAAATTCTTGGGTACTGCTCGACATCGCACAAGTCGTAACCATCCAGCCGGCAATGGTCAAGTAGAAAGATTCCACAGACAACTAAAGGCAGCCATCAGAGCTCACGGCACCATTCAATGGACCTCAACTCTCCCTACCATCCTGCTGGGGTTCAGAGCTGCATGGAAGGAAGACCTGCAAGCAACTGCAGCGGAGATGCTATACGGAACGATTATCCGGCTATCTGGAGAGTTTCAAAGTCCATCATCTGAAACAGCGGATCCAGCCACCTTCGTTGGAAAGCTGAGGGACACCATGCTAAAATTGCTACCATCCAACCCACGATGACAGGAGCATCGAACAGTATTTCAACAAGTATTTGTCAACAAAGATCTTTCAAACTGCTCTCATGTGTTCCTGCGGACAGACACGTTAAAAAAGTGTCTACAACCACCCTATGAGGGCCCACTCCAGGTCATTGAAAGAGAAGTCTTCAAACTGCTCATTCGCGGACGGGAAAGTACGGTAAATATAGACCGTGTTAAACCCGCCTACATTGCAAAAGATGAAGATTACCCTGCGCCCCACACCGAGCAAGAGACGGAAGCGACAAAAGAGGAAACAACATCTACATCTCCAAGTGTCATTCCAACTACCACAGTTACACACGCAGGTCGCCGTGTGCATTTCAACAGGCGGTACCTGTAACTACTGGAAAAAATCTCGCTATCGCTGGTGGGGGGGGGGCTACTGTAGCGGTCCCGCTGCAAAACGTAAACAAGCATCAGAAACGTAAGGAAACACCAAAAAAGGTAAACAACGCGGATGGATACAAGACACGCGGCGTAGGGATAAACTTTCGTACCAGATTTGTGTGATTAGACAGAGACGCTACTCAGGCAGTCTGACCTCAGCCGTGGAAATGAACGATAGCAGCGGAACGCTCGCTGCTGCATTTGTGAATATTCATCGAAACTTATTAATTTTATAATCTCCTTTTTATGGGTTAATATGTTTCATTTAAACTAATTGTAATTAATAATTATTACTAATTAAATAGTTATGTTTGGATTCAATTTTAATTGTTTTTATTTATCAACATTACTATAATAATATTTATTTTAAATTATGTGGAGTCAAATTACATATCAGAAAACATGAAAAATATAAATTTTTTTGCTACCCGTAAATTTATTCGAATATTCATTGCTTAAAAGAATAATTTAACTAATTTACTTAAAACAAAATAATTAGAATCAAGCATTAATGCAAAACAAAGAAATGATTGCAAAGTTAAATTAAAAAAAATATTGAAAACTTTTTGAATTAAAATTCCTAAATATTTTATAAATAAAATCAAAAGCAGAATTAACAATTGTTAAAATGCAATTTGTGATTAAATTATTTTTCAGTTATGGGTGAAAAAGTTTGATTAGCCGTAGAGAAGAGCTTGTTGGACACTAGAAAGCACTTTTTCTGGGCCAGACAGCGACGGGCTTTAGATTTTTTATAGAAGAGTCCAGAGTCACAAGGGAGAGCGATTTAGGCCGTTTGCTGATCTGGAGGGAACAAAGCATCAGGCACTATCAATCCAACACAGTGGAAAGACACAGTTACCGCGGTGACAGAATAATGGTTTGGGCAGGCATCCAATTCAATGGTCACAATGACTGGCATGTGCTCCAAGGAGGAATTGTATTTTGTGTAAGATATCGGATGAGGTCTTTTATCCATATGCCTCTAAAATTAGCAATGATTTCATTCTGATGGATGATAACGCATGACCTAATTGAGGTGTATGATTTCAGGAATATTTTAAAAGTCATTATTTGGTTCGAATGGAATGGCTAGCTAGATCTGCTGAGCTAAATATCATTGAGCATCTATGCGAATATCTCGGAGGAGAACTTAAAGCAGGAGCCAGTCTACTAAGGTCTATAAGACTGTAGGAAAACAGCTTTACCTTATAAAAACAGTTTGTTAAAATTTTCAAAAACTTATTATTCTAATAATATAATCTTATATCAGAATATATTTATGAAAAATAAAACAAATTATGAAAGCAATTTCAGGGAAATATATCACTATTTTTGACAAAATAAAACACCATAATTTTGTCACATGAAAGTATTTTTTAAATATTTCTTTCATAACTATAATACATCTCATTTTATATTTAATTAACTTTCATCATTAAATCACTGTTTATAAATTCATTATATTAAACCACAATAACAATAAATTCTTCATATGAAACTCGATACAAAAAAGCCCCCTTTTTCGCCATTAACGTTCAATATCAGAAGTAAAAATAAATCAAAACAAGTACTCAGTTTTTTCTGAATGAAAACAAACGCTATAATCAACACAGATACAATACATTCTGTTCGTAAATCAAAACAAAATACACACTTACTGTTAGAAAGAAATGCTATCAATTATTCAGAAATCTAAAAACAAAATATATTCATATTTTAAAACATATGCAATAAGCTTCTCAATTAAATCAAGTCAAACTGCTATTTAACGTAAAACACAAATTTCGGTAACACACTTTTATTTGAATCTCCCAAATTTTTTATTTTCCTTCTCAATTTACTTGCTAAAAACTTTATAAAATAACTATGTATGTATTTTAAATACTTTCACTTCAAGAAGAAGAAGACAACTAAGGACGAAAAACAAGGCAGTTACTTATATGTTTTCCATACGTTACAGCAAACTTTCTGAAACTCAACGAAAACTGAATGCTAAATAGAAATGTTTCTTACCACAAGTCTGTAGTCCCATGCAATTCTAATTTATTTTCTCTTCATTTCAGTATGCAAACAGTTCATCAATGATTACTGTGTACATTTCATTAAGTAGAATCGTAACTCATGCTTACCAGCACCGATAAAATATTTCGATACGTTCTCGTGGACGGTGTGTTTAATAATTCGCCCTATTGGCACAATTTTTGCCCATAAATTAGAAGGCAAAAATTGTTTTTAAAGAATAATTAGAGAATTAAAATAATTTTATAAATTATTACAATAGATATTCTGTATTCAAGTAATCAGCAGTACTGAAGGTATGAGACAGAGTGTACTGATAACTGTACGGCACGGCAATATATGAAAAGCGATTAGGTAAGCAGTTGCCAGTTTGTTATCCTTTTCATCATCAATCATGTTATTTTTTAAACTAGTAAATTATTGTTATTGTAATGTAGTAGCTGTTTTAAAATCAGATGTCAGATTTTTGGATTTTGGACAGATAGCTGGATATTTCGCGGACCGGCGTTTGAGAACATTGTAGTAGGGTAGTATATTATTTGCAAGATTGGCAACATAGTTTCTTCAAGTGAATCCGGAACCGGAAGTATTAGTCAATTAGCAACCGCAGTGATAGGCAGCCTGAGTCATAATAAACAAAAATAGTCAATAACAGTTTCCTATTTCTCTTGTCATGTTATATTGATAAAATTATTTCATTTTAAAAATTAAACCTAGATAGAATTTCAGCAAACATGGCTCGATCTTTAGTTCCGAGTTATCAAAAATTAGCTGAAAAGTTAACAATTTTAAATGATCGTGGTATTGGTATGCTTACCAGAATTTATAATATTAAAAAAGTAAGCACAGTTATGAAAAATTTACACTTCAATTCTAATTATTATAAATTTATTCTGATTGTATATACATTTATTTGAGTAATTTGAAGTTCCGCGTTATCAATTTTCTTTATATCTTATGTATATAGTTTCACTTTCAAGTTTAGAGCTTATGATATATTATAAAAAAGTTAGTGAGAAGTATATTTTAAACTCTGTTTTTCCAAGAAGGAGGCGATATTCTAAAAATTTAAGGGGAGAAAAATCAAGAGCAATGAAAGAAAGATATATCAATGAAGAGTAAGCTTTATAAATATTGAAAATTATAATGGTTTGCACCTGTATTAATGTTGAAATGTGAAAAAATCTGATCAGATTCCTACTATCTTTTTGACTTCATTTACAATTATTTTTTCCTGATGTTGAAATTGTAATTTCTAATATGTAGTATTTTATATAATTACTGTTCTGTACCCAAGCATTATAAAGCATTGCTACTTGGGAATCTTACATAATTCATTAAACTATAGCATTGAAATATATTTTAGGCATTGCTGACAAAAAAGAAGAGCTTATGCCTCAGGTATCTTGGTTGTGCTTTTATATAGACCTCAACACATTCCATTCTAGCTATTGTTTATACCTTAGAGTTCTATGAAGAACCTGCTGAAAGAAAAATATATTTCAGGGTGCTCCTTGGCTATTTTTTATCGCCAAGTATGTTTAAAGAAAATAAATAGTGCAGAAAACACTATCGAATGATATAAAATTTTAAAAAACAAATTATATATACTTTTAAATGTAAAAATAAGATGTTATGGTACGTTTCTATTTCAGTATGATAATTACCATAATGGGGAAGTAAAAATTGTAAATTACTGTCATTAATATTACATTTGGATTCATCGTGTTTTGTTTAAAAAGTTTTACGTTTTGAGAAACTACTAAAAAATAATGAAAACATTTTATATTTCAGTTTATAAACTAAGTAATTTTCACTTATCGACAAAATTTATTTAAATGGCAATGATTACTTCTTGTATGAACTGCTTAACCATGACATTGGTGATCAATTGCATAGTATTATGTAACAGTACCTTTTTCTCAATGAAACAAAATTAAATTTTGCTGCTTTTGGTCCTTGGCAATTTGTGACTGTAATGCTCCTTTTAACTGATAGAATAATCACTAAACAATATTTTCACCAATAGTTTAGCATTTAGCTTGTTTACTATTCTTAATTAATCTTTAGCCAATTTTTGCACAAAAAAATTTCATTAGAATATATTATAATTAAAATAAAATATTGAGCTATTAGAATAATCATATCCACATTATATTATTTTCATTTCTCAGTAAGAAACATGCTATTTCTTTCGAATCATAAATGGGCTATAATGGAAAAGTACTGTATTTTTTTAATGAAAAATTTTTTATTACCATATTTAACATCACTCAACTTTGTCCCAAATCAGCAAGAAACTAAGGGACATCCTGAAGTACAGGCCACCGAAATGCTTTTTCTTGATTTAATCTTAATGTATTGCTGGTGCTAGTCTATTTCTGCCTAAGGAAACCTTTTTTATTTTGCTAACATCACTTATTTTTCTGAATGTTTCAATAAAAGTTTTAAATTTAATTTATAAGATTTCTTTGATGGTCCTTATTTTTATGGAACAAAAATACTCTGCTTGCAATGATATTTTTTTAAAGTTAAATTTCTTATAGCTCCTCAATGAAGATCGTTCAATTAGAGAATTATATTTAATTTAGAATAATATATGATGAACTATATTTGTTTGGAATAATCAACGCAAGTGGTACCCAATAATTTTAATAAAAATATGTTGTTTCATTGATAAATTCAATTTTTAATTGATATGTGATGCATGCAATTTTAACCATAGGTAAAATGAATGCGCAACTGTATCTAGTACATCATTCATTAATTTTTTTTTCATTAAAACTTTAATACATAAAAATTATTATGACTGTCTTAACTTCATAAAAGTGAATCACATTTTTATGATTCATATGAAATAAAAGATTGTCAAAATTGACTCAAATCATGTATTCCATTGAATAAGAGTTTGAAAACATCATTTTTAAAGAAAACAGAAGCCAAATTTTATAAATATTTCAAACTGAAAAGCAATATAAAATTATTAATCAAGTCAGTTGCTTAATTTGTTAATTTTTTTCATCATCAGATATACTGTAAATACTTATTTTAGCAGATACAAGTTATAGATTAGATATTTATTTTAGTTATACAATAGATACAATCGACACTCTTATTTTTATGAATTGAAAGGGCTTGCTAAAATAGTCTGTTAAATAGAAAAATTATTTGTTAGATTATTAAGTTATGTCTTTTTTATCAAACTATTTTTACTTTAAAAATAGAGAACTATTAGAAAAAATTATTTAGAATGTGCATAATAAGAAATATATGCAAAATAAGATTCATACTTAAAAACACTTTCATTTTGTTGATAAAAAAATCTGGCAAAGTTAACATTTACTTTTTTCTGTTTGAAAACTACATTTTTAAAAATGTATTTTTTGCATGTTTTTTTACATGCAAAAAAACGCATTTCACTATTTTTTCCTTCAAAAAAAAAAAAAAAAAAGAACCTTTGTCCTATTAGCTATTCAGCTGATTGTTTTGCAGATGGTCTTTGCATTACATCATGTTCAATATCTTTTTCATTCTTTCATTACATTCTCATTAATTTCATCATTTGATATTTTGTGTATATCACAGGTGAGTATATTAAAAAAGTATTCTCTCATGTGTGTGTGTTTGGATTGAAACTTATTTCAGAATGTTGACCTCTGACTAACTCAAAATGCAAGTTATATATTTTTTTTTGAAAAGTTGATTACATCCTTTGCAGTTTTTTAGAACTACATATAGTATTTATTAGAAATAATGTAAAATTACTTGTTCTAAGTTTCTCACTTTTAAAATTTATGAAACTTTTAATATATTTAATATTTGTAAGTGTTTTTGTTTATGCAAATATATTTTTGATTATCTTTTATTGAGTAAAATAATTTCAAAAGTTAATATATAGGAAATATTCATTTTATGTCACTGATGAACTTATATTTTTTTTATTTGTGTACATTTTGTAACATAGATGGTTGCCTCTGTATTTTTTAATGCAAATTAAAACCTCATTTCCTGACCTATCTTCATGGATATGAGTAGGTTTTTAATGCTAATGCTTCTGAAATGTGTTTTACTTATTTTCTTAAAAAATTAAACTAAGAATTTCTGTTCCTGAATTAATATTTCATGTAATAAATTTTTTCTTACAATATAGGCTTGTGGAGATGCTAAAAGTAAACCCAATTTTCTTTCTGAAAAGTGTTTAGCAGAAGCTATAAAACATGTTGTTCGTCGATTTCCAAACATTGATACCCGTGGAAATAGCGTAAGATATACATATTTTATGCAAATTTTAAATTAACTAATTTTGAATTATTACTGGTCCATTTGACTAAATTAGGTACTTAACTTTTCAAGATATAACATAAACATTTATTTTAAGTCAGAATGTAATATTCTTAGTTTTAGAAATATCAGAGCTATATATATATTTTAAATATTTTATTTAAAATATGGGTAGCTTAAAAAATTGATTCTGATAGCTCATATTTTGTATATGATTATAATGTAAATTTTTTATCATGTATATTTATTTATAAATTTAGATATTCAATTATTGTCTTTAAAAATAAGTATGTCACCTTTTATATTAAAAAAAGTAGTTCAGAATCTTATAATTTTTTCCTTAAGATCCTAACAATTTTAAACTAGCAGAGTCATGAATAAAGTGACCATTAATGAATGATTTTAAGATTTTGGTAATTCTTATCTAAAAAGCTTTGTTGCTTAATAATTGTGCCTTGCATTTCAGTGCGGAAAATTAAAAGTAATTAAATTCATATCGCAATTTAATCCTTTTTTAGGGTTTGAGTTTTGAGATTATTTCATAGTTCAAAAGATAAAGATTGTAGATTTTTTAAAAATGAACTGGTGCTTTGTTGAAGGAATTATATTTTCCATTATTCATCTGGAATTCGTAAAATATGCCTTATTCTGTGTAATTGTGTTCCAAAAAATGTATTAGATATAGTTTTCCACAAAGATATAAAGTTATTGACAATAAAAGTAAATATAAAATCTTAGAGAGTTTTGTGGATACAGAAGAAATAATAATTTTGATATAATTCACATTCAATGACTGTAGTGACATTTGTTTTAATTAATAGTGTCATAAAATAGGTTATAGTTTTCCAACATAATAAGAAAAAACAAATAAGATCCAGGTTAAAAATCATAATTAGATTCTTGTATTTCTTTGATATATATTAATTTTTAACTGCAATAAAAATCGTTAAAAATTATTTTTGATAGAAATAAATCATCTAATCAATGTTACTGGAAATTTAGAAAGCTATTCACTATTGTTTATATTGTTATAAATATGTCTTCCATTAGTATTGTTATTTTAGCATTTTTATTAACATATTTAAAAAAATTATTTTAATAATCATAATTAATTCAAATGATTTAATGTTAGTATACCATATAAATGTAAAAATTTTAAATATTGATACACTTAATTATATTCTATTGAGTATAAAAAAATTTCCATTATATTTGAATAACAGAAAATAATATAAATTCATTTTTAAAATAGTGATAGAACTAAATGTAGCTTAAGCAAATATTTTCAAAACATTTTCAGATTTTATCATAAAAAGATTTGATTGCAAATATGATCTTCAAGATTAATAATCAAAACAAGTAATTTTATGATTTATTTATAATTTTTAAAAATAGTTATTTAAAGCAGTACATATTAATGCAATTAAAGTTTTAAATAATACTCCTGAATTAATGTGCATTTCTTATAATAAAATTATGCAGTCATACATGCTTTTATGGGACCTACCATATGAATTTCAAAAATTAAACTATAAGAAATATTTTTATAATTTTTGAGAAAGTTATAAGGATTGTATTAAAAGTATTTACCAAAACTAATTTCATATTAATTTTTGACTGTAAGTTAATCCTTTAAACTAGTAAATTTTATCACATAAAAATTCCTTATATAAGTCGTTGCAATAACTGAAACATGTCATAGATAAATATACTATAATGCTCCAGAAATGTGCTAATTTTATTTACACCTAGTGTGTTTACTAATATATCAACTATTTATCATACATTGTGTAAATGGTAAAGCTGGCTGCTGAATGGTTTGTGCAGAGTCTACTGTCAACTGTAAGTTCCATAAAATTTTTATGCTCTTGTGTTAGTAAAAAAAAAGGATTGTAGAGGAACACACCAAACCGAAAGTAAACACATTAAAAAATCAACTAATATAATATTTAAGAATTTTTTGTTTCAGTTATGATACTCAAATTGTATGATACTTTTATGTGATCTAATGTATTGATTTAAAACATATAATAAATAAATGATTAAAAAATAAAGCTAATCATTTCATTGAAACATTCTAGAATCAATTGAATGCTGTATTTACAATACGTCAAGAAATAATGAAGTCATTATCTCTCTATTACTATACATTTGTGGATCTTTTAGACTTCAAGGTATATTGTTTAATATCAATCATATTTAAGTTAGTGTAAAACTAACTTAAATATGATTAAATCAATTTAATCATATTTAAGTTAGTTTTATTTTTGAACACAAAGTACAAATCTTATTAAAATATAATTTTTTCATTGTATGAAGACATAGTTAAAATGATTTGCTACTTTGTTATTCTCTTTTTTCAGAAGAAAAGATTAAAAATAATTAAGTATTTTCTAAATGTTAAAAAGTAATAACAAAGTTGAACTTTTGTTCAAGTATTTTTAACTGTTACTATAGTGTTTCTACTAGTACAGTTAGTGAATCAATAAGTAGTACAATTTTTTATTAATGACATGTATCTGTTTTGAGCAAATTAAATTCTGTGACAAATGATCCCAGATAATTTACCTTAACTATAACAATTTTTTGACTCAGTGTTAAAAGAAATATTTTAAATAGTTAATGTAATATGCTTTCTTTCATTTTCAATTTATATGAAAGATTTTTAATCATTTGGAATTTTATTCTTTATTATCTCTGAAGTTTTTCTGCAGAATATCTATCACTCTTCTTTCAATTATTAAATTTTCATTGTTTCTATTTGTTTAAATTTTATTCATGTTTGCCAGATTGTGGATTATATGTTAAAACCATGTTTATATTTTAATTTTATATTGTAGAACCATCATTTATTGCTTTAAGGAGAATAAATTAATATAATATTTGAATAATTTATATCAATAGATGATGATTAATATTTCTTGCACAACTCATAAAAATTTGTTTCATATCTTTATAAGTTATGTACATGCATTCAAGATATGACAAAGGAAGAAGTTTTCCATAAATTGTCATAAATTATTGCTTTGACATTTCTACATAGCAGATAGGTTGATAGCTACTGGCCAATATAAAACATTTGAACATTAACATAAATATTGCTTTCTGGGTAGACTTTTCCTTATTATAAACTATATCCACATATTATAAGTGAAATCACTCTGAAAAATTGCTCACCATTACTCTGATGGCTAAAAGGTGCCTATGTTGAGAACCGAAATGTGCACATCTCATTGTCCAATCCTGATTGGTTTCAAACCTGAAGGTTCACACCTTTAACCCTTTCAGGCGCAGTACCCTTTAAAGTTGAAATAGTAACAAAAAAATTTGTAGATCTATTTAGGCCTATATGAGTATACAGTGAAAATTTTGTAAAGATTGGATGAACCATTTCGATTTTGTGGGTGATTCGATTTTGTGGGTGACATGGAACATTGCGCCTCAAAGGTTGTAAAAAGCAAGCATTGCAGTGAAGCCCATATACGCATAAATGTTTTTGCATATGGTTGAAAAAACAATGCATTACACCTCTGTAATAGGTTTACCGTGGTCCAGGGTGCATCATAAGAAGGCCTGCTACTCTACACCATAAAAAAATAAATAAAATAAAGATTTATATACAATCTTTTTATTTATCCAAGTAAGGTTTTAGGGCTGCATAGAGGAGCCTGGTTGAGAGATAAATCATCGCTATCATTTTCACTGACATCCGACACGATATTATCAGACTGAGACTGATCAAGTGATTTAGGAACATATTTCTCTGTATCACTATCACTATCCATGTTCTGATTCACATTAGGAACATATTTCTCTGTATCACTATCACTATCCACATGTTCTGATTTACTAATAGAGGGCAATTTTTGAAGCATTTTTATTGCTTCAGAAGGACTAAGACCTCTACTTGCCTTTCATTTGCAATTAAGTTAAAAAAATTAACTGGAAATTAAAATTTTATTTGCAAAAAGTAAACTAAAAATATATAAATTCAAAAAAAATATATACACAATATTATAAAATGAATAGCAGCGAAAAGAAAAATCTAGAGCATAAAAATAATGCTTTTCTAACTAGAGAGCATTCAAACTAACAGATATAATCCTATACCACACTGAAGCTTCTAATTCACGAGGCCAATAAGGGTTTAGAATTATTATCCATACAAGTAATCCTTCCTTGTACATTCCTTAACATTAGTTTATTACATCTCAAAAGAGAGAAAAACAGTAAAAAAAATTAATACAGCTGTTCCCCTCAACATTGAGTTCAAAGCTAATCGCGCAAAAGAAAAGTGCCGTTGCGGCGCAGTGTTCCAGTAGATGGAACACCTTATTTTATCAGATAATTCTGCATATAATCTATGCGCAAAAAATTTAAAGTACTATTAATCAATAGTTCAAGGTACAGGCTACAAAATAACATAGAAATTTCTTTTTAAGCAATTATTTTTGAATAACAAAAATAATTCGGAAATATTCATTCAAAATAAAGGGATTTAAGTAATCTGCTATAATTAAAAATTATTTATCGTCTTATGTAGTGCTGCCATCTATTATCAAAAGAGAGAGTTCATAGAACATTTTAAGCCAAATTTCATCTTTTTATCATAAAATGCTACGATTTGGTAAGAATTTAAAGTTTGGTGTTCCATTACCTGAAACACTAAACTGCAAAGGGTTGAGGTGCATTTCCAGTACTAAGTCAGGTGAACTCTATTAATGAATTCCTTATGAAATTACTAAAATTATTTCAAACCAAGGATTTATTTCAAAGGACTTAGAAAGCAACATACAAAAATGTCATTTTTGAATAAACTAGAATAGAAGAAAATGTACGTATATTGCTTCACAATTGTTAATACTTCTTGCATTACACGAGTTTTAACATTTTTCCAATCGAAATTTCCTTTGCAACTTTTTTAAATGCTTATCATCTTACTAAATATTAATCACATTATTATTGAAAGAAATTACATCCTTTTATTTATTTTTATCTAAAAATCTTTAGTTATTTGTAAATTTTTTTTATAATTATTTAAATCATAAGTCTCTCCTTAAGTAAATTGATTTTAGAAAAAAAAATTCTATAAATAGAATACTTTTTATAAAATTTTTTCTTATGAATATTTACCAATGTATTTCAGGATCATGTTTCAGAGTTATTGACAACTATGGATGCTTGCCAACTGCAGCTAGATATTGTGAGTATTATATTTTTGAATAAATGTGTAACATTTTTATGCATTTATTCTTTTGCATAATGAGCCAATCATTCTTGTCATTTATTTATTGTTGTTTTCTTTACCAATATTAGACTACAAATTTCGACTTAACTAAGAATTATTTGGACCTCATTGTGACGTACATGTCACTCATGATATTGTTGTCTCGTGTTGAAGATACAAGAGTTGTTTTGGGTTTGTTCAATGCAGCCCATGAGATGACACATGGCCACAGGTGAGAGCTCTCCATCTCTATTATAAATTGCTATTAGTTAGAAAAGTTTATTATGCTGTCACTTGAGGAACTTAATTTTAGGAATGATAATATTCAGTTTGTTAAATGTAGAAAATTTATTACAGTAGGAGAATGTTAACTTTATATCCTGTAAAGAATAAACTATGTTTCAGTTTTTCTTTTCCTTTTTTAAAATTGGTTACTTGACATTTTGTTAGAGGATGGGTTATGAGGTAGACATAAAGTTGAGGCTCTTTTTGCCAATAGTTTGGTTTGTAAAAAAAAACCAATTGTTTGGTTTGTGCTGTAATGACTAAGAAGCCATCAAAGGGTTACCTCACTACTGGCCCATAGAAATGAGCTAATGCTCTATTTACATGAATTGTTTCTAAATGTAAACTTAGTCAGTGATTATATTAAATGCAGCAGTTGAATGAATAATGAATGTGAAACGTTTCATTGGTTTATTTCTCCCTCACCAGTAATTGTTTTGCTGGAAAAGGGCTAATTAGACCAATTAATAAAGAGAAAATATTTGGCGAGAAAGATAATTCAAAACTTCAATTAATTTTATATGAGAATTGAATATCATAAAAGATGCAAAAATGTCATCTTCAAATTTGTATGAACCACTGAGAGATTTCTTAACATTAAAATTTTAGAATATAATCCAAAACCAGATAGGCCAGACCTAATTGATTATTCAGAAAAGTTTATTTCTTCTTTTCTTTGTGGTTTTTATTTCCGAAAGTGAGAACACACATTCATTAATTTTCAGTGAAAAAAATTGAAGATATTAAATTTATTTAACAAGTAACTTTAAAATTTTGACATTTGATTCTTTATATTAAATAATTAAAACTATAAAATACTGAATATTTTTATAATTAATTTTTATTTGTGCAGAATTTGATTTTTAAAAAGTTTTGTTCTCTTTTCACTAATAACTAGAAATAAATCAAGAATTATGTCTGTATTTTATTGTGTACAGAAATATTGTGGCAGCAATTTTAATTTCGGTAAAATTTAAAGACGAGATCACATTTTAAAATTGTTATTTCAATAAATTGTTTATAATTACATTATTTTGTTCTTAAATATTTTATCTTTTAACAAATTTTTTGAATGAAAAGATATTAGTTGTAGAAATGAGTAAATCTATCTCTAACTTATCTTAGATGCATTGATGTATAGACTAAGTACCTGCTTCTTGTATTATTCTGATGCATTTCATTTTAAGTTATTGCCATGTAATTTATTGTAATTAAAGTGCATGAAAGTTACCAGAAAAAAATTAAAAAAATCCATATTAATGATTTAAGATTGGTTATATTTTTGTTTACTGTCTTAATTATTTGTTTATTTTTTGTAGTGATACTAGTTTTCCAAGGCTTGGTCAACTGATAATTGATTATGATCAACCTCTTAAACGTTTATCAGAAGAATTCATCCCTCATTCTAAGGTAAATATTTTTCTTGTAGTCATTTAAATATTGTTTTTTGCTTTTTTTCTTTTGAAAATTGACATTAAATTACAGTATGTAATACATTTTTATATGCTTTATAGTATGACAGAATATATATATATATATATATATATATATATATATATATATATATATATATATACATATATTTGTGTGTTTTTAACAAACTAATCATGTATAAAGTATAAAATATTTACTTTTTTGTCGGTATAGAACTGGGATTCAAAAATTTTATTTTTAGTGGTGTTTAGCTTGCAAAGAAATTTTATCACTCATATGTATATCCCACTTAGTAATAAAGCTGAATGGTCTAATTTCATAATCTGTTTCTATAATAACAAAAAATTTATAATCCATCCTTATCTTACTTTGTACTTCAATTACTTTGAACTATTTTATTTTAAAAAATGAAATTTCTTGCTATGTTTATCTGTATAATTTTTGGATCTTATTATATTTTTACTTTTTTCAAATTATTTTATGCTTCATTAGACACATTCATTATGTTCAAAATATGTAAATTGTTTATATAATTACAGATATTTTAAAACATCTATATTAAAAATACTTAACATTTAAGAATATGATTTTCAAATTTCAAATAAGTTACTTGTAGAAAATTATTATTCATAAAAAATTAATTTAAAAATTGGAATTGAAAATTATCCAAAGTCTGAAAAATAAACAGTGTCTCAATCATATTAGGGAAAATGTTCAAAAAACTAAAAAGTTTGAACAATTATCTTATTTAGTATTCATACCTTATTGTTAGCTAAATGCATGTAATAAATTACTAGCAAATAAAATTTTAAAATCACATTCAAGTAGCCTGGAAAAAACTTAAATTTGGAAAATGCATCCAAAAAGGTTTTTGTTACTAAAAACTGTCAGAACTATTCTTTCCATATTATGTATGTAGCATTCTTAGTAAAAACTATTTATACTATTCTGAGCTACTAATTACATGATTATGAGTGGTATGATTTAAATATTGTAACCACATATTGTTATTTTTATTAAAAGGAAGTTTTATAATATGTTTCATAGTTCTCTAAAATTTTCACACTTAAAACTGTTTGAAGTGAAAATAAATGTGTAATTTATATTAATTTATTAATACTTATAATTATACCAACATATTAATTTCTGAGATATATGTGTAATAGTTTAAAATTTAAATAAATAATAATGAGTTGAAATGTGCATAGGATAATGATTAAAACAAATGTATTTTTGTACTATTGTATTGGTTTAAAGTTATGGTATTAAAGTAATTCAAATGAATAACTTAAATATTTCACATGGGCTATTTTTGTGTGCTTATAATAAAATATAAAAGTGGCCAATGTGAACTATTTAAGTAATTCATTTGAGTTTTAAGTATTCATTTAAATGGTTAAGTATTCCCACTTTTGTGTGCTTATTCATTTTATGCTTGTTCACCTTTGAACTAAGTTTTGTTTTTTAATAATTAATTGTTTGTAAATTTCCTATCATTTTTATTATATGTTTTTTATGATTAAGGACATATGATTTTACTTAGAACTTTTGAATATTTTATATTTTAAAAAAGACTGCAAGTTCTAATAATAATATAAAATATTGATTATTCCCAGTATTTATATATATATATATATATATATATATATATATATATATATATATATATATATATATATATATATATATATATATATATGTGTGTGTGTGTGTGTATGTGGGGGGGGGGGGATATATATATATATATATATTCATTATATATAATAAAGCATAATGAATATATAAATATACAAATGGTAATATAATTAAGCTATTACACTGAGACATATTTAATTTCGATATTTAATAATTATATCTCTTGAAATGATAAATAACAGGAAAAAAAAGAGTAATATTTTTAAAGATTTCGAAAATATTATCAGATTTATTTTAATACATTTTTATGTAAAATATTCTATTTGAAATGTTCATGTAGTGAACCATACCAACAAAATAATAAATTTTTTGTTTATTACTTTAACAAATAATAGAATTATCTATATATAAAATTTTTATATAATATTTATCATATATGACTAAAATTACTTTTTATGTGTTACATTTATTTGCAGCTTTTGTTTCAAGCATTAATGTCACTTCAACAAGTTTACCATCGAAGAAATTTAAAAGTTGAAGATTGGAGAAAAAGTCAAATGTTGAGTTTAGTTGCAACTCCTTCGCAAATGTTGAATCCAGCACAAACTGAAACAGTTGAGTTTATCTTATATCACTTATAATTTTTTACACAAGTTAAAGCTCATACAAACAATTATAATTTGTGAACACTTATTAAATGTTTTAAGTTCAATATGAATTATTTTCAGTTATAATGTTTCTTCAGCATTTGCATTTTGTAAAATTTTCAATTTGTTTTTAAATCATATAATTTAATTTTAACTATTAATTCAATTCATTTGTATATCAGAAGTAAAATTCCCACAAATTGATGACATTTTCCTCTATTTAACTGGTAAAGTATGTTTTTTAATAAACAATTGAAATATAATAATGATATATATCATGAGTTATGGAATAAATAAATATTAAAAGTAAAATACATAAAAAAGAAATAGTAAGCAAGAAAGTTTAGTATAGGAATAAAATATTACTTATTATCAATTTCTTTTTATTTATAATTAATTATTTTCAATTTGTTAATTAATATGAAATTAATATAGATTCACTTTGCACTAAATGTTTTTCTGTTAGTATATTTCAATTGTTTAAATTAAATGTCTGCTATTTCTTATCTTTTATCCATTAATAAATTTGTTTTGTTCAATGTTTGAACTGAGTATTTTATTTTCCTTTCTAAATTTTTTAGATTATATATATTTATATACCTTCAGTTAGTTTTCTTTTTTTATAAAATTCTTTTGTTTTCATTATAATCTTTAAGTGAATATTGAACCTTAAGTTTGTGAACTTTCTTCATTATAAAATTTCATTGTTTCATTAATGATTAAATTTATATTGTGTTCAACAATGTTAATAAAGTATGTTTCTCACTCTTAGTGATATTTCTGTCTTTCAATATCACTATTTTCTGGATTATAAACTTTTTTAAAAGGATTAAAATTATCCATAGTATTAAGGGTGAAGAAAAGAGGTATCTTGATCTTATTTAATATTTAAAAAATGTGTGTATTTCCTATTTCTTAAAGTAATTGAAAATCCTTGACAATTTAATTTTTAACCATTTTATTTGTGATTATAAATACTCATACTAAATTTTGGTTAAAAAAATGGTTGTATCATCTCATAAAAACATAATCTGTTTTTCTTAACTATATTTTCATAATTTTGATTATAATTTTATTAAATTCAGTTAATTTTATGTTTGAATCATTTTGAGAAAAAGATGAGAAATAGTTGCTGACAGTTGCATTTTATTAAAGGTTGTTATGTTTAATTTACATTTAAAAGCTTATTTAGTTTATGCTTTCGCTTGAATTTGGCTCTATTTTCATTAATTTGGATTGATGTACCTCTTAACATTCAATGCATTATATTTTGTGTTCATTAGTTTTAATTTATATTTTTTTATTAAATGATTTTTTATATTTCATTAAATTATTTAAAGCAACCTAATATAATTTACGAGCACAAAACTAAAATTTCTCATATTTTAAATTTTCTTTTGTTTTATAACATATTTTAATTCATATTATAAAGTAAAATTAAAAGAAAATTAGTTGATGTAATTTTGTGGTCAAATTAGAATGTCTTTTAAATTGCAATTTTTATTTCAGATTCCTTGTGAATATTTATCTCTAGATGTAATGGAACGATGGATCATATGTAAGTAATTTACTATAGTTTTGTGTTTTAATTACATTTAACAAAAATTGTTAGTGAAAACATTTGTCTTTTTTAGTTTCATTCACTTTAATTCATCAGTATTTAAGTCAACCTCCTGCTCAAGAATTATTTACAAGTGCACTTCATGGTGGATGGGTGCATACATTATTTCGTGATGAAGTTCTTCAAACACATTTATACATTCAACAATTTTTTGAAAGTATCAAAGGGTAAGTATGCTTGTATCTTTTAATTTAGCTAGGTTAAAAACCTTTTTAAAATTTTCCGGATGACTGGTACAAAGCTTTCACTTTGTATCCTAATGATTGAAATGTTATGAGCATTACAATTATCTTTAAATGCACATAAATTAGAATTAAATATGGTGAATATAAAAAAATATTGCTATAAAAATGAAATGCCACCATTATCATCAAGTCTTTTCTTTACATCAAAAATATTAAAGATGTATATTTTCTTTTGAAAAATAATTTTTTTTATTATATTTGTAAAAGAATTTTTTTATTATATTGTGTTTCAAGATATTTAAATTTTGTGAAATTTTTTTATTTAATGGTATTTTGTTTATCTCTTTAGGCTTGTTGAAGTAGATTGATATATTTAAACTCCTTTATAGCTGTGAAAATTCTGAGATTATATTAATTTGTGAGCTTACATATTTTGTTTCAAATAATTTGTTTTAATGTTTATTCCTCAAAATGTATTTCTGAAAATATGGTTTTCAGTATTTCAAAAATATTGCCCTTTAAAAATATTAAGGAAATAAAAACATTATGAAACGTTTATAGTTTTTGTAATATTTTTCAAATATTCAAAATGAAGTCTTTTTAATAAATTACAATTATTTATTTTATTTTACAAATATCAAACATTAGGTCTTAAGCCATTAGTTCACAGGCTCTCCAGTACTGCTTAACAATGTTCTCATATTAAGAAAGTTAGTACAATTCTTTAAATGTTAAAAAATCATTGATTGATTAGAGTGGCTGAAAACATAGTTTGGGTAATCCACCATTCTAATTCTGTAGAGATGGTCTTGTAAGCAGTAGTGTTCAATCAGTCCTATGAATAGAGCCACCACAGTCATTCTTTGAAAACTTTGAACAATTCTCTTCACCCTTAAAATCTTTCATCTGTTATTCCTTGTGTGTTGAATTATATCTTGATTAAGATTTTTTCTAAGGGTCAAGTTAATAAACAGTTATTTGTGTGACAAGAAAGAAGACAATTTATATGTTTTTCTATCAAAGCTGCTTTTTTACCCAATGCATCAGCTTTTTTATTGCTCATAATTCCACAATGGGAAGGAATCCATTGGAATGCAAGTCCATGTACTAGTGTCTTAAGCAAGAGTCTACACTTAAATATTTTTAGGAACTTAGTTTTGTTATTGAAAAGGGAATGAAGCACATTTTTAAAATCTCACAATAGACTGCTCTTACAAAAGAGTGGTGACGAATCGGTAGTTGTTGAATAACGACAGCAATAGCTGCTATTTAACCAAATTACAACTATTTAGACAAGAGAAGTTGTATTTTCTGATACTTCATATATTTCAAATTTTTTATCATGTCTTTCAAATTACACTGTATGGCAATAAATGTTCTATGAATTGTAACAATGTTTGGTTTTATAAATAATATCATGTGTGCATTACCTGTTATATTTATATTTTTAACCTGCAATATTGTTAAGATTTAGCAAAAGAATAAGAACTGTTTTATTTACAATTTTTTAAAATTGCAAATACAAAGGGCATTTAAATAATGACAACTTTTGTTATAAAATGAAAAGCATTATATTTGTTGGAAAAAAATTCCATTGCTTACATGAAACTTCTTTATGTAATCGTGTACTACTTTTAAGCTTATTTGTTGCATATGGCCACCAACTTCTGAATTCCCATGTCTCTCTTCTGCCTCAAATTTGAATAACGTTAAATCTCATTGCCAACTTATTATCACTTCCTAAGCATATATTGCTCAGAAATTGTTTTAGTTTAGGAAATTGTAAAGTTGAAATTAATTGAAACAAAGTTAAAATTATCAAAAGTTTCCTTTTGAAATAATCTGACTATTTTTGAAATAGCAACAATGTAAGGATGGGCAGAAGTTTTGAAAAACTCAGTTCCCCAACATTTACCACAGTTTGTTTGGCTCACAAAAGAAGTAGAATCTCACAAAGGATTCACTTAGAGTTCGATTAAGATAAAATTTGCCTCAATCATATTGGTTTTGATGTGAAATGCAATAGCTTTCTTATGAATGGACAACAAATGGGCATAACATAAAACTTATAATCAGATACTACAATTCTTTGAATGTAGGAAATATTATATAGAAGTAAAGGAATCTTTTTTTTATGTATCAGTATCATATTTTACTTTTAAATATTGGCTTTTCTTTACATGTATATAAAATTAGGATGATATTTATTTTTTGGAAATTGTTTGCATATAATTTTATTTTTAAAATGTTATATTCTTTGGTTTTAGTATTATTAAACACAAGAATCTATAATTTTTTAAAAACTTAAAACAACATCAAAAAGAAATTCCGCAAAAATTTCCTAATTTTTCAGACAGAAAGGTAAATTTTAAAATTACATGATACAGAATTAAAAAACACATGTTTAAGATAAATTTTTACATTAAATATTTCTCCCAATGGGATTGCAAATATAATGAAATATATTTATAAATTCATTATTAAAATAGACATATAATTTTTTCATTTGATTTTAAGTTACTAAGTCATGATGTTTAATAACTATTCATCATAGGTAACAAATATTGAATTGAAAAGAAAAATAATTAATGCAATATTTATAGTATTGGGCAAAATATTGAGAGGAAAATTGCCAAGTTAAACAAAAATGTTCGTCAGATCAAAACTCTAATCCACAAAAATGTTAAAATTTTGATTTAAAAAATAGAGCTAAGAGTGAAGTTTTTTGTTTGGAAAAAATTGTTATGATTGTGAGAGTTTTTTTATCCTGCTCAAAATAAATTAAGCTTTTTTATTTTTGCATAAAGTACATGTTTGAAGAGTACAAATGTGCAAATCCAGAAAATAAAAGAATTTACATTCTGCTCTAGTACTGTCTTAACCATATTATAAAATAAATTCTTATATTTCATAATTTTATGTGGCTTAATAATTTTGAGTTACTATGCATTTTTGGAAATTTAATTTTATAAAATTGTTAAAAACCCATGTATTTATTATATTGCTATTTACATAATTTATTTAAAATTTTTCTGAAAACTAAAAATTTTTCTGAAAGCTAAACTAAACTTGAAAATTTTTTATTAGACTAATTAGTTTTGTATGTATCTTTTAATAATAATAATCTTGTTTTCAGTTACAACAAAAGAGTATCCGAAATAAAAGAATGTTTCAACTATGCAGTTCAGAATGCGTAAGTGTATAAACTTTGTAAATAATGATTTGTGTTGGATTTTTTTTATTTGAACCATTAAATAGTTTTCATATTAAGTATATATATTGAGTAAAATTTGTAAAAGCCTTCTAAATTGTTTAGAAATTTTTGTTTTTTCTTTATCAACCATAATTGCTTTATAAATTTTGTTAATGATTTTATAATTCAGTTTCTCATGTAGTTAAAATGAAAATTTTTGTTAAAGTTTTTATTTATAAATATTAGGCATATGCCTTCATGCTTTTTAACAAATCTATTATTTTAAAGAAATTGCAAGTGAGTTTTTATGAGAAATTTTAAGTTTTCTTATGGTGATAGTTGAATTTTCATTTTTGTGAAATTTATATAAAATAATAGTTAATATTGAGAAATTTCAGTAAATATATTATTTTATCATCATCAATTAAATAATATAAAAACCTACATTATTCATAAACATTCTGTATGTATTAAGATGAGTTAAAATCAGAAAATTTTAAATTACATGCATTTTATCTTGATGAAATTTTAACTGTTATAATATTTAGCTTGTGAAACAGATTAAAACTTAAAAAGTAACTAACTGTGCATTCAGGAAAATTATAATAGATGAAAATGTAGCTAAATAAAACTCACTTTAAAATCAATTTTAAGTATTTTTACCTAAGAATTAATGCAAAGTAAAATTATGAATCAATTATTTAAAATATTAACTTAAAAATATTTACATTTTTGACGATGTTCTTAGAAATATTTTAAAGTAAAAAAATAACATCTGTTGAAAAATTAAAAAAAATGTTTTTTCAAGATTTTTATCATGTACATTGTGTAATTTTTTAAAACTTACTCTTTAATTTACTAAGTTGACACATAAGCTGGGATTTTTATTATGTAACATTTGTTAGGAACATTAAGCCTAAAGAATTTTTAATGTAAATCCTTTTAATATGACAATCTTTTACTGTGCCATAAACACTCAAATGAATTTTTTCTCCCTTTAACTTAACTCTCACAATCGCACTGACTGTATAACTGCAGAAGAATGCTTAACCTTAGTTGTTCTTGCAATCAAACCACGTGGCTCCTGCTCTACAATGACTGCATATGTGTATCACATGAAGCCCTCAAAAACATCAATGAATTTGTATTCTATCTTGACTACAACCTTATTTTTCTAAATATGTATGGATGCACAATGTATCATTAAAGAATAAAAAGTTGTGATGAAATTGATTGTATTATTATGTACCATTGGCAATCCATATAATTACTTCTAAAAATGAATATTGATATCTGAATCAACTGTCTTTCTTTATTCCTCAAATTATTTATGTTTCTAATTTCTATTAAATTTGTAATTTTCACCTTATTGCATGCATTTGTATATCCTTTTGCATCTTTTCTTTTCTTTGAGCAAGGTGTCTTTTAGTCTATGTTATGAAGATACCTTAATAAATGTAAAAATTTCTTATATTCAAAATATTTTTTAATTTTATGGATTTTATTTTTATTGGTACATGGTTTAGTATGCAAAACGCTAAACATTTTATATTTCTTTAGCAATTGAAAGATATCTGTATTTAAAGATTTTTATGAACCGATAATTTTATCATCATATACTTAATAATGTTCACTGTATAAAATCAGATATTAATGACAAAAGATAGGTTATTTTATTTTTGTAAATCATTTGCTTTGAATAATTTCAAAAATAATCACATAATTGATTTTGTGTCTATCCCAATCTGTATTTCTTTTGATGTAAATAATTCAATTAACATAGGTGCCTAGTTCATAGGGAGAGGAGGAAATTCCTTAGGTCAGCATTGAAAGAGTTAGGTCTCATTTTGGCTGATCAACCAGGCTTATTAGGCCCAAAGGCAAGTTTTATTTTGATGTATTTATTTTAAAAGAGTATGTTAATGGTATTTAATGCTATATTTCATTTGCTTTATTTCTTGGTAATTATATTTTATCACATTTATATTTAATGAGACTTTTTTTTTAATCTAACTTAATATAATTTAATCTAATTTTTTTTATTTATTCACTCATGAAAAATTCTTTTATAATTTCTGTTCTTAATAAAATAATTAATTATAGGTACTTTTTGTTTTTATGGGTCTTTCTTTTTCTCGTGATGAAGTTCATTGGTTATTGAGGCATTGTGAAAATCTCCCACAAAGGCAGGGTAGGACACGTCCTCCAGCTGAAGATCTTGTGGACAGGCAACTGCCTGAATTATTGTTCCATATGGAAGAGCTGAGAGGTATATTAAAATGTCGTACTGTTTTTTAGTTATCAACAAATCCTATTTTTAATTTCAAAAACTAAATATTTAAAACTTTGATTCCTGGTATTTTTGTTATGAATGAACTTGGAGAATTTTAAATATTCTATTTCTTTAGAAGCTCTGAGTATTTTATTTCACTTTTGTTGTCAAGTATTATTAAACATTTTTCAATCTTAAGGAATAACTGTAAGAAAATCGTGCACATATTTTTTAAACCAGTAAATTATAAGTTTGAATTTAGTTATTTTAATTTGCAATTTTATTGATTTTAAATAATGAATTATTCACAATTTATTAAATTATGTTATTAGTAATAATTGAAAATTTAAAAAATAAATAGAATATAAAGTATAGAAATCTTTAATTACTAATTATATATTATAAAGAGAATTTTTTTTTTTTTGTAATTATCTTAAGCCTTCTTCATTCTTTTCTGTTAGGATCCTCAAATTTTAAAATTTATAAAAAGTAGATATTTTCAAAAAAAAGTTTAAATTTCTTAAAAACTAAATTTTATGTGTTCATATTAATTAGTTTTCATGTTTTATACTTTTATGAGTTATTTTCCAAAAATGAGTTAATTTTTTTAAAACACTGTTATGCACTTTGACATAAAAATGTCTGTAATTTCTCCGCTAAATGTATATACTTATTTACAGTTGGGAGTTAGTAAAATTTGTTTTTAAATTCTTAAAAATGTTTTAAAAAAGCAAAAGTATTTATTGTTATGAAAATTACATTGTTTTAAAAAGAATATCATAAAAATGTTTAATTTCACACTTTGGCCTAACAATGCTTGACTGTAATTGAATTGTGAAGTCTAATGAGCATGGAGTAAAATCGTACACAATATTTGCAAATTAAATTGAAAATATGAAAGCTTCCTACCCAGTTTCTTAAAGTGACTAGTTAGTGATCATAATACAGGCTACACAAATATTTATATATTCATAGAGAGAGAGATATTTTAAAACGAGTGGAAAATTATATATATAGCTTATATTTCTTCTTAAATAACGTCACAATCTTCAATTTTTTTTATTTTGAATTCCATTCACTTATAATTTACTTTGATCCTGTGTGTAATGACTATTGTACAATCAATTTAGGTTAGTAAGGATTATTAAATGATTATTTTAAGTAAATGTATGCTTTTAAAAGTGTATGCTCATATATATTGGAAGCTCTATATATTGTATCAGTGTCATTTCAGTTCTTTTGTACATCAGTTTTCTTAATATCACTTAATAACAATTATTAAATGAAAATTAAACTTTGTTTTTCAAATTGAAGATTTATGAAATTACTTAGAATTGAAAATTCTCATTCAAAAGTAAAATTTGTATAATAACAAATAAAAAAATCTTAGATCAATTATCTATTTTCTAATTGGAATCATCAATTTAAAAATGAAAATAAACAATTTGTAAAATGCTAATCTTTTATGGATTTTAACTTCAAAAAGAGTGATTATAATTTCTAAGCAATTCTTTCAATTTTACAGAAGCAATATCTTATATTATTCAGAAACAGTGTGAATATATAAACTCTACTCAATAATTTATCATAAAATTTGATGTACAACATTTTGTATACTTTAATTTAAACAAATTTTGCTATTTTATATCTGATGTAAATTTTAAAATATTTTTGTTAACAAAAAGCATTGAAAAGATACAGTTATAAAATTAGTATTTTCTAATGAATAATCTTTTTCATAATAGATAAAATATGCAATTGATGATCATTTAAAGAATTAACTAAAAAAATATATTGTATTTTTAACAACATATATCTAGGTGCTTCCTGATAAAATTATTTTATGATTATACATAATTAGTATATTTAAGCAATATATTTTTATAAATAAAAAAATTTCTTTGCTTAAAATCTGTGTAGTTCATTTAATTATTTTTTATTGTTTACATTTTTGTTTATGAATTAACTTATTTTCACAAGAAATACATGTTTTTCAAATGACATTAACTCTATTTTAAATTTCCATAAGCTTTTTCTGTGCTTTGTGTTGATTTTAACTCATATCTTTTAGTAACAAAATATGATTTTTGGTTTAATCTGCAACAAAAATTTCAGTGCAAATGTATGTTCTGTGCACTAGTATGAGAAATAGGAATATTGTATGGTTTCAGTAATTTAAATATTGATAAGTATGAATTTCTTTATTTAAAAATTTTTTTAACATAAATGCACAACTGCTGTGTGCATTTTTATCACCAGTTTTTTTTTTGAAATTTTTATTTATTTATTTTTTTCTTAATGTGTTTTTTTATTATTTTTTCAATATAGATTTTGATTTTTTTCATGCCACATTATTAACTTTAAATATTGTATAAAAATTACGTATTGATTTTCACCACATAAATTTATAATTACATGTCCATTAAAAAATTACAAAAGTTGTTATATATTAATCAATTTCATTGTAATATATTATGAAAAATGAAGAAAAATCATTTTTTTATTATTAAATGCATTTTATAACTTCAATTTCATTTGCTATAGTTATGTACTCAACTGATACACTTTTGTGCTGGATATTCCCAAGCTGGCAAAAGTGCTCAATATGATGTAGTATGGACTAAGCTAATGCCTGAAAGTATCCTGTGAACAAATTACACTATTAATATTGCAAAGAAATTCAATGCTTAGGAGTACAAAGTGAATGATATCTTTTCTGAATGATGTCTGGGGGTTTAGGTAGTCAATGGGACTATCCAAAATTGGAAGAATTCATATGGATGGAACTATCAATATTTGTTGGAATGCATGAGAGACATTAATGGGTATTGGATCAAGAAAAATTCTTATTACCTCATTCATCTTTATATCAGAATTCCCATATCAAACAACTGCATGCGGTTCTTGCGATCCATTAGCTTGAATGAACTTGTGTTAAATTATAGAGTTCAATAATTTATGACACTATTCCATTCTGTTATAATGCCTGCTCTACAGAAACAGTCTAAAATGAGGTTTGTCTGACCATGCTGTGTATTTCCAATCACTGGTAACCCATATGGTTAGCTGTAATTTTTTTTTTCCCCTTTGAGTGTCTCAGAGTTATAATGAAAATATGTATTATATGAAAGGTGTTTCAAAAGGGATTCAAAAGATATCTAATTTTCTGATATATAACTTCTGATACTTATTAGAGAAAACCTATAATATTATGATCAATTTGAAAGGTTTATTTTGATAAATAATATTTTATAATTTACAGCCCTTGTTCGAAAATACAATCAAGTTATACAGCGCTATTATATTCAGTATTTAGCAGGATATGATGCAGTAGCATTAGACCATATGATCCAAGTGAGTACTTTCTGTATGTAAATTTATATAAAGAAGTCTTATGATTGAGAGAATTCCTATAAAATAAATTTGTTTTTATACACTTTTTCCTTTAAATTCATAAGATTCTATTAAAATTGAGAATATTATGCAATAAAATGGTTGTGTATATGTTACAAGTTTCTACTTTTAGCTTGATAAATTAATTTGTATTTATTTTTTAATTATTTGTTTGAACATTCCAGCACTGAAACAGCATTGTTTCAAATAGCAGTGCAATCTTACACCCAATTTTTTCCTTCAGATGAAAAACATTTCAAGGACTTTCTATATAGTGACATATTGAATAGGTTAATGATTAAAAATGAAATTTAAAACAGTAACAGTAATTTAGGAAATGAAAACGGGATTCAGTTAAAATCTTTTTATTTTAAAATGGCATTTTTTAGTTAGAAAAGATTTACAGATTGAAGAAAATATTCGCAATTCTATTTTCAATTTTGTTTTTATACTGACAGATTTGAGTAAAAATATCTGTAGAAATTTATTGCAAAATCCAAAGCAAATGTAATTGGCCCAATGTTTTATATGGAATAAATAGGTGAACTTAGTATAAATTACTACATTTTTGCTTTAAAGCATTTCATTTTTATTTTGAAAAGCAATTTAAACATTGTATTATCTAGTTCTTTTCTTGATTGTAAATAAGGAATGAATATTTCCACATTTATCAAAGCTAAAAAAAAATTGTAATGCATTTTTTTAATTTAAAAACATTGCAGATATTTCTAGCTTTGATAAATTCCTCATATCTTTAATCTTTACATAATGAAATTTTCAAAATAAACTGTTCAAGTTAGATCATGTGATTTCATTATCAGAAGCTTTCATTACATCTTTAATTTTAATTGAAATAACTTTTTTTTATTTACTAGAATTTTCTTATAAGGCAAATTTGCTCTGTGAAAGAAAATTTGTATTTTTAAATTTCTGCCAAATATAAGATTGAATTTTGTTAATGAAATTAATTTCAAACATTGAATGTTTATCATTTAATTTTTCACTATAAGTTTAATCATTATTTCTAAAATCTTTTTCATTATTATTACATAAATACAATATATGAATGACTGAAAAAGAGAAAACAAATAATTTTATTATTATATATCTACTTAAGTTAAAAAATATATTTATTTTATGTTTATAAAATATTTTTCAGATGTTGTTTTTCTGAAATTTCTATTATTATAGATATATATCGTAATATACATAAAAATGCCTAAAATGAATCATTATAATGATTTATTTTAGGCATTTTTTATGACATTGTTTCAGCATTTCTCATTTTATAGCAAGTAAAATATGCACTATTTGTAAAAAGTTATGTATGTGCCTTATGTTAGATAAAAACATTTTTTTAAGTCTTTATTGCACCCATTGAATATCTTAAATTGCAAATTATACTTTCAAAATAAATTACTAAATTTTAAAGCTAAGTATTTAACTTTGTATTATTCATTTATCTTTTCAATCTGAGCAGTGCAAGTAAAAATAATTTTATATTGTAAAATTCAGCAGTTTTTAAAATCTTTTTAATTAAATGCATTTTATATTTACAATATTTTCCCATTTCAATGGAAAAAAATCAGATATAGCAATAATTAGTTAAATGATAATCTCAAAAACATTATACAAATCTTTGAAGATCAAACATTTACAATGAAGTAATGTCCTTTTAATCTTCATAAGACTACTTTTCCAAGAGAAGATTACTAAATTCCAGTCATTGTAGAGAATTAGCATTCTTCAAAGTTTTAAAATTATCCTCTATAAATAAAAGTTTCTCCTTGATAGTTAGTAATACTCATAATATGTGTTTAATAATATAGTTTTTATTTTCAATAAATTAATTTTCACCCGCTTATATAGTTTTTTCCTCCCCAATCATCTTAGTATATTTTATTCTTGTAAATTGCAATAAAAAGCTTAATACAGAATACATTAAAATTTTACTTTTACTTCCTTTTAAAAATTGTGCGTTTATATTTGAAACTATTCCCTTATTTTAAAGAAATAAATTAATTTATTAAAGAGCTATAATTGCTGAAATTGTTAATTCTTATCAAATTTGCTTGAAATAGAAATAATTTTGGACAAATTTTTTAATCTTATAGACTAAAATTATTATCTAAAATTATTTCCATTTCTAAATATATTACATGAATGGCAGTTCATAAAAATACGGAAACAGTCATTGATAAAAAGGAAAGTTTGACTTGGAACCATTTTAATGAGTTACAAGTGGCTACTTTATTTTTAAGTGTATCTCTTTTGATCATTACCCAAAGAAAAATTTATCCTTATGCTGTGACTATTACTAATGTAATGATGCTTGTTTTTTATAATTTACTAATAATGTAAAAATTTACCCTTATACCTTTTAATAATTAATAATGTAATAATTTACCCTAAGGTTAAACATGCTGTGACTATTACTAATGTAATAATGCTTGTTATTATGATAAAGGAAACTAAAATTTTTGATTACAGCAGCCACCTGAAAAGTTTTGAGTTTTATATATATGAATATGAAATAAAATTTTGCTATACATTTATAAAACTCTAGGTACTGATTGGAGACCTTAAAAAAGCCAATAGCAATACAATTATTGTGCATTCTGTCATATAATTAACATGTGTTGAAATGAAACTATTTATCAAAATAATTTCAAAACTTATAATTTTCAAAATTGGTTGTAAATTTTGAATTTTATTTTTCATTATGTTATAAATATTTTTATTTATTTATTTTTTTATAAATGAAAATCTTTCTGTGTAAAAAATGGTTTCATTGCAGTTAAAGTGATGCATTTATAGTTCATCCATTTTGAATTGTTAAGAAGAAAATTTTGTGCTACATTTACCTAGCTGATATAATTATCAACTCTATCAAAGTTCATTGAAATTACACAGATCTTTGAATTGATATAATATTCAATGCAAAGTTCTGTGTAATTTCTATTATTTAGATTCTTAATCCAAAGTATTTAAGCACAATTTTAATGTTTCCTACAGCTTTGTTTACTTTTTATTGTAGAATGTCTCTATTATTCCTGAAGAAGATTCAGTTATTTTATCTTCAATGTGTAGCACAATTTCATCATTATCTATAAAGCAAATTGAAGAGAATGAAATTTTTGACTTCCGAGGATTAAGATTGGACTGGTTTCGGTTGCAGGTAAAAATGTTTTCTATTTACGGTTTATCTTATTTGATAGATGCTTTTGTTTATGTAGATAGAAATTCACAAAAAGATATATGTTTTTTTATTTATTTTATGTATATTAATAAATACTGAAAGTTTTTGTAAACTTAACATTTTGACATTTATGAAAACAATTTAATCCAAAATTTATTATTTAAATGATACATTTTTTTTCTTGTATTTTGATCTTAATCTACTTGAATTGATAGTTTGTTTACTGCAAATTTTCAAGAAATTATAGCTATCAAAATATTTTTAACGATATTTGTGTATATGTAACAAATGTTTAAAATGTTGTTTTTTTTAATTTTGAGATACTATGAAAAAATATAGCTCACGTGATCATAAGTTATTCAAAATATATTAAGTGACTATAAAACATTAAGTATACCACTTTCATAAGAAAAAACTCAGAAATTTGAGATCTATTATATTTTCAATGTTATTGATGGGTTAAGTTAAAGTTCTAAAAGTATAAGTTTTGACATCACTTTGATATCAATACAATAATACAACAATATGTATCGAAATATTTTCTTATTTTAGGTAAAGCATATTTTATATTTTTCTTTTTCATCACAAATAAAATAAATATAGCCTTTAATTTATTTCAAACATTTGAATATCCTTTTTCAATAATTAATTATTTCTGTCTAAATAGCTGTTTTTTGTATGACTGATCTTAAGTAGTTTATTTATGTAAAATACGTATTTGAATATATTTTTTATGTCTTGAAAGATTTATAAATTGAAGAAATTTTGAAACTTATTCATAGAGAAATTATTTAACTTATTAATGTTAATTTTAAAAATACATAATTATGAAGAAAAAATTAATACCTGAACATTTGATTAAATAGTTTTTACAATTTTAAATAAAAAATTTATTTTATTTAATTTAAATATTTATTAACATATAAATATTTTTAACAACTTTAACATAAAGTAAAATATTTATATAAATACATAAATTTATATATTTATGTAAATATTTGATTTTATGTTAAAGTTGTCATTATATAGATAATTTTAGTATCAGGTAAAATTTTCTTTGCATCATACAAGTGTAAGCATTTTTCCTGATCTTTTTTATTTCTATTGATGTAAAAATCAATAATAGTTTGATTTTTCATTTATTGATAATATATCCTGTAATTAAGTAATGAAAATTTAATTATCTTTCTATAGATTGATGACAATTTTTTTAAATCTGTATATCTGAGTATAAGTATCTTTTAGAATTAAGGAACAGTTATTTTTTTAAATGTATTGATAAGTTATTGTGTAATATTTCTTTATCATAGAAAGTTTTCTTAAAAGTCATTCTATTTTAAAATCATATATGTATTATAACTTTTATATTAAAAAAATTATTTTTAAGAAAAAAATCATATTTTTGTTGGAATTTAGGCTTATAGTAGTGTGTCAAAGTATCCATTAAATTTGCATGAGCATAGAGAATTAGCATATTTGATGAACACTATTGTCTTTCATTCTAAATGTGTTGATTACCTTGATGAATTGCTTGTGGAAACATCAGATTTATCTTTGTTTTGGTATGTATTATATTTCTATATTTAATTTTTTTAGCTAACCTTTTAAGAATATATATTATATAGTTTGTCACTTTATATATATGTTTTTTAAGTATCATACATATAAAAATAATAATTTACAATTTGTTATAAATTTTTAATAGATTTTTTTTTTTGGAATAAAGAAAGATATTTTGATTTTTAATATTGATTTCATAACTTTGCAAGTTGGCTGTTTTGTGCTGTTAAAGATGCAAAACTATTTAACAAATTGTCTTTTATCTAAGTCCTAGTCTTCAAAATTGATTAATATTAGTGAGCAAAAAGAAAACATTAGTTTGATTCTTTAAATGTGCACTTATTATTTTGTTATTATATATCAGAGATTAATATCTTATGTCATAATTCAGTGTAGGAAATTATTACTGTTGTGTTAGAAATATGCAATTTATTTATATATCTCACCTGAAAAGGTTTGAAAAGAGATGTAGAGAATTAGTTTATGAATTTTCTTTATAAATTCCAGCAATTCACTGCTTTTTTTTATTTTGTTTTAAAGTTATTGAAAAATAGGTATTATCTGCTTGATAAATAGGGAGTAAAATAATTTCTGTAAATATTTAAATTGACAATTATACAATCTGTTTGTATATATATATATATATATATATATATATATATATATATATATATATATATATATATATATATATATATATAAATGTACTCATTATTATGTAATTATACATATTTACATGTGTTATTAAGTACATTGAATGTATTTTTAATTGATGTAACAAAATTTTAGTACTTTTAGTTGCTGGCCTTATGCAATATTTAACAGATAATGCTTAGGTATCAATTTTTTATTTATTCATAACGTGATTTAATTCTTGAATCAAAATTCATGTAGAAGCTTAAAAAAGCTGATTACAGATATATTTTTCATTGTTGAATAATAAATCTCAAAATATCATTAAAGAACAATTATGTGTTCCTATTTTTAAATTAAGTTCCTAAAAAAATAAAAAATAAATTCAATTATGTGTTCCTATTTTTATAATAAATTAAATTTAAAAAAATAAATTAATAAAATAAAAATAAAGTTAATTTTTTTAATAAAATTTTAAATTAAAAAATTAAAAATGTATTGCTTTTATTTAGAATTTGCTTTTATTGCCTAATTTTTCCATGAATTTAATTTTATTAGTATATAAAAAACATGTAATATTTTAACTGCATATTTTCTTACTTCACTGTATTTTGTGCAATGTTTTGCAATTTCTATATCTTGATAAATTTTGTGTTTGTTAATTATATTTAGAAGTCCCCACTCAATTAAACAATTTTATCCCAAAGTAAATTTTTGGTTTTTACTTTGAAATGAATTTGCAATCATCAGTTTTGTACACTATATTTTATGAGTATTGCAATGTATCACACACACTGCTTTGTGTTATAAATATGGAGAATCTTTTCGTTAAATTTCTAACTAGCGAAATTTGATGGAGGATATAAATTTATCATGTTATTTTGAAATAAAAATTACATATACTAATTTGAAAAAGTATATTTTGAATTAACTTGTTTACATTAATAACTAGATAATTTATTTTGCAAAAGATAAATAGTATGTTTTGATTTAAAAATATGCTTGTATATCTAGCACTGAATAAATACTTTTGTAGTTTAATTTTAATCGATGGCTTCTAAAATACTTTCATTTGCTTCAGTTTATATAGAATTGCCAACTGGAATTTTTGTAAAATAGAATTTACTAATTGAGTTTCATAGAATCTTTATTTGAAAAAAGAATTTTAATTGTATAGGTAAGCAGTGCTATCAAATGTTATTGCTCAAAAGACATGAATGCCTGAAGAAAAATAGCAATATGGTTTTACTAATTTCTTAAAACTAGTGGTTGCAGTTTAAGGAATTGTGAAAAGAATCATAATTTTTTATTAGTTTTTCTGTAGTTTCAACAAATATTGATTTTGGAAGAAACAAAATTGTTAACATTTTGTGAATACCTTTATTTTCACTTGAATAATAAAAAGAAAATACTCTTGGGTTATTAAAACATATTTCCATGAAAATTATAATCTAAACTTGAAACAAAAATAATAAATTTTTGAATTATCAAAATATTCTTTTTATATCATTTTAAAAGAAAAAATTGGCAGGAAAAAAATCTTCATAGATACCAGTTATTTCTGTATACCTTTTTAACGTAAATTTCTTGTGCCTCTCAAATTTATCATTTGACTGGTAACTAACTGACTGACATTGGCCTACAGAAAATGTTTTTATATATTTGATTCCCTCTTCAAGTACGAATTTTTATAATGATTAAAGTTCGTTTAAAATGTAAGTCCCACTCAAATTATCTTACATGTAAAGTACAGTGATTACAGAGCAATAAGCAACTAGTTAAACAAATCCAGATTAATAATTTTGTCTCTATAAAGATAATTCTGCTAGACAGTGCTTTTTATTTTATTGTTGCTAAAAATGCAATAAATCAACTAATAGGGTATAATAAATATAATGTTTATATAAAACCAGAGATGTTAGAGAGTTATCTTTCATTCATTGTTTTCTATTGCTTATTCTTTTAATTTTTTATTTTTGCACTGAAATTCAATAATTTTTCTCAATGCTTAATCTGTGTACTGTCTGTAAAGGGATTTAATTGGATGCTTATAATTCATATCCTGATGCTTATTTTATACATTCAGTTTATTTCATGAAATAATTTACACATCATTATAGATAATAAACATCTTTTTCAATAGTTTTTACAGTACTATGTTTGAAAGTCAGTTCCATATGTGCCTTGAATTTCCTGCACAAACAAGATATATAATTGCATTTCCCCTCCTTTGTTCTCACTTCATGCATTGCACACACGAACTTTGTCCTGAAGAAGTTAGTAGGTCAAATAATTTTTCAAACTAAAAGTTATGAAAATAATTCTGTGTCATAACTTCTTATCATTTTTGCATTTGTAGCGAATTCATATTGGAGATAGAAGCTTAACAATGATTAATGGTTTTTTGGATGAAATGTCAAAAGAAGCAAAGGATATAATCACAACACTCTGTGATGAGCAGTGTATTCTGAGTGATAAGGTAAGCATAACTCATTTTTACATGTTCTGTTGACATTCCTCTAACATCATTACTTGATTCTATTTAATTTTTTTATTAATATAGGTAAAAATAAATATATTTCAATTACCCTAGATTATTAAAAGATTAAAAAATCAAATATGATTTTTTATGAAAAGCTGCAGAAACTCATTTTGATGATTATGTAAAATCTGTAAATTTTACATAAGAATAATGTAAAAATTTAAACAAAAGGAAGCTCTTCATTTTAATGCTGATTTTAAATTGGCAATTATTCAATTGATATAAGTTGTTATGTGAAACTTTAAACATATCCATAAAAATTATTGTGTAACAGCAATTGAGTTTTCTTTGCAATATTTTATGAACTTATTTTACCGCAAATAAATTTTATTTATTTCTAAAATAATTTCAGTCAAAACCAGTAATAAAACTGCAATCTTTAAAACAGAATCTTCTGAGATATATTCCAGAAATTATTTCATGAATAAGGGATTAATATTCATATTGGATATTTGCATACATATTGGATACATACATAGGTTGGAAGGATTGCTTGATAGTTTTCCTTCTGACTTATAAAGTATATTTTATCCGCTATGAAATATTCTAAAGGCATTTCACTTTGGATATTCAAGTGTCTTAAGATTGCCATAACTTGCTGGGGAGCTTTCTTTATGGCCATTATAATATTAATTGAATAAATTAAATAATATTACATTAATGTTTTTATTTAGTAAAATGATAACTTATAATAGTACTGAGTTTTTAGTTTCTAACCTTATTTGCAATTTTAAGAAAAATTACATTTACTGTCTTGATAGCTTATTTATTTTTTAATTGATGAGTTTGGAATTATTTCATATTTAAAATTCTGAGCTGAAATTTGTTGTATATATCTTTTATGATTTCCAATTTATCTGATATATTTTTACTAAAATCAAAATCTTTTTAACTTTGTATTTTTTAAACTTCGTTATTTAGAAAAATAAGTAAAAAAAAATTAAGTTAAGATTTTCACAAATTTTCTTATATTTTTTATGATACAGATTTTTATCATTTCAAAAGTATTTAAAAATTTGAATTTTCTGATTAATATTTTTATTTTTATAGCTTTTACCCAAACATTGTGCTCAATTGATTGCACAAGTTGTAAATAAACGAAGGGATAAGAAAAATAAGGTTGTATCGGAACCTGGCAAACCAGGAATGGAAAGTTACCGAAAAACTAGAGAAGATCTTACTACGTATGATTAATTGTGTATTTTCTATGTAAAAATCAAGTTAATTTTATTTAAATGAAAACTTAAACAAATGCCTAAGATAAATGTCTCAAATGAAATTGAAATATGTAAAATTTTGAATATTCTTTTATAGTTTAAAGAAAAAAAGATGTTTATTGGTATTAAAATTACTCTAATGATACCTAAATATTTAGGCTTTTAATTTTTATAAATTATAAATCATGTATTATAATTTTGTTGCAGTTTGATTGTATTTTTGATTGTACTGAAAAATTTAATTGCTTTTTCTCTTACATTTGTAATCCTAGTTATTAAGAATTTGCTTGCCATTATGGAAAAGCAATTCATGCATTGTTGCAAGGAAAGGTTAATTTCATAACACTTACCTATATACATAATCAATTACAATTTAAAAACCTTTTATTTACACTCTTTCATTAAAGGCTGATTTATTGTTAAAATTTTATTGTGCATTTGTATATTGTTAAATGATATTAAAGTTAACAAGTCAATTTAAATCCTAGGAGCCAGAAAAGGGATGAATGCCCCAAACTGGGACAGATTGTGTTCTTGTTATTTTATCATGTAACTTGTGATTATGTGACATGACTTGATGTAAGCATGTGCGAAATTTGTTTATAGTTTTAATAACCCTTAAAGTCCCCCCTCAGTTATGATTGAAATTTAGGTGTTTGAATTTATGTTTTGCCTTAAGGGTATCAAACTGAAATTGAAAATTTTGAAGTTATATTTAGTTTTGAAAGAGGGTTTATATCAAATTGAAATTTAAGTGTTTGAAGTTGCATTTTGGATTAAAAGTGCCAAATTGAAAAATTTGAGTTTTTGTTTTAGAGTGTTGAAAATGAAGATATGCATAGTGATTAAGTGTTTATTAGGTGAGGGTTTATACTTTATGTGTTATTCAATTGAAAGCACAAATATATGAATTAGGTTTACTGTGAATTGTAATGCTTGTTAATTTAAAATTCTAATTTTCATGAAAATTATGTTTTTTACATCATTGATTTATTTTTATTGCTAGTTGTCTCCAGAGTAAACTGTGTTTACACTCATTTTTTTTTAAATTGGGTGCCTCTGCTAATTTAATTTAAATCTGACTTTTCATTAAAATGCATGTTATTTAAATTACTGATAGATTATACTGTCTGGTCCTCTTCTGCTTTTGACTGTATGATATTTAGTCATTTTGTGTTTTGTACTATGCAACCTTTGCGAATTTAATATTCACACTGATATTTTTTAAAGCTCTGCACCATTGCCTTATTAATTAAAATTCAAGTTTTCTTAAAAATGTATGTTATTTACGTAACTGATTTAATTTCATTGCCCGGTTGTCTCCAGATCTAGACTGCGTGTTATATTTATGTTATTATTTTTTGTTTGTAATATGTAATTTTTGTGAAGTTTGTTTCTAATCATTAGTTTTGTAATACTTCTGTAATAAGTTATTATAATGAAATATTTGAAATTTTTATATTTGAATCCAAAATAGCATGAAATTAATGTATTTAAAGCTGAAGTTTGGGAATTGAAAACTTTGTTTTGCACATAGTGATGTAATTTAAGTTGATAACATAATTGCAGCTCTTGGCGTGGAAGTATAAAGTCATGCCTAATCCATATTGACTCATAGGTTTTTTTTATTAATTATTGGTTGTTTCACATTTTTATGCTCCAATATTAGCAGAGAAGCACAAAGTGGACTGTTGGACAAAGTTTTAAATATTGTAGACATCTAAAAAGTTGACTTTAGGGATTTGATGGCTTAAAATGAATGATAAAAAATTACTTGTTATTGTTATTATACATAAAATACATACACTTCATTAAACACTTATACATTACAGCATCTCCACAATGAGACAAAAGATGGTGAGTATTTACAAACATGAAATACATAATTCTAAAAATAAACCATTTTCCAGCAAAGGTATTGGGCACAAGTCAATTTCTAATGAAAACAGTTATTCTCACCATTAGTTTCAATATATTTGCTACTAGTCACTATCTTAAATATACACCTTATGTACTGCCCACTTCCAATAATAAGTTTATTAGCTGTTGTCAAAACCTGAAAGGTAAATATTTCATAGAAACAGCTTCTTAGTGACTAACATCTCTGCCTTTACAAGAGACCAACAAAAAGCAAGATTTGCCAAAAGCAGAAAAAGAAATTTTAAACTTTCTCCGCTATGATTGAAAACGGGAAAATTAAATCCAAGTTTTGTTTTTATACAACAATCTGTAAATAATTTCAGAGTGACGTTTGAAATTATGAAGACAGCTAAACAAGCACTGATTGACCATACAAGAATATTTTTTTAATCAAACATGAAAAATAATATTAAATTCTTTAAAAAAACACCATATTGTCACATTAATTCAGGTTTATCATAAATTTTTATAAGCAACATATTTGCTTAACATAATACTTTCTAGTTTTTGCTGAGATTGATATCAAATGTACTCTTTTCTGCTTTTGTTTAGTTCTGAATTTGCTATTAGATATTTGAAAGTTATAAAATATTATGTTTCTTATTTTTTCAAAAAATTTCTTCACTTTGGAATCATAATCTATGAATTAGCCAAAATTCCTCTCATTAATCATGAAATTCATATTTTTTATTATGACTTGACAATGGTAACATCTAGGCATCTAGAAGCAGGAAAGGAGATTACAATAAACCTTTTGATTATTTCTAATTTTGCATATTTCAATTGCTCTCTTCATTTTAATCTGTTTATTTTTTTATATTTTTGTTAAGAGAATGAGGTAATTAGTGATGTAATTATAATTAGAAATTAGTGATGATATTTAAATGTACATTATGAAAAAATTGTATTTTAATAATAAAGAATAAAGGCAACATAGAGAATTTTATGGGTTTTATAATTTTGATTGGTTTCACAATCTTCTTCTTTTTTAAAATGTTATCTAAAAACAAAATAAAATAATTTTAACTAATATTTAACCTTTTATATATTGTTATTTAAAATTGCAAAAAAGAGAGCATTCTTAGAAGTCTTTCTGAAGTCTATTTGGGTATTCTGATTTTATTCATTCTGAATTTTGTTTACTATTTTGAATTATCTCAATTTATATTTAAGATGGTTTTATTTCATAAATATGGTGTATCAAATGCAGGTGTTTATAATAATTTTTTGATAGTACAAGCTGCTATTAAATATTAAATTTTTTATTTAAATTGTATTAAATCATAAATTTTTACATTTGAAAAATGTCATTTGATATTTTATAAAATTTATTTTATTTAATATTTCATAAATAGTATTTATATAGAAATGGATTTTTACTATATAAATTAGTGATATTTATTTTATTTCTTAAAATTATGTCTTATACTGTTAAAATGTTTTTAATTTTTGAAATAAATTTTTCAGAATGGACAAATTACATATGGCTTTAAGTGAATTAAGTTTTGCTATCAATTATGCCAGTACTGTAAATGTGTTTGAACATGCATTTGCTCCCAGAGAATATCTAACTCAGCATTTGGAGAATAGATTCAACAAGTATGTAATTTATTAAAAATATTTTCTTCTTTTTAAAAATCCCTATTCAGCCATCACTCAACTTCTTTAAAGATTCTGATTTTCAATTCATATCACACAGATAGGAAAATTGTTTTTCCGTTACTGTAACACTGAGATCTTAAATGTCCACTTTTAAACCTTGTAATGGCGGTCAGATTGCTTCTGATACACTGGAGGGAAAACCCCTTCAGGTCTCATTCCTTGATTCCAGTGGTGCATTGAAGGGATGTTCCAAGAGGCACTGTCAGATCTTGTAGCCCTTGAAGAAAGTTCAGTATAGGTTAAAGAATCAGGGACATTTAAATGTTCCCAAGAACCCTCTTTAGCGATCAGAGAGCTAAAGAGGAGCTCTCTGTTTCAATATCAGAGCGCGACATAATCATAGATGGAGTAAAAGGGCATCTTCTGTTGTCTGAGAAGACTTTTAGCAGTGTAGGTAGAAGTCTGACTTGTCGCCATTACCCTAGACTTAAGCTGAGCATATTGGACTAACCTTCATGTCTTGGGTGGCCCTATCAGGAAACTCTCCTGACGTACATCACTCACACTGCCCAGGTACACCCCCACGCCGGCTTCTAGAGCATTCTTTGAAGTATCTCATAGGTCTTGAGATAAATTTTTTAAATATAATTGACATGTATTTTAATGCATATCTTTTTACTTCTTTTTAAATCTCAGTTCTATACGAAAATAAATAAATTCATAAATAAATAGAAACCATTTTAGAAACTAAAATTAAATTTAGACTTTATTTAGTGATTAAAAAAATATCAAACATTCTTCATCCTGCCTGTATTAATTATAAATATTAATAAGTAAAAAGTAAGGCAAAAATTTATTTTCTGGAATTTTTATTGGAATTAATAATTTGATATTTTTTTAACTTATAACATTTATAAGTTTATCATCAAAATCATCAGTTCTTCATCATTTATCAAGCCCCTTTAATTGATAAGCATCAAGCAGATACTTCTATTTCTGACAATGGCTTATGAAAAACATTAAAATAGTACTACTTGAATAATAACTAGATTCATATATTGTTAGTTTTTTATGATTTCCCTCTGATACTTTTTTATGTATTTTTTAATTTTGTATAAAATTATTTAGTTAAACATTGCGAAACTAATTTATTTACTATTTTCTGTACTTATGCAAATCTTTATTCAAAATAAAATTTTTACCTTTTCTTTCCATGATAATCTAAAATCTAATCTAATTTCCTTTTATTGTAAGTATTCATAATATATTTTATTTTGAATTACAGATCTTTAGTAAAGATGGTAATGTTTAATCCGGAAACTAATGAGATTGCAAAGCCTTCTGAATTATTAACTAGTGTCCGAGCATTTATGGGTGTTCTTCAGAGCATTGAAAACTATGGTGAGTCCTTTAAAAATGATCTTTATGAGCATTGAACTTATGAGTTAGCTTTTATTTTATAAGTTTTTATTTTATTATTATTTTTTATTAAGTTTACATTTTATTAATTCTGTTATTTTCATCATAAATATTAAACCAATTTGTATTTATGTTGTTGTTGTTGTCGTGTGCCAGCTAGGCTGGCAATATAGGGTGCGCTGCTCCACTTTTCCAACTGAACCATGTTTAGGTGTGGAGTCCGACTTCCTCAGTACACACATGCCATAGATACCCATTTATAGGGTAGGCAACCATTCACAACACATTCATACAAGGAAAGGACAAAGACAGGATAGATAGAAAGAGAAAGTACATCCATACCCAAACCAAGATACGAACCCAGGACCTCCCTATCCGCAGTCAGACATGCTGACCACAAGACAAATTTGGCGGCTACCAATTTGTATTAATCCAGTGTTTGACCAATGCTTAATAGCCAACACTTCATGCATTGTTAATTGTTTTTGGATAATCAAGCTGTACAAATTAGTAATTAAGTCTAAATAACTTTATAGAAATCTTGAATTGTTTTATTAGTCACAGTTGTAATAAATGTTTCCTAAATAATCTCATTGGAAAAATTATTTATTAAAATACCATTTTTATGAAGATACATACTTGTCATTAAAATTTTTATTTACAAGGACAAGTATGGACTAGGAGTAATCTTTAAAAATTTATTGATTATTTTTTGAATTATAAGTAATTACATGTGTCTCAGCATTGCCAAATTAAGTAACAAATAAATGAGAGGTAATGAATTATCTCACAATAAAGGTTTTTGAAGAAAATACTTTGCAAAAATACTCAAGAATGTAGGTTTCTTACTATGCTGTATTAAGAGATACCTTCTTAATGTGCTACAATGTTATATCTGGCTAGATTGACATAAATTTTTCGAGAGTTTCTAGCAATTGCATTTGAACAAAAATAGCATAATAAGAAATATTTGTTTAAAACCAAAATAATTGAAAATCTGTAAAATCTATTTTGCTAAAAATATTTTTTTTAAAGTGGGTAAACCTAAATATTTATTTTAATCATCAGTAGTGCTTTATGATTCATGTATTATGATAAATTCTATATCACTAACAATAATTATTTTGACTATTAACTATTTAGTGATTATGAACAGAAGACGCATAGTTTATTGTTTTGGCTAAAAAGCAACAGTATGTGTTACTATCACATGTAATACTCAAGAAAAGGAAAAACTTTATATCTTTGAGTATCTTTTTATCACAGCAATATTACAATGAAATTTCCCCTTATTTCTGTTCTATAGTGTTAAATTAAATGTTTTACTCCTTAAAAATTTGCGATAAACATTTTTCTACTGCATTTTTTCTCTTCTTTCTTTCTTTATTTTTTTACCAATTGTAAGCTTAGAAATCTACAATTAATCAAGGATTTATGTTTTTAAAGAGTTCTCCGTTTTAGAATTAATTTTGTAGTTATTGGAGTAATTTTTGAGTTTAGAATTTGCATTTTATGAAAATAATTATATTCCAATCTTTTCAATTTTAGAAAACACAGTTAAAATCTTATTTATTTTAACTTTTTACATGCTTCTTTGAAATTTTCGACTGGAAATTAGGCAGTAAACTCACAATTATTAGTGAGCAGTTTGTCTGCTTTGAAGATTATCTATAATATCTATATTTCAAAAAAAAAAAAAAAGCAGTCTTTAATAAAAGGAAAAATATTTCTTTAAAATGAAAATAAACTTAAATTTTTGGGTAATTTCTTAGAAAAGTAAATATAATTTTATTATTTGACTAATTAGCATATTATGTTATTTATTTATATATATTACCTATTATTTGTATATATTTATTCAAATGCATGTTTGTGTTAATGAGCTTTTTTTTTCATAATTTTGTATATTAATTATAATTGTTTATCTACTCAACTCTGCTGATAATCAAGCTATAGTAGTAACATATATAAATTAGATTTTATTTCCCAGTCTGTGACATTAAAATTTATTTTCTCCAATATTTTTAAGTGTAAATTTGATGCCATTCGTAAATTCTACTTCAATTATTGAGATGCTAAATTGCATAATATGCCAATTTATTTATTAATATAAGATTTTTGCTGATTTAGTAATAAGCATAAAATTATTTTATTTCCTTGTGTACATATTTTTATCTGTTAATTTTAATTATTTATATACAATTTATTATTATATTGTTATTCAGTATTAACCTTTATTCTGTGTTCAGTTATTGAATTTTTTTAAAGTGTTAATTCTTAATTGCATTTGATTTTTAAATTAATTGTTAATTGTATTAAATTTTTAATTTTATAGTGCATTTAGATATTACACGTGTTTTCAACAATGTGTTATTACAACAAACACAACCACAAGATAGTCATGGTGATAAAACAGTATCAAGTCTATATACAAATTGGTAATTCAATTTTTATTAAATTGAATAAGTATTCTTATACACTAAAATAAAAAGCTGACTCTTGTCAGAAAAAAATAAAGTTTTTATTTTAAAACTTTTTTTCAAAATTTATGTAAAATTCAGGCAAAATATTCATTTTTTAAATTTAAATTTGTGGATAAAAATTTCTAATTATCATGCTTAAATTGATTATAATAATTTCTCTATTATTTATATAAGATTTTATTCTTGCTCTGATTATTAACAATTTTTATTTAATATTTATGGAAATGCTTATACAATGAGAAAAGTTGGAAGCATTGTTAATATTATGATGTAAAATTGAATGTACATTTAACTGATATAGTATATTATGTTATTTTTCTAATTTATTACTCTAATAGTATATATCTATTTTATATACCTTTGGTTATTCTTTTTATTTTCTTAGCTGTATCAAAAAAAGAAACAATTGTGTTTTAAGTAAATGTTAACAATGTTATAGTAAATGTTAACAATTTAAGAATTACTTTGAAAACTGAGTTTAGAGATTAATCTGAATTATATAAAAAATAATTTATATTGAAAATTTCTTATTAAATGCATTGAATTATTGATGCTCCATTCACATTAGTATTACTCGTAGTATAATGAAAAATAAAGAAAAATTTTTTTTGTAGCTGAATATGATATATATATATATATACACACTTTTTATAAATTATATATATATAATTTAAAAAGAGTGAGCTTTTTTGATTTAGTTTTTAGACAGACTTATTGCATGCTATTACCTGGAGCTTAAGAACATTAAATGCATACATGTTGTTTTAAATTTTTATTTTGTTGCTTTACATTTTAAATTTTTATAATATTTAAGGATCAAAATTAAAATATTCAGAATAATTAAATCTTGTGATATAATTAAGGAATTCTGAATTGTATATTTTAATTGCAAAAGTTTATACAAAAGCATGAATTTCTTATGTAGATTGATTGTGTTTTCCACTTGCATTAATTTTAAATTTTGTAATTCAAGCATTACAGTTACTACACTGCTGGACAGTTGCTAAGGACCGATAACACTATCATCCATAGCAACCACGAAATGAAAGAAAGCAAAATGTAGAAAATTAGAATAAGTGCGGGATATATTAAGAAGAAGTATGCATATGCAAATTTTTTTCCATGTCTGTTCATCATGTGATAGCGTTTATAAGAGCTTTAAAGGTTTTGACGCGTGTGAACAGTTGTTGTTTCAAGTCAAAGTATTACAGGAAAGATTACATAGACGAACTTGAAATGTTTGGCATGTCTTCCCGACATCACTTAGATGATTTTATGCGTGGCCGAATTATTGGAAAGATCGAAGAAAGGGCGAAAAATAACAGATGTTGCCTGGGAGTTTGACATCGCTCACAGCGTTGTTTCACGGCTGTGGAAGTCATTTAAAACTACTGGAATGTGTAGTAGGCGGCATGAGGGAGGTCGTGTTAGAAATACGACGCCTGCAGAAGACAGATATATCGTCCTATCAGCAAAAAGGAACAGGCGCACCACAGCTCAGCAGGTGACAAATCAGTTTCTAGCTGCCTCAGGAAAACAGATCTCCCAAAAAACTGTTGTCAGACATTTGAGGGGAGGAGGACTATATGCCCGCAGACCTGTTGTGTGTATCCCATTGACCAGACAGCACCGTACTTCCCGTTTGCAATGGTGTCGTGAGCATCGCAATTTGACTGAACAGGACTGGGCATGCGTACTATTCTCAGATGAGAGTAGGTTCAGTCTGTCATCGGATTGTAGACGCCAACTGATCTGGCGTGAGAGTGGTACTGCTTATCGCCAGGAAAATATCCAGGAAAGGGATCGATATCCGACATGCAGTGTCATTGTGTGGGCCGGCATTATGATCAATGGCCGCACGCCCCTACATGGGGTTGCGAATGGGACTATGACGGGCCAACGATACATTAATGAAGTTCTATTTCCTAATGTTCACCTTTTCCGTGGTGCTGTCAGTGATAAATTTGTTTTTATGGACGACAACGCAACACGTCCTCGAACATTCACTGTTCAGGATTGTCTAGACAGCGAGGGTATTCAACGCTTCATATGGCCATCACGTTCTCCAGATCTAAACCCCATTGAAAATGTGTGGGATGCTTTGGGGAGGCAAGTTGCTGGTCGAAACTATCCTCCGACAAACAAGAATACCCTCATCTGTGCATTCCCAGAGGAATGGGATAAATTGCCTCAACAGTTGCTGGATAATGTTGTGCAAAGTATGATACGACATGTGGAATGTTGCATCACACTCAAGGGTGGACATATCTCGTAATGATACCTTTCTTCAAGGTGCCTGCTGACTTTTAGATGCAGTGTTCCATTTTTCCGTATGCAGCATCAAACATTTTTTTTTCTTTCAGATGTTTCACAGCTTTTGTACTTTCCAGAACAATAAATATTCTTTATTCTAATGTCTGAACAGTGTGGCAACTATATTTTATCCTACTAGGCTTCATGTTTCACTTAATGTTATGCTACATTGCAATTTGTGATCGGTTATAGCAATTGCCCAGCAATGTATTTTATAATTTGATAGGATTTTAATAATTTAAGTAGTGATATATTTAAAAAAATTGCTTGAGCTAAGACTTTTTTTAATATAAAGTTTTTGATATTTGTCTTCAATAAATTGGCATTTTTCCCTTTATCAAAGTCCATTATTCTGAAAATAATTCTGTGAATTAACAAGCAAAATGGTAGAACTTTAATATGTTTCTAAGAAAATCCAATTATGCTACAAGTAAACCTCTGATAGTTCTATATAAAACTGTTTCATAATTTTTTTAGTAAAATATCTAAAATTTTCCCCCTTAAAATTGACTAAGTTAATTGTTTTCTAAAATCCAACAACATTATTTATGTTTATGTTTTTGCCTATTAATATTTTTACAGTTGCTATTTTAATTATTCAATATTATCACTTATGTTTATTTCACATTTTATAGATATTATAATATTTTACATTGTCCCATAGGTATTTAGAGGCTTTATTGAGGCGTGTGAGTGCTGGACACATTACATTTTCTAGAAATCAAAGAGCATTTGTCACACTATCTGCTGAAGGACAGTTACCTTTCAGTGCTGATGAGTACTCTGATATTAATGGTAGTTTGCTAATTTCATTTATGTTGAACTTTTATGTGTGCATATATACATAGCATTTTAAAATTATATATATATATATATATATATATATATATATATATATATATATATATATATATATATATATATATATATATATATAAATGATGCTTTACATTATTATTATTATATTTTACTTGATTTTGTAATTCTTAGTAAGAAATTGTTTGAGATTAGTTTTTATTTCAAATTTTATAAGAATAAAGCACAGTAATCTGTTCTATCTATCTCATTTTATCGAAATTTATTTTTAATAATTTTTTCCCTTTTAGCTTAATTTAGAAGAAAAATGAAAAGTTTTGCATTTTTTTCATTCTGAATAAATCTAACTCATCAAAGTAGACTATAATTTGAAAACATGAAACTATATCTTCATGTTTTTATCTAATTATTATTATTAAATTTATTTATTATTATTATTATTTTGCTTTTCTCTTAATAGGTTCTTTTTTCAATTTTTGTTACTACTATAAGCTGTTATAAAAACTTGGGAAAAGCTTAAATTTTGTTTGTGACAAGAAAGATTAATTTGCTGCATTTTAATCATTTCTGGTTACATTCAAACTATAGTTGTTTATATATTTTTTTTTTTTTTTTACAGAGAGAAATGTTTTAAGGATTTTTATACAACAAAGTTTTTAACTGTGTGGCTAAATGTTTATCATTTTTCATATATTAAAGAAATACAGTTTATAAAATAAAATATATATGATATTAAATATGTATATGTAAAAAAATGTCTATGTAATGTATATTAAACTTAAGGACTAAATTTTTTATTGTGAATTATTTTCATATATAGAAACTCCTAATAAAATAAAATTTACATCAATTATGTTTTCAAAATACTTCATGAAAATTTATCATTTATTAATAGAAAAATCTTATAAAAATTGATAAAAAGAATAGTATTCTTCAAGTATTGAGAAATAATAATCAAGAATTTCAGACAACTATTTTAAATTTTTTAATAAAATTTTTCTCTTAAAAAAAGAGTAATATTTATCATTATTTAACATATTCGATAACATAAAAATGCTATTTTATTTTAAAGTGATCTGTTTAAATATCAATATGTTATCAATCAAACAAAGGAAAAGGAATTGTACATTGGAAATATTTTTGCCCTATTTCCAAAGAATTCACAATTTGCTTCCATCCAAATGCTTGAGATTTGTTGTATGCAATATTCTGATTATTTATAAATTGGTAGCTTAAGTTTGAACCCAGTAATTTTTAAGTTTTATTTTAAATCTATCATAGATATTTAGAATGCATTTCACATCATATATTATGTAATTAACTTTCCTGTTAAAATAATTATAAGTTTAAATAAAATCTGATATTTTCAAATGTTAGCTAAAGTTTATGAAAGAGTTTTGAAACAATAATTAAAGAGATGAAAATAAATATTTACTTTTTTAAAAACTAATTTAAAAATGTGGTTTATAGTTGTATAATGCACTATTTTTGGTTTAAAAATGTATAAATATTTAATCTTACTATTTCTTTTCATATTGGATAATTTATGCATGTGTTTGCCATTTGCTAAAAGATACATTACCACATTCCTGTAAGATATGTAGTATTCATTTGAAATATATCTTTCATTTGATAAAATGCTATTTTATTGTTTCAGAGCTTCGAGCCTTGGCTGAGCTTATTGGTCCTTATGGCATGAAATATCTTAATGAAAGCCTAATGTGGCATATTGCTAGTCAAATTACTGAGCTAAAAGTAAGACTGTATTTTGTTTTCAGATGATAAGAAGTAAAAAATTGAGATATTTTCATGAAATGAGAGACATTGAAAATAGAATTCAGAAAACTATTAAATAATTAATTTTTTTTATCAATTTATAGTATTATAGAATATTTTGATTTCTGTTGATCTTTTATTGATTATGACATCATTTTTGTAATGAAAATACCTATTGTATATTTTTCAGAACTGAGTGTTTTCATTCATAATTGATTCCATTAGAGTAATTTTCTTATATCTTTTGCTTATGTGTCTTCTTGAATGTTGCCTGCCTTTCATATGCATTAAAAAATAAAAGGGCAATTGATTTCAAATTTTTATTCCTGTTATTAACAATATGAATGATTTTAATTACTAACTTTCTATCATTGACAAACATCTTTTGTAGTATATCTTGCCAAGAGGAAAAGTGACATATCAAAAGAACAAAAACAATGATTTCTTTTTTAAAATCAAAAATTTGAATTTTTTAGTGTAATTTATAAAGATTTTAATTTGAACCAGTTTTAAGAAAAAATTTTAATTACATTTTCAAAAGTTGTTGACGAAAGATTTAATCACTTTAAAAGTTTTATGAAATATTAGGCTTCTGTTTTATTTAATACTTGATCTTTTGAAATTTATTTTGAAAATGATTATACTTTATGAATAGTTAATTAATAACTTATAATTTTCATTCTCCAAACATTGCATGTATAAATTTCCTGTTATTTAAATAAAAGGTAGCTATAATTCTTTTCTAATAAACCTGAAAATTTTCCTCGTGAATGCAAAGAATTTTTTATTTTAAATTTTGAAAATTTGTTCATATACTTTTTATTATTTTTACCATAAATTATTAATTCCTAACTATTCTTAAGTAGTTCTCTTGATTTGTATACATTGCTACTTAGTATGCTCTGTGTTGTTAAAATATTCATTACAATGTTTTTATATTTATATTATTTTTTAAAGTATTGAATGTTTTTAATGTGTTATTTTTATTGCTATGTATTTTTTTATCTAAAGTGTTTTTACATTTTTTATATAGCTTCTCTAAAGAAATTGGTTTTGTATAAATTAATTTTCAATTTTTATAACTATGTTTTTTATCATAAAATAATGATGATTTTGAATTTTCTTATTAGTATTTTGAAATGCAGTAACTTTTAATGGTAAAAGTTTTGGTAAAGTTTATATAATGTTATATTTTTTATTCTAGAAACTTGTTATTATCAACAAAGAAATATTAATGAATTTGAGATCTAATTTTGATAAACCAGATCAGATGAAGGAACTTTTGCGAAGACTTCAAAGTAAGATTTCATTTCACTTATATATCTTAAATATATCAAATTACATTTTTTCAGCTACTAATTTTATCTGATAAATTAAAATAAAATTATAGTTCATGCACTTTATAATTGAAAAAGGAAATATTAAAAGATACAAAGCTGACATCTTCAACTTTAAGTTAATTTTTAAGGTAACAATGACATGGAACATCAAATGTGTTTTCTTGTTCCTGAATAATATTCTTAATGCAGCTGTTCATTTTTTGTTTTTCTCTTTTTTTCTAAAATAAGTAAGAATTTATGATAAGACTTTTAATTTGCTCTCTTGTTTTACTGAATAAGTTGAGCTGATATTCTGCTGATAATGCGCAGCTAATCTTAATTTTATAGTAAGCATTTATGTTATTATTTTTTAGGTACTTCTGCAATCAAATTTGTATTCTTATACATAAAAAATTAATAGTCTTATTTTTTTTTTACATTTCTTATATATTTGTATTTTGTGATTTTTTTTTACATCTCATAACACAATGCTAAGTACTGTTAACTTTAAATTATTTCACAATTTAGATATATTGTCTTGTTTTTTGCTTATAACAGTAATTTAATATGAATAATTTAAAGATGTTTTACTGAAACTTAACTTCTAATAAGTTATCAAAATTTTTAAAATAGCTTTTTAATAAATGATGCGATTAACATTTAACATGATGTTTTTTGTACTATTTATTTAATTCTTTATAATCCAAATATAAACTGAGCAATACAATAATATATATATATATATATATATATATATATATATATATATATATATATATATATATAATTGTATATATTCATAATTAGCAATTAATGGTTGTAGTGTCCCTATGGAGAATTAAATATGACCATGAGTGTGCAGAACATAGCTTGCTATCTCCTTGATGTTTTCAAAGTATAAACTCTTTTCTATGTCAAGGAAGGAGAATTCCCCAAGATGAGCAAAAAATCTTAAAATGACAGGGCAATTGAAAATGTGTCATGGTGTTAGTGGAATATTATCGCAATTAATACAGAAATGGTAGGGTCTGTAGCCATTTCTTTAGATCTTCATATCTCGATAGTGACCGGTTCTAAGGCAAGTGATAGTTTTAGTAAGGTGTCTATTTTCGTTTATTTCACAAATCTGTGAATCTTTTTTAATGGTGTTTTCTCTTAGATGATATCTTGCAATTGCATCCACATCATCAAGCATGACTTTGAAGATATCACGTAACTTGATCTGCCTCTTCATTTCCAGGGATGCTTATATGCGTGGGCGTCATATGCAGAATACGAATCTTGTTTAGTTTTTCAATTGATATATAGTATCAGGAGTTAGGAGCATTAAACAATGGTCAATCAAGGATAAGGCATGTTGGAGTCACAAAAAATCACTAGCCCATTGGCTTTGTCAGCATTGTTGAGTGAGATGTATTCTTGCAAAGTATGATTTATTAGCAATTAAATAAACTAAAATTGAAATATAAAAACTTTGTCAATGTTATCTTAATAGGTAATTGTTTAAGTACTGAATATTTTATATCTATGGAATAAAGGGCTTATCTGAAATGGATGGTTGTTAGATAATTTAGAAATGGGAACATTTTTAAATTATCTATGCAATTTCCTTTTTTTTTTCTTTTCTTTTGAAATATTTCAATGTTTCCATGATTTCTAAATTTATCAAAAGATGCTTCAAAACAATGTTCATGTCAAATTGAAAATTTGCAGCATATTTTGATTAGAATGAAATTAATTTGCTGTCTGATTTATACAATAATTTTTGTTTTCTAAGTATGTATAATAGTTTTGTGTTAGGTAAAACTCTTATTTCATTCTTTAAAAATGTGTATTAAATGTATTTCTTTATTAATCTAGTTATTAAAATGTTGCTTGTCATTACTTAATAAATAATTATACAAATGTATTTTTTTTTATGTATTCAAATCCTTTAATTTTTCTCATTTTCTTTTATAAATTTATTTGCTTGCAATCAGGACCCAAGGTGGCTCAAAGTAAGAAGTTAACTATTTTATTCTTGTAAAATAACACTTTTTCAGTTTTATACTTTCCAAGGTTAAAAATTTTCAAAGTTTAAATTTAATCTTAAAATGTAATTAAAACTATATAATTTTATTTTAGCTCTACATTCACAAAATACTGTAAAACAAAGAAATCCATGTCAATAGATTGTCTTAAATCTTATATATATATATATATATATATAAATTTTTAATACTATTTTTAAAAAGTTTTAACTCCAAAGTTACAGTATCATAATCAAATTCTTCTTATTTATCAATACTTTGGCCAAACTATGAGTCAAATGGTTAGTGCTATAGCCTTCAATTCAGTTTGTGGATTCAAATTCCATCTTGGAATTGGATGTGTAAAGTGGTTCAAAATATACTTTAAACTGTAGGTTTGGTTCTAATTAGTCCTCACACACATATGCAAAAAATGACCTTTCAATGATAAATATCAATATTTGATTTTTAATTCAATTTTGAATGTAATAGTTATTTTTTGATATATAATTCCTAACAAAATTCTATCACACGTTATTGTCATTTGCTATACATATAATTAAGCATAAATTTTGTTTTTTCCTACTCAGTTTATTTTTTAAAAATAATTAATTTTCATGTATATTAATATCTTATACTAACAAATTATTCCTTTGCTGGAAGCATTATTGTTCTATGAAAAGAATAATGAAAGGTAAAATTTATTGTTTTATTTATGTAACTGATAATATGATGATAAGGAATTAAAATTAAGGAATGCAATGAATGAAGAGTTTCTTTATTCTTTGCTTTCTATTGTATTCTTTAACTTCAGCTTCAATTAATTTTAAATTTTAAATTCAGCTAATCATTTTAAAGAAAATTAAGATTTTAGGAAGAAGAGGATTCACTTGCATAAATGTGTTTAGTATCAGTTAAATTTTCAATTTTTACTTTCCAGTTGAACATTATCTTGTTGTTACTAGTTTTCCTATTTAACAAAGTGTACATTTAAGATTTAAAATTTTTTAAAATGCATTCTAGAATATATAAACTAATTTAGTAATCGTATAGTAAGGGTAATCTGAATTCGTTATATAATTATTAAATATTTTAATGTTATAATTTATTAAAATTTTTTGGGATACATATCTTTTTGTATTTAAGATATTAATTCAATGCATGAAAGAGAATGAGAGACTATTTTTTAGTTAAAAGATTTGCTTTTTATGATTTTAAATAATTAAATACTTGCATGTAATATATGTTTTAATGTATAATAAGTAAATAAAAAATTCATTAAAAGATTTTGGTCAATATCAAAGAAAGATAGTTGATAAATAAGCTATTTTTTCATTAATTAAATACAAATTAACTAAACATTATTCTAATTTTATTAAAACTTTATTTTATTATTACTATTAAACGTTTATTGTTTTTTTACTAAAATAACAATTTATTATCTTATAATAATGTGGTTAATTCATAGTTTTAAAAATGGATTACAATTAGCATTTCAGATGAATGTTTTGCTTATTTTTTACTTTTAAAAGTTTTCAATAATTTTCAGAAACATCTATAATCAGTAAATGAAAGTTATTTATTTTCTCTTTTATCTTAATGGGATTATACTTATCAATATTCTTATTTATCTAAGAGGAATATGAGGTTTATTAATTCATTTATTAATAATTGTCTTTATTTTGTTTGTTATTAGAATACAATAATAGTGGTTTATTAATTTTTTAATGGGTGGAATTTTGTCATTGTTCTTTGGCTATTTTTAAACAAATTTTTTGAAGGGAGTGTATATAAATAATTACTATTCACAGTATACAAATTTCAGCTCTTTTATGTTTGCAATTTATGTTTAACTACTTTGAAACATATTAAGAAGTAATTTCATATTGTATTTTAGTTAAATTTTTAATGTAATTCTGTAATTATTTTTATAATTGAGCTATGACATTATTTAGTTTTTAAATTTAAAATATTCATTTTTTCATCATCACTTCTTTTACTATTATAAAAATATACATAAATTGTGAATTGTCATGTATGTAATTAGGTTGAAATTTTATTTGAAATAAATTTGAATTCCAAAGTGTAAAGCTTTTCTTGACTATTGCAAATAATATTTTAAACTTTTTTTAATACTATTTACTTATCAAGTTCTACTTTTTAAACTATAAAGTTTGATGCATCAGTTGTTGCAATGATTTAAAGATATATAATACTATCTATTTTTTCAGTCATATAATTTTTCTATTTTCTTAATTTTTTTCTTTTTTTAAAGATGTTGATAGCGTTTTACAGAGAATGACAATTGTTGGAGTAATATTGTCATTTAACAGTTTGTCTAAAGAAGCACTAAATGATGTAAGTTAGCTTGAAGAATTTATTTTTTCTATAATATTCTGTGAAATTTATTTGGATAAATATTTTATAGCTTTATACAACTTGTTTAACACCTTAGGTTCTCACAGATCGCATACCATTCTTATTGAGCTCAATTATTGATTTTAAGCATCATGTGCCAAATGGTGATTCCATGGTGAGTTATTTAAATCTATTCGATTTATGCTATGCGTTTGTGCTTAATCTTTATATATTATATTAAGAAATAAGGGTGTACTTTAGGGTGATTTTCTGATTTATTTGTGATATATTGTCTTGTAAATTACAGTAGTCAAAGAATAATATAGAAGAATAATGTTTATATGTTTTTAGATAAGTCCCTGGAAACGATTAAAATTTTAATGTTATTTATTGTTGCTTGATAAATCAATAAGGATGGTCTGTTTGTTGATTATTTTGAATTCTACGTAACATGGAAGTATTTCATCATCAACTTTGTTTACATCGATGTAATAATAATAAAGTAGACACCTTATCAATGAATTTATATCTTGTAGTGATGAGTCTTCAATTTCATAAATAGTTCTTAATAGACTTTGATATAGAGAAAAGTTGTCTGGTTTCATATAAATATTGGAAAAGAGACTGTTAATGATCTTTTGTATCAAGAGGAACTATTGTGAATGATATGAAAAGTTGTATATATTTTTACAGAGGTTCACTTAATGGAAAGTTTCTGTGGTGAAATAATTTTTGCTGACATATATTTTTTGGTTCATTTTGTTCTACTTTGATTTTGATAATAAAAATACATGATTATACATGACTGAGTGTAAATATATGTACTCTGTATTCAATATGTAGTTTAATGATTAAACCTATTGTTTGGAAAATTTACAAATTGACTAAGGGGAATTGTTTTGCTAATTTTTCAAGAGCATTTATAAATAAGTTGAAAAAATAAAGCTATGACTCAGTTGAAGAATACTTAATGTTTTCAATTCATTTGTATCTTTAAATTTTGTTTTTCAAGTATAATGCTGTTTTTCTATAATCTGTATTAATGAAGAAGGATGAAGGATTCTTTTAAATATAATTTTTTTTGGTATAACTCATTAGTAAATCTGTTTTTATGATTGTAATTTTTAGTGCATAGCTTAAGTTTCTTTTAAATGCTGCTTAATTTAATTTATAGATGAAGCTTGTTCACAACGATATTCCTTCAAAAAGGATTTTGTTTTAATGAATCAATATAATTTTTTAGTTTAATATAAAAAATTTTATCTCATATTCGAAATTTATAAGTACAAAAAATTATATGTTAAATGATTTTAAATTCAAATTGTTTCAATAGTTTTAAGTATAATGTTAAATGTCTCTATGGTAAACTAAAGTATTTAATTGTCATTAAAAAGAAAGGTAAATTTAAACTTGTAGTAAAATAAGTTTAAAAATTTAATAAAAATATTTTCTTTTTTTAGAAATGTTAGTTTATCTTTCCAAACTCACACACTTATTTAATGTCTTCTAAAAATTTATTTTGTATTTTCTTAAATTAAACTGGAACTTATGTTTAAATTTTTGATATTATTGTGAAAAAAAAAACAATTTAATTTATAATTAAAAGTATTTTAAAGCTTCCTATTCAACATTAATATGTTGCTGAAGGATATTCTTAACTAATGCTGCTAGATTAAATAGTGGATTGAGTATTTAAAAATAAGTATCAATTTATTTGTATCAAATTTTTTTCAAATCAAATTTATTTGTATTAAGTATCAAATTACTTTTAAAAGACCAAAAGTTTGCTATGTGAAACGAACTTCAACAATTTTTCTGGAGTATTTTCAACTGAATTTTGAGTTCTCAAAATATATAATGTGAAGTTGATTTAAAGAATTATTTCTAAATTAAAAAATAAAATCTTTATGAAGATGTTTTATCCAAATTACATCACAATTTTTTTTTACCATATATGGTAGAATTTAAGCATGGAAACAAATGTAGCTTTTATTCATAGTAAGTTTATTTTTATTTACATAATTGTCTTCATAAATAAAATATTGATTTGAAGGTATTTATTGTATTAACTTTATTGTTAACTAGATTGTCTCCGAAATGGCATCTGCTGCTGGATTACCCTGTAAAGTCGATCCAGCTTTAGTTGCTGCCTTGCGCTCTCAAAAAAGTGGTAAATATGCATATAATTTTTTTTGTACTTGGATATGCTTTAGTATATTATCAAAATCATTTTGTTACTAATAAAACTGAATTTATTAGCAACAATTCAACTTTATTATACATAAACCTTGCATGTGGGTGTTGAATTCTTTTTGATGTAATGCCAGTAAAAAAGGTAAAGTCTCACAAATTTTATATCTTGTTTTAAATTAATATATATTGAAACAAAAGTTTAATATATATTATTGTATGTATATTCGCTTATATATTCTGTTCAAATAACTTCACTAAATAAAGAAATTAAAACTTATAACTTTCTGTATGTCTATAGAATGTTGACTAAATATAGTAAATGATTTACATATTATCATTTCATAATAACCTTCTTATTGAGTTGAAAATGAAAGCAGTTTGCCAAAACTTGTGATTTCTGGAAGTTTTCTAAGCTGAATTCTTATTGTGCTGGCAGCTGAATATTTAGCACTTTGCCTTTGTTAAACAGTTTTTGAATTGAAATCCCATCTTGGGTGTGGATGTTGCTAATGATTTAAAATCCCCTTTAAACTGTAAGTCCAGGTTTAATCATTTTTACGTGATCCATTGGAAAATTATTTTATAAAATTATATTTGTAAAATTTTCCTAGAGCACACACACAAAAGAAATGTTCTTTTAAAAAAACTTTCATTTAAGTAATTCCATTATAATCTTATAAAACACAAGTATATATGCAAAATTGTGGAGTCTCAATTTATTTTATTATATGAGAACATTACATATATATTGTTTAAAATCGCTTTCACAAAATACACCATTTTCTCTTAAATCTCTATTTATTATTAAAAGAATTTCGGAATTTTCTAATAGTATTTGCATATTTGTAATATTTAGTAAATGTGGGAAGTATTAATTTAAATGTCTAAAGTCAGAATTTCCCACTTCATTATTTTTTGATATGATGAATATTAATATAATCAAATGAATGGGATTTTATAATAGGATAAATACCAATATAATCAAACCAATATAAATGATAAATTATGATGTTAAGTACTCGAGGATAACCTAACATCATAATTTTTCAGGATTTTTTAAACATCTTCATATAACAGCTTCTCCAACAAGCTGGTTATTAATAGTAAACCACAGTTTTTGTTGGAAGAAGGGAACATATTTTTCTTACATTGAAAACTATGGTTTACTATCAACAAGTTCACTAACAAGAAGGAACTAAAAATTTTTGCTTAGTTCTTATGAATTTTGTAGTAAAATAAGAATAACAACAATGATTTAATTGTTCTTGTTTTATAAATGTAAAGTATTGAAATAAAAATTATAAAAAAGAATCATGTTTATATTTATGAATTAACTTAATGTGTATACAGCTATAAATATTTCTGTGTATTTTATTGTCAAAGTTGGATATAATTTTCTTTTTACAGATTTGGGGGAAGATGAATATAACATAGCTTGTTTGCTTATGGTTTTTGTTGCAGTGTCTCTACCAAAACTCTCTAGGAATGATGGATCTTATTACAAAGCTTCACTTGAAGGTATTAATTTAAAAAAATGCTTTCAAAATTATAAGGTGATCTTGCTATATATGTTTTGAAAAATAAAGGGGTCAAAATAGAAGTGTTTCTACTTTAAACTACTCACAACATTAAATTAAATATTACAGGTAAAATGGGACATTAGCTACAAAAGCTTATAAAATTTTGCCTTTCACTGAAGAGTTCTGGAGAGCAGAAGAGGGCGCATAATGTATGTTAAGAGAGATAAGTTACAATCTTCCCCACTGGCTCTGTTTAAGTCTTAGCAAGGATTGAAATGTCCAGGAACTCTAGTGCAAATGATTATGGTTTTGGCAGTAAACTATTTTACAAATCAGACCGAGTGACATTGTTAATTTAGTGTTTTCAGTGTAAGGATACAATTCTGAGGTACTAAAAGTTTCTAAATGATGAAAGAAATATCATGAGATTAGGATGATGTATGGACTGTATCCACAAGTTGTAAATTCAAATTTTGATTATTACAGGGTGAAAGGTTCGCTTGAACTTATAATGGAAAAGTAAAATATTTATCTTTTATTCTTATGATGGCCTTTTCTTTTATCTTGCTATAATTGCTGGAACAAGTGGAAACAGTTCTACTTTCAGTAATAAATGTCCATTGTTTACCAGTTTTAGTTTATAGCTGCGGTACAAAAAGATGAATGGTGATAATCTCAAATCTTTAGTTAGAAGCCTGTATTTAAAACAAATCTGCAGGTTTCTAATTAATATTTCTGTAAAAGTTGTATTAAGGACAGTTTTTTGGGGCTGTCATTAATATATTTTCTCATTCCAGTCCAATAGTCATGTCTAGTAAATTTTTTTGAAATTTATAATTGTTATATATTAGTAGAGAATACCCTTCATTTTCATCTAATTTTCTCATTCAGTTCAATCTGCAAAATCTTCAGTATTCTGGGTAAATTCAAGGCATTGAATAATTTTATCACATTCCCATCTTTGAATGCGCATTATCAAGACCATTGTTGAGACTACCTATCAATCTCTGGAGTGTTATTGATCCATTTTTAAACCCACCATTTGTAGATATAGATAAATTCCAAACAGTTATACCAATTCTGCATTGTCTTGATCATCAAATTGAACTTTTACTTGGTGATATTCTGATCAAAAATCAATTGTTGACATGAATGAAGTAAGTTTCCCCTTATTCAACAAATCATCCATTTTTGGAAGGGGATAGTGTCCTCTGTTGGGATTATATAAATTTTTTAGTTTATATAATGGTGAATAAATCCACTGGATTCAGTATTAGGACAGCTGAAGATTCAGTATTAGAATGCACTGAATCTTCAGCTTTCTGAGTCACATTCTGTGATTATTTCCTCAGATAGAAGCTTTTCTATTTTTTTTATTTTATTATTCCTTATTAAATATCATTCTGTAGTGAGTCACTGGAATTAAAATATTTCTAATATTCTATTTTCTATAAAAAGTTATTGATTCTCCTCCTAGTTATGTAAAAACAGTTTCAATTCTTCACAAGATTAGCACTTAGTTTTCTGGATTGTTTTGTTGAAAAATGTATTTTTTATTTTCAGATAAAGGGCAATCTTTGAGAGGAAAAATGTGTTGTCAAAGAGAGCATTGAGATTAGGCTTGTTTGTATAAACTTTTAGAGCATCTTATATGATTCAGAAAAATACCATTGTCTTGTGTGGAGATCTGAGACAATTCCTGCACATAAAAAGGCCATCCTGAGAAAAGAGCTATTCCCTTTGGCATTTTTAAATATACATTGGAATGTTTTTCCTTACATACTTATGTTCACTACAATTGTGAAATGGAAATGTCATTCTTCTGAATAAAACCATTGGTAATATTATATCAACAGTTCTCAAATAATGAAGCCTTTTGTAGAAGTAAATGATAAAGAATTTCTTCAGCCACTGAATATGCAGCACCAGTGTCAGCATATATTGCTGCTTCCTGGTAACAAATGAAAACTTCAATGATGTTAGTTTGGTTTATTTCTATTGCAAAGCTATAAAAACTTGTTTCATTGAGATTTGATGATAAGGTGCAATCTTTCTCAATTGTTTTCTTGTTGGATTATGTGTACAACCTTGGACACTAGATTCTTCACAGACAAATCACATATGAGCTCTGGTGAAAATTGCTAAAATGTGCTGAAGGAGTTTGTTCTTCAAATGATCTTTGTTTAAATTGTATTTTGGGACTTTTTTTGCAATCAAAATTTTCTTAATATGCTTCACTGTCATTGGAAGTCACTTCCATTGGAAGAGTACTGGAATGATTTACAATAAATATTTGCTTTTTCATCTCCTTTTTTTTTATTTTTGGAGATTATTATTCGTATTTCTTTTCTCTATGAGATCATATAGAGTGATCCATTGACACTAAACTTCAATAAAATGTTCTTTTTCTTCTGGAGGAATGAACTTTTTACTATACATTTGATTGGAATGTTTTAATAATATTTACATTGGCTGTTAAAATTGGCAAAAAAAATGTTTTAAGTTTTAATCTCTTATTAAAAATTTTGCTGTTTTCCCATAAAAATCTTATATTTCTTCTCTGCTTACTCTGCAAAAATTCATTCTTGTTCTGCTGCTTCTTAGTTTGATTTTTCTTTGAGTTTTGTTCAAGCTAATTTATCAATTAAATAGTTTTAATTGTAAAGTATAGTTTTGCTTGCTTTTATTAATCCTTTTATTTTTATAATTTTGGAACTAATTAAGAGCAGCAATGCCTATTTCATTGGTCTAGAGTATCATGCAATTTTATTATTATTTTTTTATCTTGTTTCCATTAATTTTTATTGTTTCTCTTAAAAATGATTGTTGAAAAATGTACATGAGCACAATTTTTCAAATGTTAAAATTTCGAAGTAATGTAAAAATTTTGATGTAACTACCATCATAAATAACTGATGCTTTTCTATACCATACTAATACAATGCATACAAATTTAAATATCCTATTCATAGGTCACAGCAATAATATACATTGTCTTGCTGAAGCAATTAACGGCATTGCTGGGGCTCTATTTACAATTTGTGGTCATGGAGATATTGAAGATCGCCTTAAGGAATTTTTAGCTGTAAGATGCTTCATAAATATATTTTATTTATAGTTCAAACTAACTTCTTATAACAAGATTAATGTAAAATATTTTTATTTTGTAAGCTTGCTTCATCTAGTTTATTGAGATTGGGCCAGGAAAATGACAAAGAAGCTACAAAAAACAGAGAGTCTGTATATCTTTTGTTGGACTTAATTGTTCAAGAATCACCTTTCCTAACAATGGATTTGCTAGAGTCATGTTTCCCTTATGCACTTTTGAGAAATGCATATCATGCTGTTTACAAACTGGAAAATGTGTGACTATTGTGTTAACATACTGCCTTTAATTATATATATCTCATGTGTTCATTTATGTTACTTTATGGAAAATTTCATGTTTTGTTCATACCTGATATTTTTACAAGTATTTGTAAAAATGTTTGGAATAGATAAATAATTTACTCATTATTTATATTAAAAATTATGCTCTCATTAATTATAAATCATAAAGACCCTAGTACGGATTCTGATATCATTTTCTTTTTCTCATAAAATATTTTCTAGGGATGTGAAAAAAAGTTTTTATTGTGGTTACCCTATTTTTTTATTGTGGAGTGCCAAATTACATATTGGCAAATATTATCTTAACTAACAATAACTAGCAATTAAATTTGTATATAGTGTTGGATATGATGTAGAAAATCAAGCACAGTGGGACATTATTTTGTTCATGATAAATATTCTATTTGTATTCTTTTAAAATTTAGTTTCTTTTTCCATATTTGTGGACCAATTAAGTTTTTCCATTTTTTGTAAGTTTGTTAGTATTTTATTTTGATAGAGAGAGAGAAACCTAAATATTATGGGGAAAGAATTTTAATCTACTTTTGAGATATTTTTTGTGATTTAATTATTTAAATGCTTCATTTTATTTTTTAACAATATTTTGGTGGCTTACGGTACAATTTTTATTTCAGCTGTAAATTTTTAAAACATTCCTTAGAAAATTTCAATGATAATTTTTTGAACAAAAATGTCTGAAGGAAAATGTTTTATTAATTACATTTGTCATTTCAAATGATGTACAGCTGCCAATTATTTCATTTATATTAGATTTTGTAGAATTTGTTTACTCTGTTATAATAAACTAATTTTATTATTGAGGTTACAATTGTAAGATATAGTAATTACAATCTTTTTCTTTTGATTTCACGATTTATTTTATTGAAAAAAAGAACTTTAGAATTTAGTTTATGTTTATCTGTTTATTTTTCAAAATTGTTTAATTTATATATTGTTAATCATGTATGTATAGTATATTTGTTTTATACTAATTTTTATGGTTAGAAATGATTGTTTTTTTAATTAGACAGTTATTTTCTTATTTGTATTATTGTCATAAAATGTGTAAAATTGCATTATCCAGTCTTTTTAAATTGAATAAAATGTTTTTGTATTTCTTTAATAATAATATTATATTGCTGTATTAATTAACAAACATTTGCTGCATCATTGTTAAAAGGAATCTCAAAACATGTAAGTCTTAAAATAGGAGTAAAACCAGTTAAATTGCACTGAATGCAATTAAATTATCTTCTTGGTTTCTTTATTGTTAATCAAGAAAAGAATGAAATTTCAAATATTAATATTCTGAAATTCTCAATATTAAAGGAATTATAAAAACGTTTTCTATTTAAAATATATACCTATAGTAATTTATTTAGAGCAATATATGACTTGAAAATAGTCATATATTGCTCTAAAGTGTACTACAGGATTAATTATATTTTATTTTATTAGCAATAATTTAATTGTGAAAATAGTTTGGTTTCCATTTATTGCAGCATATTAATTATTTCAATGAATTTTTTCTGTACGTTAATTGTTGTACCACATAAAAGTTTATTTATAAAATTGATTAATTTGCAAATATATAAATCTATGTAATGTTTCATCATAATTTCATCTTTATTTCATAATTTCTTATGTGTTTCTCTTTATACTCATCTTTATTTCATAATTTTTTTTATTATATATTACAAAACACATTTTTTATACACAAAGTAATATTTAAAGTAAATGTGCACAGTCAAAAAGGGAATATGCGAAGTCGTGAAGCAACATATTTTTTCAGAGCTTAATGACTCAGAAAATGTGATAAAAAGATGATTTCACTTACATGGATTTTTTTCCTTCTGTAAATTCTTAAATTTGTGCGAAGTTACATATAAGAAACATTCTTTCATATATTTATGGGAAATAGCTTGTTTTATTATGAAAACAATCTCAGTAATTATATAAAAACACACTTGAATGAGTGTTGTAATTTTTGCTATATACAAGTCCACTTTCGAAATCGCATTTTTTTCAATTCCAAAATAAGAAATTCTTTTGATATAGCTAATACTATTTATTGCAACCAATATTTTCAGGTTTTTAAACCTGTATTCATATTATGTGCTTGTTTAATGCATCAATATGTTTTAATATTCATTACCATAAATTTAATTTATTTGAATAATTTGGAAATGTGAATTAAGTTTTTTTATTTCCATGTAAAATTGATTGTGAAATTAAAAGCTTTATTTTTTATGTATTATCTTTTATTTTTTCAATTTAATGTGAATATAAAAAATTAACGTTGTGAATGTAACTATGTTGAAATTTGTACATAATACCTTCTCATTTCTTTCATCAATATTTCATGTCTTGAATTCATTACAAACGTCTGTATCTCATTGCATTTAATAAAGTAGTATGTTATTGATTACTTCATGTATCTTTATTGTATAAAAGAAACATTTTAGTCAGTTATTAAAAAATAAGCATGCTTCATTATATCAAACGTTTTGTCTCTTTATATTAATAAAACATTTTTATTAATATTTTGTTATGTCTGAGAATTGTTTTGCAGTGTAATTATTGTAATATTATTTAACTAAGTCTCTAATGTATCTTTCAAACTAGCTACTAATATTTTGCTAAAATAGTGATTGCATAGTAGTGATTTTTTTTATGGTATGAAATTAAATTCTTATAAAAATGAGTTATTATATATCTTATTACAAAGTTTATATTTAAAGTAATATGCTGTCTCTATGAGCTTATGCTTTTCTTGATATAATGAAATTAATTTTTTTCAGTATTAAAAATAGATAATTTTCTTAATTGATAACATTAAATGTTATTTTAAATAAAACAGTGGGAGTTATTTCATTTTATACTTTCACTAAATTTTCTTTTCTGAATATCTAAATTTTACAATATTTTACTGTTGTTTTAACAGTAAACATAATTGAAGTGATTAAATATTTTTGTTTGAAAGAAAATAAACATAATTTAAATTGTCTTAAAAATTTTAATATAAAAAACACTCTTATGTTTGCATTTTAAGTTATTCGAACTACACTTATATTTCTTCAAAATTTATGCTCTCAGCCTTAATATTCTATTCACTAAATCAATATGGCACTCTGTTGTAATTTTTTCTTCTTTTTGATGTTTCTTCTTAGAAAGGTTATACTGTACTATTTTCATTCCTTACAAAGGAGATAATTAGAAAAACTATCCCACATTTAATTTGGGATACCTTAGTATGTACTTATTCGAGGTAAAAATGCTGTGCGATCTTTTGTTGTTGAGCAGTGACTTGCAATGAATCCCTGTAAACATTTTCCTTTCGTATCACTTGTCTACCGGCTTACTTACTGTTACATTATTTTCAGTTTCTCTGGAAAAATACAGTGCCTCAATTTATATTTCTCTAAATGTATGCAATTAATAAAATTCAATATACACAATTAATAAAATTATCTCAAATGTTTTCTTTCCTTTAAATAATATTTGTGAAAAGTATATTCCTAATTACTAAGCTTATTCTGCCATCACTTGCAAGCATCGTTTCTAACAATAATTTTCTCGTGTTGTCAACTTATTTCTTGCCACTTGTAATCTCATAATGGTACAATCCAAGCCTGTAAATAATTCAGTATACTTATTCCGTTTTGCTGATGAAAGCCAATTTCTTTGACTCAATCATTTTGAATAAGACAAGTTTGCTTTCTTGTTGCTTTCTGTTTGGTACATGTTAACCTACAGTTGCATGAACAAAATTTAATACAACTATTTGCTTATGACATTTGAATTTTACTTATTGGAAAAGAAATGAGCAATTTCTTATCCAGCACATAAGCAATTTATTATAAATTTGTGTTTATATTTTTAAGTATTATGTTTAAATAAGTAATGGAAAGTAAATATTTGTTTAAATTTGATATTTTTATAGTATAATTTTAATTTCAATCTATAATAGATTTTGAAATCAATATAACCAGTTTAATAAGGTTAATAATAAAATTCTACTTTTTAAATGTTTATTATAGTGAAAAATATTAACTACATTCAATTTAAAAATCAACTCGCAAATGAGGAAATTTCTGTTCAGTGCAAAAGAAAGTTTTGAAGGTTAAAAAAAATTTTTTAATGAACATTTTTGATGATTTGTACATAATTTATTGGTATTGGGGTACAATTACAAAACAGGAGTTTCATTAAATTTGTCAGTTTTTAATTTTAGTAACTTTTAGACATATTTTTTAAAAATAAAATTTTTTCGTTTATAATTAAATGGGAGAAACGGATTATTTTCGAATTGCGCATTTGAATAAATTTGTTTCTTTTGTACCAGGCATGATTTGTTTTTTTTATTATATGTTACTTAAACACTTTAGTCGCCATTTATTTTATTTGTCTTTTCTCTATAGCTTTTATTTTAAAATCTGCTTTGTAAACTATAAGTTTTTGTTTCCACACGATGATGTACGAACTTCAATTTTTTGAACGAAAATGCGAAGGAATTATAGCAACTGTAGTATTTTTAAGAAGAACCGATTTCGTTCTTGAGCGTAATTAGGCAAAGCTCATTATAGATAAAATCAGTCAGCCGAGTTGTCGTGGCGCCATCTGCTATTTATTTTATAAAACATAAACGACATATTTTTCTGAAAGAGAATGTTACATATATATATGTGTGTGTTTGTGTTTAATGCGCACTACGGAACTCTAAAATTTTTTATCACATAAATAATTTGCGGATTATATACAAGAATATACGGTAAGCTAAGTGAGGAGGTGGCGCCATGATTTGGGGATGCATGGCAGCAAGTGGAGTTCATCGATTAACTTTTATGGAATCCACAATAGATCATATGGGATATCTAAATATATTAAAAGAAAATTTGAATTAGAGTGCATAAGATTTGATCCTTGGTGATGACTTTTGATTTCAACAACACAATGATCCAAAACACCCTGCCCGTAAAGTAAAGCTATGGTTGTTATAAAATATCAATTGCATACTCCTCCACAGTCGCCAGACTTAAACTCCATCGAGCATTTATGGGACTTATTGGAACGCAACATAACATAATATCGAAAGAAATTCTAAAAAGAATAATTGATAGAATGGAGTAATATTTCATCTTCAGAACCCACCAAGCTAATGCACCGTATGCTTAATTGATTGGAAAAGACTCTTAGACAAAATTTTTCCAACCAGACATTAAAGTTTAATTGACAGTCCATGGGAGCTATTTTTTAAAGACTTTTTCTCATCTTTATACAAACTTTTTCTGGCTGTTTTTAATGTAATTTTTAATTATAATTACCTTGAAATAATGTATGCTATCTTTCTGAAATCATTACTAATATTTAAGGAATTGTTAAAGAAAAGCATTATATAAAAATTGAATTAATGTTGACATAATAATTATCTGTAGAATGTTTACTGTGCGTTTGTACGCAGACTTTTTCTGGCAAGTGCATATGTTAGAAACTTAATTGGAATGCAAGCATTTTCAATTCTCTTTAGCAGAAAGAAATTTAAATTATTTTACAGACAATAAATAAGTGAAATAAAAAAATTTTCACACCCCACGGAAGCATCTTTTAAACTACAAAATGAAAATTTAATTTTTAAGCTATTTTTGCGGAATTTAAACTCATTTTAGTGCTATGTTACGATATTACAAATATTTTTTACAGATATATTTTCTTATGATCATTTATGTAACAGAGAACCATTAATAGAAAGCAATAGTTTAGTAGAAGCCTTATCAAATCTTGCTTTCTATATTATATTTGGAACACATTACAATTTTGGAAAAAATCCATCTCAGTCCTAAATGAGAAAATACAATCCTGAAAGCCATGAAAATTTGGCGATTTAGATTAAAAAGTGAAGTATTGTGGGAGAGTAGAACACATAAATATTCTATTTCTACCAAGATTGACAGTGAATCCATTTTAAATTATTCTGGCAAGCACGATATAAAACATTTTAGATTTCTGGGAAGAGAAAATTATCTATCTACATGATTAGGATTGCAATAGTGGCTTTGGCAACTCCAGCAGCTACATACCTGAGCATTAAAAGTGTGATTCCAGGTTTGACAATAAAAGTAATCTCAGGTAAATAGAGATATTTTTATATAATTATTGCTAAGCCATGTGATAATCAAACGACGAGATTACATATTCGTGAACCTAGTTACCAAATGTTATTTTATTAATGGAAACACAATGGTCAGTTCTCTGCTCGCTTCGCTTATCGTACATATTAGTTCTATTTACATTGTGTACCAATTTCACCTAACTTCGATGAAATTTCATTTTTTGCTTATGATAAATGATATTTTTAGTACAAATAAAAATATGAATAAAATAAAAGTATTTATTTGGAAATTATCTAAAAACCATTATTTTTGTGAGAAGAAAACTGGAACTGAGCCGGTATGTTTTATTTTAATAGAACCGAAAAAAAAAAAACTAAGGTTGGAATCCCTGTTTATGACTATATTATATTTTTATCAATTGATTTTTTAAAAAAATTCCCGTTAAAAGCAAATATAGTTATTTTGTTTTATTTAATAATTTTCTTGATTACCAAATTTTTTAGATCCTCAAGTGCAATAAATTTTATTAAATAAAATAGCTTTGAAAGATAATCGAACCATAATTTTACACACTTATGTAGAGAAATTCACCTTTCCACTTATTAACTCTTTCTGCTTATACATTGGCTGTTTTGAGAGTAAAATTGTGCGATTATAAAATGTAGGAAGATTTGCATATTGTAATTTTATAAATATATGTGTTGTGGCTGGTTGATAGTAACATCAAATAAGCTTCAAACAATGGAGCACAGGGCTCGAGAATAACTGGCTTTATTTAAACTGATGCCGTTTGAGTCGCATTTCATTTTGGACACGGGGGACAAACTTTGCAGCTCCTCACAGGACTTTGTACGCGAGAGTGCTCACTTCGAAAACTTCATCTGATCGCGCCTTTTCCAACCTCAATCAGAACATCATTATAAATATGGTAATGTGCAGAGCTTAAGCAACAATGCAAATTTTAACTGGAAAGCCCTGATATTGCACAAAAGGGATTCTTGTGTGATCATTAAAATGGACACGTAATTCTGTCACATGTACGTAAATGTCAGGAACAAAGGATGTGTCAACCGTTCCGTATGGTACAGAAAACATGATGTCATCTACACAGCTCAGTTAAATTACAATAAAATAATTGAAGGACATTAGCTGCAAGTGGCTTTTTTCTTAATGTATGGATACACTTTTATGATTTTAGTCGGTAACTAAAGGGGAGTAATATGACCTGTGTAATTGAGTTCAGAATCAATGAAAGCGTCGTTTGTAAGTCATGAAAATGTTGGTGATGACCTCCCCAAGGGAGCATTCACCTGCATTGGATGACACATTTAATCGTCCTGCAAGCAAAAAAGAGACCCTAACCAATCAACATGGGTCACTGCACAGCAGCTGTGCAACAACAAGGAGACGTGTTATGGTTTACTTAGTCCATATGCCTTCACAAACGGGGCCTATTTACCCGCCATCTTGAATGCTCCGGGATGTATAATTAATGCTCCAGGAGAAATGCCATTAAAGGATGTAATTTCCAGATTGAACACTAAAATTATTCCTGACCATTTCTTTACATTAATATATGGGTACCAAGGTTTCAAATGCCCAGATAATTGCCTGTGTGATGCAACCAATAAATGGATGGAATAAAAGCCAAAAATGATGGTCACCATGGACATACTATCTAAACTCCGAAAGTAGGTGTTTTGTTTCTTTTTTAATCAAACTATGATCAACAAGTCTTGCTGTATAAATAGGAATATTATTCTTGGTAATCCAATCGTCTGCAGGAAGCAAAGTTTGAATGATAGGATGACTGTGGTCTGACAAAACTTCTTTTTACTTCTCAAAGTGCTTCTTAAATAATTCTTTTAAAGTGTTTTTTAAATATGTATACTAGGGTAACTCGGAAAATGGGTTTTCCTTGTGAATCGAGGTCTAGATTGTGAACAAAAGTAAAAAAAAAAAAAAAGTAAAAAAAAAAAAAATAGAATGAAAGAAAGAGAGAGAGATTAAAAATAAAACATGGCTTTATTTTCCTACATAAATATCAAAGACATTGAGGCATTTGTCAAATCTCTTGATTATCTTCAAAAAGCCTGTTAATCCATAAATTCAAATGTTTGTTTTGCATTTATAATGTGTGTAAGTGTAAAGTACGATGGACCTAGATTTGTGTAAATTTTATTCAATAACAATAACGATTAAAAGGTAGTAAATACTAAGTAAGTGTAAGTAATGAGAGCTGACAGTCAGTCAAGCTCCATTATCCTCATTAGTAAGACGCGGAATGAATCGCTTACATAGAGAGCGCTGCTCTACGAGTTTGTCAGCTTTGCGCCAGCAAAACCCTCCAAGGAAAACTCAAGGATTTACACACAGAAAAAGCGTTTAATGGCTTAATTTCAACATTGATTCCAAAGCGCCTTCCGCTTAGATTCTTCTTCACAGAACTATTTCACCGCGAATTCAAAATATGCCTTCTCTCCAAAGCTGAGGCTGGTTTCCACTTTATGCAGGTATCTCAAGAGAGTGCAATCTGCTTATCATTGTCGACTTCTATCCAAATGCATATCGATGTCATGCTCGTTCATCTGCTGTATCGTCTTTTGCCCATTGTCGTTCAAGACTTCGTCCGCTCTGAATTTTCCCTGGGCAACTTTTCGTGTGAAGCTTCTCAAGTGGTATGATAAATACCTCAATGTTCTTGGTATTTATGTAGAAAAATAAAGTTATAGATTTTTATGTTTAAGTTTGGTAAATAAAGTGCTTAATGTCTCATTCTTTCCTTGACTTTTATACACAATTCTGAACATATATATGTATATGCCACACGCTGCCCGGCATTGATAATGTAACACCAAAAAAGAGTTGCCAGAAATGACGAAACTCGGCAAATAGAGAGATACAGAAATGAACAATAAGTGATGCGTATTTCAAAATGATATACATTATACAGAGCGAAAACAGGGTGGGTTTAGTAGGCTGTAAGACCACAGTGGATACACGTCTAGTCAGTGAGACTACGGATGACGTCGTGAGGAGTGGCTTTCCATTCCTTGTCAACTAACTATTTGCCAAATATCTTTATATCTTTTGAAGAAGGCACAGTGGCAGGGTTTGCAAATGGCGTTCAATCATACCCCAAACGTGTTTAATTGGTGAAAGATCTGGCGCGCACAGTTGCCAGGGAAGCAGCTGTACGTCTTGCAGGGTATGTCGGCTGATGCGAGTAATGTGGGGTCGTGCATTATCCAACTGAAAAAGGGCATTGGGTACCCCCATGAAGGTAAGGGAGTATCACCAGCCGCAGCACATCATCCACGTAAAGTTGGGCTGTCATAGTGCCATGAGTACGAACTAGAAAAAACCAGGAATCGTACGCAATGGCGCCCTAAATCATGATGCTGCGTTGTCGCTCAGTGGGGTGTTCCATAATTGCTGCAGCATTGGATTGGGTTATATATATATATATATATATATATATATATATATATATATATATATATATATATATATATATATATATATATATATATATATATATATATATATATATATGTATATATATATATATATATATATATATATATTGATATTTATATATACAAATGAATATATTTTTGAAGTAGACAACTATTTATTCGCGAAAAATTCCCAACTTAAATAGCGAAACAGAAACATTTTTTGTCATTTTAATATAAATGTAACTAAAGTTTATGAGGGTGTGTATTGTCGATATTAAAATACAAATGAAGTTTTGCCATTTAATGGAGCAATAAATTATAATCATTATTTCTCTATGTAAATAGACTAAACCATAGGTTCCCTAAGTGGTCCATAGGAGATCACACGGGGGTCCACGTAGACGTGAAATGAAAACAGGTATTCACAAGTTGTAAGTGGAGGTGCACGAAAAATTTTCTGGTTGTCAGAATAACGAACAAAAATGTTAGCTTAGACGTACTTATCAACGTAAGCAGGTAGTATGCTTCACTAGGTAGGTACTCAAAAATATTAGACACTTAGAGTTGAATAAAACAATCGATAAGAGTACAAGAGTGTACATCACATGTGGAGACTTACAATGCACCCGCTCATCCTGGGTGCCTGCAATGGTATGAAATGCGACCCCAAGAACAAAACGTTACTCATTTGTTTCCGGGATTTTAAGCATAAAAGAGTGACTGTCAGGGAATCGATGTCAGTGCCGGAAAAAGTAAGTATCTGCTTATTTGTTATGTGCATATTTTTATTGTATATTGTAATTTATCAATCATATTATATTTGTTTGAGTGTGCTAGGTAGTTATGTAGTAAAAAGTATAAATACCAGAGATTATTCTAAACAGCTATAAAAAAGAACAAAAAGCCAGGGAATATTAAACTTTAGGGACCTAGGTACTTTTTTGTTTGAGTAGTTTTTGTTAGTACCTGGGTACTTTTTGTTAGCTGCAAGGGGTCTATCGAAAATAGTAAAAATTTAAAAGGGGTCCACGAGAAAAAAAAGTTTGGGAACCCATAGACTAAACTTTTCAATATTTTTTTAATAAATTTTTATATATTTTTGAAAAATGATGTATTGAGTAATAAATGCTTTTATATAGTGCGAAATAAAAATAATTAATTTCCTATCTTCTGAATATTTTAATAGAATAAAGATGGAATTTTATATTTTAATACTGAATGTGTTCTTGATTAAAATATATTATTTTGTTTCACTGGAAAATTTTCATTATATTAAATATGTAAATATAATGGATATAGAGAAATATGTGATGAGTGAATGAGATGTAATTTTTCTGAAGATAATTTATATTGGAATTTTTTTATACCAATTGATTTTCATCAGGTCTTATACGTTCTGAAAAACGAGGTAGAACATAACACAGTATTGCACACAAGACAGACAAACAGCTTGTTATTTGGAGCAGGCCATCGTATTCTTCAAGTTCATCGCGCGAGAGTCCTGCAAGAAACAAAATGCATTTTCTTTTAAATGTTAGTGCTACATTACATTTTTCATTCAGTGAAAAATACCTATATTTTTGGAATAACATACATGGTTAACATCAGTTAAACAAGTCTACTTTATTAGGCTGGGTTAAATAATTTAAACTATCATCCTTTTATATATATTTGTATTTTTTTATTTTAATTAATCCAAAAAATAGAAAGTTACAATAAGTGCATTTTTATGTCAATTATAAAACCATTATTTGCCATTTAAAGATCCGTGGAATTTAAAAAAAAAACTTTTATTGAGTAAGCAAAAATATTTTTTTTTAATTATTTGTAAATTAGTAAAAATTTCTATACATGTGTTGGTGATATTTTACAAGAAGTGACGCCAGTTTGGCATTTTGGCGAGATTGGTTTCTTCTCTCCTCGTTTAGTTTTATCTGAGATTCAAATTTTAGGGAATGCGAAGCTACTACAACTCTATTTTGTAAATAACTGAAGTAATTATAGTCGTTCGTACACTTGTATTCTTAATTGCAGAACTTTATTGCTACTTATTAGTTTTTACTATCACTCGTATACTGTTTTATAATTAATTTAATTGATCATGATCCCCACCGTCCTACAATGTCTTTAAATATATCTCACATGTCCCATCATCATCGGCAAATTTTACAACAGAACTTGTTTCCCAATCGTGATGTTCGCGAACACGTCGGAGCGGTCATTTTAATTTAAAACGTTGATGTAAAAAAAAGCATCCGTTTATTATAACAAGAAGGTAATTGATATTGCCTAACTGACAGTCTTCACATAGTTTGAATCAGTTTCATATTTGTATAGGGACTCTTTAATACCACTATGATTAGGACAAAAGCTCAAACACAGTAAGTAAAGAAGCCTGGAATGCATTCATCACTACAAATTAGTGCTCCGCGAACTTTTGTGTAGTCTTGGTTCCGATTTATAGTGAATTTCTAGTGACTCTCAAAACAGTTTCATCCATTTGGAATCAAACAGATTTAAATGCGTTTAGCAGCTCACAACAGTGGTTTCAGACACCTAAGGCATTAACCATTTCGTTGTGTCTAAGTTTAGCCATCGAGTGCTTGTGTATTTTACACCAAATTACAAAAACTTTTAAAAGCGAAATGGAGCATTGCCTCGTTGGCTTCAACAAAGGTTATCGAATAGATGTCACTGTCAAGTGAAGGTATGAACTGCTCGACAGAATGCATCTGTTTCTGCCAAGACGACCTATGGATGATCATCAAACACTTGCTGGAGAATTTTCTGGTAGAAACAAATCCAGCAGCCATTATTTTCTAGAGATAATTTTCGATGGGTGGACAAAAGAGTTGCAAGTCAGCTGGAAATTTTCTTGGTTTCTCTGTAGCTGCAGGGGAATAGGGTCCACAAAATCCCCTAGAGGGTGCATTTTCCCATCCGGCACTTTTGACGTGGCTTTGTGAGATGATTTTTTGTGTCAATTAAATAAACGGGGAGTGATGCATCCAGGTGGGTTGGTGGAAACGGCCAGTCTGGCATCAAAACTGTTGTCTTCGTGGCCATACCATCGGCTCCTCAGTATAATGACTTGCTAGAACGGTTGTGCTTCCCCTGCCCGACAAGTGATCTTATAGTGATGGGCCTTTCTTACGCACTTCGCGAGTAGGCGGACAGCCTGCTGCATCTAAATCTATTTGGCGTGTACACGAAAATAGACACGTCATATATACCGATATAGGTTGATTTGTTTTATTCATCATTCAAAAGTCATTTTTTGCACACGAAAGCATTAAATAAAAAAAACTGCATTTTAAATGGAATCCAAATTATTAGAAATACTTACTTATAATTGAGGCCCATATTACGAAGATGCTTCTCAAACTGATGTCTTACTTATCTTTAGTTTCAATAAAATTTTAGTGGAAATTAAAGGAGTCAGAAGATTTCTTAAAATAAGAAGAAGTATCAGTTACTAGCATACTGCCTACACAATGGTCATAAAAAAGGCACGACGGAAAACTATATATTCGGAAATTAACATCTGAAAAATTGAAAATGACTTAATCATAACTTCTGTCATCATTGTACGCATATTATACCCGTGCCCAACAAGATCAATGGACACTTAATCAAAGAGTAAAGATTCGCAGTATTCTCAATAAAACGCTTGTATTGTTGGTATACAAATTAATTTTTTTACATGAAAGTCATATAAATCACCCTATCAATTCTTTCTTTGCTTGGTAGTCAGGTTCCTAAATCTTTGCGTAATTTGATTTTCAGTTTGTTATGTGAAATTGAAGCATTTTCCCGCCAGTCTAACAAACGAATTATGTGACGTTTTTAAGGAAACTTTCGTTAATTGTTTCTCACAACATTATTTCAATTATTTGAAAATCAAAAGTGTGTGTGTGTGCTTCTTAAATTTCTAACTTTCATGTAGAAGAACGCACTGTTAAATGAAAATTAGAAACTAATGAAACATAGGACATGAACAGCAGTATAAGTTTTTGATATTAATTAACTTTATTTTATTCTACCTTTCGTTTTTTTCTTTAAAATTGTTCAGAGAATGTAAAAATCATATAAGTTAATATTGGTATACAAATAAATAGCAAAAAACTTTATCTAGTAATTTATAGTTATTAAAAGTTTCCAAAAAATAACTGCTAGCAAGAAAGGAAAGTAAATTTTATATTTAAAACATGATTAACCATAAGGGTATATAAAATTCATAGATGTAATGCTATAAAAATAAATATTATAAAAGGAATGTATATGAAATAATTTTTAAATAAATAAGGCAATTTTACTCTAATGTTGATGTAATAAAAATTACTAACTTATTTTGAATGAAAATTTATTTTAACCACATGTTAGGTTTGTAGTTTAACTAGTGAACAGCTACAACTCCAATAACTTTTCATATCATATTCCTCGACATGCTTATTGCTGTTGAAGCAGTTTAAGTAACACTTTGCCCTATCGTTGAGTTGCTGATAGATTAATTTTATGTAGCATGTATTCCATGATACAAATACCAACATTGCAGTCTAAATTGTATTCATTTTCCCGACAGTCCGATATTTTAGTACTCTTATAACACGTTTTCATAGGACGCGATTTCATTTCCCCCCTATGACACATTGATTCCCCACGTTATATTTCTGTATTGCGACATGATTTGGACTTGTCACAATTCGTACGTTTGCACAATGTGTGTCCATTGTGCTCTTATAAAATTAAATCATACCGTTGAACATTCTGTTAGAAAATGAAGTCGGTGGATCGTAGTTTTAGGCAGTAAATAAACATGTAATGAAACTGATTTTACAATTATTTCATTTTAATAAAACGCACACATTTCGTTCCTAACATGGTTTTTCCTTAATATTCGATTTAATGAAAAAAAAGTTAAACGTGAATCAGTTTTTCGTAACGCGTATGAGCGCATGAATGCTCGTCCAACGCTATAACACAGAACTAATATACCGTGCTATAGGGGGATTACTAATATTCTATATAATATTGAATTGGGTTAAAATTTGTGCAAAATACTTATTTATTTAAAAATAAAATTTGTCTCTCATATTTTGTTTTTTCCGATTAATAATTTGTTTAATAAAACTTACCGATTATGTACGGAAGACAGAGCGTGCCTAATCCACATGTAAGAGTACAGGTTGAAAACAGGGCTGTATTTGCTTTCTCGTCTGTGTAGTCTTTCCCCAAGTTCCATATAGAAGTGGAAATCCCAATTTCCAAAAACCCGAGAATAAAGTAAAATCCTCCGATCCAGTACAAGTTCGGTGACCAAAGTACTCCAGCTATTACAACACCATTCAAGATGAACAAGACAGCTGCGGCAGAGGATGCACCTTCCAGCAACAACCTGTCGCCCCGATACCTCAAGCTCATTCTGCCAGCAATACCGCCTAGTCCGAAGACTGCTAAAATAACGGTATTTTGCGCACTGACGTCTTTGGCAAGGTCATCAAAGATCATTAGAAGAGTGATCAAAGTTATTTCGTATATAACGAAAGTGTAAATTATAACTAAGTAAGAGGGCTTGAAAAGTTTTTTCAAGGACCAAATGAGTTGAGGATTTTGCCACGAAGATTGATGGCACTCAGTCGCAGTTTCTATGGTGGAAGCCGTGCTATAATCTGTAGTGAATTCATCGTCTTCTGAAATGAGATACATTCTAGAAGTAGCTCCACTAGACTGCCCATAATGTTGGGAAGATTTTCCATAGCCCTTCAAAAAATTGGGAGATGTAAAATCGATATGTTCATAGCAGCTGGTTATCAGAGAATTAGAATGCCTGCGATAAGCATGCTTTTTGGCATTTGGCAATGTCCTGTTAAAGTTATTTACTCCTTGTATGTCGCTTGCAGCGAATGTGCATTCAACCACATGTACTTTAATTTCTAAAGGAAAATTCAGGCGGATATTATTTGCAGTAGATGAGTTAGGTTTCGTAACCACAAAGTTTTGATTGACGGACTCAATCACTGGGGGATCAGAAGTTATAATTTTCCCTTTCTGTACTTCAAGAGTTTCAATTTTCACCTCGTGATTCGAAACAGTACAATTAGGCTTATGTACACTTTTCCTATTTCCATTACATGTCAATTGATTTTCAAGATTTTCTGAAATTGCTTCGAACAAAACATCTTCTTTTCTGAAACTCTTTTCAAATAGATGACGATTCATATCTAATTTGGATAAATGGATACGTTCCTTCTCTGCATTAAAATTTTTCTGAGACTTATAATCGCTTTCATTTTTAGTATCTTCTAGGGAATTTAAATTTGTAAGGACACATCTGCTCTGATTTCGGGAACATTCATTGGATTCATCATGCACTTGCATAACGTTTGATTCTGTACAAGAATCTTGTTGGAAATCTTCATTACAAATTCCATTGGATATCACTTTTATTTCTTTAAGTTCCTGGGCAGGCATATTGTTCGCATGCCTCGAAGAGGTCACTTTGTACTGTTTACTTTTCTTACGAATTCGCCATTTTTTTATCCAGGCGCAGAAATGAAATCTGTAGACTGCTGTCAAATTTAAAGGAATAATGTTTATAACGATTCCTGACATAATAAGTAGACACCCATTTACGCCGTAGTTTGAGATGAGTTTATCCATCAAGTAAGGGATGAAAATGCAACCAAAACTTGATGCAGCAGAGTATAAAACAGAAAGAAAGTTTTGACCGCGAAATTTTTGAGACAGTTTCAATGATTCAGGGAAAGATACACCTATTCCAGAACCTGAAAAATAAGTGCATTTATTGAAAATAAAAATCTTGGAAGGTTATATCTGTGTGTGTGCAAAATACCAAAAAATAATATTCATAAATATAAATAATGTGTACGGCATTAATGCTGCAAAATTAAACATTGTATTTGGAACAAAAATTAATGATAAGGGATAATTCAAAATGCAAATAACTTTTTTAAATTTGTTTTAATTTTGAAATTATCTTTTGAATAACTCTGAAAATCATATAAATTTGTTGAATTTTTATGACTAATTATTATGAGATAAGTCAATCAAACAATTATTTCATGAGGAAATTTTTTGAAAAATTGCGAGTATTTAAAGAAATTTTCTGAGTAAAAAAATGTTTAAGGATAATTCTTGCAAATTAAAGATCCTCTTAAATACATTAAAACATGAGCCAAAAGATGAACTATCTTCGCTAAAATTCAAAGCTTCATTTGTAGCATATGTGATGTAACATTTAAGTATTTATTATTATCATGAATGTAACAGGATTCAAATCACTAATATTATTTTTATTATTTAAATCTTTTTGCAAGTTACAATTTTACAATACAAATTTGATTACATAGTAAACTTTAAGGTAAATAAGGATTATTTTTAATTAATTTCATATTAATTTATTAAGCATTTCTTATAAGATTTTACAGCATAATTAGCACTCTGGCCTTAAGTTCTACAGTTTGCGAGTTCGATTTCCACCTCGGGTTTGTATTCTTATAGGGATTTGAAATCTATTTTAAATTGTAGATTAAGATTTAATTAGAATTAATATCGAAACAAAGGACTGCTGACAGACAAATCGTAAGATTTTATGAAGTCATTTAAAATTTAATAGCGAGAACTACTAACAAGAATTCATAAGAAAACTCAGGGTACAGATACTTTAAGCTATATATTAATTTTAAATTGTATAATACTTTCTAAAGAACCAAATCAATTTAATACACTGATATATCATATTTAAATATAACTGATAAACTGCTATTTTATCCAAATTGATTTTAACATTAAAAAGAATTACATTGCTAAATCAGTCCTTGTATTACCTGAAAATAAAAGATGGTAATGATGTTATTTTTCTTATTATTATTCTCTTAAGTTTACGACATTTAAGCTTGATTAATTTACATGTAAAAAAGAATTCTATAATTCCCATAATCTTTTTATACCAAAATAAGAATGAAATTATAACTACGCATTACAGAAAAGACGAGCACAAAAACAATATCTAAAAAGAATGTATATTTATATTACCAGAAAAAAACTAAGTGGTGATCATGAAATTCAACGTTTACACAGTATTTACTAAGATAACGAAATACAATAAAGACATTTAATTGATAAGAAAGAGCTTTATAGGTTTAGTTTTTTTTCTCTAGTAACTTTACAATCAAGAGCTCAGAGGGACATGGAATTTGTTAAGTTACCGATGTCTTTAAGTTGGAGTTTTTGTAAGCGTTGAACCTCTTTGGCTACTTGGAAGATATTCTGAGATGCATCTCAGTGTTTTCTCAACATGCTCGTGATAAAAAGCTTAGCATTAGGACAGAAACATCTAATGTTATGACCAAAAAGCTATGAGAGAATATTGTTTATTGCGAGTAAGATGCAGTCTTATTGATGAATTATACTTGGGTGGTTTAATAGAATAGGCATATCGTGGTCAACAAAATATCATCGAAGTATTAGTGAGCTGATTGAATATTTTCATCAAACAGTTTATTATTCTGTCAGTTCACAGATAATGTGCTACATCAGTATGCATCTCAATAATAAGTGCTGGAATGTGCTGCTAATCTCTTGCACTCACGCACATGCAGTGATTAGCACCAGTAAGAAAAAAAGAGTGTCTGCTTCTTTTTTTTTAATCAATTTCTATTTAATCAGTCGAGATGAACTCAAATAAAAAAGACCATGTCTATGTTGAGATGTTGATGATAGCTGTTTCAACGGAATTTGATACTTGAATAAAGGTACTTATTCAAGATATCAAATCTCTGGGGCCGTGGTAGCCTAGTGGTTAGGGTAGCGGAAGGAAGGGCGAGATTCTATTCCCAATGCCGCCAAAGACCCACCGAGAACAAGCGATGTACGTGATCGTTCAGTCTGTGGAAAAGAAAGTCCTGTGGTCGGTCGTTGAGCAGTTACCCTGGATGTAATGGGTCTAGAGGATAATTTCCTGTCCCTCCTGATCAATGTCAAAATGGAAGGAGTGGATTCTCTGATGGCGCCATCGATCGGAGAAGACTAGAGCAAAGTCGTACTCTCAACTTCGTGTTGCTCTTTTTGAAAAGAACTGACTTAAATTCGCATAGCCAACGGCAAAACCAGCTTGGCTTAACCAAGTGTCATAAGTAATAGCAACACTTAATCTCTATGGACTTGATATCAATGGCAAATGATGTTGATAGGATTATGCTGATGGTGGTGTAGTCGTGGGTGGCCCTTTGATTGCTAGGACATCGCTCGCAATGAAGGAAATCTGAATCTGGTTTGCATGGATCTCCACTTGAAGAACTATGTTATGCGGATAGTATTGTTCCAACATTGTAACTCACTGCTTCTATGAACAAATGTCTTCTACATATGCATTTATTGAAGAGAGTAACTTGGAATAATCTCGATTATTAACCTTTTTTACACATGAATATAGCCCACTGTCTATTAAGTGTCCTCCCGAAAGTCTATAGTGCACGTGAATAGTAAAAAACCACACAACAATCTTCTACCGTTAGGCTGGCCAAACGAGGTATCATAGTATGTTTTTAAAATTACACTCATTTTATCAATGTCGTCCAGTTTTATTTATTTGCGCTGTAGATCTCTTGAAAGTTGTTTATTGCACAATTTAAATATGTTGTTGTTACTTATGACACTTGGACAAGCCAAACTCGTTATGCCGTTGGCCAAGCGAATTTAAGTCAGTATAGTGCGTTTTTCGTTTTTAAAGACACCACGAAGGTGAAAGTTGACTTTGCTCTAAGACTACTCCGATAGATGGCACCACCAGAGGATCCACTCCCTCCAATTTAACATCGTTCTGGTGGGGGAGGAAATTTTCTCCGGACCATTACACCCATGGTAACCGACTGACCACAGGACTTTCAATTCCACAGATTTAACGAGCACGTATATCGCATGCATTCGGTGGGTCTTTGGCGGCATTGGGAATCGAATTCCGCATTTCCGGTCAGAAGGCCAATGCCCTAACCACTAGGCTACCGCAGCCCTACATCAAAATATGCTTTATACAAATACCCAATATCCATTCACGTTGAAATGCTAATCATCTAATAGCATTAATATTTTAAATTTTGTAATGGTGGATTAATTTTTGTTTGGATGCAGATATTTTTCTCAATAGAACTTATTGACCTGAATGAATTAAAAAATATTTTCAGTATTCCTCATGAAATTTTGTTGAATTGTTGAGTAGCCGGATGACATTACCAAATTTTGATATGCTGAGACCTTCTGCGAATTGAGTTGCTCTGGCTGTTGTTCAACGTTGCTTTCGCATATTTCCACAAAAAATGACTCATCACTTGTCTTAAGCGTTAATGAAAAACGATATTTTCGAAAAATGAGAGGCGCTCCGGTCTGCAAGGACATCTGAGATTCCTTCGTGATGACATCCATTTTCTCCTAGAATTTCCAGACCAGTGTTTTCCTTTGTTTAAGAAATAAATTGAAAGTTCTTTCTTAATGCACAACCGAAGGACTGATTATAGTTGTTTTCAGGCATCCACGGCTTGAATGGCCTTATTTTTCATTCATAGTCAATCGCATTTGTTAATATTAAAAAAAAAACTGGTATTGCCATAAAGCAATTTTTTTCAGACAATAATTGCAGTTATTTTGGCATTTGGATAAACTATTATAATAAATTTGCACTTATTAATATGAATCATAAATATGAGATATTTTAACATGAAACTTGTTATCACCCATGAGAAAAATCAAAAAAATTTTTGAAATATATTTTTAACTATCTCAAAGATTTTGCTTATGAAACATGTTGGTCTCCATATTATGCGCAAAATTAACTTACATAAATATTAAAATATAAACAACAATTGAATAAATTTGCAGTTTTATTTCTTGTTAGATTTTTAGCATTTTGAAAGAATCCATCTTCAAAATCTATAAGAGAGAGATTTCTTAGAATATATATAATTTTAACTTTTCATAAAATATTTTTTTCCTTATTTCGACCACTATTTTTTCATTTATGGAAATTTGTCTTTTTTCATCTACTGATTATAATTTGATATTCATGAAAATGTCTCGATTTTCACAAAAAATCATAACAATTGAATTTTATTTAATAATTTTATCAGTACGATATATCTACATTTTAATTAGAACGCATATGTCTAAATACATTATGAACATACTAACTGCTTCATTTTATTAGATTTATTTTGATTTGTGATACCAAAGAATTTTTCCTCATAAAATTCATGCGCCACAGCGAAGATCTCTCAGTATAACATCCCCTCACTAGATATTTTTCATAAGAGCAAAATGATTTTAATATCACTGAAACATTAAATAAAATGCTAACATAAGCTAAATAATATTACTACTATTTAAATACTCTGCAAATAATATTTTTCACTTTCTCAGGGGATTAATGAGAAATAATCTTAATGAAAAAAAACTGAACCTTCGTTCAATATTTCTCTCACCGAAAATGATCCCCCAAAAAATCGACATCCATATCACATTTGTGCTCAAGAAACTGAGGGCAGCTCCAAGTCCACATAAAAAAGAACCTAGCAGCAACTTTCGCTCGGTTTTCTTTTCCTGGAATGCTGATTTCGCTGCGACACCTGCAAGAACGAAAAACTTGAGAAAAATTTAAGGTTGACGTAAGGTAGGCATTATACTCTTAAGATTTAAAAAATATTGTTAACAAATATTGCGATTATTTTGGTATAAGAATGATATATTCCCCCAAGAGATTTCTCGCCCAATTTGGTATCCTCTGTTTTATTCATAGTTTTGAATAGTAGCCAATTTGAATTTTTGTTGCCAGGTTTGATTTTTTTCTCGTAGTTCACGTCCTGTTTGCGTCATGTATTCTTTTAAGTGGCAACATCGTTTGAATTTTGATGCTGGGAGATTTCTCGTTAAAAAAACATGCGTCGATGTTGGTGACGAAAAAAGTCCCAATGGTCACCAGTTAGGGAAATGTATCTTACTATTATTAATGCAAAATTCTGTTAATGAAAGAAAACTTAAAAAAATTTAAATCATCCTTGCAGATTTAAACTAACAATATAGTACATGTTTTGTCCTGTTTTTTTAATTTTGCTTTTCCCCCTATTGTCAACGTGTTCATGGTTTGAATCAATGGAAAACGGCTTCTCAAACTTATGTTTTGATCTTTATACGAGAAAAAGTTTTATTGACCAAATGAACTTGGACAATATTTTCAAACATTCGATGGTGAACTTCGCCTTGCTTGCTGCCTCTCAAAGAATGCGATTTGAAGGTAGGCAGCAAATTCGTGGACAAATCGACACCGCCTCAACAGGATGTGACGTACATGAAACGTCATCTGACGTCATGGACATTTTAAACCAATGGGAAAAATAATAAAGTGCCATGATTTCAACTAGAATGAAAGAAACAACCACTTTACGGTTAACAAAAAGCAAATTTTCCAAATAAATATCATAAATCAAAATGATTATAAAAGATTTCGAAATTTAAATTTTAGATTTGAAGCATCTACAAAAAGTGACGAGAAAAATTCTCCATGGATTGGGAGATGATTACTGAAAAATTGCTGAATTCATATTTTTGAAATTTAAAATGTAATGCTTATAAAATGAGACAGTTGTGGAGAAACTAGCCTTCACCTAAGACTTTATGTGAAGTAGGGTTAAAATGAGGTAAAATCATAGGAGACTCCTTAGTGACAAACTGGGGAAAAAAAAAAAAACCCAAGCCAAAATGAAATTCCAGAAGTAGTTTGGTTACCATACGTAGTGTATCAAAGTAGGGTTATCAAAATTCCTGAATTTTAAAATCAGAAGTTCAACACATAAATTCTTCCACTCGACAGAACAATAAATAAATAAAATAGTGGTTAAATAAATATATATTTCTATACACTTCAACATATTTATGTAATTTATTGATGCATATAATAAATAACATTTGGAGAAGTATTGTTTGTTTGAATTTGAAGGAATAAAAGATATTAGGAAGTGAACGATTAAAGAACTTCCCAAATCCAGCAAAGATCCACCGAATACATGCGATATACGGGCTCGTTAAATCTGTGGAATTGAAAGTCCTGTTATCAGAGGTCTGGATTCCTCTTTCAGATCTATGTTAAAATGGATCCTCTGGAGGAGTCTTATACTTTCACGATCGTGTTGCTCCGTTTGACTTAATATAGCCATCAGCTAGAGAGCTTGGCTTGTCTTATATAACACAACAGATATCAGAATGAAACAGGCAATTTTTATTACGAAGATATAAATGGTAATGCATCTATAGTTCAAATCCATCTATCTGAAGCATAAGTAATACAAAGCATAGAAATAACATGTTTACCATGACCAATATAAAATTTGTCATGATCAGAATGCTTATTGAAGAAGCATAACGGAATATTTGACGAAAGTAATGCTGGAAGGTATGCAAAATGTACTGAAACACAGTCAAAACTAAGTCATATCTACAGTATTTGGAATCACTGAGTTAAATGTAAATTATTCTAGCGAGATTCTGAAATAAAAATTCGCATTTCTTCATTATTAAGATTAGAAAAACTAAAAGTATCTAAAATGAAACATGTATATGCACCGTCACCGATCAGCCTATTTCACCAGAAGCATTTAGACAAATTAAGCCGATTTGTGACACTCCAAATGGTATGCAAATCCTTGACCTACCACTAGAGTTTTACAATGGTAAGGGAAGATGCCTATTGTAATTGAAAGAATTGTCTTAAAAGAGAATAAAGAACATTAGTTTATTATAGCATATGGTTTTTTTTTTCATCTCAATGAATTCTCTTTTTTTAACCCTGTGAGGTTACAATCTCCACAGAAACTAAAAATTCTTTGTTTCTGTAAAAAAAAAGGCACAGGTTTGGATTTTTTGTTGTTGTTCTACGGTCATTTCTTAAACACGAGGGCTAATTAGACCGAACAGTTTAACGTAGATTCGGAACCACCGCGAACATCCGAACCCACGGCGCGATTGAAACCAAAGAACTGTTAAACCGAAGGAAGACGCAGGATCTATGAAGAGAGTGTTTTGATATGGATCGTACAACACGTTCATCCAACAACAATATTAGATAAATAATTTGAAGATAAAAGCGAATAGTTACTCTCTTTTACCTTTTGTTAACTCAAGAATTTTTTTTCTTGTTGCTGGACGGGAAATTTAGAACTTCGTTTATAATGATGTTTTGATAAATCAAAAGATTAACAAATTTATAGCACATTTTACTTCATAATTTGCACACTAACAAAATTTTTAAAAATAATTACTAATTTTGTTTTATTATTTCTCACAAACAGTTTTTATTCCTTTATGAAAGGAGGTAAAACCCAAGTCAAATCAAAACATGTACAAGTATGTAACTCATATACTATATGCGGAAGTTGTAACATCATTATTTTTAGTTACTTTTAAAAAGATAATTCAATCAAATTGGTCTTATTCGAACTCACTTTAAGATTGAATGTCATAAACAAATTTCAGAAATAAGACAAATGAGATAAGAATGAAATATTGTGGAGAAATCCAGTGTTGTCATTTACGATTTCTTATGAAATCTGCTGTGTTTCCTTACAGCGTTTACAATGCTTCATGGCTTCTAGGCTCCTATTTTGCTTAAACAGATAGCTAACTTATTATTTTTTTATACACAGGGCCCACAGTGGCCTGGTTGGTTATCGGAAAGTAATGAGTTCGAATCCCAGTTGAAGATCCGTTCGTGTTCATTAATGCTGGCAGTGGGCGCAGTGTCCTCCAAGGGAAATGAGCGGGGGTGGAAAATCCCCCAATGCATCGTTTCTTTTAATGTTTTAATTTCAAGAAGATAAAAAGAAAGGCCCGCTGATTTTTTTTTTTTTTTGCGCTATAATGTCATATTTATATAAAATAACATCTACTAAATATTCATTAAAAAAAGATAGTGTAGAAAATGACTTGTGCGCAAAACCTTCATTTACAAAATCATGTAAGACAGAAATAAGAAGTATTTATTTTAGTTTATTTAAATGTGTCAAACATTAAATATTATTTTTTATATATTAAATTCATTGGTGGGAACAAGTAGGGTGTTTACCTAAATTGGCGATTTTTGCGACTTTTTTCATCGCCAAGCAAACAATTCTAACGCTATTGCCACTTAAAGAAACCGTATAGTGACATAAAAATGACGTAAAACACGAGAAAAAAACCTGGCAACAAAAATATCCAAGAAAGCAACAAAAATTCAAATTGGCTGCACTAAGGTGAAAACCGGAAACACTCTAATCAAAACAAATGACAGCAGATTTGGCGATCAATCTCTTGGTTGAGGGGTATACTTATACCAATTGAAGATACATTTCAATAGTGACGCGATCTGTACTGAGAAAATTACAGTTGATATCATCACTAAAGGATTTTTAATTGGCTCTTAAAGTGTTCGAAATTTTCCTTTACAAAATCTTACACATTATTATGCCTTCATTTGCATTTGATGTATTTTCTAAAAAAAATATGCGTTCTTCACTAACAAGAATATTGCAGCTTTATTAAGGAAATAAACACGGATTCTATTAATGAAAGTTAATTTAAATTTTTCTTTTTGGTTGCTGAAATTGTTCTCAATCTTATACGGTGCAATGAGGGCACATAGTTCTCTTCTATTTCTGAATATAACTACAAAATATTACATAGAATGCAACAACTACTTAAAGGGCTTCTGTTGACCTGGAGCACCTTGTCCTATGTTAGAAGTCTGACTTGGCTCCTATGCCTGCAGCTGAGCACATTGGAACGGCCTTGGGTGACCCAGGAGATTACTCTCCCGACCTACTTCACCCGTTCCGCCCACGCACGCCGGCTATAAGAGCACTCTTTGAGGGGGAACTGCTTTTGGACTTTTTGGCTATCTATGATCTCATGGAGTTCCACTAGACCAGATGGGGATTAGTCCCACCACTACCTAAAGGAAATTGTCTTCAATTACTATTCAAATTGTTTAATTTCTCAAAGTGAAAATAGGGCATATTTTCTCGGGATTTATATATTTTTAAAAGAAGCTGTGAGAATCACCTTTTAAGTAATGTTTCAACAATAGCTCTATTATACGAAATAAATAATTGATTCTATTTGATGACGTATTGCAGTTGGTTCCAATGGATAGTTTTTCCCTTACGAGATCTGATGATTCCTCTTAGTGGATGTATTTCCAAAGATAAACATAATTGTTTTCAAATTTTAATGCATAGAATTTATGTTTTAATAAGATTCCAAAAATGCTTTGATATACAATAATTCTAGAGAAAATAATGAATTTTCATATACATACCCACTTTTTATTTAATCTTTTAAAATTAAAATAACACATATTTTCTTTTAATTTACACAATTTTAAAAATACAATATTATTTTAAAGTAGCATGTATAATGTGTTGCTTTATATAAACGTCATGAATACACATTAACAATATGTAATTTTTGATATTCATTTCTCAATATTTTATTGGAATTATAAAAAATGAATTTTTAAAGTCAGTTTTAGGTTCTCCAAATTGTTAACTTTCTTAAAGTAAGATTACAATATGAGAATTCGTAATGTTATACGATCTATTTAAGAAACATTGAGAGTTTAAATATGAAAATTATGTAGGTTACAAAACATATTCTTGTATAAAATGTTGTTTACCTTTAAAAATGTCATTTGGTATTTTGATTAATAAGTTATACGTCAATGAGTACCATCCATGTCATTGGATGGTACTCATGACGTTATTCAACTAACCTTTAAATAAAACAACGATTTATAATTGATCCCGCTAATTAGTTACGATACATAGATAATGTCTATTAAAGATTATTTTTAGAATGTTTTACATTATTTTCTATAAATAATATTAATGTTTCTTCATTTTGTTCTTTTGTTTCGTTCAGTAAATTTGATAAAGTTATTAAACCGGGAGATTAATAGAATGATTTATAATTGATCCCGGTTTATTAGCTATACAATAGATAGTTAATGTCTATTAGGGATTATTTTCAGATTGTTTTAGTTTTATTCTTTGTTTTCCATACATAACAATAATAAAGTTTCTCCGTTTATTTTGTTTTGATTCTTTTGTTTCAGTCAAATAAATTTTATTAAGTTATCAACCCGGGTTAAATATAATGATTTATAATTCCAGGTGGATTTTTTGTTACAATATTTTGCTAATATCTGTTAATATTTATTTTGAGAACTTAGAAATAGTTATACTTTATTTCCAATAAATACTTTAATATTTCTTTCGTTCTTGTTGTTTAATTTCGGTGAAATAAACGTACTTAAGTAATCTTCTTTCAATTTAATATTTCATTGTTTTTTGTATAACCAATACTTTTTCTTATTCAACAAATCAACAGCAACAGAAATATCACATCAAAAACTATGAAAAAAATCATACAAGGTATTGCAATTACGCGATTTTAATTTATATTATAATTCATGTTATAATAAACATCACTTTAAGGAAGCGAATAAATTCCACAGTAGAATGTTTCACTGATAATTTAATTTTTAATTATTTTCTTTACTGTAAACAGTTTCACAGTTTTTGGAATATTTCAATCAAACGATTTAAGAAAATGTGTACTTACTAGTAATGTAAGCAGTGGCCCAGCTGATAGCGAAGGGAATAGATGCTGATCGTCTGCTTTCGTCTGATAATTCCAGAATTCCTGCAAAGAGAACCCCGGAGCATCTCTGCAGACCTTCTAACAGAAACGATGATAAGAAAAACGCCCAATCAATCGATGTATTTAAATCGCAGTTTCTGCGTATGGTCTGATCTGCCATGTTGAACGGATGCGACGAATGAACTACGGAAATCTCCCCTAAGACGTGTTTGCTGCAAAGAACAGCAGCTGCAGTTGATGGAACTTGGTGTCCGCACTGATGATGACGCCAAGCTGTAAATTACAGAATGCGTTTGTTTCGGGTTTCAGATAAGAACTCATTTCAAGCAAATAAAAACCAGTTCAAGAATACTTTATAGAGTATTTTTTTTTCGCGAGAAAGATATGCGCTACTGGATTAAAATTTTCCCATGAGTAACGAAAGGTCAGAGCGGATGATTTCTTTTCTCTACGCGTGTAAAATCTCGTCGATCAAGAAAGTTTACACAAATTCCTCCAAATTAATAATGGATCGTTTCCCCAGTGCATATTTCATTTATCACTTTTTATGAGAGTTAAAATAAAAGGGGGCCGTAGTAGCCTATTGAATAGGGCATCGGTTCCATTCCTAAAATCGCAAAGACCCACCGAGGACATGCGTTAAACGTGCACGATTAACCTGTATAATTGAATGGTCTGTGGTCGGTCGTTGAGCAGTTACCATTGGAGTAATGGTCTAGAGAAAATGTCTTCCCTCTTCAGATCAGTGTCAAAATTGAGGGAGTGGATACTTTGATGGTGCCATCTATTGGAAGAGTTTAGAGCAAAGTAGTTTCTTTACTTTCGTGGTGCTCTGGTTAAATGGAAGACACACCCTACTGACTTAAATTCGCATAGCCATCGGCAACACGGGCTTGGCTTTTCCAAGTGTCATACAAATAAACTGTTAATTTATTAAAGAAAATATTGTATATTACAGCATATGGTTATTTGTGGCACAGTGTATTTGCAAAAATAACCAAAGATAATGGTACTTTAAACTACTATTTGACAATATTAACAAAAAATACGCCAAACTTTAAAAATAGTATGAGTAAAAAATGCTATTTAAATGAAAAAAAAATATCTTACTTTTTTAGTAATAATAAGAAAGATTAATATTTCACTGTCGGTGAGTTGTACTCGGTAAATAATTTCATATTGTTAACGAAAAATCGTGTTGTTTGGCTTCATTTTTTCTCGGCGACGTATCACGTATGTATTTCTGACTTAACAGAAATCATACAGACCTTAATGTAAAGAATTCTATTGACAACTTTACTGAAAACATTTGTTACACATTTTTAACAAGAAATTAAGTGTTGAAAAATTTGTGTAAAATAAAAAAGAAGCTATTTATGATTTTTTTCTATCCAAATTCTTTTTGAGAATCTCATTTAAAAAGTCAAGAATTTTTGACATAAGGAAATCGGGTATCTCTTTTTTCGATTTATTAAATTATTCTAGTTTCTTTTTCCTTCAAGTGACTTTATAGAGAAAAAAGTTGATGAAAATTTATAGTTAACAAAATGGTGCCCCGTGTGGTGACTGAGGGGTAAGAATCAGGGCTAAGGGGTAAGAATCTCTTTCCCTAGCCCTGGGTAAGAATAGTCCCAACGTAGCTTATACGTGTCGACAAAAATAGATGCCCGGTGCCTGGGGGGATAGCCTGCCCCTGGGGATTATATCAGGGGACTCCAGGTTTGGGGTTGGACGTGAGGTTAACCCCCCGGAAAAAACCTTCGGTTTCGAAGTCTGAACAGGAAATTGACCGGCGAAAAGGACTTGACTTGGAATGTGCGTTCTCTCTATCGTGCAAGAGACCTGCTGGAGCAACTGGATAGTTACAAGTTGGATGTTGCCAGGAGATGAGGCCAGGGTTCCCCAGACAAGAGAACTCATCTATTGTATTACAGCTGTCACGACAAAATGCACATAGAGGGAACTGGTTTCTTAGTTAATAAGAGGTTGAAACATCTAATTATGGATTTTAGAGCTATTACGCCAAGATTATAAAAGTTACGTTTGAGGGGGAGGCTTGCAAATTATAGTATTATTGATGTACATGCCCCTACAAATGACAAAGGGGATGAAGAGAAGGAAATATATTATGAAAAGCTCACTGAGTGCTTAAGGAGCTGCCCACATAATGATTTAAAACTTGTTTTGGGTAATTTGAACGCTAAAATAGGTAAAGAGAAAGAGTTCAGAACCATTATTATAAATACGAGCACACTTTAAATTTAAAAATTTTTTTCTATGTTTTCTAAATAATTACCTTTATTTTAGTATTTTACATCTTTAGCAGTCATTTTTTTAACACTTTTATCTACAATCAACTAGAAAATTTTATTTTGAAACTATGGTTAAATATAAAATTTTAAGTTGATATTGGTAAATTTTCTTTTCAAATTGTATACCATAATTCTTAAATTGTAATAGTTATTAAAAAAATTGCATTTTTTGACAACAGAAATATTACAAGCAAAATTCTTCTATTGAAATATTTACAAAAAAATGGTTTCAAGCAGAATGTATTACTTAATATTTTATTGAAAAATCTTTGTTTTCATTTGAATAATAAGCAAAAATAATAATAGAAAACGTAATTCTTCAATAGAAAATGTTACATGAAATGTTAGTAAGAATGTTATGATTTGATGATTAATATTGTATATATTTTATATGATACAGATTAGAAGTAGTAAGATTATATTACTCTGTTCAGCAGCAGGCTGATTCAAAATCATTCCATGATAATTGTCACAGATATTATCAGGAGAAAAATGATAAACCGATCAACCATTAACCAATGAAGTGAGTTCTATTGGATCTTTCAAAAAATGTAAAAATATTTCTTAAAAATTTTCTCAATGATTTGATTTTATATCCAGTATTTGAGAAAGCAAAATACTTATTAAATTAGCATATGATTTGCAAATCAAAAGTTTGATGCTAATGTATACAAATTACAAGATTAGGACTGATTTGTTTCACTAATTTTTGCCCCATAAAAGCAGCTTGTTCGGATAGATATCTGCGGCTTAGAATGGATTTTTATCCAGTACAAGCATCATTTTTTAGATGTAATTCGAAAAGAACAGGTATAAAACTAAAAGAATAAAAAATAATAAAGACAAAAATCAAAATAAATTCAGAAATCTCATCAAATAATGACATAATATTTAATTTTCCAAAGGAAAAACTAACGAATTTAAATTTCATTTAAAAAATACTTAAGATGAAAATAAATGTGATGTTTTAAAAGCAATATCACCCAAAACTAAGACTTCTTCCGTTTTATAGGGAAGCTATTACGTCATACAATGCAGTGTCTGACGCGCTCCGGTTGTGTTATCACGTGATGATTAAGAAGCACTAAGTCTCTCCGTCTAATAAGTTCGCCATAAATTCAGTTTAGACATCTGAATGAATTTAACTGTTCACGCAGTTTAAGAAAGGATGTAATTTTTATCCAGCTTCACAAATTTGAAATGATAAGTCATAAAATATTTAAATTCACAACAAAAGAAAATGATTGTCATTTTATGTTTAAGATACAGTAAATTTAAATGTATTTCTTTTTTTGATAGTTGTATAGAGCTTACGTCATTACAGTCTTTTAAACACAAAATTAAAAGAATTTCAATGGTATAACTTTTGCAGCATTGCTATTTATTTGGAGATAGACAGTAATGAATTAAACTGAAATTCAATTCATTTAGCTTTATAAAAATAATAATAGTAGCTGAAATAAATATGATTCTATTTTGAATTTTGCTGCAAGAAATTTACCCGTTTTATTATAATTCTAAGTTACTGCATTCAAAAATAAATTATAAAAAATCTTTTGTTTGAAAACCATTCTTGCTCTTTGAATAGCAAGAGTAGGAATTTGGGTGGAGACTACCATAATGCCAATTAATTAAAGGCATGTAACAGTTACAAAATCATGAAATATTTAGGGATAAACATTAAACTCTGAGTGACGAATGTTGTAAGAGTTGAACAAACGTATCAGTTGGTGCCATTCATACAAGTACTAGATTACAATTTCACTTCGAAATTGCGTTTTATTGCTAAAAAGCAGCAAATGAAATGGTTCCAGAGTTATAAGATCACCTTTAATTCACCGACAAATTTTTAGCTGTTGGTTTTATGGTGCAAGGTCCAAAAATTAACACGCTGCATCAAAAACAAGATTTTTATAAAGAGAATTTGAAAAACAATCCAGCAATCATTAAAATTTTAAAATGCAAAAATATCTGTATAACATAATATTAAAATCTAATATATATTAAATGTCAGAAAAAACATCCAAATTCTATATTTTGAAGTAATAATTTATAATATAGATTAAATAAAATTTAAATAAACCTATTGCCTTTAAAAAGGCATCTGTGGTTTTTTAGGTTTCTGTGGGGTCCCAACAAATCAGGTAAACTTAAAATATTACTGTTCAGAAAATGTAAGCGTTGGTCGTTAAAAATATGCCATGAAACTATAGTATAAGAAACAGTAAATGGTTCATCACACCAAGGATTTAGTTCGCTTAAAAAATGTGTATGCGTAAAATGAGTGTGTCTGATACGAAAGCGAGTTAACTTTACATCAGTACTTCCTATTGGTAAAAAGCAAGATGTTCGGTAAAATAGCATATGGTTCCTACTGATGTGTTTTTGACCGTAAAACACTTCAAGCAAATTTTGTACGAAAGTGCTCTATTTAGATAAATACATATTGCATCTAATTTGATTAAATATGTATTATATCTAGTTTGGCGAAATGTCCTAAGAAGATTCCTACATATTCGGCCAAATCAGAACTCGGGAGACAGTGTCTCAAATTATTCCCAGGAATTTTCTTTGATACATTGTTGGTATGGTACACTTTAAAAATGATTGTTCCTATTTTATGAGCCCAAGTAGATGGATTTAATTTATCGTATTATTGAGCAGTAATTTTCCTAGAATAACTAAAATGATTAAAAGAATTGATGTTTGTGTAAGCGAGGCATTAGTATTAAGATCTAAAAAAGCTTGTTTACGAATATTGCAATTATTAATTTCTATTAATGAATGAAGTTGTTAAAAATTTGTCTTTGCCGATTTAAACTAACTCTAAAGTGGATGTTTTGTCATTTTGCTTTTTATTCTGTTCTACTGTCAAAATGCTTGAATCAATAAAAAACGACTTCTCAAACTGGTCTTTATATAAGAAATCATTGCATTAATAAAATGAACTTCGATAATACTCTCAGACATTGGATGGTGAACTTCGCCTTGTTTGCTGCCGCTCAAAGAATGTGATTTGAAGGCAAGCAACAAATTCGTCGACTCGGTCTCTATAGGATGTCATAATTAATTATGTGTGACATAAATGAAACGTTATCTGTCGTCATGGATATTTTAAACCAATGAGAATCGTGTCGTAGTCATGAGTTCAACTGGAAACGACTGCACTTTATGGTTAATAAAACAAACTTCGAATCAATGTTCTATCCGATGAACTAGTAATAAGTTTTACACGAAAATCAAAAAAGAAATTATCTCGATTGAAAATACATAACAAATACCATTCTATACTTGTTTATACAATTGTAAGTTCGAAGTTTGTGGTAACCTTACTGTATGTGTGTTCATGATATAATCCTCAGAATGCGTAAAAACTATTAAAAATGATAAAAATATAAAAAAACAAGGGTTTTATAAAAAAATGTAAAAATTTTTGTGGTTAAGATGCTTGGATATATGTCCATTTATTTGTAAAGCATAAGAAACAATATTTAGTTGGACGAGACATAATAGATGATTGGTCAAATTATTATTTAACAAAAAAATTTACGAAAACAGTTTGTTTCTATTGTCAATCTTTCTTACACCTACGAACTAAACTTACGCTTAGAATTATTAAATTCCCCACAGTTACAAGCATTCATTTTCTAAGAAGGAATTGAGTCCATGGGCACTCAAGGTGCGAAACCTTTTGCTAATAAGGAATTAAAAGCATTGATTGAGAGAAGATTTAAAGGTTTGTATGAGAATGTAAACTAATCAGGAAATAGGCTAAAGAAAAAAACTGAGGAACAGAAAAGTAAGAAAACTAGTATTTCACAAAAACATTGATTACAAAATAGCAAGTAGTAAATCATATTACAGCAAAATTAACTTCACATTCTATAATTATTTATATTCTGGATTATATAATTGAAACAGCGAAATTTTCCACTTCAATATGTATCAGAAAATATTTTGTCAAAATAATGTAAAATGATACCTATATCAGTATATAAGTAGCAGATACAAATGATAATTGAATATGAATTATAAAATAGTATTTTAGCAAAAGTTGGCAACACTGTTCTTAAGTACTGTCATTTATCGAGTAGAAGGAATGTACAGAGGAAACGCATATATTTAGGAAGTTATTTTTTCGTTTTTTTACCAGTGAAAAATTTATTCATACATCTTTTGAAATAAGTGTTTGAAATTTGTTGTCACATATCTACTGTATACTGCATGCGCTTAAAAGTCAAACTGATTTGCAATATTATCTGAAACTTTATTTATGGCAATATCTATCTCTTTACTTTCTATCTGGTGGGTCTCCTATTTTGTAGGGGTAACTTCTCATTATCGGAAGATAGTGAGCTTGAATGTGTCGCCATCATGTTCATTAAAGTTGTCTGGAACCCGTTAAATAGGACATGGTTAAAATGTCCTCTAAGAAAAATGATACCTTGATCAAATCAACTTTTGTGGTTTTCAACTTAGTCCCTACTTCTAAATTACGGGGACCGTCATGGCCCCTAAATTACGATATTATAATAGGCCCCGTAATTCGACTATAACACCACATATACAAGGGCCGTGGCGGCCTAATTGGTTGAGGCGTCTTTCTCATTATTGGAAGGTAGTGAGTTCGAATCCCAGTTTAACAAAAGCTCTCTAAAATCGGCTATGGCATGTTGAATATATGGTGTTCGCAATGTTCTCCAAGTGAAATGATACTTCTGGGGGTGCTTGTTTCAAAATCACCTAGACTTCACTCTGCTGCTTCTGGTAGAGCTAGGTATAGGGAAGCAGGCTGGTGCTTCTAAACTACTCCTTTCCAAGCTGCTTCGAATTCACTGGCTGCTCTCAGATGGCACAAGGAAGCATGTTTTTGGAATAACTGGCAATATGGTAAAGGAATACAATTGTTGCAGTCACTCTTAAACATTTTCCGTACTGAGCAGGTCTTTCATTTGAATTTTCAGTTTTATTCATGCAAAAGAATGGATTCGATTGTAAATCTCTCTCCGCGATTTACTTACCTCTCTGTATGAGACTGATCACTTCGTTTATCTGGCGGATACATTTATATGGCAATTAATTTTCCATAAAATAAACTCTTTAATCTAACTTTGTAGTGGATGCTCCGTTAACTTTTTTTGTGTATATATGATACCATTATTTCTGCTGCTTTTCTTAAAATAAATATAATATAGGTCTATTAGTCCATTACTCTCTGAACAATTCAATGTACCACTTTCACAATGTTATGACTTATCGCAATGTTGCCCTTTTTTGTAGAACGCTCCTCAGTTGCTCGCCATTTTGGAGTTATTTCTGGTTGGCCCATATTGTGATATCAGTACCCTACAGTTTTTCAAACATGCACGAAAACAAGATTGGAAAAAAAATCTCCAATTTTCACTAACAGGCACAAATTAAAGTATATTTTACCCCAATTCTTGTTTTGTATGACAAAAATTTAGTAAATATTTCATCACCTTGTTGCATTTTGCCTCGCTTTGCTGAATTTTGCATGAAAAAAGTTATTTTATACCTTTTGAATTCATGTAATAATATGTTAAGAAATTAATAAAGTAATTTTTATCTAAGAAAAATAATCAAATCAATTTCCAGTTGTCATCACCATTGGCTTCCGCTTTAATTTGTCGATCAACATTGTTCTTTGATATAATTATTAACTTAATTTTTGTAATGATTCATAAACTTCATCCATTGAGCCTCGTATCCGAAATATGAGTAACGAGAAAACTTATTTGTTAAGTTTTCACGAACTCTTCAGTTTAAAGTTTACAATGGGTCTGTTGCGATCACATGCTGAATTCGGGATTTTCTTTAAATTTCATGTAAGGGGTTGAAGTGGAAACTAAAGCGGCGAAGAGTTAAAACATGTTTCGCAATTTTGTACCATTGAAATGTTTTTTACAAGATAAGTCTTGTTTAAGGTTGAATTTTCTAAACATCTACACAAACCATTCATTCAGTAAATAGTCACATAATTTAACAAAGACATCAAAGAAGCAATTGCTTGGATTAGGAAACCAGAAGAATGCATTACATCCACTGATCCTTTTTTAAGCCCCACACGCTGGAGCAGTGGAAATATTTATCTTTTCGGCTGTCTCGCCAAAAGACTAAGAATAACTTTCATTTAAAATTCACGCAGAGAGTTGCGCAAAATAGATAATGATTCCTCAGATGTGGGTTTTAACCTCTTATCTTAGCTTAATACCTTAATATTTATGATGCAAAATCCAAAATTTAAATGTTCTTTCAAGAAATTTTGATTCTGCAAAAGATCTGATGGCTGGACCTGACCAGGCCGTGGGCTGGGTGATTGCCTTCGCCTGCTTCTTCATCAACGTCATCATGGCGGGACTCGCGCGCACTGCGGGGGTGCTGTACGTGGCTCTCATCGAGTTGTATGGGGTGAGCAGGGAATCGGCGACCACCCCTTTCAGTATTCGAGTTTGCGTCAGGAATATGAGCGGTAAGTCTTTTTCTACCAAAAGATTTACAAAAAGCACTTTACCTTAAAAGAAGATTTAGCTTAATATATATATATATAAACAGTACTTATTTTAAATTAAATATTTTTGACAAAATTTGGTGCATTTTGCTCAGTTGGAACCCAGTTGATAAGAAATTTAAATTTTGGCGTTGTTTCATTGGCATTTCGAAATACCAAGTGACGCCAAACATGCATGCTTAAAAGGGAATCGACCAATTTTTAAATCCATGTTAATGTTTCAAAATAAAAAAGGAAATAGTGAAAAAATATTTAAAATGTGTGAAATTAAGAGTGATTGTCTATTTTCTGTATTTTTTTGTTATGAAGTTTTTGCAAGAAATTAGTGTAGAGATACATAATATTTGGTATATAGTTTTTGGTGTGTGTAGTGGTTAATGAAAAGTACAAATATTCTTAATGAATCATTAAATTTAGAGATTCGCTTTCAAATCCTAAAATATCATGAATTATAAATATCTGAAAACTCAATTATTCAAATCTGTGCAACTTTTTCTTTATAATTTCTTTAGTATAATTTACCTTACAGATATTACATAATTTACCAATAATTTTCACTCTGTTTGCTTAGATGAAGTCGTTTTTTTAAATATATGAGTCAATGTTCTTAGATAATATAAGATTAATTTAATAAAACTTAACCTTTCATTTTTTAATGGACTAAGTTTCAGAATATTTGTTAGTAAAACATAACTTCAGCAAATAATTTTTTAAATATTGCAGTATCATTTTGCTGAAACCATGTAATATTACAAAATAAAGCATTTAAATACTGTAATAATTCTATGTGAATATAATGTATATAACTATAATCAGGAATTATAAATTCCTAATACATCAAAAGATCAATTTTTTAGTTACCAGAAACTTATCCTGTGGAGGAATCTTTGAATGAATTACGTATTTGGGATTGAATTTCCTTATTTAGATTTTCTCGCGCTATCTTTTTTATCCATAAACTATTTAAATTACACAATCTCCAAAATTATAACCGTGAAGTATAACATTTGAAAACAATCGCTTACTTCCGCATTCCAGCGAATGACTGTTATTATAACTTGCTTAGAAATTTGGCAATATTAGTCAGAATACAACTGCCATAAAAATGCTTAAGGAAGCGTTTAATATATACGAGCTGTAAACTTATTATAAAATAATGTTGAACTACCAGTTTTCACAAGAAATCAAAGTTAAAAGTGCAAGTGATTTTAGTTCTTAGCCTCATCATTGACCATGATTCAAAGGTAAATATAATTCCATGTAGTAAAAAATTAACAGAAATAAAAATTCTCAAATTTTTTACACGATTAATGTATCTGTAAAACGTGTTTTTTTTTATCTGCTTTGTAATAGTTTTCACATTTTCAAGTGTTCCTAAGAGCAATCTAAAAGTGTGAAAGTATTAAAAAGAAATCATTTTTAAATGATAGGCAATAAAACCTTCAGCAATGATTTTGCTTTCCCTGTTCTTAGAATGGTAAAATCCTTGGCGACAAACTGATAAAAAGCGCTCAGCCAGAACGAAGTTCCAAAAGTAGTTTCATTAACCATATCTAGTGTATTGAAGTAGAGTTACCAAGGTTGGCGCAAAACCACAATGATCGCCAACTAAGCCATTCATGCCAAGGTTGTGAACTCTGCTAGGATCCAACCCTTAGAATTAATAATTTATGTATTTCAGGCCCACTTATTGGTCTTCTTGGTCAAAAGTACGGGATTAGAGGTATCACAACCCTCGGAGGCCTCATAGCAGCCTTAGGAAGTGTGCTGTGCTGCTTCGCTCCTGATATCTTATGGATTACTGTATTTTGGGGGTGTATTCATGGTAGGTCATATACTTTCTTCTAAATGCTTAATTTTCGCTTCATTCTTTTTGATATCCACTATAATTAAGATAATTATAATGAATATATGTAAATCAATACTATAATGTCCCCAGCATATAAGAAATGTCATTCTTGTATGTTTCTATTTCAATAATAGTTAAGATAAGAAAAGCTATAGGTTAAGTTTTCAATAAAATACAGGTTACAAATTTAGTGGTAAAAATTTTCATACATGAGTACCTCAAAGTTGGAAGAAAGAAATGGAATAAGAATAAATTGCAAAGGTGGTGAACTTGGGGCATTAATATCATTGATCATTAATTATTCGATTAATTAATTATAAGATTAATAAATTATGAGATTAAAAATTATAACAGGTTATAAATAAAGACAATAATCAAAAGAAGCTATGATACGCATATTTTATCAATAAGTTAATTTGGGTGCTTTGCTAGTTTGAGATGTCAACCATGATGCCAACAGAGAGTTTTTCCAAAAACAATAACTCTAATAATCGGTTGATTTTCCATAATCAAGGTTATAGCCAAATTCGGAGACCATTTTTATTTGGCGAGATTTCCTTTTTTTTTGTAGTTTCTGAATCAGAATTTCTTTATTGCAAATATAGATTGAAAAGTCAGCCGTTTTATTGCTATATAGGTGCTATTTTATCATCATTCTATGTTTATTATTTTTGTTATGTATCGAAATTTATTCTATAAAAATGATGAATTTTAAAACTAGATATTGGATAAAATTATTCAAAACACACCACTTGTTATCTATTATGTAAAATTTTACAATGTTTATCTCGAAAAATTGTAAACATTTTTCTGGAAAAATATGGTTAATTTTATAATCTTATTTAATATTTGCATTATTTTTAAATTTTAAAATCAATCTAGTTTTCATAATTCATTTAATTTAGTAAATGAATTATGAAAATTTAATTCATTTAATTAAATAAACATAACTAGATTTCATAATTCATTTAATATTTTTAAAATCAAGCTAGAGTTTTCATAATTCAAATCTTACGATACTAGATGTGCTACTTCACGAGAATGATCACAAATAATGATGACACCAAAACGTAGGATTTCTATTTGAAGTTTTGAATCTGTATACAAAATTTATTTTTAAATAAAAGTTACTTTTACACTTTACAATGCAAATAAAAAATCTTTGATGTATATTATTTTTCTTGTTTTCTTTGAGTTCTATAATTTTAAGTTTGGCGGCCATTTTTGTTTAGCGATGTGAATGCTAACAGCAAGCGTAAAGAACATGGCGCCAACTCTATGGAAGATTAACTGGATTATCTAATAAATCCTAATAAAAGTTATGACTGAATATTTCCCTTAGAACATCCCACTCGTGCTAAATATAATTGAGGCTTGATTATATTACTTGAAAAATGCTCCATAACTCCAAATAAAGCACCTATAAATGTAGTTATATATAATGAGCCATTATTGCCAATAAAAATAAATTTCACTTTGACAGATCCCTAAAAAGATTAGTTAAGATATTTTCTTTTGTACAGTCAATGGAATAGCAGTAAATATGTAATGGTGTGCTTACATCCAATATGACTTCTTATAAAAAGACACTGAAAGCAAAGGAGTCTGGGGGAACTATCAGAATCTCTTCTAAAGAAAAATAAATTAAGAATTAATTGGCTAAATCCCATTTTGTCAAAGAAAAGTCCTAATATTTCCAGGAATGATGATTATTACTCTAAAGCTGCCTAATTATCTTATGAGACAGCGTTCGAGAAATATAAACTTCTGGGCACCCGACATAAAGGCTCTTCTCACATACACATATGCCGTATAATCCAGGATGCCAAATTCTGAGTTTGGTGATTTTTTTTTGCAGAATTCCTTATGTATCTGGCAACCTGGTTTCATTACGTCATAGATATGTATACCCATAATAATTATGCAGAAAATTCTATTTTGGCAACCCTAGTATTTATGTCATCGCGTACGTCAAGATACGTCATCTTGGCAACATTTCTCCATCACCAAGCAAATTCAAATTTGCCCTCCTGGATTATTTGGCATCTGTGCCAATGTTTAGTTAAATTTTGCTTTGATATTGTAGTTTCAGAGGCAGCAGGAAGATCATTAAAAATATATAGCCATCTTTTTTCTACAATTTATGCAACATTCGAAGGATATTGCAGCTGTTGGATGGTCTTTCCTTGATAGTTGGAGCATATATCATCTGTAACAACAAAATGACTTCTTTTTGTTATTCCCATCTGCAGCAATGTCTTAACTGCCAGCTAGTCAACCAGCATCAATTGCAGTTCATCACTGTGATTCCTCATTACAACTGGCAAAACAGAGACAGGTTTTATTTTTTCAGTTTTGATAAACAAACTGTTTTGTATTTTTTGTGACAAAAAGTAATTTTCTCTGTTTATTTGATATTCTGTGTAAACTTAATAAACTTCCTCCCAGAATTTACTAGTAAACACTAAATTTAATAGCAGTTGATTATTTATCTTATAGGAAAATAGGAATTTTCATAGTTTTAATTTTGAACACAAGTATATTTTAAATAATAATTTATTATAATTAAAGTTAAATTATAACGTAATTAAGATATTTTTATTTCATCTAAAATGTTAATTAAAATTTAGCGTGAATGAATCAAATGAAATATTACGATAATATTATATATTTATTGAATTTGTGTGTTAACTCTAATGTTAATTGAAATATTCTTTTCAGTATTGCTTAAAATATTACGCAGTATATACTATCATAAAACTATTATCTTTAAAATAAGTAGCCAGTTTCAATCAAAATTGTATCCTGAATCACTAAATTTTATATTAAAGGTATGGTTAAATTGAAAGGGGTAGTTTTAAGTATAGTTTACCAACCTATTTGTACAACGAGCTTGTGTACGGTTAGTTAAAAATAATTACAGACGTAATACTGCAATAGCAAAATCATTAATCCCATTAAAATATAGGGTTTGCCAAAAGGAAATATGTGTATCGATTTGTTGTTTCAGTTATATTTATAAACAAATAATTGTGATCTAAATTATTTGAATTTAAGTATTAATGCTCATTTATGTCTGTATTTTTAGGTATTGGATTTGGTTTAAGCACTGTTTTACATATGGTGGTGGTCAGTCAATACTTCGACAAATACAAGGCGTCCGCCCTCGGTCTGGGATACTCAGGTGATTGCTTCGGAACCTTCGTGTTCCCGGTCATCATGGAAAACCTGTTGAATACTTATGACATTAAGGGAACTTTTCTGATTCTTGGAGGCATCGTGCTGAATGTAGTTCCAATGGCTCTGCTTCTTAAGAAGCCCCCATGGTTAGATGCTAAGAAAACTGGAAACTTTGAAAAGAAAAATAGCCAAACTCCAGAAATCCCAGATTTAATTGTAGAAAAGGTTAATTTGAAGCAACCTGAATTACAGGGGATCAAAAATGAAGCTTTTCAAAATTCTAACATCGATTTAAAAGAATTACAATTATGTCAAAATTATTCCATTTCAATGAGATCAATTGATCCTCCTGAATACCAGGAAGGTATGTACAATAGTCTCAGGATCAATAGGGGCAGTATTCCTATTGATGCAAATTGCTCGCATCGAGCCAGCAGAAAATCATCAAACATTTCAGATCTGAGGGAGAATATTGACAGACATGATTCTCTCCCACCATTATTTGAAAAAGATGTTTTACCCCCTGGAAATTTATCTTGTGGGAATTTGTTGAATCACTCTGAAAACCGAAACAATGACGTTGACCGAGAAGGAAAATCTGATGGTAACAAGGTTCAGTATTCATGCAGCATGAAAAAGAGAACTTCTAGTTTAGGGCAAATGGCCCAGGATTTCGTCCACAAAATGCGTTCTGCAAGTTTTGCGAGCCAAGTAGCTCAGGATGGGTTCATAACCTCAATACAACAAGACCAAAGAGAAACCACTGATGAAGAAACTGTTAACGAAAACTACGATTATGAAGAAAAGTTAACTATGAATGACGACAGACTAAATTCAAATTGTGAGAAATTTACTGACAACAAAACCGAGGAGATGATACTCTCTGTAAATGGCATCAATCCATTAAATGAAGTTAAGAATTCTCATTTCGTTCAAATCATGCCAAAAAAAGAAGTAAAACAGCAAAGCATGCTTATGACATTTTTGCGCACAAACACCAAACCCATATTTATTTTAATAAGCATATCAATGGCTGTGTACGCCTTTCTCTTTGTTGGAGTCCTCACCATAATAATAGACTACGCAGTGGACAACGGAGTGTCACAAGATGATGGAAAATACCTCATTATAGCGTTTTCAGTGACAGATCTGGTTGGAAGGCTGAGCTTCGGCCAAATCATTGACAGGAAGCTGCTGAAAATGAAGAACTACTCCGGAGTGACGATGCTGTTGATGGGTATATTAGTCGCTAGCATACCACTGAACAGGAGCTTCAAATTTATGGTTGTCTGCATGAGTTTATATGGCCTCGTTCAAGGTGGCACTGCTATCATGTTCCCCATCCTCATCAGTCACTACATGGAACGGAACGAAGAATCAGTTGCCATGGGATGCGTCAATTTTTATGGGGGTTTGCTGATGCTTCCTTTAGCACCTATGATAGGTAATCATTTTTTTATTATGCAATACACATTTCATTCCTCAATTATTAGTTTATGTGTAAGTGTAAGCATGAGAATTGAACAAGAAAGCATTTTTTATTATTCCATCAAATTCAAAAGAAACAAATTACATAGGAATTATGTAAACAGTTTCAGGCGTTTTCTGTTTAAAAATACTCATTTTCTCCATAATGGGAAAAATGACAAAAATGAAGAATTAGAATTCCATCAGTAAATTTCATTTCCATAATACATGCTATTGTATAGTTCTTAATATACCATAAACTAAACCAAACACAATGACATGACAGTTCCCATGGGGCTATGGCCTACAGTGGCCATATCTATTTCTTTGACCTAGGGCCCTGGGATGAGAAGCATGTCCCGATTAAGTGGTCAGCCAAACACGAATCCTCAAGTATTTAGATCTCAAGCATGCTTGTTGTTCTGTTTTATCGACCCACTGAAGGGATGAAAAGCTGAGTTGACTTTTCGCAACCCAAGGATCTAACCTCGGAGGCCTTCTCAGCCTTAGGAGCGAGTAGTGAAACACAATCTTAATACATAAAGTTTTGAATATAATATGGAAATTTTCTTGAAATGTAACAAGGTCAAAAGCAAGTATCTAGTAACTTTTATAGATTAAAATGGACGATTTTCTGCTCTTTTAAGATGAATATTTGATTACATACACTGTGACCAAAAAGAAGGAATTCCTACTGTCTTAGAGTAAGCAAAATTATATCCGTAAAAAATTATGGATAATTAATTTTTTTGCATACACTGTAATACATCTACTAAAAGATACATTTTAACTATGCATCTTCTAAAAAAAGTGTCTTAATAAACGCTCTTCTCATGAATTTTGGGAAATTACTAACGTATATTTTTGCTCAAGAGCGTTGGATAGGACTGCTTTAAAAAAAAACTCGTTAAATAAATATTTAAATATCTTATATCTAAAAATTGTTTTAATTTACTTCATTGGTTTGTGTCATGTCCATTTGAAATCCAGTCAAATTACTCCTTTTGTTAAAACCACCGCTATGGCAATGTATACAATTTTATCACTATAGAGATTTCCCTGAAAGGGAAATTTATCAATAGCTTCTCGTGATGGCCGGGCAGTCAAAAATGTGTTTTGGGGTGAGCTCCGGGCAGTTCCTGCATGATTTGTGAGTTCTGGTTAAGTTGTTGTCGTGTGACAAGTGTAAAAAGAAAGGAAAGAAAAAGTAAAAAAGATAAGTCATGTGGGACCAAAAATATGGAGCATTGCCCTAACCACATCTTTCATGACACCCTCTATACGCTTTTTCTGTATAGAGGGTGTCATGGCAGCATTTGGTGTCAACCGAGATGCCTGGGATCCGGTGGAACTCCTATGCAGTGCCTGCATTCTGCGTAGTTCTGGTGCCGTTTGTATTTACACCCTCGGGGGAACCTGTAACTCCTAGAGAGCGCTTCAACAGGAGGTAGATAGGGGACTGCCTCTACTGCTTCTCCAGTGAAGGGACATGAAATACCTTCCGCAGACCAACAGGTAGAAGTCCAAACCACTCTGAGGCAATGACATTCATTTTTCCATGAGAAGTCAATTTATCTCCTTAAATTTCATTTTAAAGCTTTCTTTATTCACATAATTTCTAACATAAAACCAAATAAATAAATAAATGAATACCATGATACTTACTAGTTTGCCCTTAAGCGTAAATTATGTAGGAATTTCATTAAAGAAAAAACTTAGAGGGAAATTAAAAAATTTTATTAGAGACTTCTGGTTTATTCTATATATAATGTGTTATTGCAAAATGAATTATCGGTTTTCCGAAGCATTTGTTTTGGAGCATTATTTTGTTACAACAATGACTTACAATATAGACGTCAATCTTGGATACCGAAAGTGTCCATATCATAGATGTTCAATATTTGATCCTTGAGTGACGTGGCAGATGTCAAGGCGATTCGCTCCTGACATTACTCAGTTTGGTCTTTCTTTTGATATAACCGTCCGGCCTTAATGCTTGCAGTAGCTGCATTCGGTACAGCTCTAATTCTAAAGTTTTTCTCAAAATTTTCTGCAGTTGGCTGCAGAATTGTAAGTTTGTTAAGAATGCACTCTATTGACTGAGTCTTCAGTGAGCGTAATATTGGCCTTTAACCGTTTCTTTGGACTTTCAATACCAGCGCAGAATGCTTAGTTGGGATTTGCCTTTGTCCGAAATCCTCTCTGAACGGTTATGAACGGTTTACGCTTTGAAAATTCTAGCACAAAAAATGATTTCTGCTCACCATTTTGAATAGGACGTCAGACAGGGCAACCATACGCAAATTGCACATATGCTGTGTAAAACTGTATTGAACGCCCTCTCGTATGCGTAATTCTTATTAAATGTTTTGTATTTTGATCAATATATTTTGCTGAGACATGCAATTCTACAGAAGTATGTTAAAACCTAAGTTTTATAATTATTGGTTTAACAAGCCCAAGCTAATTGCCAGATCTAATATATATGTTTATAACTTCAGACTCTTAACAGATCTAAATTATTTTAGGTTACTTTCGTGACAACACTGGATCCTATGACTGGGTGTTCCATATTCTTGGTCTCATCACAGCAGTTGTTGGAATCACTTGGCAGATGGAGCCACTCATCATCAAATATCAAAATAAGAGAGAAAGAAGTAAAATGAACTATGTCGTCGTCACTAAAATGTGATTTTTTCTCAAATACGATTTCTTGCTTCCTGATAAGTATCCATGTATAAATATAATAATGATACCCATAAACGTCTTGTTTAAATGGAAATACTTGAGAAGGATGTTTAAATAGTTGAAATTCCAACATTATACGGAATAGCATATATGAATATTTTCGAGATAGCCTAAATATATTGCAAGTTTAAATAGAATGGAATGCTTATTATGTAATTGATTGGACATGACTATCTATTATTGTAAATACGAGGAGAGAATTTATGAAAAGCTGTATAAGATATCTCCACACTATACTTTAGCTTCATTTTCCGTTTTGACAACAGCTGACAAATAAATTTACTCTTGCCAAGAATGGATTGTTTTACTTATAACATTAAAATAAGCATACTTGTCTCATCTGATCCTAAAAGTTGCAAAATGTGTATTTATACCTGGCTAACGAAATTAGTTACCAAGTTTACACCAAATACTTCCAATAACTACTACGGTTAATATTATATGACTGAGATTCCAAAATATTTTTATTTAAATTGTCGTTGACTAATTGATAAAAATTTAAAGTACATATCATATTGGCATGAAATAAAGAAATGTTTTTGATTTTCTGACATTTTAAATAATTTTCGAGGCAGGTTTCTCATGCAAGTATTAATAGAAAGAATACAATCTTTTAGGGAAAATAGTAATTAATAAATAATTAAAGTTGAAGGTGCCAAAACAATTTTGCAGTTATTTATAATAATACGCTATTGTCGAGATAATTTGAGAGTTTCTGTTTTATTTGATATAACTTTTTATATATTACAGTTTTCCAAGGATTGTGATTCAATGACGATATTAGTAATTTTACAATTTACTTTTTTAGATGCCAACAATATAAGTGTCATAATGATTATTTGTGAATTTTGTATATTCTAACCGGAAAATGTAAATTTTGTATATATCTTTATGATACATTAAATATTGTTTGTATTTTTTGAGTCCATTGTAAAAAATCTGTTATTTTGAATAAATGGTACAAATATAATCTTTTTTTATTTCTATACCTTTTTTCATGAGTCTATATACTTTAAGCTTCCAATAATTCTAAAAAATCTTTCTTACCTCCAATTCTTTCAGATGATACTAGAATAGCATATAATATTCAGAATTTTTATAGCAAATATATTTTATTCTACATTTTATAAACAATCGTACTTAAATGACGCATAATTTTTTTAAATATAATTTAAGTATAAGTATGATACATCTCCTCAAGAGATTTCTCGGGTCAAATCTGGCGTCCTTTACAGTATTATCAATTTCAAATTTTGTTACTTTTTGGAATATTTTGTTGCCGGTTTTTCTTATTTTTTACGTCAATTTTGAGTGATATGTATGGTGCATTTTAAGTGGCAACAGTGTTTGAATTACTTGGTGACGAAACAAAATCGCAAAGGTCGCCCATTGGGGGATATATACCATAGCAGTTCCTAAATTTAAATGATTTTAAATGCTTTGGGAAACAATTTTGATTCCTTAAGCTACTAATTTTGTTTGAGAAATTAGTTTTAAAATGAATTCATCAATAAAGATAAAAAATACAATTATTCACTTAAAATTTTGAAATGTAATTCCATTAATAAGTATCTCATGATCCTATTAATATTTCCAGTTGGAACTTTTATTGAGACTGGAGCTGTGCTTCCATAAAAACATCAAAGTTCTGTTCCAGGGATAGGATTTCTGAATCCAATGTTTTCGCGGGTCTTATGGGAATCTTACTCACATCTTCCAGGGGAAAATGCTATCTGGAAAAATAACAGTTACTATTGTTCTTAACTTTGTTCAAACCATTGTTTTGTATCACGAAATATATAGCTAGACTAAAATTAAATCGAATGAGATAAAAAAATGCTGGGGACATTTCACTTTATTTATGTTACAAAATATAGAATTATGGATTTTCTCTTGGTGCAGAAGTGGAAAAAACAATAACACGTCATTTATGATAGATAAACTCAATACTTGTTCGAAAAAATACGGTCGTTAGTATGTACCGTTATTTATTAAAAAAACATTTTTGGAATGTGTAAAGGTTAACCGATATCCCAAATATGTATATATATTTTGCAGATTTTCAGTGACAACGCGTGGATCGCAATTTTAAAAGGAGGAAAATAACCATATGCCGACAAGTTAATTTTCTTGAGTAGAATGTTTCCCGGTTTCAGTTAAACGCATGACGACATAAGCAACTTAACTGGGTGTTCCAGCGGACTTTAAATATGAATTAATTCATTTACAAAAGGTGTTATCAAAATAAAACAGTTTTTGTTTCAGCTTAACCAAGGATCCTGATATAAGCTTCATTCCATCCAAAACAAAAATTTAATCGGTAAACAGTTTAGGATGATTATATGTATAATTATTATTATCTCAGAAACAAGATTAGTTGTGTGTGTGAAATATTTTGTACGCATTATTCTATGCACAATGCAATATTATAATTTGTAGCATTATTTGGAAAATTTCCTTACGTGATTATCAACTGTTCTGCTGACAGTTTGTAGCTGGCACGTGCTTTTGATGTATGAATTCCTTCAAAATAGTAATTTCATTATTCTTTCTGTGATTGAATCCATTTATTATTGAGTGATGAGGAAAAAATACTCGGTATTTTGTAAATTATAGTTTACAAACGGTATTAAAATTCTTAAATTTCAAAAATATTTATCATCGTTTTATCTTTTTAAAGTTGGACACGCGAGGGGGTTTAGTATTTACACTCTAAAGGAGGGAAATCCGATAATAACTCACTCTTGAAATGTTATCCTCGATCCTGAAAACTGCTTGCTAAGGAACAAATTTTACTGTTCATATTTAAGAATTTTGGTTTTCAAATGCTTGTTTTTATCAATTAAAAAGTATAAATTATCTTATATTTTTACAAAGCGATTTCATAAAAATTTAATATGGTATTTTAAAAACTAAAATTCGAAATGTTTCATTAATTATTTTATATTTAATATGAAATAATTAATGATACTAATTAATTTATATTAAACATAAAATAATTAATGAAACATTTCGAATTTTAGTTTATATTCTGTATAGCTATTTCAAAGTGACTGCTTAGGAACAGTTAATCTGACTTGAAAAGAAAGCCATAAAATGACTTTTACTTAAATACTGTTGTATAAGACTTATACTTGAGAATACAGGAAAGTTTATAAGAACCAGAAAGTTTAATTTTGCAGAAATTAAATTTCTAGTCTTTAGAGTTTTGCAACAGATATCATTTGACATTATATTTATGGTAATCTTTACATAATATTTCATTCATTATTGACATAAAAATTACTGTTTCATCGAAATAAATATTTATTACACATTGTCATTTAATTGTAATGGCATGCTAGTATTTCTCACTAACATTTATCATTTCATTCCCATAAAAATCAGAGGAAAATAAAGTTCACTAGTAGAATAGAAAAGAAACTGGGGTGCAGTTTTATAAAAGTGATGAATAACAAAAGTAATTTATTTCCAGATTCTTGTAAACTTTTATTAAAGAGGATTCCATTAGAAAAGAGCGATCATAAAGTGTTAATTAAAAAGTATAAATTATCACTTGTTGTTTTAAATGCTTACAGGTTGTATGCAGCCGACCGACCTGCCTAGTGGTCAGGGTGACTGTGGTTAGGGAGGTTCTGGGTTCGAATCCCGGTTCGGACATGGATTCACTTTCTCTCTCTCTCTTGTCTTTGCCCTTTTCTTGTATGGTTACCTACCCTATAAACAAGTACCTATAGCATGTATGTACTGAGCAAGTTGGACTCCACACCGAAATAATTTATAGATAAAATTTACAATAATCTTTTTGGATGTTACAGAGACAATTGCATGAATTTTCAGCTTTTCGCTTTCGTATTACATATAAATGACGTGAAAAACTCTCTATTTCCGTTGGTTCTCTGTAAATGCTTGCATAAATATGATTGTTTTATTATAATGAAATATTTTCTAATGTGTAGTTTCCTTAACTTAACCATGAATTGCTTAAGATTTTATACAATTATATGCAAATCTAGTTTCTTGCTTACACCTGGCTCGTCAATTGAATTTTGTAACAAGTAAAACAAATGAAGGTATTTTATTTTGTAGGAAAGTTTTTAAAATAAAAATTACATTATATCAAAAAATATTATCAACATATAAATTAATTTTAACAGATTTCATCTGTAAAAAGGTAATTTTTTTTTAAAGTAAGGTTTAAAACTTTTATCAACATTGGCACGACAACCGTTGTAAGCTCTGGCCTTCTTCAGAAGTCTTTCACATTCCACCCCTTTTAATGCAAGAAATTTTTTTACGGTTTACTGATTGAATTACCGCACTAACAGGAACAATTACCTGACAGAACTATTGTTTGATATTGTATTGTTATATTAAATTATAAGCAAAATACTATAATGTTTGAAAATTACTTATGTTTTGTTTCTTAAGAGAATATTCATGGTCTGAAAAATTTTTAATGCAGAAATCGAAAAACATTCTTGTTTGTTAGAGCAGTCCTTAGAACTGTACTTTGTACCCACTTAATAGGCCCAAGACTTGGACACTAAACGATGAGAAAACCATGTATGAGTAGAAAACCAACAGAATTTTTTTTCATAAGAAATGAAAATGGTTCATTGTAAAATTTTGAATATAGATTACATTCTATATATTACACAATGTGGTCTATACCATCCTATATTAAGTTAATCTGTTTGAAGTTTGTGGGTCTTATCTTTAACATGAACACTTCTTTCATATTTTGACCTACTGAAACAAGATTTAGGAATATGTCTAGGGTCGTCGGTTGCATAGAGGAATTTAATATTTTACGGGGAACAACTGGATAATTATTAACAGTGCTCGGAAGGCTATGTTTTCTGTTGCTCCCACTTATGAGGCTTTGTTTTAATTTTAATATTTGTGATAATACACAAAATTGTTGTTGTTATTTTGACACTTGGACAACTCAAGCTTGTTTGCTGACGGCTATGCGAATTTAAGTAAGTAAAATGCGTCTTTCGTTTAACCAGAAATCCAAGAAGGCGAAAGTATGACTCTGCTCTAAGATTCCTCTGGTAGATGGCACTACCAGAGGATCCACTCTCTCTCAATTCTGACATTGATCTGGAGGGAGAGGAAACTTTCTCCAGACCATTACACCCATGGTAGCTACTAACGACAAGACTTTCGATTTCATAGATTTAACGAGCACGTATATCGCATGTACTCGGTAGGCTTTTACCGTCATTAGGAATCAAGCCTCGCTCTACCAGAAGGAAAGCCCTAACCACTAGGCTACCGCGGCCCTGGCATGTTTTCTGGAAGCTTGAACGATTAAACATGTTGATGTAAGCTCAGAAAGCTATTGTGATTAAATTCTTAAGGGTATTGTTAAATTTAAAGAGATTAAAAAATTTATTCTAGTAAACAGTTTGAATATAAAATTGACAGTAAAAATTTTCTTCTTCTTCTTAGAGTTGGGTTTGTATGTCATCGGGCACCTCTTCTTAATAAAAATTTCAGTGTGTTGCAATTAAAAATTTAAATTTTTTTATTGAATTGAAAATTACGTGTGGAAAAATAACTTTCTCTAGAGATTCTTACCGGAAATTTGTTCTATATATTTAAGTAAGATAACGTTAAAAGCAATTTTTTATATCAAACTAATTAATGCCATACATTTTTGTATTAAAATAACTTTTCGAAATTTAGATTACTAGTATTTAATGTAATTACAGAGATGGTTATATACATCTGAATCAACGATGTGTAATCAGATGCTTATAGGATAATTGATATTTTAATTTTATTGCTCTAATTTTCTTACAGGTTCTACTTGGCTTTGTAAATCAGAAAATTTTAATCTATTTAAATGAATGTTGATTCCATTTTCTATTCGTTAATTTCCTCAAGCATATATTAAAGTCATAATTTACTAATAGATTTTAGTTCAGTTTGTACCTTTACGACCTTTTTATGCAAATGAACGCAACTTCATATGGGATGTTCAATTTGAAATAGATTCCATACCACTGCGCACAGCTACCCCTGAAGTGATAACCAAACTCACGAGCTCTTGCATTGAAGACAAGCAATAACCATTCAGTTGTCAATTAAACAATGATAAAAATTCGAAATATAATTTTACTTGCAAAAGATAATTTAGAACACAATGGCAAATTTGAAAGATTGATTTCTTCTACAAACTTTTATTTATTTATATACTATTTATAAATTTCATGTTTCTTTTTGTAACTCTCATTCGAATGCACTGAAAATATTCTGTAAGACATTACTAAGAATGTCAAATAATGACACTGCCGCCTAAAAGGGAATTGGTTTCGATTTACTCTAACCGAAAAGAAGATTGTGAGAATGTGAATACCCGGATATTAAATTGAATTAAAATAATTAATAAAATCAATTACAACTATTGTAAAGGGTAACCATGAATTGGTTGTTTCTTCCGTCAGCCACTTGATGACGATTCTCATTGGTTTAAAACATCCCGTCAGAAAACGTTTCATCTACGTCACATCCTATTGAGACGGTATTGTACATTCGACTTGTCGAAGAATTTGCCTTCCAATTACACTCTTAGAGCGGCAGCAAACAAGACGGAGTTCACCTCGAATGTCTGGAAATATTGTCCAAGTGTTTAATAAAACGATTTATTTCATAAGCATCGGTTGAGGAGCCGCTTTCCATTGATTCAAGCCATTAACACGTTGATAATGGAACAGCAGGAAAAGCAAAATGAAAAAGAGAAAATATGGTCACAGGAGCCGTATAATCCATTATTCCAAATTCTGAATTTTTTGGCGATGAAGAAATGTTGCCAAGATGACGTATCGTGACGTGCGCGATGACGTAAATACTAGGGTTACCAAAAGAGAATTTTCTGCATAATTTTTTTATAGGTATCCATATGTTTGGCGTAACAAAAACAAGGTTGCTAAATACATGAGAAAATCCGCCAAAAATCGCCCATCTCAGAATTTGGCGCACCTGTGCCAAAACGTATACTATATTGTTAGTTTAAATCGAAAACGATAATTTATAATTTTAAAAATTTTATTGATAGTATTCTAAATTAATAATTGAAATATTTGTAAACAATCTGTTTTGAATCTTAAAACTTTTGCCTTGCTTACGCTAACATTAAAAGTTTTCTTTTAATTTTTTTCATTTTTAACTACGGTATGGAAATTTAAATTAACCAACAATGTCAAAATAACTGTTATACATAAAGTATATATTAAACACTTTAAAAGGACTAAATGTAAAGTACAAGTTCTTGTAAAGTATTTAATATTTTATATTCTTATAAGGTATTTAACTATGTATAAAAGCTTTTTCTTTTTTAGAAAAACTCGGATAAGTCTTGCCTTGTAGAAAATAGTGAAGAGCGACATGTTTTGGAATTAGTCATCCGTTTCTTGTTGAGAGTCGGTTGATAATGTAAATGAATGTTACGCGCATTTCGGGTCGTTTTGCTTTGCTTGCCACTTTACGTCAGCCATGGACACGAGTTTATTCAAGCGATTGTAAGTCTGAACCCGAGAGCTGCTGAAAGGTCATTTTCTTAGAGGAGGGTTCATTTGGAGCACAATACGAGAGCCCTGGAATCGATTCTCGTGGATGTAGGGCAATCCATCTATTTCTTTTATACTGATTCATTGGGACTCCATATTTTAATAATTGATTCTTAACTACAACAAACATCCACCTTTTAAAGAGGGAATCAAACTTGTAAGCTTTTGTACTGAATACTAGAGCCCTTATAATTTAATTATAGCTCACTCTATCTACCAAGCAGTAATCTAATTTTCATTTTACGAAAAGCTAATATTTAGCAAAAAAGAAAGAAAACAAAAAATTAATGCAACTTAAAATTACGGCAATTTTAATGTTTAATTTTTTAGTTCAAATCCTCTCTCGGCCATGAAAGTATTATTAGAAAAATTCTTTTTATTCAGGATCATACTCGGGCGAGATTAAAATACTGTAAAATACATATTATTCAAAATGTTTTAAGCTCCTATTATTTGTTCTTTACTGTGTAAATGGTTCTTACTCTAATTTGATTAAACCTTACATATTTCATATAATTTTATGACATACTAATTTATTCCGTGCTGAACAAAAGGCTATAAATCAAGATTTAGGTGTTGAACGACTCATTAATAACAGACCAAGTGATTGTATTTAAATAAAAAAAATTTTAAAATTAAAAAAAATATTTTTTACAGAGTAATTTGCGAACTATATTAAAAATATATGAGATTTTAATACTAATAGCATTGAAAATAACAAGAAAGGTTTTAATTTGCAATTAATTTCTTGTTCATTTTCAAATTAAAGTGTAAGCTTTGTCTAGGACTCAGCCAGGATTTGAATATTAAACGCTTTGAGATACCATAACTGCAATTGCTTGGAATGTACTTCATTTTAAATGTCTTCGCCAAATAAAAGCCATCATGCTCAATGAAACTTTATACAGAACTAACTAAACCTTTCGCCACTTAGTTGCCGACCGATGGCTGAGTGGTTAGAGCTCCTGACTCCTGAGCTGTGGGTCTCTGGTTCAAATCCCGGTTTAGGCATGGATGTTACTCTCTCTCTGAGTTTCTCTGTAGTTTTTTTTGAGATGATTGTGGCCCACCCTATAAACGGGCTCTTGGTGGTATGGTGTGGGTAATGCTACTCGTCTCCGTGACTTGGTTCACAGGTGGCCGCTGGGTATCGATAAATGAGTATCAGCTTCCGGCCCAGTTGTGGCGAAGAGGGAGTCACCCAAGTAGGCGCCGTTATTTTAAAAAAAAAATTCTCTACTGAGTTCTAATGAAGACATTATTCACTATTCATAATTTATTGCTTACTAATTGAAGCTCTGCAAATCTGAATGCTTTGTATTAATTGAAGAGAGTCATTGTTAAGAAATTTCATTTTGATTGCTTAAAACAAGATTTCCTCAATTTAACATTTCCGCTCTTTGAATGATTTCAGTTTTATCTGCAAGCTTGCAACTGATTAGATTGTGCTCTAATCCTCAATCCAAAAGTTTGTGAGTTCGATCCCAATCTTCGACGAAAACGGGTTTAGAAAATGGAAATCTGTTTTATACCGTAGTTTCCTTATCAGCCGTTTTATGAAGATAACTTAGTCATTACATTCAGCGTTACTGTAGTAAGATAACAAAGTTGTTAATTTCACGAATTTATAACCGCTAATGAGTAAAATTCCTTCAATAATTAATTGGAATCATAGTTACCCGCAATGCTACTTTTTTGCATAAAATAGGATTTTACAAAATTTTAAGTTTGAAGTGATTAATAAATTCGTTAAAAATTTCTTTTACAATTAACTTTTAAAACATGAATCTGCTTGTGGAATTATTCTAATCAATTTTCCAAATATTATTCCACACCCATTAAAATGTTAAATACTCCATTGGGTATTTGTTTGAAGTCATATGTGAAAATAGATTGCTTCTTCATTATATTTTCCTGATCTCAATAAGAATATATCAGTAAAAATTAGTTTAATACTAAGAAATTAAACATAGAATTTAAAAATAAAATTCAGCATTGTGTAATTGATATTGAGTAATGAATAAATTGGAAAATATATGAGCGTAAACAGATAATTAACAAAATTAAAACTTGTTCGTATGTAGCATTGAAACTGCTTTACATCGCAACAATTTCCAGTTGACTTCATTCTAAAAATATTGCTTTGAAGAATGACCATTTCTATAGTTCTTGTCCTACATTTAGGAGTAAAAACATCTGAATTACATCATCAGGATTAACTCCATCATTTTAACACACATTTAGCTCAATTCCTTTTTCTCAGAAATAAACATGCTAGCCCTATTTTCTTGTGGACCAAAACAAGACATTTCTATTGAACTGACAAAAATTTCACTTTTTTTTCACAGGGTATTATGTTGTGTTTCCCAGTTGCAATAAAGTACAAGCGTTAAAGAAATCAGGACGGATGCAGCGATAAGGTAGAATTCCAAACCTTTGTTTGCTTTCGAATTATTCTGCAGAGACCTTTCCCACACACACCCCACCTCAGGAAAATAAAAAAAGAGAAAACATTACGTCAAGGGTTTTTTTTTAAGATAACGAGCCTCAAACTAGATAGTATAAATGATCGCTTTTTGATCGAAGATTTTATTGTGAGCATCACCTAGAAAAGACATGACTTTGTCAAAGGCAAGTGGGTACTTTTATGAGAGTGTGCCGGACAAAGGGTACGCATGGCTGGTGGCCGTGGCGTGCTTTACCATCAATTTCTTGCTGGCCGGACTGTCCAGAAGTGTGTCTGTGCTGTACCTGGCCCTCATCGAAATGTACGGCGTTTCGAGACAGGAAGCCAGCTTGCCGTTCAGCGTGCGAGCCAGTGTCAGAAACATAGCAGGTAAGACTTCCCAAGTTTTGTAATTACCAAATTTTATTCCCTATCTTAAGTAAAATAGCTTCTATATTTTACACTGAAATCTACATTTGAGAAAGTAATCCCATTTTTTTTTCATCAGAATTTGTTATTCTTTCTCAATGAAAATTAATATTATGTCTAATTAAAATTAATATTCTGTCCTTCTTTAGAATAAACAAAAGAATAAGTTTTTCATGTTTTGAATACATATTATTGTTGTTGTTGTCGTGTACTAAGTAGGCTGGCAATATGGGGTGCGCTGCTCCACTTTCCCAACTGAATCCTATTTAGCTGTGGAGTCAGACTTCCTCAGTACACACATGCCTTAGGGACCCGTTTATAGGGTAGGCAACCATTCACAACACATTCATACAAGGAAAGGACCAAGACAGGATAGATAGAGAGAGAAAGTACATCCATGCCCGAACCGGGATTCGAGCCCAAGACCTCCCTATCCGTAGTCAGCGTCTCTGACCACTAGACAGGGTAGGCGGCTAATACATTTTATTGAATACTATAATTGCCACCATTATTTATGACTTTTTGACAGCGTGATGACAATTTGTATACACCATTTGTGAAAAATGTATTTCACTCGTGAGGACAACAATTGAATCAGTGCTTGTCTGTTATCTTCTTGGTTCTTGAATTTTTTGCGCTGCAAAAAATTTTGCAGGGATAGAAACTAGTGAGATACTTAAAAAGTAATAAGTCCGGTGAATATGATTTATGGGACAGGATTTCCCAATCCAATTCTGCAATATTTCGACAAACTCTTTTTTGATCTTTTTCTTAGTGTGATCTTTCTTGTCGGCCTCTTTTCTCGGACTGCTTCCATTGCATATTATCCAGTTATTAACCCTACTTTCTCCGAATTGAGCGTTTCGTTCAGTTTTTGATGTTCACAATGCATTGCTCCTCAAATGTCTATGCACATCATTCTGTTATTCGGAGTTAAATTTGTTTCAGTGTTGAATGGGAACAATATACCCTTACGATGCTTTCGTTGGTAATCCACTTTCCACCGTCAGCTATCATCTGGTTAAAAAAGGGCTCGATTTAGTTCCGAATAAGCAGAGACAGGCACGCGATGACCAAAATTCTTCCGATTTAATTCATGGGGCACCCATTTTGAATGTTTTCACCTTCCGAACAGGTCCAAAATATCTCGAGGAGCTTTCTGCGGCCTTCAGGAAAGATCTTGCTCTAACATGGCTTAAACAGCATCGATCGACGGAAAGAACTTTTCGGTAGACCTCTAAATATAAATTTCATATTATTAACTAATAAATTAATGTTACCATTCTATGTTGATACTCGTTGTATGAGGCTGGATTGACATTACTAAACGTATTACAAAATAGATTCATATTGTTTTACTACCAGATGCATTAGGATTATATTCTCGGTCTCCTTTAATCCAGTCAGAAATCGGTATACTGTAATGGCTAATTCACATCCCCTTAGTGTCAAGAAACGCTACGCCTAAGCTTGTAATTCTGCCAATTATTATGGGAGATGTCTTCGGACATGTATGAAAACACACAATTTTTTCTCATTGGAGCTCTATAAAGAAAGTAGTGCCAGCTCAGGTATTCAACTAGTCACTTAACCACATTTAAAAAATTACGAAACGTTTTCTGGTGGTGGAATCTAACTAATATATGCAACGTGGTACGCCATTGATCGTTAAGGTTGTGTTTTGACATTAGTTTATGATAGTTTTCATAATCTGAAAAGGTATGTTTGTTTAAAATAGAATCACGATAAAAAGATGCGGTTTGCACCAAACGGATGGAAAAGAAACCGGGTTTTGTGTGGCAATGAAAAAAAATAGTTCTGTTGGCGACCAACAGATGGCGCTGTCGGATTTCTAATGTAGGATTATGCAAAGCAACAAACGATATAAAAAGAAGCAACTGCAGCAGGTAATGGTAGTCGAAGCTGGTATGCATCGAAATGCTGTCCATAGTTGAGAAAGCCCTCTTAGTTAAACTGTTTTATAAGAATTCGGAAAGTGCCATTGCGGCATTGCGCTACATGAAGGGTATGCGAGATAGCAAAGGACCAATAACGTCTTCTGCATTGAACAAAATTGTGAAAAAATTTGAAGCTACAGGTTCTTTGGCATCACGTCAAAGAAGTTGACGTTCCTCAACTGCAGCTGCTGTTGCCACGACAGTGGAGCAGACGGTGCAAGCCATGTCAGCGGTTGCTGCACATGGGGAGTGCAGTGCTCGAGAAGTTTCGAGGCAGACAGGAGTGTCGTACGGAAGTGTCTGGAGAGCGCTGCGAGTAACTTTGCAACGGTATCCCTACAAGTTGCCACATAAGTAAAAACTGAAACCTCCTGACTTCGACTCTCGCCGACATTATGCGAATTTGGTCTTCAATAAGATGGAAGAGCAGCACGACTGGCTTCACACTGTGCTTTGGACAGATGAAGCACATTTCACACTCTCTGGCGCTGTTAACACCCACAATTGTCGAGTGTGGACCACAGAAAATCCACATGCATTTGTTGAGGTACCCTTGCAACAGCCTAAAAAGACAGTCTGGTGTGGCTTCACTGCTGATTTCATAATTAGTCCATTTTTTTCGAGAAAGTCACACAGACAGGTTTCCAAACAGTTTCTGTCACCGGTAAGCGATATCTAGCACTGTTACAGAACAGCATTATTCCTGAACTGCAAGCGCGACAGGCACTCCAAACAGTCACCTTTATGCAAGATGGAGCACCACCTCATATTGCTCTGCCTGTGCAACCCCTGCTACGCTCAACATTTGGGGAAGATCGTATTATCAGTCGCTACTTTAATCACGCATGGCTTCCAATATCTCCCGATCTCACACCCTGTGACTTTTGGCTGTGGGGCTTCTTGAAGTCAAAAGTGTACAGCGACCAACCGGCATCACTAGCGGCACTGAAAGATGCCATCCGCCAAAATGTGTCTGCCATAACGCAAGAAATGCTACTAAATGTTGTGAATGGTGTGGTGACTCGTCTCACAGCTTTACTTCTGAATGATGGACAGCACATTGAACATTTACTGTAGTAAGTACTAATTAACTGTAATTAATCTGACTTCATTAATCATTGTTTCATTTGTAAAACATCTTTTGTTGCAATAAAACACTATAGCGCCATCTGTTGGTCGCCAACAGAACTATTTTTTTCATTGCCACACAAAACCCGGTTTCTTTTCCATCAGTTTGGTGCAAACCGCATCTTTGTATCGTGATTCGTTTTCGAATTATTCATTTTTAAAGTTCGTATAAAAATACAGAGTGAGAAAAGGGAATAAACAGTTTACAATTGTAAACACTGTCTATTGATGCACCAGCATATTTCCATATATCTAACCCAGAGTTGGGTTCGACTAATTAATTGGGAGCAGACGGACGAAAGTCTTCGTAATTCAGAAGAAAGGACCATGAGGAAAACCATCAATACTTTATCTGCCGCCCTTAGAGGTATCATTTCACTCGGAAGACATTGCAACCACGACATATTTAACGTGTTCGCCTGTCAGCTTCAGTGAACACAAAGGAAATATTCGGTTAAGACTGGTTTTTAACTCTTCGTATGAAAAAGATGCCCTATCAACCAGGTTGCCACGGTCCTTTCTCTTTAGAATACTTTTTATTGATATTAGTAGCTTTGAAGCCCTGCCAACCGTGTGGGTGGAGACATTTGGAATAACAGGTTCAATGAGCAGCATGACCGAAGGCTGAGAAGCTACTTATTTTATTTTCACAGTCCCTCCGAGACATTGATTGAAGGTTTAGAAATTACTCAAGAGTTGGAATTGTTATTTAAATGTAAAGGTAGGATTTTAAAATATTTTAGCAATAAATATTTGGGCAAAACACATGTTTGAATAACGGATGAATCATTTTTATTCCTTGACAACAATTTTTTTTCAATTGGTCATAATCTACAGCCGCGAATTTTACAAGGCAAATTAGAGCGGGGCCTATAGCTGATTTCAACAACCATTATAAGACTTTCACGTCTGAGTTTTGTTCAGTGAGTATTATTTTGCAGATCGAAGTCAGAAATTTCGATTTTGCAAATTTTTTTAGTTAAGAAGAAATCTCTTGTTACTAAAGCTGTATTAGAGCTTGGAAATACAGTAGCCGTTTTAACTTACAGTTGATACGAAAATATTCTGAAATGCATCTCCTGTAAACTTTTGTTTACAGGAGATAATACTGATTACTTAGATTATACTTTTAATTTTACTTTATAAAAAAGTGACTGAAATTTTAAAATAATGTTAATAATTAGTTGTTGCACCAGTATGCTTCCCTGTACCTGGCCTTGACCACCTGTTAGGCGGATGGAGTCTTCGTAGACTGAGTTGTTAAATGTTGTCTGAGTTAAATGTTGAAGCAGGGACCAAGCAGAAGACCCCCAATGCTTGTCCCGCCATCCCCAGAGCTATCATTTTTAAGGTGCTCCTGCCGACATTAGCGAATACGACGGATCTTCGGTCAGCCGGGATTCGAACTCACTACCTTCCGATGTTGAGAACGACACCCAAACCAACCAGGCTACCGCTGCTCCTGTTGTTAATTAGTAATTGACAACAAGGGTTGAAGAAAAGTTGAAGGTAAATCTGCTGAATGATAACTCGCTATGAATTTTTTTTCCTGTATTTTTATTTGTAACATTGTAACATTCAAATGTTATATATAATCTAACTCACTGTCGATAAGAAACCATTACAAGTTTCTGCACCAAAGTTCACCTTGACAGAGAAATAGGATACTCTGATTTCACATTCAGACCTTTCGGTAAATATGAGATTCTCTGCAGAACAATGGAAGATGCCCTTTCTACAAGGACATTCGCTGGGGTAAATACTTTAGAATTTTCTGGATTCTTTCCTTGGGGGCTCACCCGAATAGTCACCATAAAAAATATATAAGCTGGAGATTCGCGACTAAAATGCCTTAACAACGCGTAGCAGACTCGTTCGAGGGAGGAATAGAATCATCTGTAATCTGATGAATTAAAAATATAACTTCAGGAAAAAAGAGTATAAATATAAATATTATTCCTCTCTAGAAAATTAATTCTAAGAGTTGTTTTTCGAGCATTCAAAATGCATATTTTCGTCTTTGTATATCATTCATTGCATTGTGTTGTTAAGATGTTTGATTATATTAAGTTCAATACAAATTCAATGTTAAATTGATGAAAAAAGCGTTAAATTCCTGGCATTGAGCAAAATATGCAAGGATTAGGATGTTTTCGATTCTAAATTTATTATAAGAAACGAGACCTCAAAACTTTTTCTCACGAATGTTTTTCTCTAAGATAAACAAGCTTTTAAATGCTGTCATCACTTGTGCTTTCATTTTAGAGTCTGCTGACGAAAACGGTCTCTTTTTACAGTTTTTCATTAGATTCCATCCTTTTAACTGTACCTTTTTTGCTGGATTTCAAAACATTTGTTTCCACTTTTTGTTTAAAAAAATGCCTTATCACAGATTTAATGTAAAAAAAAAAATTTCCTTTTAGTGTAAAATTCCCGAGCATGCTTAAAATGATATGTTTTTGAAATGTTGCACTTGAACACTTAAAGCAAAGAGACTTGAGAAATGTTTAAATGTAAATATAATTCTAAGATAGCAAAATAATCAAATGAAATTATTAGAAAAGACGTGAAACATGGTAGTTAAAATTATAGTTACCCGGATGAAGGAATTGTCGTCATATGATGCAACAAGTTGCTGTCAATCTAACGAGAAGATTCTCAGAAAGAAATAATGTGATAACGATGATATTAAAAGTCAATAAACTGTTTCACATTCAAGTTACTCATTTCAATGAAACAATGGTCTTTAGGTTAGAAATAGGATGATTTTAAAACACCGTGATAACATCATTTAAATTTACACCGTCAATTCTTCTCCTAAAATTAGCTAATTTCTAACCAATGCATTTGAGACACTATTTTTACTAATCGTATTTTTAGTGACTAATAAAAAGATTTTAAAAGCCAGCTTTTTTTATAAACACATCAATAGATTCTACTTCGAACTATCTAAATTCAATTTATCTAAATAAAATATCTTAAAATGTCAAAAAAAGTAACATTTGTTTTTCATTTTGAAACCCTTCAAATGGTACATAAAGCATGCAGAGAACGATGTATTTTCAAAATATAATGCTTTGGACAGATTGTTTTTCCTCCACTCTCAATCTTTGTTCTCGATTCTGAAAATTTAAGGGTCGACTTTGAATACAATAGAGAGATAGCGCGTGACGAAAGGGTTGTACAGGATTTCAGAGGATTTGATCATTTTTATTTTTAGACTCATTTCATGCTTAAAAGAATTAAACGTAAATAAACTTTAATCTCTTGTGGAGATTTCTATTTTGAGTTTTGTTCGCTCACAAATTCTTGAAGCTGTTTTTTTTTCGGTTGTAAATTTTAAATATTTGGTAAATCATTCAAATTTTAATTTCAATAAAACCTATTTATAAAGACAAAACTTGCTTAAATACATTTTTTCTTTTCTATTGCATCTCTGCTAAGTATATAATTTATTAAAAATGTGTTAGCTTGTAATATTTTTTTCCATTAGCATTTCATTTTTTTTCCATTAGCATTTTATTTTTCAAAGCAAATTTCAACTTTTCTATGTGTGCTTTAAAGTTAAAATTTTTATCAACTAAGTAATTGTATTTGAAAGAAATCTGGTATTAATACTTCAATATACAATGTCTACAATAGTGAATTAATTATAATTAAAAAAATAGCATGGACTTAACATCATTAGTCATTACGTATGCGGCAATAAAATCTGGAATAAAAAAGTGATTTTTGAAGTCTTATTTCTTAATAAAAATTAGCATTATAAATATTTTACTTTATGTACTTGGCCATGGTAGCCTAGCGGTTAGGGCATCGGCCTTCCTTCCAGAAGAGCTGCGTTCGATTCCCAATGCCACCGAAGACCCACTGAGTACATGCGATATACGTGCTCGTTATATATAAATCTGTGGAATCGAAAGTCCTGTGATCGGTCGTTGAACACTTACCATGGGTGTAATGGTCTGAAGAAAATCTCCTCCAGATCAATGCCAAAATTGAGGGAGTGGTTCCTCTGGTGATGCCATCTATCGGAGGAATCTTTGAGGAAAGGCGTACCTTCGCGGTACTCTGATTAAATGAAAGACGCCCCCTTCTGATTTAATTTAGTACAGCCTTCGGCTAGCGAGCTTGGCTTATCCAAGTGTTATTAGTAACAACAACTTTATATATTGTTTTAAATACTAAAATTAAAGCATTTTGTATATTATATGATACATGAGTCTACAATAATATCACTTTAATACCATCTGTTTCTTCAAGATACAAGAAAATTCATTGTCTTGTATTTAGAAGAGTTATTTTCACTTAAGTAATGTTGAAAAAAAATTTACACTTTATTGAGATAATTCATCAGAAGCTTATTCATTCCATCCGTTATAGGAAAAACATTCATTTATGTGATGCGTAACTCACTTCTAAAAAAATATTATTCAATTAAACCATGGCCTAAATTAAGATTCGAAAACGAAACAAATCAGTTTCGAAACCTCTGTTAAACAATGAATGGTGCATGCACATGTGTTGGGAGTTGGAAATTTTCTTCGATATCCGTTTGGTTTGCTTACCGCTCAATGTTCATGTTTTGCACACAAGCGTCCCCCCGAATTGATAAACAAAAGCTCTAATCATTCTGCTCGTCTTCCAATAATTCCTACTTTAAAAGAAAAGAATACGGATGCAGCAAAAAAAAATCTCTTAGAAAAAAAACCGCCGTGTGCTTGAATACTTTTAAGCCTTTTAACTCTTATGCTATCGCCTATGAGATGTTATTTGTTAATTAACATAATTAAAGACCTGAAAAATATTTCTAATCTTCGAATTATTTAACAAGATGTATGTTCTCCTCGAACAATAAAATTTTGTTATATATTCATTTTAAAGCATGTTATTTCATAATGAAGGCTAAGAAATTGACTTAAATTATTCATGGAGTTTGCATTATTTCACTGTCAGACTTATTTTGCTAACAATCTTAACAGAAATTCAATAGGAAATTCCGAAGAACACACAAATAGTAAGAATCTTTACTTCATTTAACGCATTAACGATCAGAAAATTATTTGGAGAAGAACGAATTAAACATTTTGGTAACTGAATTGAACAAAATTATTCCTTTTAAAATTTCAATGCAAGAATTAAATTCTTTCTTTTGAAATTGCTCTACAAGTATAATAAATTGATAAACATGTAAAAAAAGAAATTTTGTGGCATAAAATAAATGAAATTTTCATAAAAATGAAATTTTACAATCCTATTTGTTATTAAAAAATAAATGTAAGTATAAAATAGGGAATATGTATTAAAACTTGCCTCTACAAAACATTTTTAAAGAATTATCAGCTGCTTTCCTTTATTCTTAAGCTATTTCTCTAATTTCGCTTAAAAAAGTCTAAATGAAATAGATAATATTCAGTTTCTTTAAATTATTTTTTGACTCTATTTAAATTGTAAAAACGATGAACTGGTGTCAAAAATTTAACTGGGCTATGTTCTGCAGTACAAAAACTTTCACGTGCTTTCTTAGTAAACAAATTTTCTTTAGTTTTTTGGGGGTGGGGGAAGTGGGGGAGAGGTAATTTCTAAGAAATTAAAACAAAAAATGTCATGAAATTTAAGCATTCAAATTTACATCTAATTTATTCTATATGATAAAGAGCTTTATTATGTTGTACGGTAAATATGCAAATTCATGAAGATATTGGCTCTTAAAACAATGAAAATATTGCTTCATAGCTGCTCAAGTATTCTCTCTGGGGATCAGATGCTTTCTCTGTTTGGAGTTTGTCGCTCAACGGTCATTTTTGCACACAAGAGCTAATTAGACCGGGACCTACAGATTAAAGTGGATTCCGAACCACTACAAACATCCATACCCAAGATGGGATTCGAACCCACGAACTGTTGAACCGAAGGCAAGAGCACAAACCATTCGGCTGCCAGCTCGGCGATGCTTTCTCTGATGAACTGATTCACACAAAACGAGTACTTCCGCTTATCAACTCTGTCTGCCGATTTTTTCTAAGTTTTTTTTTATCAAGTTGTTAATAAACATTGTTATCTTATTTCGATTGAAAGCAATGTTTTTTTTTTTTTGCAATCAAGTTTGATTAGCTTATTTAAGAGAACGATGTTTTACTATAACATCTAAGCAAATTCCATTAGCTCAATATTTTCTTCAACTTAAATTATAATTAATTACGCAAATCCTTGGTTATAAAATGTTCTATAAACTTCCGGTACATTCAATTGAATAAGGTATATTAAATCTCAAGACATTGCATCAGATTCTTTATATTAATGCAATGATTCACATATTTTTATGCAGAATCTCACCATTTGTTTGTGTTGATCTGTTTTTACCTGAAATTGACTTTAACTTTGTATAGTATACATCTGTTATATACAGCGTATACAACAAATGTATACAAACTAGGACACAGATGCAGTATGATCTAGGATGCCAAATTCTGAATTATTTTGGCGATGAAGAAATTTTACCAAAATGACGTAAATACTTGGGTTGCCAAAATAGAATTTTCTGCATATGTCTTATAGGTCTCCATATCTATGACGTAATAAAAACTAGGTGGTCACATACACAGGAAAATCCGCCAAAAAGAATTTGGCATCCTGGATTATACGGAATCCGTGCCCAAACTAGGTACTGTAGATGTATTATTTTTCAAATCACATTTATAAAAAATTTGAAAGTCCTTGTTTCTTGCTCAGTGACTGTCGCTGAATTATAAGAATATCTTCATTCTGCTGTCGATGTCACTACAAAAATAAAAAGCCCCATTCAAGATACTGTTTAATGGAAATGTATGTCGACATATTTATAAATTTCAATTGATAGTTAAGTAGAAACAAAGACAAAAAATATAGAAGGGAAAATATTAGAAAAAATAATAATTGCTATGAGGCAAGATTTCACAGTTACATTTTTTATAGATTTATCCATAAAAGTAAATATTTTCATCTCAAAGATTCAGTCTATTAATTTGATGATTCTTTTAATGTGTAACTGATAAACGCAGTACAATATTTATTACGTAGATCAGCAATCTTGAAATTTAGAATGAAAAAAATTGCATTTAGAGAGAATTCCCCGATTCACGTGCACAAACCAATAATTTTTTTCCACTGTTTTTTCTTATATAAATTTGAATTTTTCAATTTTTCTAAAGTCGTTCATATTTTGTTTTCCCTTCCCATTTGTTTTCTAAAATCAATCCATTAAATCGATGTTTAACAATTGTACTCATCTATTAAAGGTAAAACATTTGTTTTAAGCAATGAAGCAATCTTTATTAACATTTTAGTAATTACTATTACAAGTTTTAAACCAAGCTTTATCTTTTCCTTTCATAAAGTTTGACCTCAACAAATCATACAGCCATTTATTGTTTTCTGTTGGCCTGGATTCCATCTCCAATGAAATGATTAAATACTTTCATCAGTGTTCTCCTTCTGTTCTTCCTGCTGTATTCAAATTATGCTTAAATTTTTCTCTCTTTCCTGCTCTTTGGAAAAATGCTAAAGTTGTCTTAATCCCAAAGAGTTTGAACTCTAAGCGACCGCACCTTAAGAATATTAGATGTATTAGCTTATTGCCTTGCATTGGAAAATGTCTCGAAAAGCTTCTTACAAACAGACTAAGATGGCATCTTGACAATCGCAATTATACTAGTAAAGACCAATATGGATTCACACCACAGAAATCTACTGAGGATGCACTACTGCGACTTGCTCAGATTGTAAAGGAAGGGAAAAAGAAAAAATTGTTCACTATTCTCCTTACATTGGACATAAAAGGAGCGTTTGATAACGCGTGGTGGCTTTTTATTATTTCCTTAATGAAGGAGGCTTTTACTCCTTCAAATATTTTCAATCTCTTCCGCAGTTTCCTGAACAACAGAACGGCTGTTCTCACTCTTGGCTATAAGTCGAAAGTAGTTAACACCCAAAAAGGATGTCCACAAGGCTTTGTTTCTGGCCCATTTCTTTGGAACCTAATTATGAATGATTTACTAAAAAAATTGAATGCATTTAAGTGATGGAAAATTGCTTTCGCAGAAGACTTACTCGTAATTGTCCAGAACAAAAACTTTCTCGATTTATGCAGTACTGCTCAAGATATTCTTGATTTTATTCATGATTGGGATTGCAAGCTGGAATTCAATCATATGAAGTGCAAAGTAATGATGATTCACAAAAGGCCAACATTGATGCCACTATCAATCTTGCTATGGGTAGCAATTATCTGGAAGTTGTAGATAAAATTAAATATCTGGGCGTTGGACAACAATGTAAAAACTTCTAACTAGTAAACTTCACTGGAAGGAATATTTGAAATACATTTTAGCTAAGGTTAACATTCTTACTAATGCATTGTATAGAATTTGCAATAGCAGTTCCGGTATTAAATTCAAAGTTTCAAAATTGATTTATAAACAAGGCCTTGTTCCCGTTATTTTTTATGCTTCGCGAATTTGGGGAGACAGTTTGAGGAAAAAAATTAACCGAAAACTTCTCAGGAAAATACAAAGAAAGCTGCTCTTGAGAATTGTTAGAGGATATAGAACAATCATTTATGATGCTCTTTTCATTCTCTCTGGTCTTCCACCTCTTGATGTTGTCATACTTCATCAAAATGAGGCTTATCGTTATGCTCAAGACTCTTTTTCTAACCATCTTGATGGTGATTTGGACTTTTCTTCCCTACCTCATCCATCTACAAGATTTTCTGCTCCTCTTGCTGCATTTGATAGCGCTAGGGAAGAAGACTATGATCTAATTTACTTTACAGATGGGAGTAAAGTTAATGAAAAAGTAGGTCTTGCATACGTATGCTTTCAGAATGGTTTTGAAGTGAGTCATCAGGTATACCGCATTAGTGATTACAGTTCTATTTTCCAAGCGGAGTTATTCTGCATTAATCTTGCTGTTAAAGATGCCATAAGCAAGCCTTTTCAAAAATTTCTAATTTGCAGTGACTCGATGTCATGCCTACTGGCTCTACAAGATGTAACTAGTTTTGAAAGAATTATAGTAGAAGTCCAGACTTCAATTAATATGTGGGATATCAAAAATATTTCCTTCACTTTCTCCCATGTCAAGGTTCATAGTGGTGTTTATGGAAATGAAAGAGTGGATTTCTTGGCAAAATCTTCTCTTTCACTTCCAAATAAACTCAATACCAGCTTACCCAAGTCTTTTTGCAAAACCACTACCAAAAAGAAGATTATCACAGAATGGAACTCAGGTTTCATTTCCTCTCCTAATTGTAAGTGGACCAAATATTTTTTCCCTTCAGTTCAATGCAGAATTAAGAACTACTGGTTTTACACTGACTTTAAAATTACGCAATTCCTCACTGGACATGGGAAATTCAATAGTTACCTGCACCGTTTCCACATTAAAAACAGTGAGGTGTGCAAGTGCAACTCTGGGAGGGACAACCCTTCTCACATTCTTCTTGAATGCCCATCTGTTTCAGAAGTAAGGAACGAGCTTTGTAAAGACCCAGGTGGCCCCCGATTATGGTGGACCTAGTTAAGAAAGAGAATTTTGAATTTTTTGTAAAATTTATCCATGCTGTTATCTAATTCATTTTTCATTTTTATATCTCTTTTTTTTTTCTCTCTGCCTTCTTTTATTATTTTTTTTTCATCTCATGTATTATTTGGATTTGTTTTGTTGTACATTTGTTGTACCTTCGGGCCCTATGTGGTATTCCTTGATGCACAGGGAGATATTTTGGTTTTCCCAAGTAAATAAAAAAAATTGTACAGAAAAAGAATTAATGTCATGTGCAAATACTAGATTTACAGGAAAGATATTAGACTATAATGAAAATGTGAAATTGATATATTGTGTAATTTGTTAAATCTATTCAAAGGACTGAAGAAAATTTAACTCTACTTTAGAATGTTACTAGGAATAACCTTACTATAAAGTTTGTGTTACTTGCCAATATTCTCTTTATTATATCATGCATAAAGCTAACAGATTCGTAAGATTTAATCAATCTTTTCTTCCAGTAATCCAAGTATTTTTACTATGTATAAAATGCATAGCAACATCAAAATAAATTTTCACGTTGCTATATATTTTAAACACAATAAAAACACTTCCTATTTCATTTCAGGTCCTCTTATAGGCTTACTCGCTCAGAAGTATGGAATCAGAAAGATTACAACATTAGGAGGCTTCGTGGCAGCATCTGGCAGCATGCTCTGCTACTTGGCGCCCGACGTCCTGTGGCTTACGATATTCTGGGGTGGGATTCATGGTGGGTTCCATTCTATCGTTTCATCCTTTAAGCCTAATTGCTGGGAAAATGCTTACATATATTCAGCATGAAAATGTTAATTGCTTACAAATATAATTAGAATAATTACGCGCACGTTCTTAATTTTACTAAATCGTTAAACAAATGAGATATTGGGATAAAATAATTACAAATTATCAGTTAAGATTTGACCTAATAGCAATTTAAGTACTAACATTGCATAAATTGAATTTGGAGGATGTAGCAAGTTCATGAATTTGATCTTTGGTATCGTTCGAATTTCTGAAGCTTTTTTGTAAAAAAAACTAACGATTTTTTTATTCATAATTACAATAATTATAAACTAAAAAAGGCATTTATTTTTAAATGTATGTTTTCCTTAATTTATTTACTGAATTTATATCATTAATGACATTACATCTTATTTTATTTAAAAAATCTTTTATTGTCAATATTTAATGATGATTAAATTTTTACATTTTTTTCATAATTTACTTATAACAAGCGTTATTTAAAAATTCATATATTTTTTATGAGTTGTATGAGCACGTTTTAAAAAAAGTTGAAATCCAGCATATAATACTGCAATTAAATAAGTTTTATTTTGATTTAACAGATAGATAAGGGAATAGTTAGGTCTCCAGTCTTCGTCAGTTTGAATGTTTGATTCTCAATTCGCATTTGATTATCATCTGCTTACTTGTATTTCACTGTCATGTTTTGCACACGAGGACTACATTTTGTACACAAAATGAAATTTAAATTATTGTCGATAGCTGAGTCGAAAATAAAACCCATGAACAATTCAACAAAAGGCGCTATTCAGTTCGCTGCAAACAAAATTTGATTATTATTGCTATGGCTTGAAATGTAATTTATCATGTAATACGTAACTTAATATTTGTATATATACAATAAATTAGAGTAAAATGACAAATCAACTTTGATCCCGACAGTATAAAAACTGGAAATAGGTTAAACACTTGAAACTTGACATGGATGTGTGTGTGAAAACGCTCTAAATTTTAACATAGTTTAAAAAGCAGTAATAAAATCTAAAACATACGTATATATCAGTTAAAATAATAGTTAAGAAGTATTTGCTAAATTATAATTTATTGAATGGCCTAATAATAAGCCAAAAAATTCTGTCTTTTTATCACGAATTTTGTTGTTATTGTCTTACACGTGTTCCTAAAATTCCAGGTTTGGGATTCGGACTGTCTACTGTCATACATATGATGATAATAAACCAGTACTTCGACAAGTATAAAGCCTCTGCAGTAGGTTTCGGATATTCTGGCGATTGCTTTGGAACTCTTATTTATCCTGTGATCATAGAGTACATGTTAGATACTTATGATATCAGAGAAACTTTTCTCATTCTTGGTGCCGTCGTCTTAAACGTTGTTCCAATGGCTATGCTACTCACAAAGCCACCTTGGCTAAGAAGTGGTAACTATTCGAGGAACATCTCTAGTATTGCAGTTACTCAAGCTTTTAATGCAATTGATTTGAAGCAACCGAAAATGTTGGGTACCATAAATGAAGCGTTTGTGGATTCGAACACAGACGTAACACAACCGGAGAAATACCAACACGATTCCGTGAGATCTGACACTACGTCTGATCTTCAACACCCGCCGACAAGCAAGAGGAGTAGTTTGACAAACGTCTCCATACATTCGTCCCCGCTTAGCTGCTCTCACCGAATATGGTGGAAAACATCCGATATTTGCAGTCTTAAAATTGTTGAAAGACATCACTCGCTTCCTTCCTTGAAGAAGAAGATAGTAAGCAGCGGTAAGAATATTGAGAGCTCTGAGCTGCGTGACAGACGGGAAAGCAACCAAGATAGAGCATCAGTGAGAATTAGAAGAGCGTCGAGTACCGTTGGGCAAATGGCGCATGACCTTGTCCACCGAGTGCGATCTGCCAGCTTTGCAAGTCAAGTGGCCCAAGAAGGATTCATAACAATGATACAAGCACCAGAAGAAAACGCGCTCGAGAAAGAAATCCATTGCATCGTGAACTCCAATGACATCAAGCAGGATTCCAATAGTTGTGATGAGTCTCATGGCTCAAACACTGCTCTGAAACCAGTCAATCAAAGCAAGTCTATGGAAAATCAATCAAGTATTCTGAAAATATTATTAACTACAAACATAAAACCAATTTTCATTTTAATTAGTATGTCAATGGGAGTTTACGCATTCCTTTTTGTCGGTGTTCTCACTGTCATAATGGATTACGCGGCAGACAATGGTGTATCTCCAGACGACGGGAAGTATTTGATAATCGCATTTTCAGTAACTGATCTCATTGGGCGACTGAGTTTTGGTCAAGTCATAGACAGAAAACTACTGAAAATCAAGAACTACGCTGGTTTCACCATGTTATTCATGGGCATATTCGTAGCAGTAATACCCCTCCATCGGAACTTCCTATACATGGCTGTTACCATAAGCTTGTATGGCCTGGTTCAAGGTGGGACAGCGATCATGTTCCCCATTTTAGTCAGCCATTATATGGAGAAAAGAGAAGAGGCTGTTGCAATGGGTTGTCTCAATTTTTATGGCGGTATCTTATTGCTTCTTTTAGCGCCAATGATTGGTAAATATTAATCATTTTAATTTAATAGTTCTTTATTATTGCTAGTATTTATATTGCCATATCATAGAAATAAAGTTATTCCTAGTAACTTTAAAATATTTGTATAGTGCTTAAAGATCATTTATTTATCAGAAAAATTTCTGAATATACATTTTAATAGCAAATTTTAGCTATTTAAAATTTAGTCAAGTTATATAGAAATGAATCTGCAATTTATGTGATTTTTTTTTTAAATTTGTGCTGCTCCCTAAAAAATTTAGCCGAATAAAAAAGTAAATGACCAATTTATGACAATGATTACCAATCCCAAGAATAACCAAAATTTTAATTTTTCATATTTCTGAGACAAACTTATTTTAATTTGATTAATTTTGATCAATATAAAAATTTCGATGAGTTGAATTAAAAACCAATTTTTACCTGATTTCTTACTAAAAAATATTTTGACATATATTCACAGGCCAGTTAATGAATAGGGTGTGATTTAGGAAAATCTTTTGTCAAAGTAATTTGCATTTTAATTTTATAGATTAGCTTGCATTTGTATATCTCACTCTAAAAGTAACCTAGTAGTTGAATAGAAATCTTCAATTTGTCTTCAACAATCATCTTTTGCACACAAGGGCTAATTAATTAGACCAGGATCAATACTTCTTAAATGGAAATCAAACCACTGCAAACAGATATCCAAAGTGGGATTCAAACTCACAAACTGTTGAATCGAAAACAGTGAAAACCATTCGGTGCTCTGTGGAGCAAAAAGTTGCAGCTTCGATCCCAGCCAATATTGAACAGGCGACATACGTTATACATCTACCTTTAGCATACAAGTATGTCGGGATGGGTGCTCGGGAGTTTTACGGGTTTCCTCCCTTGCGATGTGTGAATGTGTTTCACTATGAAAAATTTTCCAGAAAGGCAATTTACAGGGTTGATATGCTTTGCGACGGCTTTCTGCGGTTAGGCTGCTTACTACGCTTTGGCAAAATACCAGATAATATTAAGCAAAGTTTTCGCTTCAGAATGTTGTAATTTTTAAGCAGAATATAGTTCCATTGAATTTATGAGCTTTAACCTTTTGAAATGTTTTGGTTTGTCAAACTGCAATTTTTACGTACAGCTACTAAATAAAATGGGACCCCAAAAATTTAAAGTCAACTCAAATGCAATACAATCTTCCCCACAAAGCGTAGTAATCAAACCCACGAGCAGTAGAACCGACCGCGCCAATCTATCGGGGGACTGCTTGGGGGATCCGACGAATGCGGAAGTTTTAAACTGAAAAGGTTTAGCCATGTTAAGAAGTTCTGTAAGGTCTAATTGTAAGGTCTAATCTAATAACTAATCTAATCCCCACTATTTGTGTACCCGCACGTGGAGAAAAGAATAAGCTAGGATAAACACCCAAGATGGGAATCGAATTCAAGAATTTTGAAATGATGACCAGACTGGTAATTACTCATCAACTAATTCAGATAAATAGAAATGAAACTATATTTTGTAATGTATCTCTGACCAATAAAGACATGTCAAAGTTGGGGGAGTGGAGATTTAAAGACTCACAATTACTCTGCTTGCAGATTACGTTATTTAACTGGCTTGGTTTAGCATGCTTGTCACTATCATTTCGCATACGAGGGAGGATTCGGCTGGTGTTTACAATTATTTATGTTACAAAGCAAAAGCTCTTAACTTTTAACTGATAACAAAATACACGAATGTCTATAAATTAAGGATAATGCCGGATCTGCTGAAAGTACAGGAACAAAACAAATGTGATTTATTCATGCATTAAACAAATGTGAACGAACAAAATATATGTTTTATGTATTTACCAGGCACACAATATACGATTAAATCTTCCTGATGCATTTGCACCACATATCATCTGTACAATAACTGAATAGACATGGCTGGTATGATGATTAATACATCATGCGCCAATCTAGGAGGAAATATCATCCGTACTACATCGAGCCATACTAAGGATTACATTATTGAACTGCATTTGTCACAGAAAACATCAGTCAGCAAGCAATGCTTTCTAAAGTTCTGAAACTGATGGGTGATGATTAATATGTTGCTGTAAGTCAGTTAAACATGTCCCACAGATTATCAATCGGATTCAATAATGATAAGAATGCTGGCCATTCCATACGAATGATATCCTCCAATCGAATGCAATCCCTGACGATGTTCGAACGATGAGGATGAGCGTTCTCATTAATAAACACAGTGTCCCTAAAAACAGACATGTTCTTTCAGAATAATGTCCTGATAAATTTAGCCTGTAATGATTCCGATTTGAACATACAGAACTGTTCCAGTATAATGGCTCCTCAAACGAGCAATCCTGCATCCCCATGACGTTGGCGTTCTTCAGATGAACGTCTGGTCCGCAAGCTAAATCCCAACTCGGCAGCAAACCGAGTGCAAACCCTCTTTGTGACGGTGGACACATTGCATGTTCTTTATCTCAGCTTAACCACTGCCGACAATGAGTTGCCATGAACGAAACACATCTGACAGGTTTTTGAGTATGTTGACCATACTTCTCAAACGTTCGTACTCGGTTTGCCTTAAAACGCTCATATCCGTAGCTGATGATGCGGCAGATCCACCGCGGTGTTTTGTCAGTTTCTGTTGGCGGTTACTGTCAAATGTCGGTCACCATTCATAGTCATCACTCAGGGACCACCTGTGCTGCAACGTCTACGGACATTTCCATCATCTTGGAATCGTTAATACAGCACACTGTAAAAAAACTGAAAAAATATAAAAATCACTGTTATTTAAATAGCTGTCATAGGAACATTAATGATTACAGTAAATTTTACTGTAAAATTCAGCTTCAGAAAATCGTTTGCTATTGGGCATGCGCATTGAATTGGCGGGATAAAAGTTTCTTTTGTTCTTGTGACAAGTGAATCAAATTAATTTCGCCATTTATTTGCCCTTGTTTTCGCTTAGTGAAGTTGGTGATATTTTGAGAATAGTTGTTCCTTTAGTTCAATTTCTATTGAAATTTAACAACCAAATATAAGGTAACGTATACTTTTTATATTGTTTAATATGCAAGTTGTTAGCTAACTTTGATTTATAAAAATTCTTATAAATTTGACTGAACATTTAAAAAAATTCTAAGCTGAATTTACAAATGATCATATTTTTAGTATAAATTCAGTGTCAATACTTTTTTACTTACTTTTTATTAATATTTAAAATATTTTATAGTAGTTTGGTAACATAATTGATAAGTATTTTAATTATCTAATTTTTGATGAAATTAGAATTGTATTTAAGTGCTTCAATTGTTATAAAATTGCTCAGCTATTTTTCTTTCGAAATAAAAATTGAAAAATCATCAATTGTTATATTCTTTTCGATATATATTATTAAAAATATTAACGGAATTTCTATTTTATTTCATTGTTGAAAATTCCTGATTTTTCTTTCCTTGTAAAATGATATAATTTATTGTATATTAACTAAATATGACACATTTTTTTTATTTTTTTAATAATTTTTTTATTAGAATTTTATTAAAAAATGTTTATTTTTTAATACATATCGTTAAATTGCATTCTAATTATGATCAGTAATTCAATTCTATTTTGTAACATGCAATAAAGTAATAATTTTTTAGGCATGAATATTTGTAAATTCTTTCAATAAAATAATATTACAAATAACGATATTTATTAGAATAAATGATCTTGTGTTTAGAATTTGCATGAAATGTAAAAATGCCTTTCAATGAAAAATGCAATGCTTTTTTAAAATATTTATTTTTTAAAATCATTATTTTATAACAAATATATTAGAAATATTCCTTTTTTAAATACATATTAGGAAGTACTATTCGAATTAAGGTCATTTATTTAGAAAATGTAAAGTTTATTATTTTATAACCATGATTAATTTTTTAAATTTATATTACTAATTAGAACATTAGTTAAAAGCCTGTTTGAGAAATCTTGTTGGTTGTTTGATATTTATAAAACAAAATTTCAGGTAACACATTTTTTTGTAAAAAATTACATTATTACTGCAAATTTTATTTTATTAAAAAATTGAAAAATTGTAGAGCTATTGATGATTTATTTACATGTTAGTGAAGGAATCTGAAATTCATAAAAAGAAAAGCTAATTTAAAATTATAATTAAGAAACAAATACATGAGTGAAAACTTTGTTATTTGTTCTTGTTTAACATATTTAAAATATATTGTGCTCAAGATTTTTCTAATACTGCTGCGTACATTAAATACTACCTTCCAATATGGTCACACTTTTTAAAATTTTTTTAAATATATCTATGTTTTGGGAAAATAAAAATTTATGAAGTAAGTGTTTGATTTGTAAAGGAAGTCTAAAAAATAGAATAATCACAAATAACTTTTGGTAGTAAGACTATTCAGAGTAAAGCCTCTTCATATCAACTTCAGCATATTTGAAAGCTGGAATATGTATTGGGAGAGTGAGAGAGTTTTTGTAAGCACGTGTATTTTTAAAAGTTTTTTATTTTTTCTTCATTGAGATGTCCGACGAGAAGCCAAAATGCAGTGTGTTTTTTGATGTTATGATTGAAGAGGCTGTAAAATTAATATGAGACTTATTCATTTCAAAGAAAAGACCTAGTGATATTTCCTCATTAAAAGAAAGATGGCCTAGCTTATTTTTAAAGCAAAGCATTTTGGACCATTTTAAGTGTTAACTGCGGTAGATTTAAATGAAAGACTTAACTTTGGATCAGCTAACAAAATTAAAAGAATTGATAAGTTCTTAAAAACTTCTCCTCCTGGAGGTTGTAAAATACAATCTTTAACTATTGAGGAATTGGATGGAAAAGAGAATGTTGGAGCGTGTATTGTTCTTCTATCTGCATATTTTGGAGAAGACTTGAAAAAATATTTAGAAGTATTGCAGTAAAGTATTGAAATATTTTATTTTAAAAAAATTACTGCTTAGTAAACTATAAATAAGAAATTTAGAAATGAATATAAAAATTAATCATAAATTAATCAGGAATTTGTTTATTGGTTTTAGATTTCCACATCTTCTCAGGATGCAGTAGATATTATAGACTTACCTTGCACACCATGTGTATTAATTTGTGGTATGTATTATTTATATATTTCATAAGGTATGAAATGTTTTAACTCAAAAGCAAAAATTTGCATTTATTGACCTCTTCAAATACTGTTTACTCTGCTAACATTCTATTTAAAATAAATCATGAATATATAAAATTCTAAGAAAATCTAAATAAATTGTTTTAGTTAAATATCTTTTTTGATACAACTTCAATGGTATTCTCCTTTATTTACCTTTAAGTACGTATATAATGCCGTAAATATGCAGACTTAAGGAACAGCACATTTTTTATATATTTCCTAATTTTGTACTATTTTATGTAATTTCTTATTGAAATTAAAGTTTTCTTAGAGGGAAATGCAACTTTGATCTCACTCTAAGATAACTTAGATTTCACTTTTGAGCTAACTATTTACGAGTTAAAAAAATTCAGTTTTAAGCAAATGTTTTATAAAATGTTATTTCATAAATTATCGTTACTTTGACATATTATAGCATTTTAATTTTTCTGTTTATTTTCGATGGAAATATTTTTAAATTGCGTATATTTCTATGCAAAAGAAATGTTTCCATATTCTTTACAAAATTAATCTTTTTTTTAACTTAAAATCGGCTTTTGTAAGTTATCTTTAAAATGTGGGCAAAGGTGCATGTTTCACACTTTATTTCTAAAAATTTGTAATTCACAGTTCCCATTGGAAATGTTATGATTTGCTTCTCAGAGGATATAATTTTCGATAACATAAATGAATCCTTATAAAACAAATTCTATATTCTCTTTTAATTAAATCAATTAAAAATTAGTTTTTCGAGATAGAAAAATCAGTTAGAATGATTTAATTGAAGTACAGATTTTATCATCTTCATAAGAAGTGAGACCTTCATTGCCAAAAATTCTTATCATGAAATCGCTAAAATCCCTTGAAATAATTTTTGTCATCAAAATGATTGTGATTGCATGAATGTAACAACCACCTGTTGACTATTAAAAGAAGCATATTTTAGGGAAATTCAATCAATTATAATAAACAATAAAAAGTTCTAATTATTTTATTGAACTATTAAGCAACTTTTCCTCTGAAATATTCAGCTCTTCAAATTTCAAATTAGTTATTCATGTGCCTGATTTCTATTTTTTTTTCAGGTGCCTGTTCAAATTTAATCCCTCGCGGTGAACGAAATCAAAAAATATGTCAAGGATGGAACCCAAGCACGTGTTTTTGTCACTTTTAAATAATTTATCCAACTTTAAATGGCTATGATTATTAAAATGTATATAAAAAAACTATTTTCAATTATTTGTGTATTGTCAACTATATTGCTTTTTCTCCTCAGAATCTTTATTTGCTTTTATTATAATGAAAAAAATCAATTACTGTAAACAATATCAAAAAGAAAACTTTTATTGTCTTTGCAGTATAATTAAAATAGTATATCGTTAACTAATTTCTCTTTGGTAATTTTAGTAAAATGGAATGTTTTGTTAGGTTTCTTTTTATCCTATATCTGTAGAATCACAGATATATCAAAAATCAATTTTATGCTTAGCTTTGTATCGTATTCAATATACTGTTATTTCTTAATTTTTTTAAAAAAAATATATAATAATAAAAAATTTAAACTTCTGTTAAAGTTACGATTGTGAGGTAAGAAAGTTAAACAATCTCGTTGGGTATTGAAAATTAAATTATTGATCAGAAAATGTTCTGAAAAATGACAATCTTCTGCAATATAAAATAAATTATGTTTTTGTGCTTTGTATATTGTATAAAAAATTGTTTAATAATAGTTGGCCCATAATTAGGAAATTACTATTAAAACTGATTTATACTCTACTGTTATCTTTACAAAACATGCTGATAGCTGTAAATAGCTATTGAAATGGGTTTTGTAGAATATGCAGCAAAATACATAGTAAAATGTGCTGTAAAAATAACAATAAAAAGTGCTGTAAAAATTATAGTAAAAAGTGCGGTAAAAATTACAGTAAAAAGGGTTGTAAAATTTACAGTGAAAAGTGCAGTAAAAATTACAGTAAAAAGAACTGTAAAAGTTTTACGAATATGCTGTAAAATTTACAGCATATTGTACTGGCCCCCAAACCGCCAGCACATTTTGCTGTAAAATTACAGTGCTTTTTTTTAGAATGCATAGAGATGACATTTTCGGCGATTCCGAGCTCCTCGGCTATACCACCGTCTATTTTTGGCTCATGCGCATGCGTTCTGTGTTTCATGCGCATGCGCTCTGTGTATGTCGATAGACTGAACAATTTCCTTCTTTATCACACAGCTCTTGTGCTTTCGCCATTGTGATTTCCATCATTAGTTGTTTTCCTGGAATGTAAATACTTGACCATGCTTGTGATATTTTTATTGGTAGCATTTTCTCGTTCGATTTCCGCCTGACAATTATCCTTAATTTATGGACATGTGTTCTGTGTTACAACCAGGGTATGGCTATGTATGGCAGAGGCCAACTAATTCCCATTTAAATACCGAATTAAAAAAATTATTTGCAATGAACAGTGCTTGGAGTCAAAACTATCTACTTTGTTAATCTCAATTTGTATTGAGATAATTGTATAAATTAAAGTTTGGTAATCTTTATTGTTGATTCAATTTGATGTATATAATTTCTTTCCTTTTAAAGTCTTTTATTATTAATTTGATACTTTAATTCATGCCGATAACACACCGCAAACAAGAAGTGGCTTAGAATTGCCGTTAGTAGATATAAAAATTCAACATTCCATCGCTTTGTTGGGGAAAACTATGCAACATTTTTGAATTTGATGTTTGTTATAATATTGCTTGGGATAACATCACAAACCGGCCTCTACACTTCATCCTGGCCCAAATTATAAAGTGTTTGGTATTGATGGAATTATTTACATTAACTAATTAATAAAATTTAAACACTTATTTTCTGTTACAAGTAACTCTTTAGTGACTGTCATCTATAATTCAAATTTATAATCGAATTAATTCTCTAGAATGCATAAGATCACATTGATTTATCCAAAAAATCATTGGACTGAAATGCAAAATTGACTATTCCATTCATTGAAGTGATTGAGTTGAAATATTCACAAACAAACATTGAATTATTTAGAGTTGTATCTGCTTTATATGGGAATATTTTAGTTTCATACTTCATTGTAGAGTGCTTCATAATTTCACGAAAAGTATTTATATTCCTTTCATATTTAAACCAATAAAAAGCATTTTACTGCATGGGAGTACTTTACTCTTCGAAAACTGCAATAAAGAAATATATAATAACATGAGATGATTTATAAATAATTTTACTCAGATTGGCATCAAGAGCATGAAATTTAGACATACTTTTTTCTAGCGCATATTATTTTAGAAAATGAAAGGTTACGAAAAAGAAAAGCGTTCGTTGTGTGAAATATTCTTATTTCAAAGAATGAATTGTTTATGAATGTAAACTTTTTTGCAGTAGAATGAGTCAATAATTTCTATTTCCAGGTTTTTTCAGGGACCAATCTGGATCCTATGACTGGGTGTTCTATATCCTGGGCTTCATCGTCGGCATCGTCGGCTTAATGTGGCAGCTGGAACCGCTGATCACGAGGCGCAGAGAGGATGACGTCATCATCACCAAACTGTGATTAGAAACTCTTCGCACGCCTTTAAATTATTTCTCTGAATAACATCTGAAAATTACTTTGTAGGATCTGTATATAGGTTACATTTTTGTGAAGGAATCACGTGTATCATTTATGACGTGTAGATTTTGTTAAATAAAAGTTATTTAAAACAAAAGCTTCTTGTATTCCTTTTGTTATTAAATGTGTCACTTAATCAACTCAATATTAAAATAAGCCTACACCATACAGAATTAAAAAGCTGCTTAACTTCATATTTAAATTTTCTCATTGAAGAAAATAAGGAATTTATAGTATAGATGCATATATACACAATCCAGAATTCCAAAATAATTCTGATTTTTTTTTTTTGACAATGAAGAAATGTTACCAAGGTGACGTATTGTGATGGCGTAAATACTAGAGTTGCCAAAATAGAATTTTCTGCATAATTTTTATAGGTCTCCATATCTATGACGTAATAAAAACAAAGTGGACAGATACATAAGAAAATCAAACTCAAAATCTGGCATCCTGGATTATACATCTGTGCCAAAATTACAAAAAGCTTTCTATTCCATAAATTAATTAATTTAAACGAATCAACTTAGGTGTTCAATTGAGATTTCACTACAATTTTGTAATTATATATTAAGGTCTTACCATAAGGAAGTTATAATATCTCTTTTGAAAATGAAATCAGTGCTATGCACCCATTTCCACATTTTCCTATTTTAACGTAAACAAAAAAAGAAATTCGGTTAGTCATAGTTCTATTTGAATTTATAAAAGAGAATATTTGAGATATTTCCTATAATATATATATATATATATATATAAGTAAATTTAAATATAATTGAAAAATATTTAATTTGACAAACTTTCATTTATAACGTAAGATAATTTAAAAAGTAAATCAATAGATTTTGGAGGATATCTCTCAATGCATCTAGACTGAGGATGGCATACTATAGTTAGCTTTCTGGTCTTCAACGTAGGAGTTTAAAGGTTAGATACCCACCTTAGATTAGATGTTTCGACATAGAGCGGTGTGCAACCACTGGGCCATACCACGGTCAGAGTTTTGATGTGTTTGTAGTTGTTTGGAATCCACTATGTAAGTTACAACAATGTCAACAAATCACACAGTATTCTAAGACAAGTACAGACAATGAAAATACTTGTGACATCAGTTGTTGCAGTCCCATAATTATAGGCATATATTGCATTAAAATTATGCACAGAATATGTGGAAGGGTACGAATTTTTAATATATCAAATATTTGGTTAATTATTTTAAAGATTACAATACAAGCAAGAATCATTTTGTGTATGATTTCTGAGTGCTTTGATATTGACCATTAATATGGAGATTAATGAAGATCAAAACTGAATCGAGATATTTTGTTTATCTAAATGTGCATTGAAAAACAAAATACAGATAAGTATATCAAAAAGTCAAATGATAAGTGAATATGTATCCAAAACAAAATGATTGCAACGGAAAGGGTTGATTTATTACTGATAAATGGACCAGAATCTATTTATCTCAGTAATAAATCCTTCCTTTTCAACTTTACTTAATCCTTTTTAATCTAAAAAGGAAGTTTCAGAAAAGAATTTATATTTGGTGTGTCTTCTATGAGAGATAGAAAAGTTTAAAAAAAATGGCATTGAAATCAATTCCACATATATCAAAATAGTTTCCAATTTTTCAAAAGGTTTTATAAGAAGCTTATCATAACTTTCAAACTATACACCTCTGGATAAAGTTAGCAGCAGTTACAGCTGTTGTCCTTCGAAACATGCAGCAAAAAAATAAGAGTTAAATATATATTAGCCATTGGCCTCCTCCATTTTACCTCCTTAAATGATTTGATTTGCTTGTCATTCAATGGCCAATTTTTGCATACGAGGGCTAATTATACCACAACCTAAAGTTTAAAGTAGATTCTAATCCACTACGAATATCAAAACCTAAGTTGTGATTTGATCCCGTGAACTGTGGAATCAAAGATACCAGCTCAACTTTACCTCTTTTAACATTTCTAAACAAGTATTTAATTGGATAGTGGAGAATTGTGTAAGAATAAAATTTCGCTTGCAGTAATATAAAACAGAAATATTTATTGTCCAAGACGTAATAAAGTAGCAGCAGTTTCTTAGCATTGAAATTCTTCACGTTTTCAAAGTTGTTCATCGCGCAATGCATAAGCGGACACAATGTCTGGAATGCAGATCCAAAGGTATGACGTAATTTGTGCTTTAATGGTAGAATATAGTAAATTTCTGACAACAATGTACACGAATGAAAATTTAATTATAACAGTTTAAGGATTTAAACTTTCTAACCTAATGTACTAGAGACCAGGACCTACAGTTTAAAATGGATTCCGAATCACAAATAGCCTCCCATTCCAAGGTGAGATTCGAATCCAAGAACTGTTGAATTGAAGACCAAAGCGCTAACTTCAGCCAACAAATGAAGTATTAAACAAAAGAACACTTTGATTTGACTTTTTTATAAGCGTTTTTGTAATAAAAGTAGATTTAATTTAATTTTACATTTTTATATAGATTCCAAACCAATTCAAACAACTCAGCCGAATACAGGAACTGCTCACGAGAGATCCACCATCCACCAGCTCGATGAAGCAAATCAAAGTAACGCACTTCCACATTAACCTTCTCACAACAGTTGGGTGTTCGAACAATTAAGAAAAACACTTTACTGAAAAGTGCGCTATAATGCAGTGTGACACACATGCAACACACAATGTCTCTCCCTACAGACATTTATTGGAACGTCTTTCTTTCTCTCTCTTGACAATCCTTGAGCAAGCTTAGGACCATTGTCTGAATTCAGTCATCATTGGAAAATTGTCTTCCACTTAAATGTTCTTTGAGCTTGCCGAACACATGAAAATCGCAGGGTGCCAGATTGACGGTAGATGCTTCCAGATCTCCTATCCAAAATTGCTAAGTAAGCATTGTGAAGCCTTGCATTGGAGCGCATTTACTTAACTTTCCAGGACGCTTATTTTTCACAATTTTGCTCAAACCTCTTAATGTTTTGCAGTATTCCTCAGAATAAACTCGGTGTAGACTTCACAATTGAAAAAACAAGTAGCCATGATTTTACCCGGGGTTTTGTTTTCACAGATGATGATCTTGAATGCGCCTATGTTTCATCACCCGTAATGACGGGAAATATTTGCCATCCACGTTGATGGAATTGCAGGGAACCTTTGCATTCGAAACACCAAGAACACGACACTTGGGAACGGAAATGAGCAATGCTCCTCATTACACGTTCGATGTTTTCCCCACAAAAAACATTTCAAGAGCTTCAACATTGGAGTAAGTTCCTAGCGGAACGCCATTTTGTTCTGGCAAAAACGACTCAAACAATCCGAATGAAAATTGTGCTCCATTTGGAAACTGTGGAACTCAATCATCGTTTGCGCAAGCTCCGCTCTCCTTTTGCAACGATGGCACTCTCACGTGACACACTCACGTGTGTGTTAGGATCCCAGTAACTCGTTTTCTGTAGTATTTAATTTCATTGGAGAAAATATATATATATATATTTTCGGAGTCGATTTGTTAGTAGAATATTTTCAGAAAAAAAAAATTTTTTTTAGCATAAGCAGTTAACCGTAAAAAATAATCTGGTATTAGGTTGAATTTCATAATCATTTTTTAAACTATAGTTTTGATATTCAACGAAATCAATTTTGTTTCCCTAATTTAAGACAGGCAAAAAGTTCAAATTCTATTGATAGTATTGATAGATAATTAAACTGATGTTTATAAATATACTAGCAATAGAAACTATTGAATATTTTTAAAAGACTGGTTATATTTATTATATACTAATTATTTATTATTTTGTTTAGAAGTTACAGGTAAGAGGGCAACACCTCAGCTTGGCAGGAAAATAATTTTTGGTCTTTGAAACAAGGGGCGCTCCGTGGCTGAGTGATCAAAGCATCACTACGCTAATCGCTTGAGAGCGTAGGAGTGTGGGTTCGATTCCCACAGTGGCTCTGGGTGTTTTCTTCGTTATCTTCTGTGGTTGTACATCTGTCATTGTGCTATTTGTCCTATTATCGACGAAGACTTACAAGAATCAAGCATACAAGTCTGAATATATGTAATGTAATATATTAAACAGGTTAAACCGTCCCTACATGTGATTGTGTTTGATGATATGAGGTCAAAAACAAAAACTTTGAAGGTATTGTTTAATTCATCTGTTTGGGCACTAAGATGATTCGGCTGAATCCCGAGCATCTGGTTCAGCAGATTATTATGATTTCCTCTTCAAGGTTGGATACTTAGTAGCTCGGAATTTACTTCTAAATGAGCTGCCCTGAGGAAAAAAGTAATCGTAAAGAGCGAATGGAATCTTGGATTATAATTGCTAATGAAAAATACAGTTCAATAATACAAGCACATTCTTCTAATCACTTATACACCGTGCCATTGTCTTTATGCCGAAGAGGCATTTTCTAATAAAGTAATGCCGAGCCACACTTCCAAAACAAACAAAAAATTATAACAGTTTGTGATCGTTAATGTAAGTCGGGATCAGAATCTCAGGATTTCAAATGACTTAACAACAAACAATTACAGCATGTATTGTTATTGCATTTACATTATGCAGTGTTTTCTGACTGCTTGTTTAATCTGAAATTTTATGAGTCAAACTCAGATATTCTTAAAATAACTTCTGCAGCACTACTGAGAAAAGTAATTTAAAAAATTCAGTTAAAGTATATGTAGCTGCCGACGTGCATTTTACGCAGCGCATTGCGCACAGGTCAATGACGTACATAACTCCTGAAACTAAAGTAAATCTCGGCCAATCAAAACAAATGTTTAAATAATTTGAACATAAATATAAGCAAGTTTATTAATTGAAGAATAAGATTATTCACTATTTAGATTTTTTTCAAGGGTCATGGTAGCCAAGTGCATCTGTCCTGAAGGGTGTGGTTTGATGCCGCCAAAGACCCACCGAGTTCTACGTGCTCGTTAAATCCGTGGAATCGAAAGTCCTGTGGTCGGTCATTGAGCTATTCTCATGGGTCTAATGGTCTGGAAAAAATTTCGTCCCCCTCCAGATCAATGTCAAAATTGCGGGAGTGGATATTCTGGTGGTGCCATCTATCGGAGGAATCTTAAAACAAAGTCACACTTTCACATTCGTGGTGCTCTAATTAAATGGAAGACGCACTCTACTGATTTAAATTCGTATGGCATAGCGAGCTTGGCTGGTCCAAGTATCAACAGATTTTTCCATAATTTATTTCACAATATCAGTCAAAAATTTCTAATAAAAAAACGTTTCAATTTAAAAACAGAAAGTGTAATTTTTTACATTAAGAATCACCCACTAACTGATAATCAGGAATTTGTTGTTTTTACTTATGACACAAGCCAAGCTCGCTCTGCCGACGGCTATGGGAATTTAAGTCTTTCGCTTAACCAGAACACCAGGAAGGCGACTTTTTTTAAGCACTCCTCCGTTATATGGCGCCATCAGAATATCCACTCCCTCATTTTTAACAATGATCTGGAGGGGGAGAAAATTTTCTCCATACTATCACACCCAAGGTAGCTCTGCTCAACGGTAACTCTCTCTGCTCACAGAACTTTCAATTCTACAGATTCAGGGAGCACATACATCGCATGCACTAGGTGGGAATCGAACCCCACCCCACCTGACGGAATACCAATGCATTGGAATTTACTGTACATAGAATAGCTTGATGAGTATTTTAATTGGAATCATTTTTAAAACAGTAACGTTCTTAAAACAGTAACATTTTTAAAACAGTAACAGTAATTCATTTGAAAATTATACTGTTTGAAATAAAAATATACAAATTAGCCTAGTTCAAATAAGTATACCGAAATAATTAACAGGAATTTCCTTCATGTAGCTCAAACTCAAATTGAGCTTAAATACACACGAGTTTTAAAAATTTCAAATGAAATATAAAAATGAAATAGAAATATATATTTATTTCCTAAAAGTGAAATAAAAAAAACTTTAAGATAATGAAAAATGTTTGAAGTTATCAAATAAAAAATTTTTACAAACCGAGTATTTTCACAACACTGTAACCAAGAGATAAATTTACAACTCTTTTGTATTCAAATTGAAGGTTAAGCACTTTGAGTTTCTAGAACACTAGACCGGCGCTTTCAAATGATTAGATTAATCGCGTGTATAATGCTTTTAAATTCTATTAACTTTATATCTGAATGATTACTTTTATTCATTGTGTGTTACTCATAATAAATGTATTTTCTGTAAGTTAATGACAAGCAAATAAATTTTACGTCAAAAGGAACGTCATTTTGCACGTGCAAAATAAAATAAAATCCAAATAAAACAAAAACACAAAGAAGAACAAAAACATATTGGATCGGTTTTCAAAAAGCTGAATTTCAGCAAAATTTCAATTTCACAATTCAATCCTTGTAAATATTTTTAATTTTTTTTTCGACATTATGAAGAAGCTTCGATGTAACGTAATATTGCAAATAAAAATGATTTTTATTTTTTAAAATTGGCTTAAAGGAAATTTGAGGAAATATTTTTTAGAATATAAATATGAAATCCGATAGTATTCTCCAAATCATATTCACAAGTATATAATTTGGAAGCCTTCTTTATATTTAATAGATAAATATTTCCACAGAACGCTTGTAACTGAACTTAACTGGGAATAAGGGTCAGTTTTAGCAACAGAAATGTTTAACACGATTTGATTCGTTATTTTCAGTCACTGTGATATGTATCCAAATAAAAACAAAAAAAGATGAAACTTTAAACCATTTTTGCTGATTAAGTTGGATAAAGTGGATGTTTTGCCTTTTTCATTTTGGGTTTTCTGCAGTTGCTCCAAAAGATTTTGGCTGATTCACTGACTTGGCGATGGAAATAATGTGATAAATTTATCTGGTTAGCAAGTTGATTTATTGAATATTTTGACTCATTTTTTTACTCACCTTTCTGAAATTTAGCATATTTTTTGGTATTTTATTCTAAGTTTCTTCTAAAATCTTTTGTACACATAACTGAGAAAATGTATTAAATTCTGAATTATTTATTAATTTCCACATTTATAAAAACTAAAATTTTATTTTTTCAAATAAATGAGTTGTATTTTGAATCGAATTACACATATTTATTGTACTGAGCTTGCGATTTATCTTAGATTTTTTAATTTGAAAGATAGACAATTTACACATTAAATAAAAAAAAATACCTGCAGTTTTTAATTGAACCTTGTTAAAACAACTCATGAATCCAAAAAAAGAACATAACACAAATTTTAATTAAATAAAAAAAACAGCTTGAGCTAATAAATTTATAATTAAACCAAAGACAAAATATAGTTTTGTGATTTAAACATATTAAAGTAAAAAGTAGAAAAAAAATACTTAAAATGAACTTACTATAAAATCGGGCATTTGTCAGGTATGGTAAAGTGACAATTTATGAATATTTTGTTTGGTTTATTTAATGAAAAAAAATTTAATTTCACCTTCAATTTTTTACACATGGTATTTTATTCCCATTTAAAGCAGTTTTTTTTAATTGAAATGTATATTACATTCAAAGCTTATTAAAACAGTTCATGTGTGCAAAAAAATTTTTAAGCAATTTTTTTATTTGAATTGACGAAAATGTTAATTTTACTTTTGAGGAAAAAAAATACTTGAGATATTAATTTAGTAAAATTAATTTTACCATAGCATTTTATTCCCATATATGTTTATCTCTATTAAGACAAAGAAATCAGAAGAAAATGTGATAATTGCTATCCATCCTTCTTTTGTACTTGTGCATTATCTCGTCGACCATATCTGCGAAAAATTAAGGCACAGGTGTCACATAATCTAGAGATCCAAATTCTGATTTTTTTTTTTGGCAAAGAAAAAATGTTGCCAAAATTAAATGTATTTTGATGTGAGTGATGACGTAAATACTAGGGTTGTCAAAATTGAATTTACTGCATAACTTTTTATAAGACTTCATCTCTATGATGTAATAAAAACCAGGTTGCCAGATACATAAGAAAATCTACCAAAATATCACCCAACTCAGAATTTGGCATCCTGGATTATATGGCACTTTTGCAAATGTCAGAAAAGATGCAATTTACCACCACATAATATACAGATAAAGTTTTTACCTACTTGTATTTTATATGTGGTGCTAAGTAAACTCTGTTTTTCCTTCATATTTCAAAAAATAATAATTTAAACTTAAAAAATTCTAAGACTTATTCTTAAGGCGAAAAAGGTCGACGGGATAATGCATAAATACCTATTCTTTTTTATCTTAAATGCTTTTTGTTTGAACACAATAAATTATAGGAATATAAATTAGCAAATCGAAGACCATATGGTTGCTAAAACTATGTCTGAACAATATTCACATTTCATTCTGTCAAATTATTGCAACTACTTTTTTCAAGTGCGCACGCGTTAGAATTCCCAACTGGAACTGACATTCAGGTCTCTAGTGTGAGACTCTAGTCATAAATTCTAATGAAGGTAACTGCCAATCTGAGAAACATTCAGGATATAAAAATAGTGTTATAAAACCAAGTTGCTCAGAAATTTATAAATTAACTTATTTTCAGATGAATTAACAACATGAAACTTTTATGAAGGTGTGGGAAAAGAATGTCAACTTATAAACTGAATATTTTATAGAATTATTACAGTATAAATAATTACTAGAGGTCTCTTTACATTATTATTACTTAAATCAAAGTTTTAGTTTATATAAGAGAAATTCTCACTATTCAATGTTCACATTCACTTGATTCTATTTATTTTGCGGTGGATTTCTCCGTCATTATTTTTATTGCGAATAAATGCTATTATAGGATGTTTTGATATCAATTATTACAAAATATGATTTACTTCAAACTTAATATTTCTGCATAGCTGAAGGTAGTTGCAAAAGCTGAATGAACCCCTTATAACTCTTGATTCCTGACTGAAATGCCTTTCATACCTTCCGACTCCAGTACATGTTATGCACAAATGCGATTGTATATTATAATGATTGAACAATTTTTTCTTTATATTATTAGTCTTTTAAATCTAAATTAATTAGAAATATATTCAGCAATTCTTTGAATATTTGACCAAATCTGAACATTCTTTTAATTTTGAACATTAAAGCATGCTTAGGTATTTATGCCCACATATAGATCACACTTACATATCTTTGATTCTATCAGTGAAAAGATTCAGAAAGGTTTCCATTCCTATTCCATTTACACACGATATTGCAGAAACTGAAGAATGCGCACTTTCTAACTTCAGTATCTTTTGTGAGTCTTCTGCACTTAATAAATCCAACTTATTTAATACAATAATAATATTTGACGAATCTTTTTTGATGACTGAGTTGCTTTGATGGTCCACTGCTTCCATGAAACTAGGAATGTTGTTGATGTCACTTCCAAGTTCATCACTTAATAGACAGGTTATTAAATTGTTTTCAGATGTATTACATGAGTTCATAAGATCCACAGCCTTTTTAGCTTCTTTAATAAAAATCAACAAATCTGCTTTAGATGACCTGAAAGAAATTCAGAAATTTCAGATTCAAATTAAAACCAAACTATTCCATTTATCAATACACTCTGAGTTACCATATTTTCCAGTATGTAATCCACAGACGCGTATTACCCAAAAGACCTTCAAGTAAAAGAAAAGAAAGCGTCGAATAATATGCAGCGGCGTGATGCACGAATACTGCTGATAGTGGGATGCAAAATAAAATATACAGTGTGATTAAAAATATAATAAATTGAACAGAAAAAGTATTTACTATGAAAAAGATCTGTTTGGATCTGAAATGAAAATGTGACATCCATCAAGATCCGAGATGATTTTAGAAAAACTTTTCGATTTTTAATTCTTAATAACTTTTAAAATGAGGTTAAACATAATTTAAAATTAAAATATATTTGTTTCGTTAATAATTAAATGAAAGAAATGGATATAATTTCAAACTATGCATTGGATACATTTTTTCTTTTGTACCGCACATGCTTTGTTTGTCAATTTACATTAATGCGTTTATCGCCACTTTTTTATTTGCCTTCCCATAGCTTTTACTTTGGAATTTACTGTGTAACTTAAACGTTTTGAATTCCACATGACGATATATGAATTTGAATGTTTCCAGAGCGAAACATCTCAAATCAAGACAAAATGCGACCCCATAACAGTATGATCGTTAAAGGGAACCAAATTCGTTCTTGAACGTAAATTGGAGAAAAGCTTATTACAGTTAAAATAAGTCAGTTAAATAGTGGCGCTATCTGTTATTTCTTTTATGAAACATAAATTAAATTTTTTAAAAAAATTTACTGTATGCTTTTCTGATGGAGAAATTTTTTTTATTTTTTTTTATCAGATTATCAGCGGCGGCGTATAATATGCACAACAAAATTCGAAACTTTTTAAAACATAATTCACAGATTATATACAAAATATGCTAGTTACTTAAAACAAATATTTTTACAAAAAAAATTTACTGTAATCATTATGTTTAACATGTAAAAAAATTTTTTATTTCTATAAAATTTAAAGATTTCATAGAAATAATCTAATAATTTTTTTTCAATAATTTTTTCTAATAATTTTTTAGGGTGATTTTGAATTCGAATAAGGTAAAGATACTTGCTTTATGCAAATAAGCTAACTGAAAATAACTAATTTGTTTGTTTTTTTGTGAAAAGCTGTGTGTGTGACTTTCACGAAACTAGTTTCCATTTAAGCCAAAATATGTGAGTTACACTTTAAGTTTTATAAAATTTCATATGAAAACTTTCTTTTTTATATAAGTTTTATTCAAGTCTTGTTAAAAGTTAGTGTTGAATTTCATTGAAGAAGCTGCTTTTAGAACTGAAAAATCATTACATTAATTCATTTTAGAAAAACTTGAATACATATTTTAACCTTTTGAAATATTTTTGTAATACTTTTTCTCAGCAATTTTATCTTGAGATATCAAAAAGCTTTCTTTACACACACACAATATATATATATATATATATTATTTAAGAAATTATAGTTTTGGGAAAATATTTTTAAAGAAAAAAATTGCTAATCATGACTCAAAAGAGGATCCTGATTAATGGTCGTAATCATAACTGTAGGTCTTACTATGTAAAATATAAAATTATGTAGCTAAGTAGTTAATTGCAAGCAATGTATATTAACTAAAATGTGATGATCATTGCAATTGATTGTGTGTTGTGGGCCTATTATTTAGGTTCTTTATTAACATTATAATTCCAGGTTTAAGAAATTAAAAAAAAACATCATATAAAAGTTTTATATAAAAACACCATATCCTTTTCAAATAAATTAATAACTATTAGTTTTTTTTTTTTTTTGAAATTAACTTTACCTTTTATTTATAATACTTTTTAGTTAAAATCATTAACTTTCCATATTTTCTGAGAAACTTACTGCAATTACACATAGTGATTTGGTCTTCATAAGCATTGCTTTCATTGTTTAGTCATAAATAAATGCCATTGAATATTAAAGGAACAGCATGATCTTGCATGATTTTTATTAAAACAAATAGTTCTATGTATATTTTATGCATTTCTTTAGATTAGAACCTTTGCTGAGGCAGTAAATAAGCTAAAAGAAATTTATTTGCATTAAAAACATACATGTTTTCACTTATTTATTGAAGTAAACTTTTTCATTTTTGAATAGAGGAACATAAAGGGGGTTTCTCAAAATGAAATTATTTCATTTTGAGTTTTGAATGAAATTAAAACCGAAACTGATGGCTTACTTTGGTTATAAATATTCTATAGGAAAACAATTTTTTTCCCTAAGAACTCTGAAGTTTAATAGGCAAGCAACATAAATTAAGAGAGATGAAAAACGATATTTGGACCGAAGGGTTTGGCAACCTTTCACATAGTGCTCATAAGGCCGATGTGTATGAGTTAGCTCGTTATCCGAATATCTGATCATTGTCCGAACACAAAAATCTTTCATGAAAATGTTCGCAGTTCGTTAACCGCACTCACTGCACTCTTGAAATATGGGGCAATCCAAAACTTTTTATAATCTTACTTTGCATTAGTCTTGTATTGAAGCACTCTCCGATTCGGTTTAATTTCTTTACAAAAGAGAGTTTGTCATGTTTGAAAGGCATTTTCGCATTTCAGACGAAAAAAACTATTTCTTAAAACTAAAGTTTTTAGTTAAAACAGTTACAAAATGATCTCTGTGTTTCTCTGTCCTTTCTTCTGTGATGTTGTGTGAATGTGGCCCGCACTATAAACGCGTTTGTGGTGGTATGGCGCGGGTAACGCTACTCGCCTCCGTGACTTGGTTCACAGGTGCCCGCTGGGTAACGACACATGAGTAGCAGTTTCTGGCCTTGTTGTGGCATAGGGATCGTCACCCAAGTGTGCCCGTCGTTGGAAAAAAAATTACAAAATGAATGTATCATTCTAACATTTACCGTTATGAAAATTAATTCATATGAAATACATTTTATTCAGGACGACAGAAAGAGAAATTGATTCATTATCACCCAATTGTCCTTTTCTCTTCTGCAGGGTTCATTAGAGACCAGGACTTTATTGGATTCTAAACCATCCTAAGCCCTTAACTACACTAGTATTATAGATCATATAAATAGTACATATTATATAGTTGTTAGGCTATAATTTATAAACAATATATGGCTGTTATATAACTTAACGGCCACAGATGATGTTTTGGTGTATTTCTACCGACAGTGGGTCATGTTCACATATAACAAAGGAGGAAACCTGGAAGATCAAATTTTCAAACAAATGCAGTCATTCAAAACAAGTTATTTTTGAGTTTTGATAGAATATGTAACAAACTTGAAACTAATATTCTATATTTATATTTTTCTGTCTAACGAGATTTTGGAAATTAAGAGTTTGGGTTTTGAGAAAAATTACTTATTCTGGACAAACTCAAAATTTTTATAAATCAGAATAAAATATTTTCGAATTTAACAATATTTCTAACTATTTTTTGTAAAAGTATAAAAACAAATATTGATTTAGCAAACGTTTTAAAGTAAATTTTAATATTTCTTCCAAATGATATATTTTATTCTATGGCATCTATTGTTTAAGTTATTCAAATCATACTTAGATCGAGGAAGCCAATATTAAAACTGAAAACATATTTAAATAAACCTTTAAACATTTTTGATTATAAAATTTCTTTCAAATTAAAATTCTTTCAAGTATGTACAAAAAAATAACATACAAATAAAAGTAACACTTTAATCTCTTCATAAAAATTGAATTCAATGGGTCATATTCGAAAGAGTAAACTAAATACAAATAGTTACGTTTTACTTCCGAAACTGAGACAATTTATTGACAAATGTTAACTCATTTGATATCTGGGTGTTACCTCAAGAGTGGAATCTTCAGAGCATCTGCACATGGGGGGTTTCTTTTTGTAATGTTAACAAAAACCTTTTTTTGTGTTCAACACCTTCTAATCGTAGGTTTTTTTCCCCCGAGAATGACAACACTAGAATTTTTATGAATAATTTAAGACAATACTCTTAATAAATTTGCATTGAACTACTGTTAAAAAGCACGACAATTTATTGAAATTAATTAAATGTTGTTGTTGTCGTGTGCCTGCCAGGCTGGCAATATGGAGTACGCTGCTCCACTTTTCCAACTGAACCCTATTTTGGTGTGGAGTCCGACTTCCTCAGTACATACATGCCATAGGGTCCCGTTTATAGGGTAGGCAACCATTCACTCCACATTCATACAAGGAAAGAACAAAGACAGGATCGATAGAGAGAGAAAATACATCCATGCCGGAACCGGAATTTGAACCCAGGACTTCCTTATCCACAGTCAGACACGCTGACCACTAGACAAGTTAGGCGGAAAATTAATTAAATACCGCATAATTTAGTCTATTCAGGATACCATTCTGTTTTAAGAAAATAGTTTCTAAAAGAAATTTCTTCAGTGAGACATTGCATCCCATTTGAATTCATTTAAGCAGCATAGAGATTATTGTAGACGCGCATTCAATGCACACACTTTTAAGTAAAATATAACGTAAGGGATTAATACGTAGGATGGAAGGAAATGCAAGTGGGAATTTACGAAGTGTTCAATACTTGCGGGCTCAAAGAAATTGGGAATTTTGTTCATTAAACTTCATTTTCAATCTTACTGACTCATTTAAATTTTGCTTGAGCTACCCTGAACTTCATCCAAGTTTAAAGTTGATTCCAAACCACTGAAGATATGCACACGAGTTTAAATACTCACAAATTTCTGAAACAAAACTCTGCACAGTTACCATTATAGAAGAAGTGAATTTTAGTTTTCCAAAATTTGAAGCAGAATTTTAAAAAGTTCCTAGAATTCTTCACGTAAAATATATGAACTAAGGGGAATAATGAATATTGGAAAGTTATACGGAAATAAAATTGCCTATAATTAAAATGAAATCCAATAGTAAATTATTCAAAAATGCTGATAAAAAATTCAAATTTGGAATCAAAGATAAATAAACTCATTTACTATTTTAGAAAGAGAAATAAATGTATTGTATTCTGTACTCAAATTATTTACATATATTGTCATATTCATTCAGATAATTTTGTAGTTGGTTTTTATGATTTTGCAAATTGCAAAAACCGATTTCCGAAACCTTTGAGTGAAAACTCACAGAAGTATTATCAAATAAAATTATCATTGAATAAACGAATCGAAATATTGTATATTTAATACTTATGTTGCTTAAAACTCACCCTTTTTCTAAATAAAATTACTTTTAGTTTCAGAATCAAAAAATTTCCTTTAAAGATAAACGCTAGATTTTATAAACTATTTAAGATCAGAAAAGAATCAAGTATTTATTACAAATTAAAGTATTAATTTTTCGAAGCTTTAAAAAACGAGATAAACGATTCATCTGATATTGAGTTCATGGGAGAAATTATTATTTTATTAATTTCCAAATTGCAAGAGATCGACTTTATTAATTTATAAGTGTTTCTTATACAAAATGCATAGCTTACCGTCAAATGAGAGGAGCATACTTTTTCCAAAGTCATATGGAATCAAAAATTCATGGGTTGATTACAAACAAAAACAATTCTGAAATTTTTTGCTGAGTCTAGTAGCTTAATTTGATCTATAATCTGTAACATACTCTAAGGAATAAATAAGTTATTAGCATATATTATTCCCATAGGATAAGATAAAACATTTTAATTAATTATCTGCCTTGGAAAAAAGTTTTATTTTTTTGAAATTAGCTAAAAATAATCAGTGTTAAAATCAAAAGAGAAACTATGATGCTTGATTGATTTTAATTTTTCTAATATTGAGACACAGCTAAGGAGTGTGTATGCAAATTTATGAGTTCTAAGCCAAATCAACATGTTTTCAATAATCTACACATTTATCTGCCACTTTTCCTGTAATTACGCCAGGGAATAGTAAATATAGTAAACAGTTGATAATGATTGGCGATATTTACTTATCATAGCAACCCTAAGGATCTCGGTATATATAAGGAGCCATTTGCAGTAGCTAGATCGTGGTGAACAATTGGTCTCTGATTAGTGCGCTGGTCGCTTCAATCTCCCATCAGTTCGCATTATCATACTATTCATCTTTCTATCACCGCTACTATTCAACAAGGCTCCGTTTCTACGTGGAATGCGATTAGGACAACAAGTTTTCTTAAGCCAGAATTATTATTTCTTCACGACGAAGCATAATGGAAACGAACCAAAACGTTCAAGTAGTTCCCAAAAAGTATGTATTTTGACTTTTTCTTTTATGTAGATTGTTATACGAATACATTGTAATGGGCTCTTAGAGTAATTCCTAAACTATTGCTTTCAGAAACAAGTAATACGTAGCTGCTACACATAAAACTCGTTAATAATCTTTCAAACTCGGAGATCCTGATATCGTAAGAGTGGTGTCGTAAAAATGGAGCTCTTAATTTTAATCTGAACTTCGAGTCTTGGGCTAAGCCCAAAAACCTAAACTAGCTTCTTCGCAAAAGTATAAAAACTTTTAATTAGTCTAATGAGCATTGGCAAGACTTGAAATAATCTTGGTAACCTCACCATAAGCTTTATTAAACTATAAATTAAACGTTCATTATCTTTGTATCTCTTAAGAATGTTTGTCTTAATTTGTTCAATATTACGGCTATTACTCGAATTGCAAAACATATTCTTTAACAGGAATATTAACTTCTGTGGATGCTTTTAAAGTTCAGAACTTTTTCTTAAGACTTCATTCTACTGTGTCTATTCCTTATCTGCCGTTTACAATAACTCATGCAAGACTATAGTTAAAAAAAAAAATTCTTGTAATATCCTTTAGGGAAGCCCGCAAGGACAAGGGTTCCAAAACTGCGTGTCCGGATCAAGGATGGGCTTGGGTAGTGGCTACAGCTGCTTGCACGATCAACTTCATCATGGCTGGACTCGTCAGGATGTCTGGTATCCTGTTCGTGGCTTTCATCGAGATCTTTCAAGTTGACAGGAAGAGTGCCTCTATGCCTTTCAGTGTGAGGTCATCGGCTGGTAATTTATTTGGTGAGTGTAATTTAATGTCGAACTTCTGAAACATTTAACATGAGCCATCCAGTAGTATTGTTTTAAAAATGCACATAACCTTCAAATATAACTCGAGAAGCTTTCAGAAGATTCTTCAAAACCCAGCAATATTAGCCAGAATTGAGTTACGTTTAAAGTAAAATTTTCGTTGCACCGACAACCATCTATTATCACTTAATCTATCAAATAAGATTTAATGCGTAATATTAATTTCAATTTCCATGGAAACCTTCAAAGGAATTTGATCTTTATATTATTAGTGGGTAAATATTCGAGTAGGGAATACAACGAGAGAGAAAACGTCGTACTTGATCTTTGGTTTGTTAAAGTTCTTGAATTCCAAGCACTTCATAATATGGTAATCAATAAGTTAATTTACTTAGACTTTATTAAAACCTGTAATAAGTGCAGAAAAGCAAATTGACGATATTACTTTATTCTTTAATATTGATCTTTTAGAGGATCTCTTCAGCTGAAAGACTGGAGTTTGAGGAAAATTCAAACTTTCTTTAAGAAACATGGATGTTTCATTACTTACTACGTAACTCTCTCTTACAGGGCCTGTTGTTGGAATCTTGGGTCAGAAGTATGGAGTACGCAAAGTAATAATCACTGGATGTGTTATCGGAACTATTAGCGCAGCTACGTGTTTCTTTGCACCCAATGTTATGGGGATAACTGTCCTTTGGGGTGGTATTAACGGTATGAAGTTTATGGTTTTGATATTAAGATTCCTACTCTCATGCCTTGTGATCGCTAGTGACTAATGATTTCCATAATTCTCTTACAGGTCTGGGGTCTGCCCTTACTGTTACTCTACCTCAAGTGGTCATTGGTCAACATTTCGACAAATACCGGACAACTGCTGCTGGGATGGCTTATTCTGGTGGTTGTATAGGGTCTTTCCTGTTTCCAGTACTTCTGGAGTACTTACTTCATAACTACGGTATTCAAGGGACTTTCCTCATAATTTCTGGTATACTCATGCATACTATTCCTGCTGCTCTAATTTTGAGAAAACCTCAGTGGCTGAAGAGCAAAATTATTCGAAACCCTTCAACTCCAAAATCTACTGTAACTCAATCCATAAGCAAAGCTGAACAAGATTCGATCGTTAAGACTAATGTTTACTCTGTTAGTGAGTGCACACCCAAGAGAACCCCAGTAAAGGCTTGTAGGCGAGATTTGTTAAAAGAAGGTGGTTTTTGTAACTTCGAGCTTACGAAATGTCGGGTGAAACTAGTCAATGAATGCAGTACCCCTAAAAGGACACTCAATGACTCTAAAGTGTGTTTTGGTCTGTACCCAGATGTTCAGTACCTTAAGGAAAATTCTGATCTCGTGAGACAGCTGTTGACAATGGACACTACCGAAAGCATCAAAACTACTTCAAATGAAAGAAAGGCGATGGAGAAATTCTTAGAAGCAAATATAGTCGATATTATAGACTGCTTATACGATTCCGTGCTGACTTCTCAAAATAAGTCCAGATTTCATAAGAACTTAAGGCAAGTGAAGAGTACTTTATTTAAAGAGCAAATTAAAAGTGATGTCAAGTTTAATAGTAATCAAAGTGCTAAACTCCACAAATCCCTTTTGTCTAAAACTAACTCTGCTCCTGTAAAGTCAAATGAGTCTAACAATGTCTTCATCATTAACAAAGTATCAGAACTTGATGGTATTGATGAGCAACAACTTGTTTCAAAGTTTCCAGGAAATAAAGATAAAATAGCCAGCATCTTACACAAGCTCCAGAAACTTTGTAAGCTCTGTCCTAAAGAGCAAAAGAAAAATGTCTTAACTACTCCAAGCAAAATACTAAACCGGGAAAAGATTAGTTACGTCAAAACCGATGCCCCCTCCAACTCTTTAATGCATCATGTGGCAACTGCTTTCAAGCTATATTCCAATCCCCTGTTTCTGATGGTCTGTCTTTGCCGAGCTGTTCACTTCCTTGCTTTCATACCTTCCATGACCACAGTTGTGGACTTCTCTATGGACAAAGGATTGCAGGAAGACGAAGGTAAATTCGCCATCGCTGTGATTTCTATTGGAGACTTGGTGGGACGGCTCTGTTTCGGATGGGTAACGGATCGTGGCTTTGTTACCTTGCCTAAGTATATGATGATAGTAATGGTTTTGCAAGGAATCAGTACTGCTGCATTGCCTTTGTTGAACTCTAAAATTACCATATTTACTTGCTTGTCACTCTACGGAATGCTTCAAGGATCTCTCTTCGTCAGGCATCCTGTCTTGATTTCACGTTACATGAGAAAGCATGAACAATCGATTGCAATGGGCTGCGCCAATCTACTCTCCGGTGTTATTGGATTTGGTCTTCCCTTATATATTGGTAAGTTGCCTTATTCTAATCAATATCTAATTTTTCTGAGAAACGAAAGATTATGAGGTTCTATTATTTTCTGGAAAACCAAACACTGAAGATCATTTCTAGTTAAGATCTTCCTTATAATTCAAACATTGCTTTTAGAAACGTCTAATGTTGCACTTCATCTATTTCAGGTTTCTTCAGAGATACTCTGGGATCTTACGACTACGTGTTCTACATAAACGGCCTGTTTGGTGCGTGTGTTGGACTGTTATGGGTGCTTGAACCATTCTTTGTCCGTTTTGTAAACGGCAAGCGTACATCGCAGAAGATAACAGTATGAGCTTTCATTTCCCTTACACAGGAATTAGAGACTAACCGCCACATTTAACTAGACATAAAGTTTGTCATGGTGTTCAAACTTTAAAAACTGAGTTTTAACGAGTCTTATTCTAGACTAGTAAATCTTATCGTTTTAATGTGTATTATCTCTTATGCAACGAATGCATTCCATGCTTGGACAATCTAGTCTTGTCAAATAAGAAATGAGCTTATTATAAAATTTCAGCCGAGCTGATTTTATTAATGTTATGTATGCTTTGAATATCAGCTGAGCTGACATGTACTGATAATATATCTATAGATGTTGACTTGAAGTTTTATGAGAAATAAAGATTTTTAATGGTATTTTACTTCAGTTTTTGCTTATTTTGTATTCATCTCGTGACGTATCGATTTAGTCTCCTCAGTTATGTATAGACAAATTTAATAAATTTTAAGTTTTATTCCATTAAATTAGTTAGAGAGAGTTCTAAGTTAACTCGTGGTGATCTTCCATAACCAGTGCAGACACTTAAAAGTCTTATTAAATATTAAGTTAGCAGCAAACAATTTCGTTTATTTAATTTCATAAAAAAACGATGGTTGAAATTTGACTTTAGAAGATGGCCGATTCGGAACTTTTTAAACTTAATTTCCTGTAAGTAATTTGTCAAGATTTCAATTATTCACAACTTTAGAAATTTAGTTATAGTGTTCTCTTCAGTCATTCAACTTTTACGTTGAAACAATTGGTTCGCAAAACATGGCGGCTCGTGTTAAACTATTCATTCAGAATGATAACTTGATTATAGTCAATATTCTCGAAAAATCTCTTGTCACCATCTAAAGCTTTAAAGCTGAAAACATTTCGTTCAAAAAAAAACTTATGTTTAGAATTTAATGCTTAAACTCGGAGTTAAAAATTATTTTTGTCTAAACTTCGGTGTGATAAGTTTCATGATTCAAACTTTCTTAAAAGAAATTTATCGTTTACGTTTCCAATTTTCAAGATATGCATTAAGACATCTACAAAACGAATACATATCAACAGCATTTAAAAACTACTTGTACAAAATACATGATTTTAGAACTTTTGCAAATGTGAAAGCGCTAGTAAACTATACTTTTAATATAAAATTTAAAACCATTATCTTTAAACTTATTCTTTTAAATGTAAATTTTATGTATTTTAGTTCATCTATTAAACTCTATCACTAAGCATTTAATTTTACTTAGTACATTTGTTCTAATTTTGTTTCTCTACTTTTTCAAGTTTTACGATAACCAAGTGAATAAAAATTTCTCTTCTCTCAAAAAAAACTTAGATTTTATCAAATAATTTCGTATAGCTCGAAGCTTGAAATGCGTGAGAGTTGCGCATTTCCAGATTTATAAGGACCATTAAGTTTGTGTGAAGTAGTTTCGTATGCGAGATCAACCTGATTCTAAAGTTTAAAACTCATAATAACAGCCATTAATGTACAAGACCGTTGTCCGTTGAAGTCCGTTGTTGATGATTTAGTTTCAATTCCCCATGGATTTAATAAATAGCGGAACTGTAGCTGTTTAAAATACTTCTCCATTACTGTGTAGCCTTCCATGTATCAGTTTACCAATACTTTGAAAACATAAATGTCCCAGAGATACAGCAGTAATACTTCCATTACACTTCTACAAATGCAATACACCAATCGTCCACGGGGTTCTCAACTTGGGGACAAAGGGAATAGATCTTTCAATAACTACTTTGGTCGGCTTGGAACTGTTTCCAAATATAGCTGAATGACTTAAAATCATGTATAAAGATGCTGCAAAATGCATTGGATTTTAAAATTTAAACAATAGACTCAATTCATCGCTAGACGGCGCTGCAATAACTTGTCACGTGACGAGTACCAAGCTTAGATTGTTTACACATGTATTACTATACAATTGCATTTAAATTTACAGCTACTAACGTTTATTATTTTCATTTTTATTTTATCAACTCACAAACTGATTATATAAACAAATATATAGATTTCTAACAACTCTTTAAATTTATACAATGTCAAATTCACAATATTAAACAGACCTTTGAATATTTATTCTTTTACTAACTATTCAATATTTGAATATGCTGAAAAGTTTTCTCAAATGAGTGGGAATAATAGCATTTTGACAAAAGAAAGGTCATTTGTTATGGCAAGAGAAGTTTGTCAGAAAAATAGTTTTTGATGAGATAATTGAAGACAATGCAGCAGCTTATTCTGTCTCGGCGACGGTGAAAGCCGAGATGAAAAAATCAGTGACTTATAAACCTACTGTTATAATCACAATGAATGATAAGGTAAGTTAATCTTTAATTATTTTCTGAAGTTATTTTAAAATTTTTATTAATTTTATACTTAAATAAAATTATTTTTAATGTTGTTTATATTGCATTATCAGATGATATTAGGATATAAATTATGTAAATAAGGAATATACTATAAGCAGAATATATTATGCAGTAGCTTAGAAATTATAAATTAACTTTCTAAGCTGCAGCAGGAACCTTATAAAGACTTAACTTTAGTTAAATTTTATATAATCTTAGCATTTATGTAATAATAAACAGTAGCTTCCACAAATAAAATATTTTAATCCACAAATAAAAACAAAAAAAAGTTTTGAAAGTCTTTTATTATGATAATTCATTAGTATGAGTGTTTTATTCTTTTGTAAATATATAAGAAATCATTTCATTGAAGCATATTTATATGTGCAGTAATTAAATGGAAGGTTTTTAGAAAGATTATAGGCATGAGAGTTTCATTGAATATTGAAATTTTTAGTTGACTCGGCAAAAACTATATTACTCTCTCTCTCTAAATACTTAAAAAATAACTCTATTTGAATTTCTGATTCTGTTATGAATAAAAAGAATTATTAAGAGCTTTAATTTTAGAAATTCTGTGTATCATGTCTCTTTCTAGTTTTCATAAATAATTACAAGAGATCCTGAAACAAAAATATGACTATCATTATTAATGAAAGATAATTAATGTTATTTTTATTATAGTTATTGTGTAAGCATTATGCAGTAATTAGATTGCATCAAATCAATCTTCAAAATATAATTGTTCAATAAGATTTTACTTTTAAATGCATAGTTAAATAAAAATACATGTTTTTAAGAATTGCTAAATGTAATTAATGTCTACATAATTTACTGGCACAATGTTAGTATGTTTTACAAGTTAGTCTGAGCCTTTATTTCACCTGAGTTATTTAGATAATTTTGTTAATCTTGAGATGTAATGCTCGAATATTGAAGAAAATATTTAAGAGGAAAGTAAATATCTAAAAGGTGTTGCATGATAACTGTTTAAGATGTACCAAGTAAAATGGCATCTAGCATTATAATTACATCATAATAGTATTTTTATCCTATGTTTAAGTGTGCATTTGTGTTTATTTATATATTAAAATGGGTTAGGTGCGTACCACAATTTAGAAATTACATACCATAAAAATATTCAAACTATATTTTACGAAAAACTGGAGTTTTAATTAATCCAGTTTTCCCTCATTTAGCAGCATCACCTGAGGGCTTACTGTGTAAACCTGGAAATACAGAAGTGATGCTGATAGAAATTAAAACAATATACCATACAGAAAATTTAACACTAAATGAACTGTGCACTGCTAGAGTTAACTTCTATTTAGAAATTGTTAGTGGTGCACTAGTTCTTAAAAACCAACACAAATATTATGCCCAAATCTAGTGCCAATTAGCTTATTCAAACCTACACAAATGTCTTTTTGTTGTGTATTTAAAATAGGATGGAAAAGACTATTTTCACGAAGAAATTGTTTATTTTGATCAAATTCAATGGGTAGATTGGGATGTAAAATTTAAAAAATTTTTTTCAAGTAATAATTTCCCTATCTTTATACATTATCTCAATAAATATTTTCTTTCGTGTTTTCTTATGTTATTCATCTAGTTTATTCATGACATTCATTAACTCAAATTTAATTATTTTCAATTAATGGTTTTATTGAAACATGTGAATCTGTTTACAAACTTATTAGCTTGAAATAACACAGCTAAAAACGAAAGACTTGTTTTTTGTATTTTTTACCAATACATGATTCTAAAACGTGTTTCCTTAAAAAATGCCAAATGTATATTTTTTATTTGTATAAATTATTTTTGCATTTCCTCAAAATGAAATATTAATATCCGAATAACAGTAGTTTCTTCAGTAACAAAAAGTTTCATACTAAAAATTTTCCATTAAAATCAAACTTTACAAATTTTAATATGAAATGTATTAAAACTAAAAATATATTATCTTCATTTATTTTAAATATTGATATATACGTATATAATTTCATTTTATTAGTAAATAAAACAATTAGCGTGTTATAAAACATGAACTTATAAAGCAAAATGCAACTACTCAGCAAGAAAGCATAAACCTTAAAATAAAACTTTGATTCTAATAAAAGTTTAGGAAAATTTAAAGCTACACACACAGTTATAGAAAACCTTTATAATAAAAATAAACTTAACATTGCTAGTTGATTTTTATTAAAGGTTTTCTAAAATTAACTAAATTACATGTGACGAAAAAAATTTCAGAAATATTATGTAGTGACGTATAAGGTACATCTCCTTCAAAATACTTAAAGTATTCTAGAAATGGCCCTTTCCACATGAACCCTCTTGTATTTAAAACAACAGTTTTGCTTTCCTGTTCTACAGCAGGAAACTGTATTTTATCTTTTAAATACGAAGGCGTTTTCAAAACACAATTTATTTCTGACAGTTCTTTTTCAATTCGAAAGCCCTTATCTGCCATCACCATGTCACCTGCTTCTAATTTATTCATAATACCACTCTGAAGAAATAATTCCTTATTAGAAATACTTCCACAATATAAGTCTGATATGAAAGTAATTGCTCCAGAGGGCATTATACCAATCATGCCTTTTAAAGTATCGTTGTTTTTGTCACTGCTGAAAGTCATTTGCTGTTCTCTTGGATTGCTTGGCTTCTGTTTATTGAATTCCATGCAATCTATGATTACACGGCAATTCTTATTTTCTCTGGAAACATGGGATGGCATGGCCTCTGCTATTTGGTCTTTACTAGGCCAAATATTTAATATCTTGAATTTTTTATTTAAAATACCGACTGTGTGGACAAAGTATCTTGAAACAGTTGAATCAGAAATATGAAACAATAAAGACTAGAATTCATTCAAAATTCGCAACTTTATAAGGAACAAGAAAAATTTATCGATTCCCCATAATGTTTTCCCTTTCATCAAATCTCCTTCAACATTCAGAAATTTAAACAGAGCAAAAAATATTTGCTTTGTGAAACCAGTAACTGCTGCCATCTGTTCATCAGAATTTATGTCCTCTGGTTTAAATTCTTTTGCTGATAAGAGATTTTTTTAAGTTCACAAGCTTCTTTTTGTACCAAGGAAAGTTCATCAATGATATCACTGAAACTACTACACTACTGGCCATTAAAATTGCTACACCAAGAAGGAATGCAAATAACAGAACGATATTTATTGGACGCATACATTATAGTGGAAAGAACAAATGATTAGATTTACCGGAAATTAGGATGTATTATTCTTGAGAAATCAGTACCCAGAGCAGCCACCTCTGGCTGCAATAATAGCATTTATCCGCCTAGGCATGGAGTCAAACAGAGATAGTATGGCATGTACGGGGATCTCAGTCCATGCAGCTTCAACACTATGCCACAGTTCATCGACATTAGTGGATGGTGAGTGATGGCGTGCCAATCTCTCGGCAACCATTGACCACACGTTCTCAATTGGTGACAGTTCAGGAGAACCTGCTGGCAAAGGTAACAGTCGAACCTGTTCTGTATCAAGGAAGTTCAGAACAGTACGGGCAACATGCGATCGTGCATTATCCTGTTGAAACAAAGCATTAGGGTGGCCTCGAAGATAGGGCAGAGCCACGGGTCTTAACACATCGGAAATGTAACGGTTGCTGTTCAAAGTGCCGGTAATGCAAACAAGAGGTGATCGAGACGTGTATCCAATGGCACCCCATACCATCACTCCAGCAGATGGGCCAGTATGGCGATGTCCAATGCAAGCTGGCAATGCGCGTTCTCCACGATGCCTCCAAACACGGATGCGGCCATCATGGTCCTGTATACAGAACCGAGATTCATCTGTAAAGATGACGTGATGCCATTTCCGCGTCCAGGTTCGTCGCTGATCACACCATTGAAGGCGCTCTTGTCTGTGACGCAGCGTCAATGGTAGCCGAAGCCATGGTCGCCGTGCAGACAATCCATGCTGCTACAAACATCGTCGAACTGTTCGAGCAGAAACTTGTTGCCTTGCAAATGACTCCATTTCTCGACTCAGAGTTCGTGACGTAGCTGAACGATCCCTTGTGACCATGCGGATAAGATGTCTGCCTTCTCCGCTGTTAGTGATGGGGGTTCGCTGAGATCCTGCAAGACGTTCCGTATGATTGTCCTGAACCCATGGATTCCATATTCTGCAAACAGTCATGGGGTCTCGACCGACGCGAGCAGCAATATTGTGGTACGATAAATCGCAATCCCGGTAGGCTATAATCCTTCCTCGATTAAAGTCAGACACGTGCTGATAGGCATTTCTTCTTCTTTCACAAGGCATTACAACAACTTTCTTTGCCGAAAACAACGTTGAAACGGAAACTAAGTATGAGAAAACTGCTGTCGAATCTCTGGTTTTATACATATTGTAGATGTCGCTAGTGTCGCCTGCTTTGTGTGAATGCGCTGAAAATCTAATCATTTACATATCACAGCAAGTTCTACCTGTCAAGCAAATTTCACGTGTGTGGTGTGCCGCTTTCCTTGTGTAGCAATTTTAATGGCCAGTAATGTAGTTTGTGTTGAGACATTTTTATTTCCCAAAGAGGTCCTAAAAATAATAGAAATTATATTATTTACATACATTTAAATAGTTTTAAAGTCAATGAATCATGGAACAAAATACATGTCAATTTTCACCAATATCTGTTTTGATGATTGTAACTTAGTCCTTAGTTTTTTCTCATTAATTTTTGTTAGATATCTAAACCATATAAATGAATGAAACAAAAAGTAACATTTTTTATATAATTTATTGATTTTAAAAATTAATGTGAGACAAAGGATAACTTCTGAAAAAGAGTTATTTATCTCAAAAAAAAATTCAATATAAGTGTTATATGTATAATTAAAAAATCTAAAATTAATCACAAATTTTTTCCTTTTTTTCAATTTTAGAATAAAAAAATGCTCAGTTAAATAATTCATTTCATTTTAGTAATAATGAAAAATATGATTTTTGTTTATTTCTTCATACTTTGCACTTGACTAATTTAACTTGAAACAGTTAAGAAACATTATACAGCTTTGGAACTTAAAAGAAAACTTAATTAAAATTTTGAATCGCGAATGTCTTTAGTAGATACTCGGTCTACGAGGCAGACTCCTTCATTTGCGAATTTTGTATTAGCTGCAAGAGTGATGATTACAAACATTAACATGTCTAATTGCATGGCGAGAACGTTCTTAAAGTATGCGGAAACTATACATTTTATGTATATATTATTTTTGAAGAAATCTCTTAGTTACGACACATTGTGATGTATAAAAAATTCACAATAATGCTATTAGCATTTTTTTTTACAATTTTTCTCATTCTTTACACAAAGAGCCGTGAGTTCATTTAGGAAAAATATAAGATATGTGGAGGAAAATAAAAAGATCAGAAATGTTACATATTCTCCTTATTTTTTAGGTCTCTCTCTTCTCTTCAATACCATCACACAAATCAATTTTTAATGCAGCTCAATTTAAAACAATCATATTTAATGTTTTGACGATCTAATTCCAAGCATTTTTTTATTTGATTAACAAATTTTTCTTGTTTTAAATTTTGTTTCTTTTTCACTAAAGATGATAAAAATATAAGTGCAAACATCTAAACTGAAGAAATAAATGAGTTTTTTTGGTCTATAAAATCATCAAAATGGAAAGGAAAAAGGGATCGTAATGACATCTGCATGTGTGTGTGATTGCGAAGGCCCGCTGTTGGTGATTTTTACTGACAATGATAGGTCATGCTCAATGGATCGATATAAGTAAAAAAGTTAACACATTATCCTATTAAATTAATTCCGCTAATAGATAAATTATTTTTAGAAAAAATATTTGAAACAATATGTTTGCATCCATTGTATAGGAAGAGTTCTAGATTTGAAAAACAAACGTATGGCTCGATAGGAGAGACACCTGGTGAGAGAATTCTCATGTTGCTTGCATGAGTCACGTGTAATGTTTCATGATATTTACGATAAGAATGGGAAGATTGCTACAAAGTGGAATGAAACATACATAAATTTTTTATTGTAATTTTGCTTTTTATAACCATTCAGGACAAAATCCTGTTTTGAGCATCGTGGACTCAATTATGCAATGCTGTCTCCCACAAATACAAAAATCAATCTTCTACAATAAATGATAATGATGTAGAACACAAGTAAATTCTGTGTATGTTCAGAAGTTATAATTTTATCAAACTTTGACAAATTTGGTGGAGTTATTCAACAACAATCTCCATATCTCTCTTTTACAAACAAAATAATTTGTGAAATACGCAGTTTTGCTAAATCCCATTCGGTGAGGCAAGTAAAAGTCTTTGATATTTTTATCAAAGATTAGCACATGACCGAGATTTCTTATCTTTTAATTCTTACATAAATTCGAAGGATAAATGTGCTTACAATATATTTGTTATAACATTTTAAGATTGCATAAAAATAGGGATTGTATACAAATTGTTAAAACACATTTTTCCTGAAAGGGTGAATGGTCTTGCTGATAAAAGTTTATATAAAATCCTATTATTTTTTTTAAAAAAAAGTGCTCATAAGCATGCTACTAAAACAAAGAATCCAAAAAGATATAGCAAAAATATTCGTTTTAAAATAATTGGTACTTGTGCAATAGCGTCATCGTCGCCAGGTTTCCGCCAAGCCGAATTAGCGCTTAAGGAATCAAGCCAAGATATCATAAAAAAGAAGAAAAGAAAGAAATTCAATGAATTTTATGAGTCTACACTCTAAAAAAAGCGCTGTAATTTTACAGCAAAATGTGCTGGCGTTTTGGGCGCCAGTGCAAGATGCTGTAAATTTTACAGCATATTCGTAAAACCTTTACAGTTCTTTTTACTGTAATTTTTACAACACTTTTCACTGTAATTTTTACAGCATTTTTAACTGTAATTTTACAGCACTTTTTATTGCTATTTTTACAGCACATTTTACTATGCATTTTGCTGCATGTTCAACAAAACCTATTGCAATAGCTATTTACAGCTATCATCATGTTTTGTAAAGATAACAGTAGAGTATAAATCAATTTTGAAAACACAATACCTATATTCCTAATTATGGGCCAACTATTATTAAGCAATTTTTAATATAATACACAAAGTACAAAAACATAACTAATGTTATATTGCAGAAGATGTCATTTTTCAGAACATTTTGCGATCAATAGTTCAACTTTCAATACCTAACGAGATTGTTTAACTGTCTTATCTCAAAATCTTGGATCAAATTGTAACTTGGTTGAATAATTAAGAAGGTTATATTTTTTATTACATATTTAAAAAAAAAGAAATAACAGTTATATTGAATAAGATACAAAGCTTAGCATAAAATTGATTTTTGATATATCTGTGATTCTACAGATTTACGATAAAAAGAAACCTTACAAAACATTCCATTTTACAAAAAATACCAAAGGGGAATTAGTTAATGATATAGTATTTTAATTATACTGTAACGACACAATTAAAGTTTTCTTTTTGATATTGTTTAAAGTAATTGATTTTTTTTATATTATAATATAAGCAAATAAAGATTCTGAGAAAAAAAAGCAATATAGTTGACAATACACAACTAATTGTAAAGAATTTTTTTATTTACATTTTAATAATTATAGCCATTTAAAGTTGTATAAATTATTTAAAAGTGACAAAAATACGTGCTTGGATTCCATCCTTGACATATTTTCTAGATTTCGTTCCCCGCAAGGGATTAAAGTTGAACAAGCATCTGAAAAACAAAAAAATAGACATATGAAAACTAATTTGAAATTTCAAGAGCTGAATATTTCAGAGGAAAAGTTGTTTAACAGTTCAATAAAATATTTAGAAATTTTTATTGTTTTATATAATTGATTGAATTTCCCTAAAGTATACTTCTTTTAATAGTTAACAAGTGTTTGTTACATTTATGCAATCACAATCATTTTGATGATAAAAGATATTTCAGGGGATTTTAGCAATTTCATGATAAGAATTTTTGGTAATAAAGGTCTCACTTCTTATAAAGATGATCAAATCTTTACTTCATTTAAAACGTTCTAACTGATGTTTTCTATCTCGAAAAACTAATTTGTAATTGATTTAATTAAAAGGGAATATAGAATTTGTTTTATAAGGATTCATTTATGTTATCAAAAATTATATCCTCTGAGAAGCTAATCATAGCATTTCCAATTTTTAATTACAAATTTTTAGAAATAAAGTGCGAAACATGAACTTTATGCCCATATTTTAAAGATAACATACAAAAACTGATTTTAAGTTTAAAAAATTAATTTTGTAGAAAATATGGAAACATTTCTTTTTCATACATATATACACAATTTAAAAACATTTCCATCGAAAATAAACAGAAAAATTAAAATGCTAAAATGTGTTAAAGTAACAATAATTTATAAAATGACATTTTGTAAAACATTTGCTTAAAACTGAATGTCTTTAATTCGTAAATAGCTACCTCAAAAGTGAAATCTAAGTTATCTTACAGTGAGATCAAAGTAGTATTTCCCGCTACGAAAACTTTAATTTCAATAAAAAATTACATGAAATAGTGCAAAATTAGGAAACATAAAAAAAATTTGCTGTTCATTAAGTCTGCATGTTTACGGCATTATATACGTACTTAGAGATAAATAAAAGAGAATACAATTGAAGTTTTATCAAAAAAGATGTATTTAACTAAAACAATTTATTTAGATTTTCTTAGAATTTTATATATTCAGATGATTTATTTTAAATAGAATGTTAGCAGAGTAAACAGTATTTGATGAGGTCAATAAATGTAACAAAAAATTTTTGCTTTTGAGTTAAAACACTTAAAACCTTATGAAATAAATAATACATACCACAAATTAATACGCATGGTGTGCAAGGTAAATCAATATCTACTGCATCCTGAGAAGATGCGGAAATCTAAAACCAATAAACAAATTCCTGATTAATTTATTTATGATTAACTTTTATATACATTTCTAAATTTCTTATTTATAATTTACTAAGCAGTAATTTTTTTTAATAAAATTTTGAATACTTTACTGTAGTACTTCTAAATATTTTTTCAAGTCTTCTCCAAAATCTGCAGATAGAAGAATAATACACGCTCCAATATCCTCTTTTCCATCCAATTCCTCAATGGTTGAAGATTGTATTTTACAATCTCCTGGAGGAGAAGTTTTTAAGAAATTAACAATTATTTTAATTTTGTTAGCTGATGCAATCTTAAGTCTTTCATTTAAATCTACAGCAGTTAAACACTTAAAATGGTCCAAAATGCTTTGCTTTAAAAATAAGCAAGGCCATCTTTTTTTTTAATGTGGAAATATAACTACGTGTTTTAATATCTTTTCTTTGAAATGGAGAAGTCTCATATTAATTTTACAGCCTCTTCAATTATAACATCAAAAAACACACTGCATTTTGGCTTCTTGTCGGACATCACAATGAAGGATAAATAGAAAACTTTTAAAAATACACATGCTTTCAAAAACTCTCTCACTCTCCCAATACCTATTCCATCTTTCAAATATAGCTGAAGTTGATAAGATGAGGTTATACACTGAATAGTCTTACTACTAAAAGTTATTTGTGATTATTCTATTTTTAAAACTTCCTTTACACACACAAATCTAACACTTTCTTCATAAATTCTTATTTTTTCTAAGCATATGTATATTTAAAAATTTTTTTAAAAAGTGTGACTATATTGGAAGGTAGTATTTAATGTGCACCGTAGTATTAGAAAAATCTTGAGCACAATATATTTTAAATATGTTAAGCAAGAACAAATTACAAGATTTCACTCATGTATTTGTTTCTTAATTATAATTTTAAATTAGCTTTTCTTTTTATGAATTTCAAATTTCTTCACTAACATGTAAATAAATCATAAATAGCACTACAATTTTTCAATTTTTTAATAAAATAAAATTTGCAGTAATAATGTAATTTTTTACAAAAAAATGTGTTACCTGAAATTTTGTTTTATAAATATCAAACAACCAACAAGATTTCTCAAACAGGCTTTTAACTAAATAAGCTGCATGGAAGTTTAAAGTTTTAAATGTATGGAAACATGCACAAAACAAATCATGCACCTTTCTACTGTCTTTACATCCATATAAGTTTATTTTTGTTCACAGGTCCCATTATAGGAATATTAGGCCAAAAATATAGCTTGAGAAAAATGATGATTATCGGGAACCATCAGTGCTGCTCTTTGCTTCTTTGCACCAAATATTTTATGGATAACCATATTATGGGGTGCCATTAATGGTAAGTTAATAGTATTTCATTTACGATAAGCTTTGCTGAAATTTAAATCGGAAAGAAACTTCATTAATAATGAAATTTAAGCAAACCATCATCAAAGCATTGTCCTATTTTAGTTTTTAGCTATAGTTTAATTTTTCATTCATGATAATTCGTATTCAATATTTTGTGATTTATATTTAAATGTGTTATTATATGTATTTTCAGAAACAATGAAAAATAATTAAAGTTTACGTATTTGTAATTGTAGAAAGTTTAGAAAAAAGAGAAACAATTAATTTCTAAACAAAAGGATATCAAAGCTGACTAAAAATGTTTATTTCCGGAAGTCAATAAGATAGGAGATGCTGTACCTTGTCTCAAAGATCAGTTGTAGTATATGAATAAGTTACGTAAAAACGAATCATGATTTCGTGTGAACTATTTACTTACCATCAATTGTGTTTATATATTTGATAGTCTATAGTTTAGATACATTTGAAAATATACAGATAGATCTATCATTTATACAAGAAGAATATAATATTTTGAGTTCTGCCTTGTTATTTGACACACTGAAGTTCAAAATAGAATACTGGTCTCACTGAATTCTTTCACACTTATCATTACAGCATCTTACGATTATAGAAGCAATTTCTAACCAGGTCAACAAGTATCTGTAGATCTTATCTCATTGCATAAGCTACGATTACTGTGAATTCTGTTACAGCTAAATGGAATCTAAGAGCAACTTCTGAATTTGTTGTTGCAGCAGCATGCTGCTCTGTACTTGGACCTGAACTGGGCTCTACTAGTTAGGTAGAAGCAGCTGGACGGAGTCTTCGTGATTTTGAAATAGGCATCCAGCAGAATGTTTGGTCTACCACCCCCAGAGATATCATTTCACTTGGAAGATATTGCAATCATGACCTATTTTACGTGCCTCCGACGCCTTTGGCGAACACGACGGATCTCCGGTGAAATCAGAATTAGCTACCTTCTCAACTTTCTACCTTCCGATAACGATGCCCCCCATGCCACCACGGTCTCCATTTATGATTGTCGTTGGAAGGATTAAAACGATATCTGAAAGAACTTTACCTGGAACAAATTCAGAAATGGACAATATGTTTGGGTACTGCAAATATGCATTTATATGGATGAAATTTAAAAAGGTTTTTATAATTTATTTGGCAATATGCCAACAAAGCTGTTTAAAGTGGTGAAAGTTACGTGACTGATGCTTCGAGATTATCCTAGGAATCTGATGGCAAGCGTGTAAGAATTCGGAGAACATAATATATGATTTGTATCAGAACACCCTGCATTCAGAAGTAGAAGCATGAGGGCAGAGATTTCTTTAGGATATCCTACCAGATTGCATTACCTAGAGACGAGTAATTTTGACAGTTAAGTAATTTTGAATGTCTGAGCTCTATGTAACGTTGACACAATTTCCCTTTCTTTTATTTAAATGAATAATAATGGACATCTTAATAGAGCATTTGTCATTACGACAAGGCCACGAACTCATTCAAAATGAAATCCCCTATTGTAGGCTTTGAAAGATTATTGGTAAAAACCTTTGCATATCGTGTACGTGTGTTATGTGCACACGCGCGTCCCTTAACTAGCCTCTCTTTATGATTTAGAGAATACTCAGCAGAAGGAATTGATATTACTTTATCGAGCAAAAATTAATCATTTCCTAGAAAGTAAAATCAAGTATTGGAAATTAACAGCAGATTTCCTGACTTAAAAACCGCATCAATGTTCTTATTTGTTTATTTTGTTTTTATGAAATTTTGTTAGTAAATTCATACAATTTTGTTAATAACATATTACAAGGTAAACGATAAAGATCTTGTCGTTTACGCATTACCATTGAAGTAAGTAAAAATAAGTATGCAAATTAGTGTATGACGTGGCTGAGACACCGGTCAGTCAAGAGTAGAAATATCAGTCTTTATAATAGTCTACCAAGCACATTCATCAGTCGTAACTCGTACAGAAGCGAAGACATGTTGAAAGACCACGTTCATTGTTTTTTGCATTAATAATTCAAAGTAGGCTTATCAGCTGCTGCATCAAGTCATTGATGGACGACTACAGCCTTTGGACGACGAAGCTCTGCAGGTGGGTATTGAGGAAGACATTAATCAAGCATGGGGTGAACTTGCCAGACAATTTAATGTTTCCTGTGAAATGATTAAACTTCATCTTCTCCATTAGGCAAGACGTACAGGCTGAGTAAGTGGATTCTTCACAAGCTGTTTGAAGTCCATAAGCAACAACGAGTGGCAGCCTGTTTATTATTGCTTTCTTGACACCATAGAGCATCCATATTCCATCGAGTGCTAACCAGTGACAAAAAGCGAGTCCTGCATGACACTCTCAAACGTTCCGAACATTGGTTACAGCCCCAAGATACTGTCCCACACAGTAGACATAGACATAGACATACGCAATGGAACACCTTAGGTTATCAGGTATAGCTCCATCACGTAATACATCTGGTGTGACAGAATTGTCACGAAATTTGATAACAAAATTGAATTTCAATAGGTCTCTAATATTTGAAATTAATAATTTGACAGAAAAATAACATCAACAACAAAACATTTACAAAATTTTCACTGTGGGCGATGACATGAGTTAAATATTGCTATAAAGTTGTGAAGATAGATTATCCTAACACTCCAAGTAACTCTGGTAAAGATACAAGTTAATTATCTTTATGATGGTCATAGCAGACGATATAAGTAGTTTATAATACAAATATGCAAGCAATATAATTAAGTTTAAGTAGAAGAGTATAAAAAGAGCAAATAATTGGGACAGAGAGAGATTTTCAATAAGTACTCGTAACTCTCGCATGCTTTAACTGGGTCCTTTAATGTAACATTGCATTTTTCGCAATACCAAAGGACTACATTGTCTACACGCAGATAGTTAAGATTACATATGCATGAATGGTATCCTATTGAACATTTAACATTTGCTGTAGGTGATAAACTGTAGAATATTTAAAGTATAACAGATTACAGTCTGCTGATTCAGTTAATATTTTGCAGCTGTTCAGTCTGTGCACTGTAGTTACCACGATTAAGAAAATTATTGAGCAAAATATAATTGCAATACAATAAATAATAAAAAGGCTTAAAAATGAATAAAATATATAGCAAAATATTTTACAGACACTCTAACATTACTAGAAATAATAATGAACATATATTGCACTAAAATTGCTAAATAAAGTATTTCTGAAGACTCAAAGCAAGCTTCAATATAAACCCCCAGTTTTATATATAGTGGTTAGAAAGAGGGAAGTGTTATATCACATGACGTATCATATTATCACATGACGTATTATATCACATGACAAGATTGTATTAGAAAAAGAGCAAATATATACTAATAGTTAAGTTTAAATATGCATGAATGGTATCCTGTTGAACATTTAATATTTGTTGTAGGTGATAAACAGTAGAATATTTAAAGTATTACAGATTGCAATCTGCTAATTCAGTTAATATTTTGCAGCAGCTCAGTCTGTGCACTATAGTTAGTACGATTAAGAAAATTATTCAACAAAATATAATTACAATACAATAAATAATAAAAAGGCTTAAAAATGAATAAAATATATAGCAAAATATTTTACAGACACTCTAACATTACTAGAAATAATAATGAACATATATTGCACTAAAATTGCTAAATAAAGTATTTCTGAAGACTCAAAGCAAGCTTCAATATAAACCCCCAGTTTTATATATAGTGGTTAGAAAGAGGGAAGTGTTATATCACATGACGTATCATATTATCACATGACGTATTATATCACATGACAAGATTGTATTAGAAAAAGGGCAAATATATACTAATAGTTAAGTTTAAATATGCATGAATGGTATCCTGTTGAACATTTAATATTTGTTGTAGGTGATAAACAGTAGAATATTTAAAGTATTACAGATTGCAATCTGCTAATTCAGTTAATATTTTGCAGCAGCTCAGTCTGTGCACTATAGTTAGTACGATTAAGAAAATTATTCAACAAAATATAATTACAATACAATGAATAATAAAAAGGGCTTAAAAAAGTGAATAAAATATACAGCAAAATGTTTTATAGACATTCTAACAGTATTAGAAATAATAATGAAAATATATTGCACTAAAATTGCTAAATAGGGTATTTCTGAAGGCTCAGAGCAAACTTGAATATTAACCGCTAGTTTTATAGATAGTGGTTAGATAGAGGAAAGTGTTATATCACTTGACATACCATATAAAGATTGTATTAGAAAATGCGCAAATATATACAATACATTGATAGTATATACATAAATAAATCATATACTAATTGTGAAATATTACAATGCATTATTTTATCACATAAAAAACCTGCATTGTCTGTTCACAGTTTATAATGGTTTACAATGTTTAGGAAATATAATGCAAAATTAAACATTAAAATTACTAATTGATAAACTTTGCTAGGATATTTAATATTGCACATTACATTGTGCCGAGTCAATCAATATTTTTCAGCACCTTAACCTGAATAATTATTATTATCAAAATAATAAAAATTAATTGCTAAACAAATACAATACCAATTAATATTTTATCAGAAAAAGTGGAGAAATACCATACAATAATTTTTACCCTTTACCAAATTGTTCTTATGATGAAATCTGCTGCTCAGTTATGGCATTATCCTTACAGAGTTCGGATGTCCCACACAGTGTAAGTTCACCTATGCACCCACGCAAGATTATACTTTGTGCTTCGTGAACTGGTTGTCAAGTGATTCACTATGAGCTGCTACTTGTCGGACAAACGGTTAATGCGAATCTGTACTGTAAACGACTGAAACGTATGCAATAGAAGGAGTCGGTACTGGTTAACCACTGTTCTTGGACGATAAGGCGAAGCCGTATGTTGCGCTTGCGACAAGGGATGCCATACAGCGGCATGGTTGGGAGATTTTATGCTCTCTTCCTTACTCACCTGACATGCAACATCAGATTATCACCTCTTTCATTCCCCATGGAAAATGAATCACCAATGAAGCAAACTTGCGCCAAGCAGTCCCGGACTTTTTTTTACTCTAAAGCTACTCAGTTTTACCGCAAGGAGATTACACTACTCGAGACTTGTTGTCTTAAAGTGCTGGATTCCGATGTTGATTACTTTGAGGACTAACAATGGGGTACACTTTCTGCAATTTTATATGGGTTACTAAAATCAGCAAGAGACTTTTCTTGTTTGCCTTTTAAATTGAGTTACTCCTATACAAATTTGCTTATAACAATTTAATATCGTATTTACCTTATAACTTCTTATTTTGGCACTTGAATAACCATAATCGCTACTTTTTTTTGCTATAACTCATGTCTATGTAATTAATTTAATTTTGAGTTCTTCTTTTCATCATTTCTCATGCTTAATGAATACAAGTGATAGTGGATCATAGAATTGTAATGAATTGTTATTCTCTCTAAATATTAATCAGATATTTTACTTATTTAGGTTGAATAGTTTTTCTTTGATCAGCATTATAAAGGAGCTCAAAATCCATAAGCACATTTTATAGAATTTTGAATCATAGGAGCTAGGGATGATCCCTCAAGAAATGTTTCATCAAACCGAAAGGAAACAATTGAAAAGAAATTAAGCTATGTAATGAGATTTATGAAAAGTTTTTCATCAATCGCCTATGGAAATAAATTCCTTTAGTCGTATTCGTTTAATTTGACTAATACAACTCTTTTCATAGAAAATATAAAAAGTAATTCTTGAAATTAATGTCTATCGATTTATAAGTTTTTAGCTATTTTCTGTATCCTTTCTTTCTTCCATCATAAATATTATAATTTTTGCAGCATAAAATAAGAATTATAAATTTACAATTTGAAGATTAAAATAACTTGCAATTAAATAATTTTACTCTTTTCCCGTTTTAGAAATGATTTATTAAATTGGAAAAAAGGGAAACTCATGTATTTAAAAAATGAAAGTAAATAAACTACTTTTTAATGATACACAATATGTGCTTTTTTCAAGTTGAAGAAATAGTTACCGCTACTTTGTATTCTTTGTGTCTTTTATGTTGTTAAAACAATAGTTGATATCATGGAAAGACAGAGAAATGTTCGTAAAAGCATTTTCTGTTAAATGTTGTAGAACCATTTTCTGGTGGTTTTTTTTTCCTTTTAAAAGCTTCTGCCAACTACTTTCTACATTGACCTCTTTCTTGTTTCTTCATTTTGTTTTAGTCAACAGAGAAATTTTTTTATTCCTTCATAATTCAGTAACCTCAAAGTTATATAATTTTACTAGACATGGCAATTTTCTTATAGGTTTGCTCAGTATATTTAATAAACACTATGTTTAGAGTCTTTATAGTAATAATCACATAAGCAGAAAAAAGCCATATATCTTTCTGTTTATTTTGTTAAGTGTGTTTTACGTATAAAAAACTTAATTCATTTATTAAACAAATTTGTTATTTTTATAATCAAAGTGATAATGTTTTGTGTAATATAAAAAATATATAATGCATTTTTCTAAATAACAGTGAAATTTGCATTCTCTTAAAATTATAAAATTTTATATAGTTAATGAATTTTTCTATATTTACAAATAAACGAGAAAAAATAACTTGCCAATTATTAACCAGAATTGCTTAAAAATGAAATAAAATCTTAGATATTTTTTAAAAGAATAGAATTATTTTTCTTTTAAATTTGCTTATATTAACACTGTTGATTCGTATTTTTAATATGAGAACTTTTAAAGTACATAAAATTTAGTAAATAAATTTGTACATAAGTTTAAAACAATCATTAAAAGTATATAACTTTAAACGATCATTAAGATTTCAAAACAATGTTAATGTTGTTATATATAAATCAATCTTCACATAATTTAATGTCCCACTGCATGTTCCGAGTCTGTGAATTAAAACCATTTTGGAAAACTTTAATCCAAGGAGTTTTAAATTGTGCAGTTTTCATCAGCGCGGGAGGACATTAATCAAAGTGTATATAACTTGAATTTAATCACTCCAAAAAATTTGACATTGTTAGCTCTCTGAACCAAGGATTAGATTTTGATCTAAAAATAATATTTTTAGATCAAATTATCACCTTCGACATTAAGTCACGACGATCAACTGAACGTTCGATAAAATCTTATGGATGCTCAGCAGTAATTTTCAACTTAAGCAAATGAAACGGAAAATTCAGTGGTAGCATTATATGCTTGGTGAAGCTTCACAGTGAAAAGGTTTATAATTAGTAATTATTCAGATTTAAAATCTTTTAACACTTAAATGATGAATTAAATTTTCATTTATTGTTCTCAAATGCAACCTGTACACCTTCGTTGATTATTTTGGAGAAAAAATTATCCATGTAGTTAGCAATTATAATGCTCAATTTCTTATATTTTCAGTTCAAAATATATTTGCTTGGGTTCTTAACAGAACAGCATTTTCTTCCCAGATCTTCGTTGGTTCATTTTAGTAATAATTCAAATTACCAAAGGTAATCAGTTTGTAAAAGAAAATTTATTCTCACCTTATGTTGCTGCTGCATGTCACCTTTGGCCAGGGGCCCTAAACCAGGTCCATACGCCTAAAAAAATCTAGTACCTTCAAAGGATCATCGTATAAATCCTGCTTGGATAGCCACAGGCAGGTAAAGATGTGTTCTGGCGTTCAAAGAAACAGTTCGTGAAACTTTCGGAGTCGAGGTGATCACTTCGAAAGCGGGCGAGAGTTCCTCTCTTTTAATCCAGTGAGCCTCCCGGACCATTGGTGCTCTGGAGGGACAGTCCATATGGTCTAAATCTTTACTCTTGAAAAGATTTCCAAAAAAGTGGGAGTTTCCAACGGCTCCGAACTGTCACGAGTCTTGGATTCTTATTTTCCTCGTTCCGGGATTCAAATTCAGGAGCATTCTATCAACATACTATGGAAATGATCAAGAAAAAATTCTCCTATATCTATGTTTTTGTATTTATTATTAAGAAACATTATAGGAGGACAGGTATATTTACAAGAAATTATTAACAAGATTCTGGCTTAGACTGCTGCTGTACATCATGGTATAAGAGTTAGTGTTGGATGAGTACCTAAAGAATAATCCTAATGAATTTGATTCTTAATACATCCATTCCATTTATTCTTAACATTTCTAGTACATAAATTCCAACGTTTCAATGAAAATTCAATATAACACAGCTGAATACAATACTGATATTATAATTATCAAAGTATTGTAATGATGCAGGAATGTTTCACATGAGATATAAGGAAGATATATTTATTCTCACGATATGGTAGCTTCATACACTTTTCCCACTGACAGCTTAAGCCACCTACCGCTGATCAGTAGAACTCAAATCGATATCCACATTTCGATGAAATTTTCCTGTTTTATCTCCCAACTTTCTTTATTGGGTTGTGGCTGATGATTACTTATTAGTAATTATTATTTGCTTATGCCGCATCCAAAGCAGCATTCGACTCTGACACAGGATGGCAAAGTCGTCTACTTTTCCCGCAGCAGGAAAATCTTTCTAAATGTGCAATGAAAACACAATGATTCAAAAATAAATACACTATGAATTTACATTTGTAGACTTATAAGACATTTATTAAATTATATGAAAAGAATGTGTTAAATTCTTTAGATTTTAATTAATGTCCTATCATAATAGAGATATATTCACCTTTCGTCATTTTAAAACTAATATGATGTAAGGGTAAAGAAAGTCATATTTTAAAGATTTCTTTAAAGAAATGTAAGATTTACTAGAATTTAAGTATATATATATATATATATATATATATATATATATATATATATATATATATATATATATATATATATATATACATACATACAGAATAATAATATTTTTGAAATTTCTCGATACGAATGACTGAGTTTTCTACATTTATAACATTATGATGTCGCTTGATGAAATAGTAACAATAGTTACTGTTCAAATTGCGACTGTTAATAATATAAGCCACATTTCTTATTTTTGAAAATTCATATTTCAAAAGTCTAGTTTCCTTGTTGGATAAATATCGATATGTTAAACTTAAAATCCAACACTTTTTTTAAAAAAAAGTAATTTATCTCTCTAACTTTAATATTTAAATACTTAAATACAATTACATTTATTGGTGACTTTCAAAATTCCAGGCATGTCCATTGCGATGACTGTGACATTCTCTCAGGTGGTGATTGGTCAGTACTTCAAGAAATACCGCTCTACGGCGGTTGGCCTGGGCTTCTCCGGCTGCTGCGTTGGATCTTTCATGTTCCCTGCACTTCTCGAGCACTTCCTTGTGTATAACGATTAACGAGGAACTTTTTTATAATTGCAGGGGTTGTTTCACATGTTACACCCGCGGCAATGCTACTCAGAAAACCGACATGGCTAAAGAAAAGATTGCAGAGAACTAAGAATATCTTCTTCAAATTCCCACAGTAAGTCAGTCCTCGGATAATTTGGCAAATGAGGAAAGGGAGGACGTCGCCAATAATGAGAATATAAATATTCAAGAGTGCGCATCAAAGGACTTATACTCTGAAGTTAAAAAATCGGCGATTAGCAATTTAAGCGAAAATCACCCATTGAGAGGGGGAGGAAGGCTCATAACAATTTTTCTAAACTAAGCTCCGATGCACAACTAGATATACAACTCTTAAAAGATATGCTTATGAGAATATATTTTCATTAATAAAATCCAAATGTAGAGAAAATTTGAATGAAGATAACGAATTTGAGTTAAATATTGGGGAAGAATTTGGGAGATCACATGTCATTTCTACACGTCTTCTCAAAGACCTAAAAAGAATAAAAGTTTGCCTATTTTTAAAAATGATTATTTGCAGGTGAATCATAGAAATGATTTAAGATTAGTTTGTAATCCTAATAAACGCAGCTTTCATCGAAAGAAAAGATTTTCCGAACCAGTATTAATGAAGGTACATTCTGTACCAAATATTCCAAAAGCATACGATAATTCTTCTAGAGTACATAATTTGATGAAAATTTCAAAGATAATTAGTAACGATGAACAGTTACTCATTGAAAACTTTCAAGAAAGAAAGTGCAAAGCTGTTCTTATTATCGCAGAACTTGGAAAAATTTTGAAAATAAACATTGATATTGAGACTGATACTGCAAATTCTCCAGTAAAGAATATGAATAGTGCTGAAAATAGTTTTGAAACAGGAAAATTGGAGTCTCCTTCTAATTCTTTTGCTATTCACATGTTAACAGCTTTCAAACTCTATGCCAATCCTTTATTTTTAATGGTATGTCATAGTTTTTGAGATGGCAATGACGATTGTCGTTGTTTTCTATATTGACAAAAGTCTCCAACTATCTGAAGGAAAATATATAATTGGTGCTATGTCTCTTGGTGATTTAGTTGGACGTCTTTGTCTTGGATGGATCACTGATTAGGGGTTCTTGACCCTGCCGAAGTACATGATGGTAGTCATGGTTGCTCAAGGCATCTGTACAGCCACTTTGCCAACAATGACCTCGGTGATACACTGCTTCTTTGGAATGCTTCAAGGGTCCCTCCTTGTCAGGCATCCAATTCCAGATACCTGGGAAGCAACGAGCAGTCCATCGCAATGAGATGTATTGATCCATTTTCTGGCCTAATAGGATTTGCACTTCCTGCATATACTATTGCTATTGCATATACTACTGCTGTTGCAATTTAAGTTACAGTATTTACTTTAATATATATAATTGCTATTTCCAGTGATTAGAAATAATTAAAAATAATTATAATCTGCACAACAAATACTTTTAGTATCCATGATTTGAAAATTAATTTGCCTTTTCGTGCCATGCATACATGCAGCTTAATATAAAAATTCAAAATATCAATCAAGTTAATGTGTTTTGATATTCCAGCGCGATTCCATAGATTAGACTTTTAGTCGACAGATGCAGTCATAAATCTAATATATACTTGTATTTATAAGTCAGTTTTTTTGTCGGTAATTTCGATCAAAATTTTAATATTTTATAACCGAACCCCAAGGCCCTTTGACACTGTGTAGTAGTGAACATCCTAACGACGTTGTAAGGCATTTAAATGTTCACCACGTAAATGTCTTCAGCGGGATAATAGACGATATTTAGATTGTACTCACTGCAGGAAACTTAAAAAATTCCCAATCACATTCTTCGAAAGACATGCATCCAGAAGCAATTTCCCTTCGTTCAACGATGGCTTAAATCAAACATAAGATTTTCTCTTTAAAGAACTCTGTCCTGCCAATAGATTACGACCCTTAGACCTTTGAGAATAGGTCCGCCACTTTCTGAAATCCCTGCTGAAAGACATTTTAACGTTCATTGCGTAATCACCTTCTGGAAGGTCATTCCTTAGACAGAGGACCTTAAGTGTTTCAAGAAGAAAACCGGAAAATTTCCAAACATCCAACCCGACATAATTGCTGCAATACTATTTGTTGTTGCACCAGCATGCTTCCATGTACCTAGCCCTAAGTGGGACTCTAAATAGAAGCAGTTGGGTGAAGTTTTCGTAATTTTCAAGCAAGGACCATTTCACATAAAATTTTTTATTTATTTTTTGAACATAAATAAATTGTTACATCGCGCGCGCGCGAATGAAAAACAATAAAAATACTACAATATTTTTTTCAATTCCAGTAAGCAATTCAATAAGCTGCAGTCCAATTCTCAAACTTTTTTAACTTCTGAAAAAATCGACATATTTATGTCTCTGCAATTGCATAAACCTTTTACTATTCAACGAATAATTAGGTGATGTCCTTTTTTATTTTATTAATTAAGAATTTTATTCGTTGAGTTTGTGTTAGTTAATAAAATCTTATTTTCTCATGTCAAGTTTCATGAAAGAATATCATATATTAATATGGCCATATTATTGTATAATTTTAAATTTGTATATTTAAAATTATACGATAATATGGCCATACTATATATATTTAAAATATATATATATATATATATATATATATATATATATATATATATATATATTATATTATATTATATTTATCTCCTAAAAATTGCATTTTAATCAATTTACAAAGATAATAGTCAAGAAAATAATCTGAATATCTAGTTGGTAGTTGAATGGCTCAAAAGTAAACAATCGGGTACCCCTTTGATTCTTTAGTGATATTTTGACGCTAAGACAGGCACTAACTTGTGATTAGCAAGATGGCCCATACGCAAAACCTATATAAAGATAGGCTTACCAGAAATTGAATTTTATAGCCAAGATATAACGCCAAACCAAGGGGTATCCAATTCTACTATAAACCCGTTGAATGGTTAACATACTGGGTTGGAATTATATTGTTCGCTTATTCGAATCATTACACTCATGATAATAACTCCTATTGATTGGAATTCACTTTAAAATGTATGCCCTGGTTGAATTAACCTTAATGTGCTAAAAAGTTCGTAAATTGATGAAAGAAAGCAAAAAAAAAAAAAAAATTATGAAATATGCAATAAACCATGGAAATGATTTAACGATTCGTAAAGCCAATATGTATTTTAATCGTTATTGGAAATATTCTGTGAGAAAAAATGATTTGTAAAGTTACTTCGAAAATTATTACTCATGTTTTTATCATGAACGACCATTTGAAATGTTGTCTACTTATTTTTTACTTTTTTTTAAGCCCATAAAAAGGTAACACGTTCTAAAATTATTACTTGTTTTATAGCGAAAATGTTTCGCTTTTGTAATCTGGTAAAAAGTGCTGATGCGCTGGTTAGGAAATATAATCCCACGCGCAGTTAGAAAAATTATTTAAATTTAATTATATATTCTTAATTTAGTTAATATTGTTAGCGGGAGGATTGCACTCCTTTAACACTATTCATACTAACACTTATTAGATACCTAGTTTACCATAGCGGGTCAAATGACCCGAAATTTACGTTTCCTACTTTTATGTATGAAAAATGGATGTTGGAAAGGAAATAAAAATATAATGATAATAAAATATGTATTATAATTATATGAAATAGTATTTTTACAATTTCTATTTCAAACGCAAAAAATAAGAGTTGTTTTTATACATCACATTTTTTACACATAAGTTTTTCCGTCGCACATTTCCCGCAAACAAATTTTTTACAATTGGAGCAAATTTTATTAGTTTTATTATCGTTGCAGTATCCTATTTGACACCTCTTACGTTTATTAGAATCTGTAACAGGGTTAGGCAACGATCGCTTAGTATTTGCTTTTTCTTTTGGTTGTTCACGGGCAACTCGAAAATCGTCGGCAAGTTCTACTGCTAGCTTGAGTAAAAAATCTTGTCTCGAGATATTATCTCCTGTCGTTTGCTTGTATAAAATCCAGGCATTTATACCAGCTAAATCAAGGATATTGAAAAAAACTTGGAGTGGCCATCTGCAAGACTTAGACTTTGTAGTAAATTTCCTCGCCATTTGATCGGTCATCTTTTCGTCCACAACCGATATTCACAATATTTTCCTCTTCATTGTCAGTATCTGTAGATTCAGACTCATTTTCGTTTGTAACCAATATATCTTCGTTTTCAGAAAATTCATCTTCACCGATTTCCGAAAACTCTTCTCCAATATCATTTATATCTTCTAAGAATTTGGACTGTCTCGTTCGTTTCGACATTTTATGGGTAAATAGTTACCTGTATCACTAATAAAGCTATCAAAATAAAATAAAAACTATGTACTAAACTTTTCTTTTTTTGCTACCTTTTTTACACAAAAATCTAGTTTCAATCTAAAATGTTTATATTTTCTTGAATTATTCTCAGCTATTTTGATTGAACTACTTTACGTAACAGTCTTTGCATACATTTGCAGTTTACTGAATACAATAAGATAAGCAATATGTATTGATAAGCTTATAAAACAAAAAAATGTTCTCCGGGTCAAATGACCCGATGTGGTAGACAACGGTATACGACAGTTATTACTCAAAATAAACAAAACAAAAAATTATAAAAATAGTATAAGAACAGTTGACTTAATTAGTCAGAAAAAGTCAGTAAGTTAAATTTGGAGAAGTAATAAGATAATACGTGCATTATCAATGCAAAAGTTCGTTCAAAATGGGTCATTTGACCCGTTATGGTATGATTAGTGTTAAGAAATCATTTAAACTTGTTTAAATTTTTGAAAGTTCTTTTGGAATAATTATTTATGCGATATATTTTTAGTTTCAATAACTGAATTTCTTATTCCTATCTATTTTACAACATTTTCATTATCTTTGTTGAAATTTCTGAGTACCCAGTGTTTCTAGTGTATTCAAGTACATAAGTAAATGCGTGTGTCACTTATATCACAAAAGAGGTTGACGCATAAAAAATTATTATTTTAATACTAATTTTAGAATGGCATAAAAATATATATAATGATATATTTTACTCTTTACCAAATGAGCTGCAGTGGCTCAGTAGCTTCACGCCGCTTCCCGTAAGCTCAGCAGAGTGAAGCATCATTTGCCGCGGGCAGTGGTTCGGAGTGTGACCACGGTGTACTCTCCTTCACTGGGTTGCTGGAGCTCCGTGGGTTGGGGACATGTCCACGTTAATCTGTCACGTCCAAAGTCCTTCCGCTGGTGTGGCGTGGATGTGGAGAGGAGGATGTGGTGTGGCCTCGTCACCTGACCGTGGTTCAAAATGACGAGACACCTTAAAAAGAGCAAAAGTCGTGCTTTCACCTTTGTGATGCTCTGATCCAAACGAAAGACGCTTGCTATTGATTTAATTGAAATAAAATCAATTTAAGTGAGCCTCTAAATTTATTTGCTTTAGTTTTAATGTTGAATAAACTCTTTTTTATGATTGAAAAAACTCATTTTATGTAATTTAAATATTATCTGAAATTTTATTAAGGTGATTATAAATAAGAAAATTTCAATCAGGAAGGCAGTAGATTTAACTCTAGCTGTTATATTAAGATTCTAAATTTCCCTATTTTCACAGTCGTCATGATCTATTGGTGGCTCAAATGTGGCTTTAAATTTTAAAAATCTCTCTCGCGTGCCAGTTTTATTTTAACAATGATGCATGAGACAAACTTAAGACGATTTCAATAACCGAGAGGCAAAAATAAAAATAAAAAATTTTATGAATGTTACACATTTGTTTCTTTCCTCAACACACCTTGTAATTCATATGTTTCCCATAATTTTAATTTGAAACTTAAAAACTTGAATAAAAAAGTAATGTCATATCAGGATTTCTTTGACTAATTCATCTATGCCAAGGTTATATTCCTTCAGTTGATTGCCATAATAATTATATTACCATAATATGAGTATTTACATTAATTTTAGCACTTGAGATGAGAAACACTAATATGTGCTTGCAACTTTCTATTGATAATTCGAATGATTTTTCCCACTAACTCGTGTTGAAAGCAGGTGGCTCTTCACAACAAAGGAACACATCATTGCATTAAAAGAAGCCTCTCTTCCATCGTCAAATTCTCCTCTATTTCAATCATTGCAGATACCTTTTTTTTTCTTTTGCTTTGCTTGTAATGATTAAACTTTAATTTCAGAAAATGTTTTTAAATAAGCGATTAAAATTTTAAAAATATTCAGTGATATATGAACACATTTTAAAATATTTTCATTTATAATATCTTAAAAGCGATACAATCAAAATGAAAGAATATTATTATTTAGAACTTTAAAATAAATTTAATAATTATTTAAATGAAACAACAAGAGAAATAGTGCCTTTAAGGCATAAAATCTTAAATAGAAAAAGTCTTGAACCTTGTCAAAAGCAAAACCTTTTGATGATTTCAAGTGTCACCAAGATGTAGAGTTTGAACTTTGCAGCCTTCGAAGTGAGAGGCAAATTGTAAAAAATGTCAAAAGGGAAACCAATTAATTGCAATGCCTCCTATTGCATGGTACATTAGTCCCGCTCTGAACGAGCATTCTCGTCTCCGCGTCATGATTCCCGATACTCTTTTCTCGTTAAAGGCAGTTGAAATCAAATACTAAGAAAAGGCTATTTTATGAAGGAAATGTGTGCGTTTTATTAACTAAGACATTTCAAATAAAAATTTATGTCACTAAAACAATTTCAAGTACATCAAATAATTCCAAAAGCACAAATTTAATTTTGTAAAAACGCAATCAGTATACATTGCGCAGCACAGACATATAAAGTCGGGAATCAACGCGTTATATGTAGGAGTACGCGTGTTATACGAGCGACATGAAATCGCGTCCTATTAATACGCGGTATAAGAAATACTGTGTTCTGAGAGGGATTCGTGCGTCTTTGTTTATTTTTTCAAGGCTCCATGGGTTCTTAAGAAACAAGACCACTTGGAAAATGTCGATTGTTCGTCTACATTGAAAGGATTTTCGTATTGCCTTCATATAATAATTAAAGTAACATTAGTTCCAAAATATTTTTTAACGTCTTTGTTTCTAAGTTCTCATTTTTTGCAACTTTCTTGTATATTGAGACTCAAAATTAAGATATGACATGTTCATAATTATTAATTAAAAATGTTGACATTTCTTAGAAGTAACTGAAATAAAAAAAAACTATTGAAGAAGAGAAATGCAATGCTAAAAATAAAAAAAATAAGAAAAATTGAAAACGTGATATATATATATATATATATATATATATATATATATATTGATTAAATGTTTTTATTATTAACATCTACTGTGAATATCGATGATATTTTACACTATTTAAATAATGGTAACATAATACTAATTGAGGGACTTTTGTGCTTATTTTCTACTGAGTAATTTTACATATGATAATTTGTATATTATTTTCAGCAATTTTTAAACTCCACGTCATAAATTGCTGTTTCCCAAGATAGCCATTCATTACCACCTTTACGATAACCTTGATAGGCAGAAATAATGGCTTATTTCTCATTTTTATTTGTCAATTCAATAATTACAGGAAAAGGAATTAAATTTCTATTTGATTGCATATAAGGCTTAATTTTGAAATAATGATGTAGATGATTTTGTTTGCAAAATAACTATTATTTTTTAATTAAAAATAGCATATTTCACAGGATACTTCCAAGACTCGATTGGATCCTATTTCCTGAATGACTTGATCCACGCCTTCATTGGACTGCCGTAGGCGTTGGAGCCCTTTTTCGGTCAATGCATCAATGCCAAAGAAACGAAGCAGACATTTTCTGTCTAAGCAAGACTTTTTTTCTGTATAAAAGCAGAACGCATGAAAACCTTAGCTTTATAATGCTTCAACTTCCATCCATTGTGAACCAAAGTTTCATTCTAAAACGGACATGCCTATTAAGAGGTTCAGAGCTCTCTGATACATACCAGCTCTTTAAGAATATTTGAGTTCCGTGTGAAACAATTCTTGCGATGGATGTTGAGTCTTTATGTTCGTAAAAGTTATAGAGAAATAAATATTTTGCTTGAAAACTTTTGTGATTTTCTGAATAGAGGACATGAAAGCTTATTTTTAATTTCAACGATTTTTTGACCACTTCCCTCTTTTCGACAATGCTTTATTTACACTCACTTCCAGAAGTTAAGCACGGAGAGGAAAATGCTTATTTCCGGAAACCAATCAGAATTGAAGAGGATGCAAATCGCTGCAGAGATAGATGGAAGTATGCAAATATGTTAGGTAACAGCCAATTACGCTTTCATGTCAAGAAATATGCAAAAAGGGCAGTCTTATAAAATACCAGCTTTATGAAGGATTTCAGAAGTTGATTGTAAGTGCTGATAGAAGGTGCTTAAAACTTTCGTACAATTTGTTTTCAAGGCATGCGTGTTTCTATGACTTACAGAAAATGAATGGAAGATTCTAAACGCTGGCGTGCTGTGGGGCGTATTGAAGCAGGACAGTCGATCTCAGATGTTGCTCTTTTCTTTGGCATTCAACATTCTGTAATTTCACGTTTATGGAAACAATTCTAAACCACACAGACAGTTGACCAAAGGCCCGTAGCTGGTCGCCCAAGGGTTACAAACCCCAATGAAGATCGATATATTGCGATTTCAGCCAAACGGAATCGCAGAGTGACCTCCATGCGTGTGACATCTATGGTTACAGCGTCCATCGGAAAGGTGATATCTGCAGCTACTGTACGGAGATTACATATGAGTGGACTGTGCGCCCGGGAACCTCGAGTTTTTGTTTGTCTATCCGTCCAATCAAGAGGGGCTTGATTAAAATGGTACCGGAAACATGTCGATTGGTCTGTGTCTGACTGGGGCTCAAGATTTGCTCTGGAGCCAGACGACAAGCGTATAAGGATATGGCGTGACCAAGGAATGCGCAATCAGCTCCAAAAAATCACTTAACATCATGCATTCCGAGCATTATGATGTGGGCAGAGATTTCGTTAGGATATCGCATCGACGTATTTAAACGGGGTTCTGTGACGGTTGTCGAGATGAAGTCCTAGAACCCATTGTGAGGTTTTACGCTGCATCAATTGGCCCTACCTTTTGTTTTAATGAACGATAACGTACGTACCCATAGAGCTGACATCATCGATGAGTACCAAGAGAGTGAAGGGCTTGCGCGTATGGCATGGCCAGCATATTCGCGCGACCTTAATCAACTTGAAAATCTTTGGGATGCTCTCGGCTGTGCTGTGTCTTCACGTTTCCCACTTCCAGCCACTCTTATTGAGCTAGAAACTGCTCTACAAGAAGAAAAGCTGTTGCTTGGTTTTGCGTTGGTTGACCACTTAATTGAAAGCATGGTCACAAGGTGTAAACTTTATATGCAGATGAGAGGGGATCAGATACCCTATTAATGTCTTTTTTTATTTTATGCTGTTTATTTTCATTTTATACATAATTCTGTTTAAATCTCCAGTGTGTCATTATCTGATAACTTACAAAAATTTAACATTGTTTTCATTTCTGTTTATAATCATTGATTTTATTTAATGCATAAATATATATGCTACTTTCCTGCCGAATTTTGTGTCAATCAAAGCAATATTTGTCGATTTTTTTGCCTTCTACACCTTCGTGCTTAACTTTTGGAAGTGACTGTATTTCAACAGATGGAATTTTATAAGTGCAAAAGTTTTCGGTCTTCATTTGCAGCTCATTTACAACCACGTGATCACTTGTAAGAAGGCAATTGTTGTCAATGCCTCTAAAGATAATTGAAAAAGAAGATCCTCTGTTGCTGCCATCTACCGAAGGAGTCTTAGAGCAAAGTCATACTTTCGTAATGCAACGAAAGACTTAAATTCGCATAGCCAAAGGCATTCACTTCTCCAAGTGTAAGAAGTAATAACAACAATGCTAATGTAAATGACTATAAAATTTTACTAGTGATTTTCGTACATTTCAGAAGCAATAAATAATCCAAGGAAAGTGCTCGTTCTGAATAAAGACGATTATTGCTGTTGAATTGACAATACTAATATTGACTTTTGTTTGTGTCTTGCGTTATTATGATAAATAATGTTTATGTATGAAATGATTTTAGAATCTAGTAACAAAAGATTGAAGTTAAGATGTGGTGTGACATAAGGAATTTAAAAAACAATTCAAGATTGAAAAGAAGATACGAATTGGAAGAAGACAAGGATACTTTATTGAAGGGCTTAAATCTTACGTATGCAATCTATAAAATCAAAAATAGGAATCATAAATTCTTTTATTCATTAATACTAAGTTCGCAATATCAAAAGTTACAATACTGCAGTCAGAAATTCTCTATAAGAGTGATTAAATGGGAAAATCACTAGGAAGACAATTGCTTTGGTAACAGACTCAAATATATATAGTATGATCAAAAGTGATAACAATATTATTATTACATGAGAAATATTATAAAAATATTCAAAAAAGAAAACAATTAATCCACAGTCAAAGTTAAAACATAGTTAATCAAAGTAAAGCATAAACTTATTGATATTCATAAACATTTTGAAATTTGATTCATTATGAGTTAAATCGATTCAGTGTCACTGCTTTGAAACTTCATTTTTAAAAGTATTATTCCATTTTTATGTACTTGAAAAGAAAAATATTGAACAGAAAATCAGGAGTGAAATATTTGTTTCAATAATATAAGTTACAAAAAATAACAATAAAAGATTTTTGTAATGGCAAAATGGGACTGAAATGCTATTTAGAAACTTTTGTTGAAACTGGTTAAAATAATTTCTTAGCTTCTTTTCAGAAATAAAGTGTGATTTTGGTATGTAAATAATAAGGTTCCCAGTTCCCTACTTACAGGATTCATTTTATAAAGTGATCAGTTGCAAGTTTTATTCCACTCACTACTAAATAAAGAAAAATGGACTCTCTCCCGCATACTTAAATCATATCGAGACGAATGCTTGGAGTTTTTCTTTTCTAACACTGAAACTTGTGAATATGGGCTACAATATATGAAAAAACTCCTTGGAAAGAAAAATGGAGGGGATGATATAAATTTTTGCAAGTATTTGAAGCAAAAATGAGAAATAATAACAACAAAATTTATCTAATAGAAAAGATCTTTTATCAGGCCATTGCAAAAACTCTTACGCGGCCCATTCAGCGTGGCTTTAATCTATTTCATTAAATGGGGAAGCATTGTGAATGTCCAATGATTTTACTTATTCTCAAATTTCTCATTCAATGCGAAACTTTTCAGTTTTTGTTTTATATTGATGTAGCATAATTAAAAATGGAAAAATTTATGATTAAATTATAACAGCTTCTATAGAAATACTTCTGATATAGTTAAATGTGTTTATCAAGATAATAATCAAAAACTATTCTAATCTGGAAAAATAATGATAAGCATAATGATATTTACGTAAAAATAAAAATCTTAAGTTTTGATTAGTAAGAAAGAAATGTATCTTTTAATAATAATCTTTAGTAAGCACTTAAATTATATACCACTCTGATACTAAGCAAACCTAAAACTGTAAAACCAGAAACATTAACCTAATCCTAAAAAACTTAGCATATACTTATTTCCTAATTATCAATGGAACTAACATCTAATTTGCATGTTTTGCGATAGTATTCTCATTTAACTTATATTGACTGGTTAAGGTGCTAAAATATTGTAGAGAGATGCTGTTCATTTAAAATAAAATATTTATTCAACGTAAAAAGTTTTAATTGATTTTTATTTCGCAAATTTTTTTTCATTGGAAATCTTTCAATTTAAGCGTTTCATAATAAAGTCATAATGCAGAAATCATAACTATATATTTATAAAAAAACAGTTGGGCTTGGAAAAATAACATGAGTTGTTGATTAGTTCTTGACCTGCTTTTTGTAATGTAATTTAAGTTTGTCAAGAACTATTTTACCATGAAAAAGAACCAATTTCCAGAAATATTATTAATTGTAAATAACTTTTATGTAACACACAATTCCAGTTCATGGTGAAACAAATGTGAGCACAAATGCATACAATCCATCATGTCAATTTCTGAATTTGGTATCTTTCTTTTCGCAGATTACCTAATTTATCTGGCAACCTGGGGTTTTTTTTAATTACCTCATATAGATGAAGAATAATAAGAATTATGTAGGGAATTATATTTTGGTAACCGTAGTATTTACGTTATCGAAGGAATTTAGAATATTTTGCTTCTTAATCAGATTTTAATTAATGTTCTTATATTTTCCTTTTTTAAAAGCTTAATATTTCGAAAATAAATATTTACGTTTTTTATTCATCAGATTTAAATTCATTATTTAGTTGTGTAAGATTTTTTCTGAATATCTTAAGTCACAATTATAAAATCTTCGTGGGATTACATAATGATTTTGTCATCTTGGTAACATTTCTGGCTTCGTTGCCAAAAAATATCAGAAATTATCATGCTGGATTATACAGCAGCTGAAACCAAATGTGTACAAATACTTCTGAATTTGTAGTCATTGCTAAGTTTATTTTGCATAGTTTTCTTATTGCCAACATTGAAACACTAGTAGATTTCTAACAACAATATAAACGGTAAATAGAAAGAAATAGCAAATTTAAATCTCAATAACAACAAGAGAATTATAAGTAAACTCATCATTCAATTGCAGCTGTAAATAGCTCCAGTTGGACAGAAGGATATTGTCAAAATAATCGTCTGCGACGATCCTGTTCTGCGGTGAAAAGCAACAAATGTTCCCTGGCACAAAATGTATTTAAGAGGTGCAACAGGGAATTGGGGATCAGAGGGTGGATCCTACTTTCGGGACCTGGATCAAAATAACGCTCTGTTTTTAGAGTTGCGGGAATAAAGCAATGTATCGTAGTTTAAGAAATTGTACTATTTCGATAGCAAATGGTATAATATAGAAAGATATTTAGGTAGCAAAATAAAACAAAAAATCTCTCATGTAAAACTTTATGAATAACTATCATTTAGCGTAACAAAAAAAGTCAAGCGAATCTTGTTTGAAATATTGTGTTTTAAAATGGAATTTTTTGGAGTTTTTCCCTAAAAGTTTTTTAAAACGTGTTTTTTTTAAACAAATTTGTTATTTTTATTTTTTTTCGCTTAAAAATAATTTTTATATTGTTATTAATATATTACTATTTTTATTTGAACAAAATATTAATTTTGTAAAAAGTAGAACAAAAAGTAAAAGTAGAACAGCAAAATTAGTTAAAATATACCAAATTACTATTTATTGACACATCTCCTTAATAGACATCTTTAAAATTTAGTATAAAGCAAATTAAATTGAAAATTTACTTTTTTTCAGATTACCAATATTAACCAAACTTAATTTCATTTTTCTCCGACTAAATTATTCGATAGAATCATAAGATCTATAATTTTATGTTAACTATATGGGTTCCTAAATTTATAATAAATCTTCGTATAAACTTTATTCCGCAGTGTCAGCACAATTTCCTTTGAATTATGTGAGCTATTTTGTCAAGAAGATAAATATTTATTTTTTGAATGCAATTGTTTAAAAAAAGCTGCTATCGTAAAATAGAAATTACATCAGAAGTGATAACACTTTAGCATTTTATTAATATCACAAAATAAAATAAGGTGAATACTCAAAAGATAACTTCCAAATAGCAGAATGCTACATTGTTTAAAAACAAAAATAAGATTTTACCATAATTGACACAGGCATGGAATTAAATTAGTGACTGGAATTTAATAAAATATATTTTTTAATACAAATATAATAAATAAATGATTCGCAGGCAGCGTGGAAATTGTTTAGAGTGTTTTCAAAAAAGCTAACTCAATCCCTCGTATAAATCATCTTGTAAGCAGATTGAAGGAGCCGTGGAACATATAAAAATTACCTTTACGCACGAAGGTATGAAATAGTAAACTTCTTTTATCTACATCTAAAGAACTTCCGACAGTCAGAGAACTGGGAAAGACGAAAATACTTTTCCTGAATGCAAAAATAAGGGGGTTAAAATGACAGGCACATTTTTCACTGCCCACAACTGTTGCGCATATTTACCGATTTCAAAAAGGGGGGAGAATACAGTGTTTTTGCTTATGAAGTGATTCCAAATGGGGTACATCAGGGCACATGCAGTATCTTCCAATCAGCATTAATAAGCTCAGCATCTGATATGTGATTCCCTCCATTTAAGGCATTTATTTCCAGTTTGATTCCAGGAAAGATTTCGATAAATTAAAGGACTTTTAATGACTAAGAACTAATATTGAAAGAATAAGGGCTTTAATTATGGATTATTTTAAAAATTTATTCGCTGTTAGAATAAGACAAGAAATGCTGAGTTATACATTACACACAAGGTAATGTTTATTCATAAATAAATAATTAGTTATGAAATTCGTGATAATTTTTAGCTCATTGGTTTGCTCCTCAAAACATCTTCATTAACTTTCAGATACATAAATAATAAAAAATATGCTAAAAATACTGAACATCAATTTCATATTTTTTAAAAGTTAAATTGAATTGAAAAAAATCTATTTGAACACAAAAACCCTGTATAAACTATATTTTTAATTATATTTCTTTACTAGAAAACCGCCTTTATTTTAAATTGTAAAATAATTTTTGTCAGAGCTAGTAGAAATTGAATTTTTTGAGAAAATAGGATGTCATTTTTTTAATTCTAATGTAATTACTCTATCAATGTTGGTTCTAAGGCGTTACAAATGATTTCATCATTACAAAAGGTTATATTATTTTAAATTTGAATTTCTTTATCTACCCCGTTAGGCTAAAGAAATCTCACGAGTTATCTTTGAGATTTATTCGGTCCTGTCTGAAATCACCACTTATCTGTTCAGGGATTAACTGCTCATAATCCTTTTATCTCTCCAAACGAACATTTTATTAACACGTGGACAATCTCAAAAAGATTATTGTTGAAGCTACTTCGTGCTCATCTGCATTCACAGTATTTTCGTCAACAATTATTTTGGGCGGCAGTGATGCTCCCTCAATCATCAAAAGTAATTCATAAATTCTGACAGTTGGCATTGTCGCTAGAAGAAGACACCTGCAATCAGGTTCGTAATTTAACTTTTGTTGCAATTACAATCTAATTGCATTGCATTAATTACTTGAATTAGCCTTACTGAAATAGCTTTGTTCTTTCGAATTTGATTGGAACAGAAAAAGGGGCAAATTAAAAATTAGAGTTCATTTGAAAATTTGTAGTGTTTTTTAATTTATTTTTATTTTGTTTCATTGTAACTGAATGTGGCAAAATGAATTATAGATTAGAATACTTTTATGCACTTGTGGGTAGTATTTTAAATTTTCCATGGTTTTGGCAATATTAAGAAAATATACGCATTATTTTTAATTTAGTCATTCAAGGAAATCGAAAAATTTAAAAAGTGTGTTAAAATAACGAATAATGAAAAATTCTACGATAATTTTCACAAATAACATTGGGGTGAAATTGAAAAATAAGAAAATGGGCTTGTCATAAATTGTTATGAAAATAACTTATGTATTTACTATATTTTATACATTTTTAATAAATAATAGAAATAGTTTATTAATTTTAACTCATATTGATATAATATAGAATTTATATTACGTCTACCGGAAATTTCTGTCCATTTTCAGAAGGAAGCAAAATACAAATTTTTCGTGAATCAAAAAACTTTATAAACTAATGTAATTGCCATTATTATAAATGATTTCTTGCCAACATAACGACAATTTGTATTCTTCATTTTTCTCATGTGAAAAATGGAAACAATGCTTATTGATATTTTCCTTACTTGTGAACTTTTTGTCCTTCAAAAAATTCTCGAGCGGCAAAAATTAGTGATAATTCAAGGGTGATTAGTTGGGGGAATATGGTGTATGGAACAGAATTTCCCAACCTAGTTGTGCAATTTTTTTGACAAACTCTTTTTTTTTTTTTTTTTTTTTTTTTTTTGCCTTTTTCTTGGACTATCTTTTTTTTTTGGAATATCACCGGCCTCTTTTCTTGGACTGCTCATTTTAAATTATCCAGTTGCTGACAATACTTTTCCGAATTGAGTTTTTCGTTCAATTTGTTATGCTCATATTGTATTGGTTCTCAAATATCCCACCCTATATACAACATTCTCTTATTCAGAAACGAATTATTTTTAGAGTTGTAACAGGAACATGGCAAGGAAAAGGGTACATTGTGCGGCAAGGTTTTCAGCACAATATATCCTTTTCCTTGCGATGTTTTTGCTGGCAATACACTTTTCATCGCCAGTTCTCAACCGGTTCTAGAAGGGCTCTCCTCACAATCAAGGCAACGACTCGATCATCAAAATGCTTCGGGTTCAATTTATGTGGCGCCCATTTTGAACACCTATCCCATCTTCCCAAGGGTCCGCAACAGATATCTGAGCTGAATTAAGCTTCCTGCGATGTTATCAGAGAAAAAGATCTTGCTCTAATATGGTTTTAGCAGCATCGTCATTGATCGACGGAAAGAATTTTCCTGTAGGCGGCCTAGTATCTTCATAAAATATATGCAGTTAAAAAATGATAAATAACATTAAAAGATTAAAAATTCAAAACAAAATAATATTTTTTCACCATCGCCTTTTTTATTAAGTTAATTGAATAATTAATTAATTAACATTCAATTGTTAATATGTGGGTATTCAATAATAGGACCTCAGAATCAGCCATGGAGGGTCCAGATGTCGGTTACGCTTGGCTGGTGGCCCTGGCGGCCTGCATGATGAACTTCATCATGGCAGGGCTGGGCAGACTCTCGGGCATCCTGTTCGTGGCCTTCATGGAGATCTTCCAAGTGGACAGGAAGGGCGCCTCTCTGCCGCTCAGTGTGAGGTCCTCGGCCAGAAACTTGTTTGGTAATCATGAGTTCTTTTATATATTACTGTTTCGGTAATTGAGTTCTTTTATACGTTACACTGTTTGGTAATTGTTTTACATATTACTGTTTCGTAATACGTCGCTGAAAATTAAAAACCCAACACTGAAAAAGAATCGCAATATTAAATTTAAATTCACGTGTATATTAACAACATTGACAGACTTGTTGATTACATATAAAATATCATTTCAAAAGGATAATTTTTAATGGAAACAATAAAAAATAACCTTGATTTTGACGTCTATCATGAGTATGAAAAGATAATTTTTAATATTAATTATTATATATGAGATTTTATTCATTTCTGCCATATTTCTGACTACAAATAATTGAATGATTGAGAAAAGTGCAAGATTTCGGAACTAAAAATCGCTATGATTTTATTAAATTATCCGATAATTCCAGATTTGAGAGTCAATCTGTTAAAGGAAGTTTTTAATTTTCAAGGCATTTTCAATCATATAGTCGTCGTTTCGTTCGTTCCAGTTGAGATTGTGATTACGCAACTTCTTTACAATTCTCATTAGTTTTAAATATACAGGGCTTCAGATAACCTTTTATCACATTGAATTGAGACGGCGTCGACTGGTCGATGCCTGCCTTCAATCCGCTTTCTTCGATCGGCAATAAGCAAGGTGAAATTCACCATCTCATGTCTGAGTATCTTCGGCGATGAGAAAAAAGCCACTCATGAATTTTGCCAGTAATAAAGGAAAATTTTTTTATAATTTTTCCTGCTAAAATTTTTTTTAAATCATGAAAATTACCTGCTGCTCGAAGTAATTAGTTTTTAAATGTTCATATCTTTAGCGATATTGCTTCTAAAATTGTATAATTTGAAAAATAGAAAAGAAAAAGTAAAATGAAAAAGACTAGACAAACTATCCATTTTATGGCAAGTTTAAATCGGAAAGAACGATTTAAATTGTTTATTATATCATTGCTTGGGAGGGTCAAAAAGCGCGTTCTGCTTAAAAACAGATTCTAAGAACAGAGTCAGGTAATATCTAACAGATACCTGCAATATAGGCTCACCAGGTCCATCTGATCATAGGGACAGTGATAGTATACTGTTCCGAGGTCCATTTAACCAATGCTGTAAATGAGAGATGAATGTTGCGCTTCTGTCTTATCTGTGAACCTCTGTTAAGTTTGGTGCTTAAAAGATTTCCAGTATTTTTGCCTTGCGACTCGTGAATAGAGTCCCCTTTCGATGAAATGTCCTCTGGGAAAGCAATTTACATAGTGGATATTAAAATACCTTAGAAAGAGTCCATCACGAAGAGTTAAATGGCCTCGTGATTTCTCAATGACGAGTTCTGGCGAATTTAAACTGTTTTTTAGGACATTTGGACAAGCGAAGCTCGCTAACTGACGGCTAGCGAATTTGGCTTGTGAAGTTATGTCAAAAGGGTGCGTCTTTCGTTTAATCAGAGCACTACAAAGGTGAAAGTAAGCCTTTGCTCTAAGACTCTTCCGATAGATGGCACCACCAAAGCATCCACTCTATTAATTTTAACTTAGGTCTGAAGGGGAAGGAAGTTTTCTTCAGACCTTAGCACCCATGGTAACTGCTGAGCGAACGACCACAAGACTTTCGATTCCATATATTTAACGGGCACGTGTATGGCATATATTCGGTGGGGTATTTGGAGGCATTGGGAATTAAGGCCAGCCCTTCCGGACGGAAGACCGATGTCCTAACCACTAGGCTACTAAGGACATCGTTCTCCTTATCGGAAGGTAGGGAGTTTGAATCTCGGCATAACCGAAAATTCGTCGTGTCCGCTAAAGGTGGCTGCGGCACGTTAAAATTGGTTGTAGTCGCAATGTCCTGGAAATGAAATGATACCTCTGGGCATTGCAATCTTCTGTTTGGTCCTTGCTTCAAAATCACGAAGACTCCACCCGGCTGCTTCCGGTAGAGTCCAATTTAGGGATGGAAACAACAACAGTGGCCTCAAAGGAGTGCCAGAAATGAATATGTATGAATATAGTCCAAGACAGGACAAAATCACTTATGACAATGTCTTCACACGTATGAACGTAGTTTCAACATGAACATTTTTAATCTCTGATGATGAAGTCATCACTGTTTCGTTGAACAGTTGTTTACACCCTAACGCTGATCACCACAGACACCCTTTCATCAATCCCTAACTTTTAGGAGTCATATATACTGGTAGAGTGCCTCAATTGGTAAGAAAATCGGTCTTAGGAGCAAGTTGATTAACTCAAAATCACCACAATCAATGATTCGTATAAACTAAAAGCTCAGCTCAATGGCACGAAAAGCGAAACTACAATACAATAAGAGGAAAATCCCTTTATCGGAGAGTAAAAATATTCCGAAGCTGAAAGTTGTAGTAGATTCCACACTAATGATCACTTTTACATAGGTACCGCTCCGACAAATATATGATCACTACAATATAGTTTCATTACTATAATATTCAGTATGATATGTGAGTATGATAATATAAATTTTCTCTTTGCTTACCAGCAGCAGATAATATCCCATTTTCCAAGATTTAGCTCTCATTGTCAAATAATGAAAATATGTAAACCTTAACTTGGATATCTAACATACTTGGCTAACATCTGATTACAGGTTGGCACCATTTTTACATAAATGCTTTGGCCTTGTGTTTTTAAAATGTTCGAAATTAAAATAAATTATTGTTTTAAAATAAGCTCACAAATGTTTACAGGAGCATTCGCAGTTATTGCGTTGTATTATTAATAGACAACATTTTTATTACCATTGTGGTATTTGGGTTATTAGATGAAACGAATTTTTTTCATACAGTATATAGATTTTTTATTAACTGGGAAATTTCGTAAAACCAACATTTATGATGTCACGTTATATTTCCTACTTTCAATATAACTAACCAACCACAAGGTTGATTGCATTTTATGCTAATATGCTAATTGAGTCAAATTTTAATTATTGAGTCATTATAAATATAGAATGAAATTATACAGAAATGAGACATTGTAAAAACTGGTTCCGTACTTCTATTGTAGTATATCAATACTTGCCAATCGCGCTCAATATTCTTGGGAAATACGTTATACTGGATTAAATATTTATGGCTACCATAAACTTCGTCCAAGGGTCTGCTATCATCGTGTATAATGTGTGTATTAATCCAAATTTCCGAGAAAAAATATCATTTCATGTGAATTACATGTTTTTTTTAATAATGATATTTATTTTTATAACACTGTGGTGAAAAGTTCACCCAAACACAGCTGATTTGTTCTTCGCAGTATTTCACTGACAGTGCCATCTATTGAATACAAAAATAACTGTTTGAATATAATTTTTTTATTGGACGGAGGGGTATTGTCATAAAAATTCCTCTTGAATTTTTTCCCAATCAACTCAAATCAGTCAAGTTTCTAATTTGAATTTTAGTTATTATTTTTTCTTCGATAAAATAAAATATTAGATAAAAATTCTTAACTAATGTAAAACACAACAAGAAATATAAAAAAAAATTTCAGTAATTTTCTACTTAAGTCAACAAAGAAAAATATCATATTTTCTGCCATTTTAAATTTAATTATTTAAATTTAATTAATTGATTAATGTAGGAAAACATTGTATTAACATCAAATGTCATCCAAGAAGTTTAAAAAAATGTATTTGAACTTGAGTGGAAAATTGTAAAGTATTTTATTAACTATTGAACATTTGAACAAAATATATAGAAAGAGTATGAACTAATAGTAGGAATTTTAAAAATCAAATTTTAGTACAATTATTTATGGAAATGAAAAAATGAACTTTGCATTTTGGCCTGTTCAATGTCATAGAAAGATAAATGAAATCGAAATGTTTTATTATAAAATATGCAAAATCTAGGTTTAATTCTACAGGACAAATAAAATACAAATATATTGTAATAGTTTTTTAAATAATATCTAAGAAAAGTATTAAAAAGTTGTAATATAACTATAAATATGGCCTTAAATAATTTTGTCGTCACTGTACAAAAAAAAAAGACTTTTATACAACATCGAAAAACACATTATATATGTGTGTGAGTCTGTGTGCATATATAATTCATAACATTATAACATAAGAGACTTTTATGGCAATCAATAAATTAAAAATAACTTTAATAAGAAGGAAAATATAAGGTAAGAGTAAATGATGACTTAACAATAAACATAAGAGTTAAATTTCAAAAATAATAAACTATCGTTTGCTAATTCATTTTAAAAATAAAATTGGATGAAAATTGAAGAAATAATTGGAACTTCTTAAAAAATAAGATATTCATACAAATTAATAAAGTATGAGATTCATTTTTAATTAAAGGTTTCTCTCTGTTCAGAAATGTAATTCTTTAAAACATGTTAATTCCCAGAAAACAATTTTAATTTAGTAATCATTGAATAATCCACAAGAAAGATCGTTTTATCACTACTTATAAGCAATTAGTACATAAATATTATCCTTATATAATTAGAATACAATTGTAAGCGACTGTCCGATTTGACAGGTCCTGTCGTTGGAATATTGGGTCAAAAATATGGACCGAGAAAGATGATGATTGTCGGAGGTATAATAGGCACCATCAGCGCCGCCCTCTGCTTCTTTGCACCAAATATTTTATGGATAACCATATTATGGGGTGCCGTTAACGGTAAGTTAATAGTTGTAGTGTAATGTTCTCACAAAAATGCCATAATGCAATTCAAATAAAGTTCTATTTAGCATATAAAATTGCATACTCACTCTCAAATAAGTTAACAATGTAACCACGAACGAACGTTAACTACAACAAAACTGAAGAGTTTATTCAACGGTTCTTTGGGGTTGTTGGTGCATTTGGTGAAATTAAAAAATAGCCAACATTCACAAAGACCTGGCGCCAACAACAGTACTTTGATGAATAAGGATTGTGTTTAAATAGAGTCTCGAATTGATTTATCTTTCGTGAAAGTTGCCGTCATCATGAAATCTTGATGAAAGTGATAATCTGATGATCAAAGTGAATTATGATGAGCGACATTCTAAAGGAAAAATTGAGGTGTGGAGCAAAATTACACTTGATATTAATTAAATGCTATTTAATTAGATAGCTTAGTTCTCAATTTTTAAAACCATTCATTTTAAACGTATTAGTTTCTTTCATATTTTCATTGTTATTCATTATTTTCGTATTACTTTCATTCATAGTATATTTTCAAAAGGATTAACATTTTAAGTAGTTTTCTTTAACATAAAGAAAGGTAGAAAATGCAAAGTAAATTGCAAAAGCAATGCTGCTTATTTGCTTTTGTTATTTATCTTGTGTGTCTATAACATTAAAGATGTTTCTTTTTCATCAACATAATATCTGTTATGTTTTGATTTTAGTCTTCTGCAGCTCAATGCTAAATGTGATGATACCTCAATTCTAAAAGAATATTATCTTATATTTGTCCTTAAATATTTAGAATATTTACTTTGCTATTATTAGAGTTTATTTGATGAAGTAAAAATTGCTTCAAGAAAATTGTAACTTATCATGATGAAGTGCTTGTTGCTCAATTTTAATTGTGTATTATAAAGTATAATAACGTCGTGCTAGGATTCAATGAAGTAATTATTTATTAAAATTATATTAGAGTTCTAAGAAAAAAATGCACCAAACAATATATTACAAATAGATGTGAAACATAGTCTAGTTGCGAAAAATGATGGACGGATAGTAAACAGCTATTTATTCTTTATTGTGGCTTCAACTCCACTGCACCAAAGAATAAGTAGTATAATTTAATACAACATTCTGAATTATAAGATTTTCCTGTATAGTCTAAATATCATGATATAAGTGAAAAGGATCCTATTGCTTATAGAACTTTGAGAAGTTCAGAAAACCTTGCTTTAATTGCATTGTTTTTCTATCTAGTTGAAAACAAGTTAATGATATTTTTAGTGTTTTTAGTTTATCTATATCTAGTAGAAATAATAGTTAACTCTAGAAATGTTCAGAAAATTATTTCCTGTTAAATGTCACAGGAAATGTGTTTTGCGCTTTTATTCTAACAGTTTCTGACAACTCATTTTTAACCGTGGTCTTTCATTTGCTTCTTCATTTTAATCGATCAGAAGAACAGAGAAGTTGTTTACACATCTTATTTCGACCCAATTCAATGCTTCGGAACTGGCAGACGCTAAAACGGATGCTTAAATAAGTTTAGGTTTCAAAATAAATAGTTAATGATTCAAATACCTAATCCAAAAATTCCCTTTAAAAACTCCATTCCTTAAAATTATATTAAGTTGATCAACTTTATCATTTACCTACATCAATATCAGTTCGGCAATTTTTTTAAAGGTTTTATTCTATTAATTTAAATATTTTTATTTACTATTTATGCTTTTATAATGAAACTTCAATTTAATATTCTTTGACTAGTATTATTTTAGTCCATTTTTTAATGAATATATATATAATGCTTCAATTTTTTTTCTCTTTAAATATTATTAGACTAAATAGTCTTGAAAAATGTTTTGATAATACCAATTTTATCATTTTTTGGCATTTTCTAGATACCTTAATACATTCTAGCATTTTCTTATATTCTCCAAATCAGCGGTTGCCAAACTTTTCGATCTGACGCAACAATAAATTCCTAATTTAAATCCCACGGTCCACTAACGAGATTCTTTAACTGTCAAACATATTTATAAAAAAATAATAAGCTAAGAACACATAAAACGTGCATTTAGTTAACTGAATAAAACAATTAATTTTAACGCTTTTATTAAAACTTTCTTAATAAATCATAATAAAATAAACAAAAACTGTAAAAACAAAACAATTGAAAAGTGGTTTAAGAGAATATCTAACTTTTAGTATTATTTGATGGATAAGCCCACGCTTATTTGAATTAAGATACCAATAAAATTATAAATATTATCCCAATAAATCTCAAATAAAAGAAAATATGCACATGGTTAAGATCATACCTTTCTGTCTGGAAAAACCCCAATGTACAAAAAATACGCAAAAACTTCCTTAATAACCCAACTAATATACAGAATACATTTTATATTGAAAGCAATACATCCGTAAGCTCACTTTTAAATAGTGCTTGAACTGATCTACATGTGCGACATACAGGCGAGTGAAACATTAGAAGAGTGCGGAACGAGACTACAAAGACAAAACATGTAACAATCCAGGTACAGCAGTACCACTTATTTACCGCGGCGTTATTCGATGAAGCAGCGTTTTTGAAAATTTTCACGCATTATTATGAATGGAGTTATGCTTCAAGGCATCTTAAAACATAACGAGATGAGAAAGTGCATTTCCACATTTTTCTGAGGACCAGCGAAATTTTCCGTGGACCACCCATTTGGCGACCGCTGTTTTAAATGGCTTGAACTTGGTATAAAAGTCATTGAAGCACAAATAGACATTTTGAAAGGACAGAGGCATCATTTTCATCACAACAACACTATACAATAAATTACCGTAAAAAATATTTTTATTTAAACATCTGGGTGTTTTGCTTGCACTTTCAAAAAAGGCTCAACTGAACAGAATATCCGCTATCCATCTTCCAAACAGATTCAAGCTGTTGAAGGGAGCCTATTTATTAATAAGGCAGTCGTTAGTGATTTATTAAATATTATAACAAAAGTATGTGCTACATTTAACATCATAACATAAACCATGTATTTGCTCCATCATAGAAGATGAATAAGATTCTCCATGTTTATGAATAAACGAGAATAATACACGAATGTTTGTTGCTTTCCATTTTTAATAAAAATCAGTGTTCTACACATGTTTTTCATAACGAGCTCTGCTTTTTTATTTTTATTTATTTATTTATTTTTCATCTGACAATGTTAACAAGCTATCTCATATTAGATTCCTGACACAGTGTATAAAATTCTCTCAAAAATTTCTCTCATCATCCGAAATAGTATCTAATCTCATTTCAACATCCAAAATAAATGTGAATCGAAATGACGCTGCAAAAATTTTTGTTTCAATTATGTTTGGCTTATGAACTATTTTTCAATGATTTGTAAAATTAATAAAGTATCCAGACTTTTTTCAATCAACTAGATTTGTGATTTAAAAGCACACATTGTTTTAACTTAAGAAACTTCTTTTTAAAAAGATTGGTAAAACACATTTTCAAAACAGAATTATCGAATGATAATATTCGAATAAATAAAATTTCTTATTACTTTCTAGTTACTTCAGTAACAATTTAATTTAATGTATCAAGTGCAAATAATTCGATGTAGAACTTAATCAAAGATTGTCTATGAGTAGGATTTTTAATTTGTTATTTTGATATATAAATTTCCTTACATAAAAAAGGAGTTGCTGGTTTGTGTTAACAATTTATATTCTTATAATTTCGAAGACGTTATTATAAATACACAGGAAAATGAAAGTATGTATAGCAATAAAAATTGAATGCATTGCCTCTGGTATGGATGCTGAATTATCATTTCCATCAAAGGCTTCTTTATTCCTGTTCGCAGAGTAACTGTTTCATGACGCAAAACTTCGTTTTTCTACACAGTCGTTGCTGACTCTATTCGCCGTCCTTAGCAGTTCCTATACAAAATGTTTGAGGTATCCCTTAATTGCTGAGATTAAGAAAAAACATTGTCGTATAATAGAATAAACTTAATTTAAATCATTGTATAAAGGCTTGCCTTTACTAATTAATGTATAAAAATATGCTAACAAACCTACTGCATTTTGGGTGCCTTGAAATTCTCAGATCGGAATAATAAATATTGTTTATTAATATGTGTATGAGTTTAAGTATATTTAAATAATTTATCTGTTCATTATTTTAGATAAATATTTTCTAAGTCATTTATTTAAAAAATTATTTTAAGAGTAATAATTTATGCAATAAAAGTGTACTAACACAATAAAAATTTATGTTAGAACTATACTTGCAACATGGTATATAAATTTAAAAGAAAATATTTTTTAAATATTAAATAATAAGAAACTTTTTAAATCTAAAACTTTTATTTCGTATAGTTTAGTAAGGAAAATAAAATGTAAAATTTATTTGTTAAAAAGCAGGACAGAACTTTGTTTCTTTTCAGAAAGAAAGTTGAAACATTATGATCAGTAGTTTTGAAATACAGTTTACTCTGCTTCACTTGTGAAATCCTAATAGCCCATAAACGCTGAAAGGCCTCTATCATTACAATTACAAATTATAATTATTTACGTGTAATTTAGTATTTTTAACTTCTAATATGATTTTATAGTTAGACAGTCACAAATAAATTATAATTTTAACTTACACATAAATATTTTCAGTAATTAAAAGGATTTCTCAAAGATACTAAAAAATTGATTTAAAATTTTGTAGTGGGTGGCTCTTGCTTCAGCCGATGTTTTAATCAATGTCAAAATATGGTACAAGATAGAAATGCGTCAGTGAGTGGACTTTCTTTGTTAGATAACAATACACAAAATAATTTCTTGAAGATATGGATCCTTACAGGCAGTCGATCCTCGATCCAACACATTTTCAATTGGAAATCCATCGGCGACAGTACTAGTAGAAGTATTCTACTCTTGTTAAAAAGCCTTTCAGTTCAACACCCAATCCACCTCCAGTGGGTCCCATCGCATGTTGGTCTGCCTGGGATTGAAGTAGCCGACGACCTTGCAAAGGCTGCCGCCAGTAATCCTTTGAACCCGGAATATCACATGGCACTAACACCATCAGAGATCTCTTCCATTACTAAACAACTTACTTCTAAAACTTGGGCTGACCCTCCTGCTCACCCTTAGTACTTCCGAAGACATCCTGGAGCCGCCACAACATTTAAGGGCTCCAGAGTACATCAGATGACACTGTCTCGATTTTCTACTGGCCACTTGAAGTGTATAATCTTTGAAGACGGTGAAAGAAAATACCCATCATGCCCCAAGTGTGACAATGCTCCGTTTTGCCCGCAACACATCTTGAAGTGCTTGTGGTTTTCTCGTGAAGAGCTTGTGAAAAGTCCACATCTGCTTTTGGACTTTTTGGCTATTTATGTTTGCTTTTGGACTTATTGGACTAATCCCCATCTGGTCTAGAGGAACTAGACCAGATGGGGATTAGTCCCACCACCAGAAATGCGTTTCGAAACGAATGAATTCATTTTGCTCGACACATAGCACAAACCATTGCTCCAGTCGTCATTGTGCGTGTTTCAAAGTCAATTGCAATATTATTGAGTTCTGTTAATTGTGCTTCTGCAAGAAAAGTGATATTTAAAGAGCTTTTTCAACCAGTACAAGTAAATTTCGCTTGTATCTCGAAAAAAACGTCCTATGTCATTTCAAGGGAATAATCATTATTATAATAATAGTGAATCAGGCAGATAAAGAAACGCACAAGAATATATTGAAAACATTTTGCAGCCTCATCATTGGTAAATCACGTATTTGTAAGAACTGATCTACATAAAATAATGTTAACTTTTGTGATTTGAGAAAAAATCATCACATATTATATTGAATTATAAAATAGTTTCAAAAATCGATTATCAAAAAATTTTAAAGCAATGACAATATCTACAAAAATTATATTTCTGTAAACATTGATAACAATATTTTGTAAATTGGAAATTTGAGAATAAATGTATATAGTTATATCCTCTTACCAGAGTGATTTAAAACAATTATTTTCTTAAATATAATTACCATAACTTTTGTTTGTCTCTGCACTCCCCTAATTAATCTATCCCAGTCACATCCAAAGTCACAGAAGAGAATTACCCTGTCATTCCCTCTTCTCTCATTAACTTTTCTTTATATACATTCATAAATTTACGCTAAATCGATGTACTATGCTTGAGCAGAAAAGAAACTTGTTACTGTCAGAAATAAAATGTATGTTAAATGTGATGGAATGTGGAACTTTTATAGTATGTTCTGAATATGTTACGGAAATTTTATTACGTTTGTTGATTTTTAGCTCATATTTTATTGCATAAATTATTTTATTTGTTATTAAGGATACCACTGAAAAGTTTATAAATCATATGAATGAGAGAGAAATTGAGATAATAAATAAGAAGTTGTGCATTGTAAAAGCCAAGTTAGGTTTGAAAGAGTACTTTAGTAAATATTAATAAGGTACCATCGGAATTGCTTGACTTATATCTCTTAGATTTGGACATTTGCAGCTTTCTGCAAATATGAAACCCAGCCTATTTGCAATTGTTACTTTAATCAGCTTATTTTAAATACAAAATTAGTATATTTTTACAGAATAATGTTTTAATAGTCTCTTTGTTTTTACTTTTTGATAAATGATGAATTAAACTTCAAACCAACACTTTTCTGATTTTTTTAATAATATATTTCATTTGAAGACCTAAGTAAAAAACATTATTTGAAATGCTGAGAATTTTCAAAATTCCAGGCATGTCCACTGCGATGTCCGTGACACTCTCTCAAGTGGTGATTGGTCAGTACTTCAAGAAGCACCGCACCACGGCTGCCGGCCTGGGCTTCTCCGGCGGATGCGTTGGCTCTTTCATGTTCCCGGTGCTCCTGGAATACTTCCTCCAGAACTACGGTCTGCAAGGAACTTTCTTCATCATTGCCAGCGTCATTGCGCATGTTCTGCCTGCTGCGATGATACTCAGAAAGCCGTCCTGGTTGAAGGCAGGGGCGCAGGGCAAGGAAAACATTCAGAAGTCCATCCCTGCGGTGAGTCAGTCCTTGGATAATTTGGTGAGTGAGGGAAATGAAGATGCTCCAAATGACAAGAATGTAAATATTCATTCAGTTGAAAAATGTGCACCGAAGACACTCTACCCTGAATCTTCTGAAGTAAAAATTTTGACGATTGACAACTTATGTATGGTTGAAAAATCACCAAATAAAAATATATATGTTCCTGAAAAAAATTGTCATGATGTGTTAAAACAAAATCTCGATGCACATCCTGATATACAGATTTTGAAAGATAATAGAAGGCTTCTTACGAAAATGTTTTCTTTGATGAAATCAAAAACCAGAGAAAATGTTCATTTGGAAGTTGATCCACTTGATTTTAATATTATGGAAGAGATCGAACACTTATACAATTTTAATCTATATTCACGAGGTAAATTTCAGTTTAATAAAACTCTGAAACATTCTAAAAACGATTTTTTGGAAGTTGAGTTTAGGAATGATTCCAATTTAGCTTGCAATAATATAAATCGGAGCTTTAGTTTGAGGAAGAAAATTCCTGATCCAGAATTACCAAAAGTGAATTCCGTACCAGATATTGCAAAAGCATGTGATGATTCTAAAATTGTTAATTTGAAACACTTGTTAGAAGAAGTTTGTAAAGATGAACAGTGGCTCCTTGAACATTTTCAAGAAGACAAATACGAAGCTACCCTTGTCATCGCAGAAGTTCAGAAACTTTTGAATACAAATCATATTGAAAAGAATATTAATTTGTCAGAAGAGACCGCAAATTGTGTGGAAAAAAGTCGTGATAAGATTAAAAATGAATCCCATTCCAATTCTTTAGCCGTTCACATAGTAACAGCTTTTAAGTTGTATGCCAATCCCTTGTTTCTGATGGTGTGTCTTTGCAGAGCTGTTCATTTTATTACCTTTGTGACAGCTATGACGACTGTTGTGGATTTTTCTATAGACAAAGGTCTTCAAAAGTATGATGGCAAGTACGTGATTGCAGCTATATCCTTCGGCGACTTGGTCGGACGTCTCTGCCTTGGATGGATTACAGACCGAGGCTTCATAAACTTGCCAAAGTACATGATGACATTCATGGTGATCCAAGGCGTCTGCACCGCCACTTTGCCAATGATGCACTCAGAGATTCCCATATACACTGCTCTAGCTGTTTTCGGAATGCTGCAAGGGTCCCTCTTTGTCAGGCATCCAGTCCTGATTTCCAGATACCTGGGCAGTCACGAGCAGTCCATCGCAATGGGATGCGCTAATTTATTTTCCGGCCTGCTGGGATTCGCACTGCCAGCTTACATTGGTAAATATATATATTTTTATTTTGAACTAAAATTTCTCAGTAAATTCTGTTTACATTTATTTCTGTATAATTAATAATTTATGTAAGAGGAAATTTGTGTGTGTGATGTGAAAGTTTAATAAGCTCAAATAAAATATTATTATATTTGTCAAAATTTTAATCAATTTATGGATCACTTTTTAAGTATCATTCTTTTAACCTTTATAAAAAAATCAGCCTTTTTTATTATCAATTTTTGTATTGTAACTATTACATAATATTACCAAATATAATAAATATATCTGTCATTCTGTCATCTGCATATATATATATATATATATATATATATATATATATATATATATATATATATATATATATATATATATATATATATATATATATATATATATATATATATGTATATATATATGTATGTATGTATATATATAATCATTCAATTATATTAAATTACATTTAATATTCAAAAGATAATGTCACTAATAATCAAAAACTAAAATTGTGCGAGTCTGAATGCTCCATTTAACAATTTTTCACTTAATATTTAAGTTTTCATTTGAAGATGATCATTATTTATTGAAAATGTTATTAAGATTGTTATAGGCGAGAGAAAGAACTTTGATCTGATTTCCATTTATATGAAGAAAAACATTTCGTGTACAAATGTGATTTTCAGGTTGGAGTATGGACTTCTTTAATAGAGAATAATTTCTTTCAGGCTACTTCCGAGACACCGTGGGATCTTATGACTACGTGTACTACCTGAACGGCTTGATTGGAGCATTTGTTGGTCTGATTTGGACATTTGAGCCTTTCTTCATTCGGTGCGTGAATGCCAGGAAGACAAAGCAAAACATCCCTGTGTAATTTCAACTATTTGTTCCTTTCATTCAAAGAATGGTCTCAAACTTAACACTTCAATGAACAGAATTCCTAGTCTTGTATGTCTGAGTACCAGATTCAAAACCCAAATGACACCTCTAAGTTCGGAGCTCTCAACAATTTATATGTTTTTACATTATTTAAATTATTTTCCAATTCCAGCGTAATTTAGAAAACGATGTTAAAGTTGAATTACTTTTATTCTCAAAATTTATTGTCATTATCAAACAGACTTTTATGTTTAAGGATTTTGTGTATTTTAAGAGAACAAAAACCTATATTTTTGATTTCAAAAAATAGCTGATAGTTGTTTTCTGATGATATTCCCTTATTTAACATTTTAGCATGCAGTTATATGAATCAGGATTTAAAATTTGGTCATTTTAATTTATTTGGTAAAATCATTCTCCACAAAAATCTCTGATGACAACAAATTACATTTACAACCTTCTAGTTTCATCTGTAACTTTGGGCTGTGAGTCACTTCCTCACGTTTCACAAAAATACCATTTATTAGGAAGAAAAACCTTCTTGCCTTTCGGGCCGATGATTATTATTGGACATGTTTTTGATTTTTCAAAAAAAACGTAATTTTAGGAAAGATATTAATGTAATACAAAAAATATTAAATTGCGGTGAATCGCAAGGGCTTAGAAAATTAATCAGAAGGCCTCGCAACCTGTAAAATTATTACAGGCTCTTATAAGCCTTAATAAGTATAAGCATTTAACTGAATTGAGTTATGTGGTGCCTTGGCTAATTTCACAATGGATCCAATACTTTAACCTCTTTTAATACAAGAGTCAATATTTTTGTATAGAAACAAACGATATTCTCAAAATGAGAGCCTGATTTGCTAGTTATGAAGTGTGCTTTTATGTATGTATGTATGTATATATATATATATATATATATATATATATATATATATATATATATATATATATATATATATATATATATATATATATATATATATATATATATATATATATATATTTGTCATTGTCATGTGAAATGCAGGTTTTACAGTGTTGCGTAATTATACCTACATTGTTGAATTGTTAAAATATTGTAAAAAAAATTACTTATTTAAAATAAAGTTCTATTTTTCACTTTAGAAATTTTAATTCTCATTCTGTGCAATAAAACTTTTTATTTTCAAATGAAAGATTTCGCGTTCTATTACTTTAAGATAAGATAATAAAATTTAGAAGTTAAAAATCTATTTCATCCGGAAAAGTAAGACTAATGCCTCAATTTTAAATTAGATTTTCTGGATACATTGTTTTTCTTTGAATTTCTAAAAGTGATATCTCTTTCTTTTTCAAAAAATCTTTTTTCATTACAGGAAAAATGTATTTTACATAGAAAATTATTTAGATAATAAAATCAATATACCGAGTAAACAATACATTTTTTGCTAACCATTGCTTTCTCGTTTTATAACCACACATTTATTAAAGTTATTCTAAGTATTAGCTTAAGCGATTAGGTTTATACAGTATACAACTTACTTGTTCTGTATATTTGATAACGAAAAATCCAAAGACATCTACAGATCATTTTAGTAAGATATTTTTAATTTCTTATATGTTAAAAAATTATTTACTGTGTCTATATAATGTCTTAATCATTTAAATTTTTTAATATACTTTTTTTTAAACAAAAATAAAACGTTTCTTATCATTTAATTAATTGCACTTCTTTATAGTTAAAAATTAAGTAAAAAGACAAGCATTCAAATTTGTCTCACTAAAAAAAGTACTTTGAAATGAATGAAAGAGTTACTTTGGTCATTGACTGATCGGTAGTGTAATGCACATACTTGCTGCGCTTTGAGTCGCCAAGTATCTTTCAAACAGGATGGGATGTACTCAAGGTTACAAAGAGAAATCTTGCCTGGAAGACTAAAAAAACCCTACTCTGACAGACGCATATATAAAACCCACAATTCTTAACTCCCTCTATTCAGCAACAAAGAGGATACAATGTGGGAAGATCTCAGGTCCACAGCAGAACTCTGTGAACTAATCTGCTGATTACTGCTTTCAGCTGTCTCAACTTTCGTTTCGATAACGCAAATTTTGTAAACATAAACATTATTACATTTGTAACTCTTATTTTTATGCTTCTACAAGTATTTACACTGTACAAATTTGGGTACTTTTCCATTATAACTGCATCGACAATCGTCGTAACGGAAAAGAAAAATAAATAAATAAATAAATAAATAAATAAATAAATATATATATATATATATATATATATATAATATAAAGCAATTTTTTTACAATAAAACAAAATTAAATATTGCTGTATTTGGCTGCCCTTATCGACTTGTTTCCGTAATGTTCCTTTTAATCGACATAATCATCACTGAGCCATGTTTTTCACCAACTTTATTGAACGTTTATTTGTTTACCCATTTTCAGTCAATTAAAAAAATTAATAGAAATATATTTAATTTAAAATAAAATTTTGAGATTTTAAAGTCATCATATCTAAGTGATATTATTTTCGCTTCTCCGTAAGAAATATATTATTTTTCTAGATTTAATTTATAAGCGGGCGTATAAGAAAGTAGCAAAATTTGAGAGTATATGCATTCGTTATCTTAAAAATAATTTAATTGTCTAATAAATGTGTTATGTTTATTACTTGTTAACGAGATATTTATTATTTAATAAAAATAAGTAATAAAATGAAGTTTAATATTCAACATAAAATTTCAGTGGATACCTTATTGGATCAAGTATGAAAGAAGAGGTGGCACAGAAAGCTGCTGTTCAGGCTTTCTGCTGCAAAAGAAAGCTACAAACAGTTGTTTTACTGTTCTATTAGAAACAGTGAAAAAAAGTTGCACTATTTACTGTTCTATTAAAAACACGTTAGTCTATTTATGTCTCGTCTAGCCCATAAAGCATTATGAAATCAATTTCCTTTTTTTGCTTATACATTATTCTTAGGAAAATTGTAACAAAACAAGTTATAAATCAATCCTCGTTTTTCCTGGACCACAATTAAAGAGAGATAAATTTAATAGTAATTATTTTGCATAATATCCATCATTCGAAAGCATTGTCGATAGAATTCAGTTACGTTTCTCTTCTTAGACATTACTTCAAAGATCGTGCTTTTTTATATATGTTACATATTTTTTTATCAAACTCTTATGGTTGAAGTGTATGAAATGCTGAGAAAATTTTCTTCCTTACCCTATCTTAACAATACACTGCTGGGCACCGTAAATGCAGCACCCTGACATGTAAATAGCATGAAATTTGCAACATGCAATAGCGGAGGTGAGATATGGAAATGATTAAAAATTCAGTGCAGACGCACATCATGCGGGCCACTTCAAAGCGCTATTTAAGGTTTGGAGGTTTAAGCTCAGCAGTTGTGTTTTTCTGGTGGTTTTTTTAAAAAAACGGTCAATTATTAAGCCTTATAGAAAACAGCGATCATATTTTTGATCAAGTATGCGAGTTCGAAAGAGGAAGGATAGTGACCTATCGAGATTATATTTCAGGGAAATCGGTAGTCGTGTTGGGCGAAATTAAACAACACTAATGCGGATATGTAATCGTTGGATGCAGGAGGGTACGATGGACCGACGAGTTCGATTGCATTTACCTCAGTGCATCACTTCACGTGATGACAGTCAAATTGTGCGCATGGCAGTGTCAGATCGCTCAACCACATCCCAAACCATAGCACGGCATATTCAATCTATAACGCATCATCCAGTGTCTGCGCGTATCATTCGACGCCATTTATAGCAGAGTGGTCTGTCCGCAAGATGTCCATTGCTTCGCCTACCCTTGACGCAGAACCACAGACGTCTCCGCCACCAATGGTGCGATGAAAGAAGGATGTGAATGGGAAAGAATTGTCTTTATTGAAAAGTCACGCTTCTTTCTGCAATACCACGACGATCGCATTCGAGTCTGAAGACACCGTGGAGAAAGGATGCTGTACAGCTGCACCGCCATAATAGTTCTGCACCGGATATTAGGGTATGGGGAGGTATTGGATATCACCCTCGCACTCCTCTTATACACATTGATAGTACTTTAAACAGCTAGCGCTACATCTCCGAGGTGTTGGAGCTCGTTTTTCTTCCTTACCTTCATGGCTTGCCCACAGGCACATTTCAACAGGAAACCACACGTGGCACGCATTGTCCAAGGGTTCTTCGTCGATTGCCAGATTGCATTGCTTCCCTGGACGGCTCGCTCTCCGATAGAAAACAAGGGGTCCATGGCTGCTCAATGATTCACCTAGATTGCATCCCCAGCTGCCACACCAGATCAACTTCGGAAATGCGTGGAAGCTGCTTGCTCTGTTGTACCCCAAGAACACATCCAAAGTCTCTTTGAGTCAATGCCGAGTCGTGTGGCAGCTGTGATCTCCAACAATGGCTGCTACTCTGGCTATTGATTTTGTCAGGAACCACACTTCACAGAAGTCTATAAATTTAATCATTTGATGCTTGGTCAACATGTTATCTACAAAATAAATTTTATTGTGATATCTCTTGTCTTTCTTGGTGTTGCAATTTAGGTAGCCAGCAGTGTAAATAACTTTTAACGTGCTGTTGGCATTTTATTTATTATGAATTAAGAGAGGCAACCCTATAAATATTAAAATTATTATAATTATTTAACAATAAAGCATTAATAACATAAATTTACGATTATTAAATGAGTCGTCTCTTTGTCTAAATTGATACGTGTCCACGTTAATCTGTGACACTCAAAGTCTTCCCAATGGCATGGCGTGGAGAAGAGTGGGGGTGCCACCACAGGTGTCAACATTGTCTCTTGACAATGACCTAAGACTGCATAAGCGCTTGATCATATGCGAGTTTTCCGAGCTTGTTGACCTTAGGTACAGTCCCCGGCTCGCCTCAGCCGCTATGTATGTATGTCTAAACTGAAGATTTTCATAAATTGGGATTTAAAAGAACACAAATACTTATTTTCCTACAGTTGAAAATAAATAATTGATTTTGAGTTGAAATTTTGAAATATTTTGCTTCATTATATTCTGACAATACATCATACTTAACATTATATGACATTTTCACAATTCCAAACAAACCAATATTAAAAACGCTTTAGCTTATTTTATTCGAAGCTTGAATAATGAATGATAAATTATTGATTCAAAGTAAATTAAAATTTCGATAATACTAAAACCTTTCTGCAATATAGCTATGTACTTCATTCTATCATGAAAACAAAATCTGGGCTTTTACTAATTGTCTCTTCCTATGTTTTCACTTATAAACATTTTTTTAAAGTTATATATTAAATTAAATATTTTTATTTAGTTTGGCTGCAATGAAGAGGTATTTCCTCTACATTTGTGCTGCTCATGTTAAATTCTAAGGTTGTTGTAAGCACTTGAGTTAAAAAGATCAAAATGCTTTAAATTATTTTTGTCAAATCCCTGTATCATATGAAATATGATAATAATTTCCCCAATTAGTGGAGGTTGAAAACAAATTGCATTTTTCTATTTAATTTTATTTGTTGTTGTTTATTCCTTCCGATCTAGCTAAAGGCCCGCGAGTCCAAAAATCTTCAAAAAATTATAAGCCAGAAGAGGAATGAGAATTTTGGCCTCCCTGTCACAATACTCTCACAGTTCGTGAAATAAATCCTGAAGGGCTGCACGGAGTTGCATTTCTTACAAGTCACATAAGACTTTTATTTCCCTCATCGAAAGAGAGGCATTTAATGTGTCATATTGCAAGCCTACTAATGGTGTTGTGAAAGACGCAATCAGCTTTGATGGAAAGAATTTTCCAGAACTGCTTATTCAGAATTTTATTTTGGAGTATATCTCAGCGAAAGTTGGATTATTACTTGGCACTGCTAACCTTCCTTGGCCAAAATATCAGCAGCCTCACTGCCACAGAGTCCAACGTGGGACGGGATCCACTGGGAATAGATCTCGGGCTTCTAGAAAAGCACTTTAAGAATATTAATAGCGGAGATTATAGTTTTATCACCAACACTGTCTAGCACGAACGTGCGGAATGGAACTACAACTATCAGTTGAGATCCAAATGTCTGCGGATGATGTTTCAGATTTAATGGCTTTGAGGGCTCCATGGATGTCTCTTAGCTCTGATCTGAAAACAGAGCAGAAATCTAGATTTCTAATGCTTGTTTTTTGAAAATATATACATAGTTGAAGCCTTTATAAGAAAACTGCCTTCACAAGAGTTGTGTTCATTTCTGCTGCCATCGATATAAATTTGAATATCTGTTTAAAAAGTTTGGTTAATGGCCTCCTGGGCAAGTTGCATAGATAATCGGGCAATTTTTGTTAGTAGGGGTGCCAAGTTCAGTTTTAGAAATGACTCCTTTCAAGGAATAAGAAATAGATCCGATTGAATGCACTTCAACTTTATGAGGTAAGCTCATCGAGTGATTTGGAGAAAAAGGATTATTTCTTTTTAATCTTTGTCTGTTCGTCCAAGATGCTCTTACGTGCGATTAAGATCCTCATAACTATAAAGCTTACTGAAATACTTTGCAATTAACAAGCTTAAGTTTTAAAGGTTGGATATCACTTTCATACATAACCAAATCAGTTGGACAGCTTTGTCTCATAAGAGTGATGACTCGAACAGTGCTAGACAGAACTCGCTCCACTTTTCCTAATTTAATAGAAGAAACAAAGAAATAGTTCTTAGATCCATAGTAAAAAATAGGTCTAATCAAAAAAGTGTATTTCAATTTGAGAATGCTAGCAACTGCACCAAGACCCTTCAAGTAACAAACTTCATTAGGTCCAGTCGCATTCTGCTTTTATTTACTAGATAATCAATATGTTCGTTCCACAGGATTTTGAGATCCAGAATGTGGTCCAAATATCTAGGGTGTTTTTCGTATGGGGGAAGTTTGCCTTCCATTGTGATTTTGGGCTAATTGTTGCATAAACTACATCTGTTGTGAAGAAACTATGGTAAGGCTCCTGACAAAAGGAAAAGTGGGACAACTTCTGAAGGTCCCGAAAGCAGAAGACTTAATCAGCTCCTTGGTCTTCAAACTTTGGCTGACTTTATTACAGAGTGGCCCTGGTACCCGGAGAATATGCTCCTGATGTACGTCACCCATTCCGCCCCGGCACACCCCCTCGCAGGCTACAAGGGCGCACTTTCAGGCGGCTTGCAGGACTTGAGGGGGCTGACTTAGCTAATTTTATTTATATAAGTACAGCAGTAATTGTTATTATATTGAACAAAATTATTTTCGAGATAATCAGCTTGAAAAAGTTTAGATAATATATAATTATGTAAAATATAATTCAAATTTTTTTACAAGATGAATAAATTTGTAAATACGCTCATGTTATCGATTAAAAATCTTAAATAGATTTTTGCTACAAATATCACTCTATACTATGAAATTTTATCAAAAATTCAATTAAAAGTTAAACCACTATTCTGGATTCTTCGCATTCTTTCGGTTTTCTGATAAAACTGCTGAAAGATATTCTTTGCAATATCAATTAAAAAATTTTGTAGAAATTAAATAAAAAAAATACAGGAACAAACAACTCAGAAAATTATTAATACTTAGCAATGCGCATTAAAATATTTTTATGAAATCATTTATATGTTCAACCCATAATAGACAACATATAGTACCTAAAAACCTGCCTGTTTCGTTAAAAATATTTTAGGAACAATGCTCATTTTTTATTGAAATGGAACACTTATTTTTCAATTAGCGTTTATCTTATTATTATATAATACAGCCGTATAGTAAGTTAAGAAATTAAAAATCATAAGAATATAGATTAAGATATTTTGCTAAGAGTCTAGTAAGCTTTATGTAATACATTTTCCTTTAATGAACAACATAATACACATAGCTTAGAGGCGCAGCCGAGGAAGCGTGGTTGAATGCAATGTTTTTCTCGCATTGGAAGGCAGTGAGTTCGAAATCCGACCCCACTCGAAATGCCGTCGTTTTCATTAGAGGGTGGAGTAAATGAAATAAGTCGTGGTAGCAAAGCTCTCAAAGTGAAATGATACCTTTGGAGTTTTAGGTCAAGACCAGAGTTTTTTGTTTTTCGATAGCTCACTTGATTCTAAATTATGCAGAATCACTCGATTTAGGAGTCAAGACGGCACTGCCACTGATTGATCCCCTATAGGGGAGCTCCAGTGGCTTCATTCCGCTTCCTCTGGCAAGGGATACGACATAATTTTCTGCTGGATCCCAAGTCATGTAGGTCTCGATGGCACTGAGAGGGCTGATGCAGCTGCTAAATCTCTTGCATCCATTCCTTTGTTGGATGTGAGAAGGTGTGTTAAGAAATTTACTCAATATCCTTGGCAGGAGTCGTGGAACATGCAGGTCACTAATAAATTGCATGCCATATTTCCATACATCACCACATTATCAGTTTTACCGTTACGAAATGCTGATGTTCGTCTGACTCGCCTTCGTATCGGACACACACGTTTCACACACAGGCATTTGTTCTTAAGCGAATTAAATAAATGATGTGAAACGTGTGATGAACCATTCACTGTTTATCATATTTTAATTTCATGTCATGATCTTAACCAACAACATTTACAATTTTTTAAAACTGATTTTATAATTTTATTTGATATAATAGGGGATCCACCCCATAAAAACCTATTCGCTTTCTTGAGGGCAATAGGTTACATGTATTTTATTTAATTTGTATGTTAAGTTTTAAAATAGTGTATATATTTGATTTTCTTCTTTATATTTTATAAATTGATTTTAAAATAATGTATATACAGATTTTTGTTTTTAAAAACTTTTATAATGTTGCTTGGGTTTTTTGAAAATAAATAAATAAATAAAATTAAAATAAAAATAAAGCTGCAAAAAACTAACCCTTGGCACAGCATGTCCAATTTTGGACCTTGCGCCATTAAACCCAACCAACCAACCATCACTCAGCTCCCCCTTAAGATCAGCAAAGATAAGCATCATTTGCCGCGAGCAGTGATTGAGAGGGTGACTACCTACGCTCTCTCACTGGGTTGCAGGAGCTCAGTGAGTTGGGAACGTGTCCACGTTAATATGCGACGTCCAAAATCCTTCTGCTGGTGTGGCGTGGATGTGGAGAGGAGGGTGCCAGCTCAGGTGTTGTCTCGTCACCTGACCATGGTTCAAAATGTCGAGGCACTTGGTGATGGGCGAGTATTCCAAACCCGTTAACCTAAAGGTCCACCTGCACTGCTATATTTGAACCTGATGGCGCCATCCATTCCACCACTTGTGTACTGCCGAAGAAAGAAAAATATTTCCTAACGTTGGTGGAAAAAATGTAATTTATTCATAAAAGTAATTTTCGTTAAAATTGCATTAAGGAAAACAAAAATTATTAAAACATTAAACAATTGTTCTGCAGTAAAGTCTTTCAGGTATAACTTACAATTCTAAAGTGAAAGATGCAAAATTAAAATTGTCTTTTGGCTAATATAACTAAGAGAAATGCAAGAGATACAACAAAAAATAAATATATATTAGAAACTACTAGAGACAAAATCATTTGCTGTGATAATAAACAACAAAAATTTTACCAAGCAATTTATAGTCCTTTTCTGAAAGATAAAATAAGAGAGAGATAAATCACATTAACAATATTATTCCTAAGTAAATGAAAATATATTTAACACTTGTGAAAGTTTTGGAACAAAAACAAAAGATTTTTTGTGGTAAATTTTCATTCACACACACTTACGACGATGTACAATTTTTAGCATTTAATTTATTTAGGAATATAACAATTTTAAACATTTTGAAATAAAGTTTTACAAAAGTTAAAGCAAAATTTTTAACAATTTTTAATGCTTAGTTTCATTAAGAATCCAAACAATGGTAATATGATTTTATTTTGTATCAAAAGTCTAGAAACATTAAATCAAAATTCCTGTAAGAAAGTAAGGGGTGACATTTATTTTTGAGTTCTATATATTTTACGTTTTTGTTTTGTAATATAAAACACGTCCATTCTAAATAATTCTATCTTACAGCTAATGTTTTTATTGAAGTCACTTTCTATTTATGTAGTGCACAGTAAAAATGGAAGCAACATATTGATATTTTTTCCATTAATTTATTTTATATTTTTGAATATCAGTTACAGTGAAAAATACATGAAAGATATTTATATTGCTTAAATGTTTCTTTGTGCAAAACTGTTACACTGATTTCAATTTTATGTGAACTCCTAAAATATTTTTTCCCTAAAAACATCTTTCTTTTAAAGAATTTTGTAGGATGATTTTAGTTATGAACATACTATCATAAATAAAAGCTTTCTCGTAAATGTTGTTGTTGTTACTTATCTCAGGCTAGGCTAAATAGCCCCCATAAAACCAAAAATGTCTAAAATATGTGATGGGTCTCGAAGGACATCGTCTTTTTTAAAATTTAGGCAGGTTAAGATATGTCCAGGAGAGGCCATATTGACGGAACACCAAGGACAGTCTGGAAATGTCCCTGCTGAAAGGTGACTCCTCTCGTCTGCCCACTCAGATAACGGGGAAAAGCAGTCTGACAAGATGGAAGGTCTCACCCGGTCTTTTGACGAAGTACCATGGATGATTTGGAGGAATTTTCATAAGCCTAGTGAATTCAGTTTTTGCCAGGGAAGAAATCTCACTCGATGTGAGCTCTCCTCCTGGGTTTACACTCTCCTCTGAGGCCGATCTGGCCAAGAAATCCGCTCTTTCATTCCCCTCTACTCTTACGTGTTAAGGGATCCACTGTGTGTTAGGGTCTCTCAGGAAGATTTAGTGTGTCCAGGCTAGTTTGATCTCCAACAGTGCTCCAATTTAAAAGATGCTTGATTGAAGCACGACTGTCAGTCGATATCCAGATATCCTTTAATTGAACTTCCACCTCTACTGCATACTGTAAATCTCTTCTAATGGCAATTAGCTCTGATCTGAACACGGAACAATTATCTCGGTTTTTAGTTTTAATTTCTCGTTCTCCGGAGACTGTGTTTATGTACACCTCACTGTCCGAGACTCACACCACACCTTTACTACCATCTCTACAAATTTTCAAAGAACATGTAGGGGTATTATGGATTGTTTCATGTGCCAGTTGTTTAATGAGAGCCAGAATCTCTGAGGTTTTTGTTACAGTGGTAAGGAGCTCCTCGTGGAAGTGTATTCCATCAATTTCTCGTAAATAATTGGCCAAATAAATTTAACATTCCTGCAAAGGATAGAAATATCATTTTAGTATGTATTTTGTTTATTTTGAGTATATTCTTTCAAAATAAAATTTTTTACTATAGATGTGGGTACTAGTAGTGTATATCCTCCGAATGGGTGACCTTTGTCACATTTTTCGTCGCCAAATTGAACGCAATTTTTTTGAAAGGGAAATTTCCCGAAATTCACCGAACTGAAAAGCTGAACATAGAATTCAAAAGCTGTTGCTACTTAAAAATACCATATATATGACGCAAAAGGGACACAAAACACGAGAAAAAAATCAAACATGGGAACAAGAAAAAAAATCCGAAAAGCCATAAAAACTCAAATTGCAGCACCAAAGAGAAAACATTCAAAACTATAATCAAAACAAAGAACGCCAGATTTGGCGAGAAATTAGTTATGGAGATATATCATACTTTTACCTATATTTGGATAAAAATTTTGGAAGATCAGTAAATCACTTAGAATATAAAAAATTATTAACTAAGCAATAAATAAGAATATCATAATAATTTTGATTTGTAAAGTTATAATATTTGGAAAATAAAAGCGGTACAAACTGAAAAGGATATTAGTTCCTATTCTCGTAATATACTGAGAGCTAAATAATAATGACTTTTATTGGTTTGCATTCCATGATTCTTGCAATGGGAACACATAAAAGTCATGACTTACTTTATTTTACTTACGACGGACGATTGCATATGCAATCGTCCGTCGTTAGGAAATACTCTGAGAATGTGGATGGCAGGAGAACTGATTACAGTTTTCAGTGTTTAATAGCTTTGAAATTTAAAACAATTTTTAAGAGCTCCTATTTGCGTAAGATTTATTTTCATTTGATCTACAGAGACCACTTTTCTTGCTAAAATAACGTTCTGAACAAAGCTAAATAAATATTAAATATTGTTATTTTTCTAAATCGCATTTTTTCCACAAGTTGACAGATTTTAACCTTTAATATCTCATATACTAATTTCTGATAATCTATTTATTCCGATAACGAATAAAAACTATAGTTCATTTGCATTTGTGAATGTGTTTTTTATATTATATGTATAGCAAAATTCTTTTTTCAGTGTTTTTTTATTCAATAAAATCCACAATTACTATTCAACTCTTTCAATTATATTTTAGGTAATACACATTTATATATCTGTTTCTCAGAGATTCTACTAAAACTTTGTGAAAGACTTTTTTATTCCAGTGAAACAAGCTAGTTAAGATTAAACTAGATGCTCATCAACAATTGTGCTATGCTACTGGTATTGCGATGGAGTAGATGAACAGAGAGAGAGTCAAAGCTCTTCAGACTCTCATTTTAATTTTAATTCAACTCTCTCAGGCGGACACACTATTGGATTTTCTCCCGATTTCAGTTGTTTTTATTTATTTATACTACTAATTACTAGAAACATATTTTGCAGTATTTCAATTAAAATATATTAAATTGAAATACTACAAATATGTATACACACACACATATATAAATATATATATATATATATATATATATATATATATATATATATATATATATATATATATATATAATTATATGAAATTAACTTGTTTCGGCATTTAGTAAATTAATACTGTTTCTTCGAAATTTATACGAACCCATTGACCGTCTGTGTATAATTTTAAGGATTGACAGCTAAAAACTATTTGCTCATCTATGTTTGAAGGCTAAACCACGGCATTGAATTTGAACCGAAGTGAAAAAAAGAGTTCGCATTTCAATCGCAAGAGTCTTTCAGAACAATGCATTGAGTTCGAATACCTGTGTTGCATGTAAACAAAGCTTCAGAATCGATTATCTTTCAAGGGCAAATGGAATGAAACGAGTCAGTTGCTGGAAATAATTGAAAGAGAAGTGTTTAAAATACGTTATTACATGACTATTCGTTCAACCTATATATACCGTATTTACACGAATCTAATACGCCATCGAATCTAATGCTCATCCCCATTTTAAAACTTTAAATAATAAAAAAAATGTTTTTAGGCGAATGTAATGCACATCAATGGTATGAGGAATTTATTGAATCTTATTTTATACAACAATGGATTTATATATAAACTATTAATCATTGGTATGATAATTTTATTTAAATTTAAATACCATATTTTATACAACAATGGATTTATACATAAAGTAGCAGAATATAGAATTTACCTATTAGTGGGCTATTGTTATGTGAAACAATCATTGTTATTTACCACTACGGTATATAAGGTATCTATCGTAAAATATGAACATGAAACAAATCGTAACATTTCTATCTAGCTAACAGTTTCTACAATGTGATTAACAGTAAACGTCTTTATTCACTAATGTTTTCATCACTGGAATCCTCGCAGCTCTCTTCGTCAGAAGCAGATTCATTTCTTCTTTCCTCATCGTCATCCTCGGCGTTCCAGAGCAAATCATCTTCAGTGCCATTCAATGAATTTGAAATGCAGCATTTCTTGAAAGATTTCACAAAATTTGGTGCTTCGATGCTTTTCCAGGCAGCAGAAACCCAGTGTGCAACAATATACGGTGCAGCACGCTTAATTTTTCCTGTCGGGGTCAATTTATGGTTTGGCTCACAAAACCATTTTTCTTACTCCGTCTGAACACCCTTTTAAAGGATTATTTATACTTATGTCCAGGGGTTGTAACCCAGACGTCATCCCTGCAGGAATTATTACAAGATCACTGCCTAGACTGTGCATCTTCTTTTTTACGTTGTCGGTGAGATGACCACGAAATTGATGCAGACAAAGAATTGATGGTGGATATGAGAGCCCACTGGGACGACATTTCGGAGCCAATGAAGCATTAATGATTCCGTCATCCACCCCTTATCTTGGCTTCGAATCAGGACATCATGTGGGAAAAGCTTTTCATTCTTAGGGGTTTTATGGCTTGTTTTCCGTTTGAAGATTAAGAAAGAGAGAAGATTGCACCCGTCTGCTGTTATTGACTGCATCCCTGTTACGCGTTGTTTTTTTACATCATGAAGTTTTGATGATAACTTCCTCAGTTCCCTTCTCCGTAATGGTGTAGAGGCATATCAAACCAAATTGGCGTCTTGTCAGCGTTGCCAGTTTGCCCCATTGAAAAACTCTTTTCCTTCCGAAGTGTGATGACATACCTCTGAAATGTTAGTAGCTTTCCCTCAAAATCTGCAGGAAGCTTTTGGCATATTGTTGTACGACGTCTTAGAGATAAGCCCATCCACTTCATAAGCCGATCCACCCATCCACGGCTAGCATTAAACTCTTGTTTCGGTATTCCAAGAACTTCAGCCTCCTCTTTTACTTCAATTCTTATGGTGTCTCTAGTCACAGGTTGTCCATTCTTCCACCTTTCACGTACGAATTCCAAAACTTTTTCTTCAAATTTAGGGTGTCTTCCTTTGCGAGGGACAGTGAATTTCTGTCTACTAGCTTTAGTTGCAAACAGTGCCAATTTCTGTTGCCACCACAAGCAAACATTGCTCTCAGCTACGTTGAACTCTTTCTGTGGCTTTTTATTGCCATTTTTTTCAGCATAAAGAATTACTTGAAAGTAGCGTCATATGACATTCTTCTCCGTTTGCCCTCCATTTCATGACTACGTACTCTGCAGTTTGTATCTTCTATGCAATAATGTGTCAACGATAAATGTAGTCGAGAAATACAGTAATCCATTTTAACGATTTAAATTTGGTTGACGTCATCGGCGAACTGATGTTCTTGCACTCGAATCTAATGCGCACCCCAATTTTGAATACTACGTTTGGCCAAAAACGATGCGCATTAAATTCGCGTAAATACGGTATATATAAATAGTTCACCTGGCCATGAGAAAACGCAATGTGGTGTGAGTTTTGGTGCACTCGTGTCTTGTTATAAGATTCAACAGCGATGATCACAACCCAAGTACAACTTGACAAGCAATATATTAAATTTTATTGATGCTGATTTTAGATTTTGGAGTTCAGCATCTAGTTATCTATTCCGTAATTTCTTTTTTCCAATAGTAAATCTTAATTACTGGAAAAAAATATGAATGAGGAAATTATAAATCATAAATTTAAAGTTGTTGGAAAAAATTAGTTTTTGCTTACTTGTCAAAATACTTCCAAAGCTATTTGTTTGTTATTTACAATTTGTACAGCAAAACCGAAACAATTTAGTTAAAACCCATGTTTCAGGCAACTTCAGCAGATATTCCTCTCACTTAATAAAGGAATCCGCCTTTATACTTTCATATATATCAATCTATCCGCCTTCACACGCAAAGAGTATTTCCTAATAATTCCCTCACCAACTTTATAAAATTATCGCTTCTCAATGATTTTCAATATATTAGCACGATTAGTTTCCTTTTTCTTTGGGTAGTGGCAATCTACCAAAAACACATAATTCACTTTTAATTTAAAAGGTAGAAATATTAAAAGAAACCTTGAAAAAATATCGTGAGCTTATTTGAAATTATATTAAATAAATAAAATATTACACCGATGATTTGATATAGTTTTATTTCTTTTCTAATGCCGTACAAAAAGTATTTTATGATACATTTAAGTATATTGTGTACGAAAAATATTCTATACGTATTCTAATACGAAAAGAACTTTATATGTTGTTTTTTTATTATATTTATTTACGTATGTTCAAAATAAGTATCGAGAGAGAGAAACTTATTTTCTAAAACTAGTAATGTGCTATTTTATTTTGCATCAAAAAGCAATGGTATTTCAGTACATTTTTTTAAATTTATTTACAAATGTCATTGTTTCTTAAATGTAGACTTAGGATGTGAGCAAAATATTTTAAATGAGATGAAAGATCAGAAATCTAACTATTCCCCTTTCACCCTGTTGTTACTTTTGACACTTGGACAGGCCAACCTCGCTTTGTTGGAATGAATTTAAGTCAGTAGGGAGAGTCTTTCGTTTAACCAGAGCACCACAAAGGTGAAAGTATGACTTCGCTCAAAGACTCCTCCGATAGATGGCAGCACCAGAGGATCCACTCCTCAATTTTGACATTGATCTGAAGAGGGGGGAATTTTCTATAAGCCATTACACCCATGGTAACTCAACGATGGGACATTCGATTCGCAATATTTAATGAGCACTTATATCGCATGTCATCTCGGTGGTTTTTTGCGGCATTGAGAATCGAACCCCACCATTCCGGACGGAAGGCCGATGCCCTAACCACTAGATTACTACGGCCCACGTTTGTGGAGCACGGTGGCCTGTTTAGTTAGAGCATCGTTCTCACTATCGGAAGGTGGTGAGCTCAACAGAAGACCCGTCGTGTGCACCGAAGGCTCCTGGGTTGCGTTAAAACTGCCGGTGGTTGTAATGTCCTCAGAGTGAAATGATACCTCTAGGGCCAAGTATTGGGATCTTTCCTTGGCTTCAAAGTCCACCCGGCATCTCAGTGGTAGAGCCCACCTCATGGCTAGGTACTGGGAAGCCTGCCACAACGGCCCATAGCTTCATCCTAATAACTTTCATGTTATCACTTTTTATTTCCCAATAATATTTTCTACATGAGTAGTTGATTTTATTAAAAAAACTTAAATAACAGGCAAAATTTACAAAGTGACAATTTTTTAATGAATTAAAATGAATGAATTCTAAACCACTGTCAACATATATTCTCCGAATAAACATTTTACCAACATGTTGTTGAGAAACAGTACTAAGCGTTCAGCTGCCACTTATGTTTTCATTATTAACTAAAAAAGACACTTAAATTTTGCGTGATTAAAATAACTACCACTAACATTTTAATAAATAAATGAATGCTTATAAATGTGGCCATAGATAAAAATGGTAGACGACAGTTGCGGAGCTGCATTCGGGATAATAGATGTGCTACCGTTGAGCAACTGATTGACCAGATGGACTAAGGGACTACCAGGAGTGTCTCCCAAACTATAGTTCAGCGAACGTTGCTACGTTTGGATCTCCAAAGCAGATGCCTGGTCCAAGCATCTATGCTGGCTGTTGTTCATCGGTGATGAAGGGTAGAATTTGCATTCGAGCACCGCAACAGGAAGTCCACGGAGTGGCCACAAGCAGCGTTTTCCATGATTTATGCGCCGTCGGACAGATGGACGTTAGCCAATACGACGTGAAACCTCTGAACGAAAACACTTTGTTTTCTGAGGTTTCACATCGTACTTCAGCGCTCATCTCTTTCCATTGCCGGAATGATCCAGGCTGGAGCTTTAGATCTGGGGAGTGTTTTCCAGCCATTCTCTAACCTCACTTATCATTGAGGAAGGCACGATGGATCAATACAGGCATACATCTGTCCTTGCGTACCATGTCTACTCCTGTATGGGCGCTGTTTTTCCTCGGCTTCCATCAGAATTATGAGAGGTGTCACACAACTGGCAGTGTATGCTCGTTGTTCGAAAAGCTCCAGGATGAGTTTGCCGTTCTTCCCTAACCAGCAACCTCACCTGATTTAAACCCAATTCGGAATCTATGGAACCATCTCGATTGCGTTGTTCGCTATTTGAATCCTCCACTACGCAGCCTAGCGCACCCGTCTATGGCACGGGAGTCGATACGGCTCACCATTCCAGTGAACACCTTCAGGAAATCCCTTCCTGTGCGTCTCGCAGCAGTCCGCTCTGCGAAAGGTGGTTATTCTGTCTTTTGACAGGTGATCACATTAATGTAACTGGATCTTCTATTTTTGTACATTTTAGGGAAAATACTTTTTGTTAAATAAGCAACATAAAAAATCATTTTTCCGTGAAGCCTTTTTTTCAATGAGGGTGTTTTTATGATAATAGCATTCTATATCTGCAAACTTATATTTAAACTTTTATCATATACTATGTGTGTTTATATTTATCCCATATTTAATTTACATCATGAAATATTTCAAATTCAAGAAATTTTTTGAAGCTGTTTATTTAACGAGACACTCTCAGAAGTAGGTAATCATTGGTAGCATATCTTATTCTTTTTATACTTAAGTCATCGTAAGTAAAATATGTGTGTGTTTAGATATTTATAGCATCGATATAAAAAAGAAAAACAGACAATCAAAAATTGAAATTAATTTATTTCATCAACAGAAATGAGAGAAAATATTAAGTAAGTATATTATCCTTATTCACATAGTTCTTATGTTTGAAATAAGATGTTTGATTTTTTTATTTAAATATAACTTTACCCTGTAACACATTTATAACATTTAATGATCAATATCAATATTCAATATTTCACAATGATAACACATGTATTCATATAAATATATATATATATATATATATCTTTATAATAATAATTATTCAATCTTAAATCACTAAAAGCTGGAATTGAACCATAAAGGAATATATTTAATCATTAATCCAAGGCTTATAAATATTTCTTAAATTCCTAAATATATCTTATCAAGGTGAAATTGTAAACAACACATGATAAAATTTACAATAAAGCTAACACACTTTATTTAGTCCAAATATTTATTAAGGTAACTGAACAGAAATAATAAATTAATATTAATAATACAACAGAAATAACAGGAAAATCATTACAATGGTATATAAACTGTATCACTACATTACATCGACAAATAAATACTGGGAATAAGCTCTGGTTCCAAGAATAAATCTATGAGTTCTTTGAAAAATATAATTGTCATAGACTGCGCAGCAGCCGAATGTATTTTGGGCTACAAAAATCTTTACAAAAAGCATCAAAACTCTATAAAAATTTCATTAGTTAAGATTACCATGCATTCCACACTCTTCAACGTTTTCAGATGCCTTTTCTTCCCAACATCCAAAGAGTCTAAATAGAACTCAATGATATCCGCAACTTCTCCATTTGATTCTAAATTCTTCAATAATAAATTACAGAAAGTTCTAATGGGTATGAAAATACAACAACATCATCGTGCAACACAAATAAATCTAACACATCACTAATAATTGACTAACAAAGATTGTGCTGTGATCGAGAAGGTCAATAAGTTTTGTTGAAAACTGGAAAAGTCTTGCTCATACAAGAATCTTCTGTGTGGTTCGCTTTTCATTTACATATCGAATAAAAAAATTTTCAAAGATCCAAAGTAGTCCGACAAAAGCACCAATTACACCGTTAATGTAAAATATGTAGTCATAAGATCCAAGATTGTCTCTGAAATAACCTGTAAAAGAATAAAAAAAGATTTTCAAACAAAAATGAATTATCTAAATAACAGATTTTTTGACATAACTAATTGCAAGTGCATAACCGAACAATCATTATAGTATTTACATGATATAGCACAAGTAATTGAAATATTGATAATAATATGTGATACGACTTTAATACTATAATTATGATAGGACTTAATATTATAATACATAGGGAACATTTTGAAATGCATTTCATATTGCAAAGGTATATGCTGTAACATTTATCATTCACTAGTTATGAATGTGTTATCCAATTACAATTATTTACTATAACAGGAGTATCGACCACTTACCGATGTAAACAGGAATTGCAAATCCTAAAAGGCCAGAAAGAAAATTAGCACATCCCATGGCTATGGATTGCTCATGACTCCTCATGTATTTCGAAATGAGTACCGGGTGCCTCACGAATAGGGATCCTTGTAGCATTCCGAATACACCCAAGCCAAAAAATAAAAGAATTTTCGAATGCATCATGGGCAAGGACACGGTGCAGATGCCTTGCAGAATCATGACGACCATCATGTACTTTTGCAAGCTCATGAAACCTCTATCCGTGACCCAGCCGAGACAGAGACGGCCGAGCAAATCTCCCAAGGACAGAGCTGCAATCACGTACTTCCCATCATCTTCCTGGAGACCTTTGTCCATTGAAAAGTCCACAACAATCGTAATTACTGGAACAAAGCTAATAAAATGAACAGCTCGGCATAAGCAAACCATTAGGAACAAAGGATTGGCATGTAATCTGAGAGCAGTTTTGATATGTTCGACAAAGGAGTTAGAGTGATGTTCTATTTCAGATATTTTAGAACACTGTCCATTCATATTTTCTTCTGTTAAGCAATTTGAAATTCTGTGTTCTTCAACAGGGTACACTCCGCCGAGTTTTCTAAGTTCTGCCAAAACAAGAGCAGCTTTGCATTTGTCGTCGCCAAAATTTTCTAGAATCAATCTGTCATCAATGCTTTTCAGTTCTGATATTTTATGTCTAAGAAATGATCTAGAGAAATCATCATCAGCTTCAAATATACTTGGCATAGAATTCAACTTTGGTAATTCTGATTCAGAGGATTGTCCCTGTAAATTAAAGCTACAAAGTGATTTTGATTTGTCGATCAGTTCAACTTGTAAGGAATTGCTTTCAACCGTGAGGAAATTTTCATTCATTTGGAATTTTCTCTTCGAGATCAGTTTTGAGTTGTACAAACTTTCAATCGCTTCCAAAATGGTATGTTCTGTTTCATAATTTAATTCATTTTGATTGACTTCAGAAATTGATATTTCACCATTTTCAGATTTTTTCATCGATAACATCTTCGCAATGATTTTACTATTTTCCTTCAAAAATTCTATATTTAATGTCTCATTGAAAGTTTGTGCCGGAACTTCAAGCAAAGGTTTTTTAAGAACACATTTATCTTCGTTTTGAGCTTCTCTTGTTCCAAGTGGATGAATGACGGTGAGGTGCTCTGCTTCGGGATGCCTCGCTGGAAACTTTTTGGACCCCTGTTCATTGATTGAAAGAGTGCTTACGAATCTGGAATTTGAAATATCATCGCTTTCATCCCACATTAAAGGGTCCAAAGACTGGTTCTGGTTAGAATCTGAGTTTTGATTTTCAGTATTTTGCTGTCTCTCTTCCTTCAGCCACGGGGGCTCTCGAAGGACCATGGCAGCCGGAATCACGTGCATGATGATGCCTGCTATCAGCAGGAATGTTCCTTCAATTCCATAGCGGTAGAGCAGGTATTCCAAGAGAACAGGGAATAAAAAAGCTCCTACACAACCCCCCGAGAAGCCCATTCCAGACGCAGTAGTGCTGTACTTTTTGAAGTACTGAGCTATGACCACCTGAGGAAGAGTGGCAGAGAGAGAAGCTCCAAGGCCTGAAATAAAAAAAGTTTAGGAATTTTATATCAGTTTATCCTAAAATTGATACTGAAAATTAATAGAATATTTGAGAAATGTTATTATATTATACAGAAAACTAGGTGCTGCTATTTGCAATTTGAGTGACATTGTTGTTTTCCATATCATACTTAAGCGCATATATCAAAAAACCTTTTACCAAAATTTCATTAAGTTTCAACGAATGATATGATAGTTAGGGGTACTTATAATATTCTATTTTTTAAAAAAACTCGTACTTATAATATTCCATTTTTTATTATGTAAAATTGTTAAAAAATTACATCTATGATCCTTCAAGTTTCAGCGTTAAAATGATCAATATTCCCAGAATGTTTTCTTCTACCTGCGTTTTGTCATTTAGGCAACCATTCCTAAGTTAGTTGTCCTCTAACGAGAGCTCTATTATGGAAGTACAAATGCGATCCTTTAAGAAACATCTGGAAAATTCAATTTAATTAGGACACTTGAGTCATTCAGATGTGATAAAAAATTGACGCGAATTATTTTCTGTTCAAAATGTTCACTTAGAAAATATTTAGGTTAATTTTATTTAAAACCAAACAATACATCCTTCATAGCTGTATTTAAGGGGGAGGGGGATATGGTTTTTTGAATGTCTTTTCTACTGTTAAGTATCGAACATTGTTTTACGCAAATTTTTACAAAGAATTTAAAGGGAAATTTTGATTATTACTTCTAAGAGATAAACCAGTATATGTTGATGGCAAATGTGTTTTCTGATTTTCATTAATGACAAATATTTTTAAAAATTTATAAAAATTAAAAAAAAATTATTAACAACAAAAAAAATGAAAAAGATTAATAACTATATAACAGATTCTACTAAACTATTTGATTTAATTAGATAAAATCATATATGTATTAAATAATTCAACTACATTTCATTAATTGATTCATTATCCAGGTAAATAATCCTTGAAAATAATAATTTTTAAATAAAAAAGAGCATGAATAATTTATCTGTGGCTTAGTTATCATTGTAATTCACAAAAGTAGAGAAAAAATTAAAGGAGGAGCAAATCAACACAAATGTACATTTGAAAATATATATATATATATATATATATATATATATATATATATATATATATATATATATATATATATATATATATATATATATATATATATATATATATATATATATATATATATATATATATATATATATATATATATGCATATATATATATATAATTTAAATATAATTATCATTTGGGAAATGATAAAATTATTCACTTCTCAAAAGTTTATAGATTTTTTTTCTTCACAAAATCATTAAAAATTTTTATTCCTTTTGCAGTGGAACATTACTTTATTCAAATATTTTAACAATTTAGGCATCGCGGCTTGCACAGAGATCATCGTGAATTTACAGAATAGGAAACATAAATCAAATATGGTATCTCGAACATACGTTTCTTAGATCATACCACGAGTGTTATCTTTACTACACATGGTTTTCTGGTAAAAGAATACCACAATCTGTAATACTGGTGATATCCAATACTAATAAAATAACAAAATTGATAAATTTTAACTATAAAAATGGTACGTCATTATTATATGAAATAAAACCTGTAAAACAATTGAACATTAACGAGAAAGAGACCAGGAACTGATAAACTAAACTAAAATCCGCGACAGCTCCTGTGGGCCAACGCCTACACAATGCCCATAACTGTTTTTATAATCGCGGGCTCTGGGTTCGAAGCCTATGTCCCAGTTAGGTGGTCAGCCTGACGTGAAACCCCCCAGTGTTTAGTTCCAAAAATGCTTGGTACTCAGTTTACAGACCCACTGAAGGGATGAATCGACCTTGAACAGGCAGAAGCACCTGAGCCTCGGGAGCACTGCCAAGTTCTCTGATTTTGTACTTAAGGTCAAAAGTTTGATGGCTCTAGGGCTAACAATAAACGACAAACTAAAGTAGAAATAGCGTATACATGATGCAGAGCACGGTAGTTTAACACATTAACAAATCATTGCTTTAATAAACTCTAAGTTTAACATGTAAAACAGTAATTCTTTCTAAGAGCATATACGTGAGGAGCTACCAATTAAATATCAATGCTCGAGTTTCCTCGTAAATTATCAATAAGAGTAACTTAAGCAGTTTGTGTTACTTCGTGCAAAGGTATATTCATAGTGATTCAGAATCTCCTAAATAGTGCACGTTATAGTCCGATTATCCATTTTACCCAAAATATGGTTCCATAATAATGAATCATCAACATAATTTATTCTTCACCGGCACGCAGAATAACTCAAATAGTCACATCATAGAAATTTAGAGTTTTCCAAAATATACTGCGATATACGCTGAAAAAATCACAATCACCTTTATCAGAAAATATGAAAAAGCATCAAGTTTCCTTTCTTAAAATAATCGTTTCTTAAAATTTTTATTGTTACATACCAGCTGAGAAAGTTTGCTTAGCTCGAAGTATCCTAGTAGTTATATTTTAATTTTATCGAAGATCACACCCTCATGATATTCGCCACCTCTAAGCTTTATAGTCTAGTTAACTCACGATGATGTTATTCAGGAATAAAAATATTGGAAAAAAATTAATTCAGACTTCCAAAAACTATTAATCTTATAATCCTATTACTTTATTTTTATCTTATTTTCTTCTTATTATTAGCAGTTGACGGTTTGGTAAGTTCCAAAGTATATCATACTGTTCTAACATTTTTAGAGTCGAATAATTCGACTCGACGACTATGCAATAAAAAAATAATACGAATTTATTAAAGAAACACGATTTAATATAGTAAATATAAGAAATCATTTAATGTTTCGATGTACACACGCTCATATTTTTAACTATATTCCTTTTGCAATACTACCATGACATGAAAGATAAATAAATTATCAACAGGAAATTTTCGTATAGAAAAGATACCTAAATTATGCAAACAAAATGCAAAAGTAATTATTTAATCTTAAAAAGAAAATTTAAAATTTAATTAAAAATAAAAATAATTAACGCGTAAAATTTATCCAGCCTCTACAAGCTAAACATCTTTCAAAAAATTAACATCGTTCGATTAATGACAGCACACTGAATAATATTCTCTGGAAATCATTTCAAGATTCTTTACTTTTTTTAAGCTTCTTGCCCTTATAAAATGAGAATTTTAATTTCATTTATTTATCTGTAACAAGTTTTATCATTTATTTTATGACAATACATGCTGACATTGGCTGACACTCGAGTCCTAAATTAAATTAGACTTTGATAAAAGTATAACACAACGTCAAACTTCAAAAATGGGTTGGAAATATTTATGGGTAGTGGAAAATCTTGGAAATATTTTAAAAGCAAAGTTCATTATAGTTTGGTTATTCCGAAAGCTGATTATAAAAATATAGGACATTTACTTTAAAACAATACCTTAAAGAACACCTTTTAAGCAATGAAACTTTCATTAATAAGTTCATAAAATATGAGCTCACCATTCATGATTCCCCAAAAAATGGTAATCGATAAAATGTCCGAAACAAAGAAACACAAAGCTGCGCTGATTGTAGCGATTACACCTCCTGTCACAATCATCTTGCGCGGACCATACTTTTGGCCCAATATTCCAACAACGGGACCTAGGAACAAGAGAGTAACTTTTATATATATATATATATATATATATATATATATATATATATATATATATATATATATATATATATATATATATATATATTTGTGTGTGTGGCAGCACTACTCAATTCTGACTCTTTCCTTTAAGTAACATATACACGCAACCTCACATATACATATCTCAAGTACATGTAAATACATACATATATAGCCAAATGATTAACTAAATTATTCGACATAACGTAGCTTATTATTGCTATTTAAAACATAGAATAGATTTTTTGGGTAGTCCTTATAATATATTGGAAGAGCAAATCATAATATAAATAAGTTTATTATCCATCGTTATTTCATTAATTAATACAAGATGCAATATGTTTAAGGCATGAGAAATATAATAAGAAATTAACTAAAATTAACTATAATACTATAGAATAGATATTAAAAAATAGGATGAGAAATTATTGTAAAATTATAACCTGTTCCATATAAAATTACAAAAACTGTTATGCATATAAAATCCTTATTCTGTTTGCCCACCGAATTTTTTTCTCGATATATATATATATATATATATATATATATATATATATATATATATATATATATATATATATATATATATATATACTAGCTGACCCAGCCACGCGTTGCAGTGGCTGAGTAATTATAATATATTGAATCAATTTTTTACTAATTCTTTGGTACAATCAATTTAAAATTTTCTAAAAAAAATTTAAAATAGGTTCATTCATATGAGATTAAAAATAAAATGTTTCGCCACAAAATTTAAAAGTAATAGCTAAAGTTTCGAAATTTTGAAATTAAGCACAAATCAACATATACTTTCTGAATTTACATTTTATTCATGTTATATTAAACTATAGTTTGTAATCAGTGACTGATTGTTAAGGTTAGATTTTTTCCGCGGCATTACACTGAAATAAAAATAATTAAAGGAATTTATCATTTGAATAAATAAAGTAGATCAAAATGTACGGCTGAATAAATTGATAGTAATCAAATAATAAAATAAAAATAAAAAAAATAAAAGTCTATCAAGAAATACTTACATGTTTTCGAGGTGGTATGAAAATTAGTAGAGAAAAGCAGTAATAAATAAAATTTTATTTTACTATTTATAATATTAAAAGTATTCATACTAAACACTGCACAGTAATAACACAATACAAAGTATAATTATGAAAATGATTCATGAAAAATTGTTATAGTTTGATTATACATCATGAAAATATATGTAAATTCTATATTCAACCACGCGCTTGCGCGCGCACGTTAATTTTCAAAGATGGTATAATCTAGAAAAATAAACACGTCGCCAACTGACGAATACCTGTGCAACTTAGATGCTAAACCGCCATCTATTAGGAATTTACAGAACTAACCGATAAATAAACACTAATGCCGTATAATAAATAGAGATCAATAATTAAGGGATAAAAACTATTCTATCTTAAGTTGGACCATATTATAAATGGTTGCAAAATTTTATCAAAATCCGTTCTGTAGTTTCGGAGTTTATCGCGAACATACATCGTGACACGAAATTTAAATATATATATATATATATATTTATATATATATTTATATATATATATATATATATATATATATATATATATATATATATATATATATATATATATATATATATATATTATTAATATATATATATATATATATTAATATATATATATAATTTAAATTATGTAACTTACCGAAGCGGAATTTTAGCTTCGAGAAAAGAACCATATAGTTTTCTTTCTTTCTAATTTGTCATAAATGTCTTCCTGGAGTAGAAAAAAATATTTACGGCAAAACGGATTCGTTCTTCGTAATATATTCTCCATGAATATTTCAAAAAAATAAAAAAAAGGTTTTTTTTTCTATACTTTCACAGTATAACTTACTTTTTTTTTCGACTTTCGAAAATGTTTTTGTCCCCTTTAGCGAGCGGGTTCTCATTTTTTTCCAAACTTTTTACAGTGCATTAAGTAGGCGAATGAAATGAATTCCGATTCCTTCATTTTCTGACTAAACATTTGTCACATATTTCGGCTTTTAACTAATCTGACGTGCAATTTCATTTCATGGTGCAAAACATAATTTCTAAAAGGTGTTCATTAAATCATTTTACATATTTTCTTTTATGCTTTAAATTGTCAATTTCATGTGCGTTTTCATAGTTAAAAAATTCAGTTAATATTTTTATATTTATTTTTTTTTATCAGGGCTTCAGTTTACTTGGCTATGTAGCGTACAAAAACATCTAATGCATATTCTACTGCTTTCACGGCAGGAATGTAATGCTGGTCTTTTCATTTCCTAACCTCATACGGATGAAAAATTACTTAAATGCCGTGCTGTCATGTGGACACATTGAGCTAATAGTGTATATACTCTATTTAAAGTACACATTGAAAAATAATATATGAGGTTTTCACTTTACACACATTGCATGCAATTAAAGTGGCGTAGTGGTGGATCACAATTCAGAGTCAGATGCTAGTAGCATTGCGAAATTCTATAAATATTCTAATACACTTAATAAATGAAATAATATCTATTTTTCATCATAAAAACTCAAAGTTCTTAGAAATTTTTCCTGTGTTTTTATAAGTTATTTCCCAAATTAAATATTGCTTCCACGCAGAATTTAATAAGTTTTCAAACATGTTGTAAAGCTACATACGAAATTTAAGATATTCAAAAGCACTTTTTTCTACTAATGCCGGCTGCCCTTAGGCCTCTGCCCCATTCAGCTCTGCAATGGGCGTGGGCATCTCATGCAGGGGGGCAGCCAGTGGGTGGGCCATCTTCGCCCCGAAAGTGAAAAGAAATACGAGAGAGAAAGAAGCATCCATGCAGACCCGGAACCTTCAAAGCGAGGGACTCGAACCCCGCCGCTATCGGATGCCAATAAGCACTTGTGTGAAAAGTGGTTTGTGAAGGAAAAAACAAATTATAAAGGCTATATTTTTCAGAAATTTCTCTAAATATTGCATCCAATTCATCACAAATATTTTTTTCTAATGAAAATTCAATAATTATTTTTAATTTTTAAACTATTATGCCTTAAACTTGAGCTTATATCAGCATTAGAGAATCACAATTTGGGTCAACATAAAATTCTGTTCATAAGGCCTGGCGACACATCAATCTCCCAGAGGACTTTCCTTTATAACAAGCAGAACAAAAATTCCTTATTTTTCCCCCATAAAATTGGAATTTGGAAATCTTGAAGAAATCTGACGGCGAAAGATTTAACTGGTTGTTATCAAGATTTTGAAGGAATCGAAAAGCAATGGATAACATAATTTTGACTTTTTGCCAAATTACTTCGAAAGGAAGAGAAATCTGGAGTTGTTCAGAGTTCGAACGCATTTTGATACACAAAGTTGTTGAAATCAAAAATCATCTGGGAGCCGGCAAAGACAGTTTTTACTCTAGTATAGAAAACTACAAATAATCATAAAAAGTGCCAAATAACATGACATACACTAAAATATTGTAGAATGTCATTAAATGTGATTTTTATAACTTATAGTAATGTATTATATAACTCTTGATTTTTTTTCTTATTTAATTCCAATTATATTTTATTTTGATTCTGAAATTTTAAAATTCTTCTATAGTTTCCTCGGTTTTAGTAATTCCAAGAAGAACATACTACTCATTTTATAAAAGATTTTATTTGTTTTATAAAAGGAATCGTGTACTCAACGATTTATTTGGCGGAAAATTTTAAACATTCGTAAATCGATGGGGGACATTCTCCATAATAATTTATATTCCAAATTTATCAACATCGTCACAGATATTACCTCTAGGGAAGGATTTCCACTCGCCAAACCTGCGAACAAATGCGTGTCCCAGGAAATTTACTTATTCGCCCTGGATACAGAAATTTTCCTTCAAAAAATAATAAAATTTTACACTAGTTAAAGGTATAATTTTAGAATCGAGAATTCTTTACACTTTCTTTGAAAGTTTTCACCATTATTCAGCTTTTAATTTAGTGTGGTGTAATTGACCAAATATTCATAGATGGTAAAGGAATAACTATTAAGAGTATTATTCTAAAACTCGCAATACGTGAAATTATAAAAACTTAATAAAAATTATAGAGCAATACATGCATTATATAATTGCAAAATTTATAAGTTGTGCGTACTACTAGATATTTTGGTCATTGTCCACGTGCACCTTCGTATTATTTGATATTTTGGACATTGTCCACCTGCATATCTCCAGATTGATAACATTAAAGACACAATTCTCGATCTTAAACAAAGGTGGTTATCACTTCAATAGACCAAAAAATGAGATGTTTATCACTATTGTAGTGATAAAGAGTTATTTGAGGCTGCAAACCTTCATTAGTACAGCGTGAACAATCGCTTTGATTGCTAACGGCCGCCGGATTGACTATTCTGAAAGATTTTAATAAATACAGATTATTCTGACTATTCTGAAGGATTTCGATAAATATAGAGAATATTTTCAAAAGATTATTGTGTTATATTACAATAGAAGAATGAATCTAGATCACAGGAAAGTGATCTAGATTTCATAGTTACCAAACAGATTCCTTGCCGATGATCTAACGCTTAGAGGCATAGAGGCACTTCTTCTGTCAACTTGGAAGATTTCTATAAATGCCACAAATAAGATGCCGGACATCCGGCCGAGTCCCGAGGTTATGAAATTTATCAGGCATGCAGCTAAGGCCACTAGCCAGGCATATCCGGCATCGGGGCCTTCCATTCGATCTCGAAATCTTTTGGATTCCCTTCTTGACTTGGAAATAACTGTCCTGTTTAAGAAATATTTGTAAATTAGATATTGCTAATTCTTAAGAAATATTTTACACATAAAGACTTAAAACAATTTGTATGAAAATGATGAATATTATTAAGGAAAATACATTTTATAAGCAGATTAGAACACATGTTTAAAACAAAGACTGAAAATTTGGAACACATGGATTAATTTATTAATCCATAAAAAATTTGATAAATGATGAAAGTAAAATCTTTTCATGTTAGTATTTTGCGTTCTAATAAAATTTTCACTGCTTATGAAGTTATCTCTTTATAAGCTCGCATGATATAGTTTAAATGTCACTTTAAATTCACTTTTTGAATACGAGAGCTGCTGGACCAAAAAAGTGAAAAGTAAACTACGAACCACGAAAAGCAGCCATGATAGAGATGGTTGTCGTCTCTGATAGCTGCTTTTGGTGGTGGTCGGATTACAAAGCTGGTTGTCGGTGCCAGCAGTTAACAGCTTTTCACTCTAAGTTTTATGAATGGGGAAAAAAACTCATAAAATATAAAAATATACATGAGCAGAAGTTGGATTTCCAATACTAGATAAAGTTAGTTGGTATTTATCATATATTAACTCTCAATATTATGTAAACATTTTTTAGGTTACTTGAACCAGCAAGTGTAATATTAAGTTATGTATTTACAACCCTTTTGCTTCTTCAGTATTTTTTTTCAGAAATTTTCAATTCTCAATGAGCTCACTTCTTTTACAAAGCACTGGAACTTCATTATTAATTTTTACAATATACTTCAGAAACGAGTGAAAAAACTTCATATTAAATCCTATTTTTTGATCACATTAAAATATCTTTAGTTACAGTGTAATAGTTTACAATTTGCCAAATAATTGTTCAGTATGCACTATATAAAAACATATGAAAAAACAAAAATCACAGTTTAAAATAATTTTTAATTTAATTTAACTAATCACTTATTTTTCTCTATTGCGAAATTACATTTTTAAAATCATGTTTTTTCAATTTTTTTTCAGAAGTAAAAGGGAAACATTTGACAATTTTTTTTTCAAAAAAATTATCTTATTCTTGTTTAATATTTACCTACTTATGTTGCAGATAAACGAAGCAATGCCATAATTTCCTTCTTTCATATCTGTAAGTCTTCTATTTACATTTTTCCCAATCACATATTCATCCGATAATTCTTAGATACAAATAACATAAAACCCACATTCAGAAATTTCGCAGAATAGTGGGTTTCTTAGTATGTTGTTTTCACTTATGACAATTGGACAAGCCAAGCTCTCTAAGCCGTTGGTTATGCCAATTTAGGTCTGTAGAGTGTGTCTTTCGTTTTAACCAGAACATCACGAAGGTGATACACGAATTTGCTCTAAACTATTCCTATAGATGGCACCACCAGAGGATCCACACCCTTAATTTTGACATTTATCTGAAGGAGGGGGAAATTTTCTCCAGACTATTGAACAAAGGACCGACCACAGGACCTTCAATTTCACAGATTTAAAGAGATATTGCATGTACTCGGTGGGACTTTGATGACATTCGGAATAACCCTTCAAGACGGAAGGCCTAGGCTTCCACGACCCGTTTATTTGTATAAGTTCATGGAAAGTACCTCTCTTCACATAAATCGCCAAGTAAATATTCTCAGCTATCTTCAGTCACATTGGTTTCTTTCATAAAGGTTGCATGTAAAAATGAACAAAATATTGCATACATTCAAGCATAGCACTACAAGCTCTTTCGCGCTACCAGTCAAATCTAAGTAATTCATTTTCCCCACATTCTTGATGACACTAGATGGCAGCACTACAAACCAGAGGTGGATCTTCTTTTTCTAAGCAGAAACTAAGTAGAAGTCCCTAGACCTTTGTGTGCCACCATTGATTTTGGATGGGAACATGGGGAACTTTGTGACTTCGACACATTTAAAGCGTCCCAGTTGCCCTTAGTGAAGACGGTGGTCTTTACTCGATCCCAGGATAGTCTCTCCTGATTGAGCTATCATCTGAATGAAGAATAAACGTTCTCTTCCGACTTAACAAGGCGCTGTACTCTCTGCCAGGCAATGTCAGGATTGAGCTCGGCTGGATTTGGTGTTGGTACAAAATGTTAAATAAATAGTTGGAGAGGTGCTTTAGTCCCCAAATACCTGTTTACTAAGGCAACACAGGACATAATAGACTGACAAGTGCAGTGCACTTAGAATGTCCATTTTACAATGCCATTGCAAGCCCTAATCTCTCCTCTCAAAATAACGATACGATATTTGCACTTAATATTATTGATACTCAGATACGTGGTTCTGACATGAGAGTTAAATTGTCGAAATAAATTAAACATGAAAATTGCTTAAGAAAAACCCGTGATTTTAATAATAGTCAGCTAGTTAACAACAGTTCAACAGATTTATGATTCACTGATACCATAAAAATAGATGATAAAAATAAAATACAAATGAAATATGCATGAAAATAAATTCTTAGATGAAAATAAATTAAAATTTAATATAAAAAAATAAATAAAAGTTATTTTTTTAATTTTAACAAACACACAAATGAGAATTAAAATTATCACTCCATCCATGCGGATAATGTTAGGGATTAACCACTGGTTTGTAAAATCGTAAGTGTTCGTAAATTTGAGGTTCTTAGAAACGAGCGTGTACTATATAACAGGTTTCTCATAGACAAATTGCATTTAAATTTAGATACCTGATGGAAAATTGATGTCATGCTTCACATAAGAAGGAATATGCCAACCTGCGTGTTTCGAACTTAGATAAAAGCATAATTGTAGTCAACTAGAGTTGCATTTAATAGTTCCGTAGCATTGTTGTTTTCATTATACCAGATCTGATGACGGTATATTATACTGAATCCTTGGCTTCAGGACCATCATATAGAATGTTGTTAGATGACAGAGACCCATTATCACAGTCAGATTAAAAAAACATGGCTTTAATGGATGATACAGGCATGAGCTATCACCTGTGTGACAATGGGTTCCATCACCCTTTACGCTATAATAGGGCAGTGCTTTCAATGGTGCTATCAACGAGGTACCAGAACGCAAGAATAGCTTGACATCGTATTCTTAGATGTATCATGAATGTTTACCTTATCATAATGACTGAATAAAAACGCTTTCGTTAAAGACAACTAAAATCAAGTTTCGATATGATTTTGCAGCAGGCTAAATTAGCTTAAAAAATTTCTTTGGTCCTGCGCATCATAGTACAGGAATTATATAAATTAATTCATTTTAACATTATTATAAGGATCGTGGTAGCCTAGTGGTTAGGTCATTGGCCTTCCGTCCGGAAGACTGGGGTTAGATTCTCAATGCCGCCAAAGACCCACAGAGTACATGCAATATACATGCTCGTTAAATCCGTGGTATCGAAAGTCCTGTGGTCAGTCGTTGAGCAGTGACCATGGGTATAATGCTCTGGAGAAAATTTCCTCTCTTTCCAGATCAAAGTCAAAATTGAGGAAATGGGTCTTCTGGTTGTGCCATCTATAGGAGGAGTTTAGAGCAAAATCGCAGTTTTACCTTTGTGGTGCTCTGGTTAAATGAAAGATGCACCCTGCTGACTTAAATTCACTTGGCTGCCAGCAAAGGGAACTTGGCTTGTCCAAGAGTCATAAGTAACAACAAAAATACATTACTTATGATTCGGAATTATAATTACACAATAGAACAATGGTAGATCAGAAACATTCTCCGTGGAAATCCTAAATTCAACTCCATCTAATTTGAGTAACAAGTATGAATGTTTCGCTCTTGTTTAGTGCATCTTAACTGTCGAATGCCAAAGAGTTTCATGGTTTTCTTTCCTATGACACGCAAATATAGCAAATTACCAGTACAGAAGATCTCCTGCTAGGCATTACACAGGGGTCGTCAAGTGAAGCATTACAACAACTTTCAAATGTCAAATTATAGACTTTATCAAATTACATGGCTCATGGATGGAGGACAAGGGCGGCCTCTGTAAATCGTAAGACCCGAGCACCACACGAGGTCTTTCTCTGTATGGATGTACTTTCTCCCTCTATTCCTCCTGTCTTTGTCCTTTCCTTCTTTGAATGGGTTGTAAGTGGTTGCCCACCCTATAAACGGGTCCCTATGGCATGTGCGTCCCAAGGAAGTCGGACTCCACACCTAATATGGTTCAGTTGGAAAAGTGGAGCAGCGCACCCCATAATGCTAGCCTGGCTGGCACACGACAACAACAACAACATTTATTGCAATTTTACGGTCTATTTTTTAATACAAGTTTTAAACCACAAAATTAAAAAAAAATCTGCAATCATTTTTAAATTCTGTTCGCTTCGTAGCATTATTTCTCCTCTTCCCAGTCATGAGCTAATTCCATTCCATTCATTCAGATTGAAGAACAGAGAATCCTCATTTGGTATGCATCATCAAACTTTCCATTCATGAAATTGGAAACGGGGATTCCCCCCCTCACATCTGTGCGATCAATATTTCAATCTATCCATCAGAAATCTGTACATCATTGTTGTTTTTGTTGTTGTTTTTTTCTAATGACACTTGGACAAGCCAAGCTCGCTATGCCTTGGCTATGCGAATTTAAGTCAATTGGGAGCGTCTTTCGTTTTAATCAGAGCACCATGAAGGTGAAAGTACGACTTTTGCTCTACACACATGCCATAGGGACCCCTTTATAGGGTAGACAACCATTGACACCGCATTCATACAAGGAAAGGACAAAGACAGGATAGACAGAGAGAGAAAGTACATCCATGCCCGAACTGGGATTCCAACTCAGGACCTCCTTATCCGCAGTCAGGCACGCTGACCACTAGACAAGTTGGGTGGCAGAAATGTGTACATTATTGTAATATTTCAAAACAGGTAAAGTCATAAGCAATTTAAGTTTCTGTAACATTATTACAATTTTACCATCTTAAATTACAATTTTACCATCTTAAAATAAGTTGAAAATAAAACAAAACAAAAAATAACATTTTTGGAAGGAAAAAAAATCAAAATTTCAATTCGTTCGCATATTAATGAAATGCTTATAAGTTCCATTACATAAATGAAGCAACAATGCAGATAAAAAATGATTCCACTAGAAAAAGTGTAACGGCTTCATCTCCTACGAGTAAAAGCGCGCGCAGTTTTATACATAAGAGATGTTGAAATGGAAAATAAAGAGAAAATATTAACAATAGTAAAACACGTGCAAAAAGAGAGAAATTCCAACAAATACTAATACAATCATAAAAACATATTTATAAAAAGATTTATGAAAAAATTTAGAATCAGTTACCTACTTTCTTGATGAAAATAAACTGTACTTTTCACCAAATCTTTGTTGATTTAATAAATATAAACAAAGACATTTTTTTACGTAATTCAAAATGAAAGCATCTGTTCATTTAGATGCAGAGCAAAAATTTCCACAAAAGTTTGCTGAAATCATAACTTTTAATCCTCACATTCCTAATTGGGTTTTTTGAAAAAAAAATGGCAGTGGAGGTTCAATCTGGTTGAAACTTAAAAATTAACTATTAGTTACAATACAATCAAAATTCTGATAATAGTTCTTTTATGGAGCAATGGGTGTGATCATATTACTAAATTATTTGTTAAAGAGAAATAACAAAGTATGGATCACTGCTATACTTAAAATAAATTATAAGATAATATGTGTATCTCAGAAAAACATTAAGGTAAAAAAGAATTTCCCTTTAAAATTTTCTTCTTCTAACTGAATAATGAACCAGACCATTCTCGAAAATTATTCGAATTACTTTCTTGATTAAAAATTTACGTTTTCATACAAGAAAGTCATTTAAATATTTTCAAGAATTTTTCTTTATGGGATGATCAATGTGAAACACTAGGCTCTGCTGCATATATTTAAAAGAATAATTTCCTTAGACATGGATAAATATTTAAATAATAACAGTTTTCATTTAAAAACCTCTATTTTTTTAATTGACTATGAATCAGCCCAATCTGAATAATGTAACTACGCTACTGCAACGACCAGATCAAGGGGTAATTCCAATTTTATGCACACTCTCTGAACTGTGAATTCTAGGAACAATCGGTTGTACTATTCATTTTGTATTGGTAAAACCCTTCTAGGGTTAGTACAGGTATTTAATATTCATTTTGCAGCTTAGCACACTGAAGCGAAGCGATTAACACCCGATACTTGATGGGGGGAGGTGCCAAGGTGAAGTTGTAAGCAAAATTCTTAACTTAACAGTGGGATGCATGACTCCACTCAGATAAAGGTAATGACGAACAGAATGAGTAGATGTCCATGAATCGTAGAACAAAAGCGAATTCAGAATTTTATGATAATGATTTAGTTGGAAAGGATAATAGAACAAAAGGTCGTGATAAGGATTCTGGGGTCTGAACGAGTTGCGTTCAGAGCTGAAGTCAATCGCGAAGGATTTGAACAAGAAAGCAAATCGGATTTTCTACCGAATACCGAGCAAGCTCTTTTATTTTAGATAAATAAATGTGATTGATTCAATTCGAAGAAATCTACAATTTTCACATAGGACAAATTAAGATTTCATCATCAAGCTTCACAGATTTGAAATTGTTTCCTACTAATCTAAAATTGAAACAAGTCTTACCAATCGGAAAGAAACAGTCTACGAAACAAATAGCATTAAAGCTTTTGTTGAACTCTTTCCTATTATATTCTGGCAAGAGTAAAATAAATATGTTCGCATTTTTATCATTTCATGAATGGAAAGTTATTTTTAAGAAATATGAATAATTTAAAGTTAGATTGAAATAAATAACAGAAGCATGGTATAATTTTTGTTCTCTGTTTACGCAGTTTCAAGTGGAAAAATCCATGATTTTGATAAACTGCACATTTTTAAGAAATCTATTTTGAATGTAAATTGGGGCATACTTGCTATTCCTACAATATGCTATTTTTAAAGACTTCGTAATATTAAATTAGCGATCTTAAACTGACTAAGAATTTATTTAACCAAATGATTTGTGATATTATATGATTATAAGTAAAACAAATACTTTTAAAATAAGTAAAATTTTTGTTTTCTAATGCACTTTTAATAAATTATTGTTCTGAATTGAAATTTATACATCCATTAATTTATCTTTATCAGTGTGAATAACATTCAAATATTTTTAATAAGCATGATTGCGACAAAAATGATTATATAATAAATTTTATTATACATAGTTATCCGAAATACTTAAATACGGTGATGTTTGCATGAGTTCATAATAACACAATTCGATTTTATATTATCATTTAAACAAACATCTAAATGACATCTATTCAACTACACGAGATTACTATATAAAAATAATAATTTAATGTACAAGCACAAGAAGCCAAAATAAATAAATAAATAAATCTAAAATATGTTATTTCAAAATAAATACTTTTTTCGGATTATAATATACATAACAAATTATCTAAAATCATTCTAATTCAGAAGACTAACTGCAGTTACTGATCAATTACTATAAAATGATAAGTAACTTATCTACTCTTCAAGCTAGTATTCATTTGTTTGGTAGAATAGCTTTAGAGTTGTTGTTGTTGCTTCTTATGACGCCTGGACAAGTCAAGCTCGCTCTGCCGTTGCGAATTTAAGTCAGAAGGGTGCGTCTTCCGGTTGACCAAAGCACCACGAAGGTGAAAGTACGACTTTGCTGTTAGATTTCTCCGATAGATGGCACCACCAGAGAACCAACTCTTTCAATTCTGACAATGATCTGGAGGGGGAGGAAGTTTTCCTCCAGACCCATTACACCCATGGTAACTGCTCAACGACCAAACGCAGAACTTTCGATTCCACAGATTTAACAAGCACGTGTATCGCATGTACTCGGTGGGTCTTTGGCAGCATTTGGAATTGAACCAAGCCCTTCCGAATCGGACGGAAGACCGATGCCCTCCTCAGAGACTAGTACTCTTGATGAAAGACTAGTCATCTGGAAAATGAGAGCCAGAAATTAATATGTATGTCATTTGTAAAGATAGTCTAAAAGACGGCAAAAATGGACGATGCCCTAACCTCTGGGCAACTACGGCTGTAGAATAAATTAAATATATGACATATTATCCTAAGAATACTTCGAAAATTACAATTATATTTTCCTTATTAGTCATTACATTTATTAACCAAGTACAAATTATAAATGTAAGCCCCCCAAAATTGAAGTGAATGAATACTTTTTTTAAATTAAAATTTCAGATTTGTTCCGGGGAGACACTGCTCTAGGCCGTCATGTCCAGATTACGCTTTTTCCTCCCAGCCAATCACTATCGGATTGAAAATACTAATGAATATTAGAAAGATCCAAACCGTTTAGTGTCCAACTACTTGTGGAACATGGGACGGAAAAGCATAAAAACATCCACATCTTAAAAGATTTCTGAATATAAAACTAAACTCCACACCGACATCGATCACCCATTTCTAATTTCCTGTAAGAAAACATTAAGAATACCTCATTTATTAAGCTCTGAACCTACGGCAGACATTTGGGACGCTTTTTACAATCCGAAATATTGCAGTGATATTCAGATTTAGATAGTTAAAGCGTTAAAAAAATTTTCGTTATTTCAATAAAAAATATGTAATTGACTTACGAAGTTAGAAATGGTTTCTTATAAAATCATCTCTGTGATAAGAAAATATATTATTATGTAAATAATAAAGCTCTGGTATTCTTTTTTTCTTTTCATTTTTTTTTTTTTTTTTTTTTGCATTTAAACAAAAAATAGATAAAAATCATTCGAATGATACACTTTGATTTAAAAAAGAAAAAAGGGCTAGTTAAAATTGAATTAATTAGAGAACACAGAATATTTAGAGATGCAGAATCACACACACACAGAAGATGTATTCCATAAGAGATTATAAGAAATCTCTCTCTCTCTCTCTCTCTCATATTATTCTTATACACTGCTGGACAATTGCTAAGGACGGATAACACTATTATCCATAGCAACCACAAAATGAAAGGAAACAAAATGTGGAAAATTAGAATAAGTGCGGGACAGAGTAAGAAGAAGTATGCGTATGCAATTTTTTTTTCACGTCTGTTCATCATGTGATAGCGTTCGTATGAGCTTTAAAGGTTTTGACGAGTGTGGACAGTTGTTTCAAATTTTACATGAAAGATTTAACAGACGAACTTGAAATGTTTGGCATGTCTTCCCGACTTCACTGAGATGATTTTACACGTGGCCGAATTAATGGAAAGATCGAAGAAGGGCGAAAAATAACATATGTTGCCAGGGAGTTCGACATCGCTGACAGCGTTGTTTCACGGCTGTGGAAGTCATTTAAAACTACTGGAATGTCTAGTAGGCGGCACGGGGGAGGCCGTGTTAGAAGTACGATGCCTGCAGAAGACTGATATATCGTCCTATCAGCAAAAAGGAACAGGCACACCACAGCTCAGCAGGTGGCAAATCAGTTTCTTGCTGCCTCAGGAAAGCAGATCTGCCGAAAAACTGTTGCCAGGCGTTTGAGGGGAGGAGGATTATACGCCCGCAGACCTGTTGTGCATGTCCCATTGACCAGACAGCACCGTACTGCCCGTTTGCAATGGTGTCGTGAGCATCGCAATTGGACTGAGCAGGACTGGGCATGCGTACTATTCTCAGATGAGAGTAGGTTCAGTCTGTTATCGGATTGTAGACATCAACTGATCTGGCGCGAGAGTGGTACTGCTTATCGTCCATAAAACATCCAGGAAAGGGACTTATATCTGATATGCAGTGCCATCATGATCAATGGCCGCACGCCCCTACATGTGGTTGCGAATGGGACTATGACGGGCCAACGATACATTAATGAAGTTCTACTTCCTCATATTCGTCTTTTCCGTGGTGCTGTCGGTGATAAATTTGTTTTTATGAACGACAACGCAACATGTCATCAAACACTCGCTGTTCAGGATTGTCTAGACAGCGAGGGTATTCAACGCCTTTTATGGCTATCACGTTCTCCAGATCTAAGCCCCATTGAAAATGTGTCGGATTCTTTGGGGAGGCAAGTTGCTTTTCGAAACTATCCTCCGACAAACAAGAACACCCTCATCCATGCACTCCCAGAGGAATGGGATAAATTGCCTCAACAGCTGCTGGATAATGTTGTGCAAAGTATGATACGGCGTGTGGAATGTTGCATCACACTCCACGGGAGACTTAACCAGTACTGATACCTTTCATCAAGGTGCCTGCTGACTTTTAGATGCATTGTTCCATTTTTCAGTATGCAGCATCAAATGAACATTTTTTTTTCTTTCAGATGCTTAACAGCTTTTGTACTTTCCAGAACAATAAATATTCTTTATTCTAATGTCTGAACAGTTTGGCAACTATATTTTACCCTACTAGGCCTCATGTCTTGCTTAATGTTATGCTACATTGCAATTTGTGATCCGTCCTTAGCAATTGTCCAGCAGTGTATTACAATCCTAAAATTCAATAAGTTTTCCTAACAGAAAAAGCAAGGATTTAAAAATTGAAATAGAAGGTAAAAAAAGAAACATATTGTAAGATGAAAAAATTCAAATAAAATAAAAACATTGAAATATATAATATTTTTAAAGTAGAAATCACAATCTATTATTTTGCAAAAATTTTGTTTTGACTGAAAGTATGTACTTTTATAGATGGAACAAGATTCCAAGCGAAAAGGAAAAGTTACACCTAGACTTTTTCCTGCAAAATAGCTAAGAGTAAACAAATAAAAAAAATCAGAATGAAAAATGGCGACAATTCTGACTGTTATGTTTAGAATGCCAAGCAAACACAATAACATTAAAGAACAGAGGTTTTTATGAAGAACTGTAACTTGAATATGACTTCTGTCGGTGACATAAAATGACTGTGTTTATTATAATTTTCATAGGACTTTTATGCTTTATAAAAGAAGGTCATTTTTCAAGTGTTGACCTCGTCACTTTATTATGGTTTCAAGCTACGAGACTACGTAGTATATTCAAGTGGACTGTGTAGTCTTCGAGAAACATGACAAGAAGCACAGAGTACCAACTGATTCCGAGATTAATGGAAATATTTGTTACAGCGTGGACTCCGTTGCCTCAATGGTAAAAACAAAAATAAATAAAATTAAAAAAATTTTAAATCGTCGTTGTCGATTTAAACTAATTATAAAGTGGATGTTTCGTCTTGTCATTTTCGTTTTACTTTTTCTTCGGTTCTATTTTCAACGCGTTCAGTTTTGGAAGCAATAACCCTAAGATTTGAAAACTAATTATTTAGGAAGAACAGGTAATTTTTTTCGAGTCTGAAAAGTCTCACAAATGGAAAAAATTATAATTAAAAAATATTTCTTTAATACTGGTAAAAACCATGAATGGATTTTTTCTCACGGCCGACGACACTCGGATATTCGATGGTGAACTTCGCCTTGTTTGCTGCCGCTCGAAGAATCCATTGGATGGCAGACAGCAAATTCGTCGATAAGTTGGAATGACGACGCCGTCTCAATATGATGCGATGTAGATGAAACGTTATCTGACGTCATGGATATTTTAAACCAATGAGAATTAAGTAGCGAAATCATGAATCTCAACCGGAGCGAAAGAAACAACGGTTCAAAAGAATGTACGAAAAAGGATGTCATGAAAATAGAATTATCGTCTGTTGTAAGAAATGAGCCTCATGTTGGTTGTGTTTGCTTATATGGGACAAAAATATTAATATTTTGCCATAAGTAGCTGCAATTTAAGTAATAACCAAAAAAGATTAATATTTAGGTGGTCAATGTCCACCTAGATATCGAAACCTTTTTAAAATACCTGAGAAGAACATAAAAATTCCTATAAAAAATCTCAGGAAATATAAAATGCAGAGCAAGTTTGTAATGGACAGTGGATGCAATCATGATTCTAGCAAAAAAAGATAAAGGATCCGATAATGTAATGCAGAAGGAAAAAAACTGCCTTCAGTTGGGAATACATGCAATTCAATCACAACACAAGCAAAGAAATGCTGCTTTTCTGCATTGTGTTCCCGTGTATGAAAGCGAAAAGAAACAGATGTTTGGCAAAGAGCCACATGGGCTACACAAAATATTTAGAGAAATCACACAAAGTAGCATTCATATTCACATAAGCCTTCGGAATAAGTTAATGCTTGTGAAGGAAGTTTTCTTTGTAGTGTGCTAAAATAAAATAACTCAACTTTACTAATATTGAAAAACAATAAAACACATTTTAACGGTATCTACACAAACTTTGCATACAACTGTGTGATAGAAATGCAATATATAGATGTTTTAAAGCTTTAAGTATATTAATTTATACATTTCAACTCCAGCAGAAATCCAATTACATTGCTTAACACTGAAATTAAAAAGGGCAGATATTTTCAATTATAAATTAAATAATTCTCGTTAATTAGGCCTAAAACTTATTCGTATTCATAAAATTACTCAGCAAATATTAAATAATTTATGATATAGTATATATATATATATATATATATATATATATATATATATATATATATATATATATATATATATATATATATATATATATATATATATATATATATATATATATATATATATATATATATATATATATATATATATATATATATATATATATATATATATATATATATATATATATATAAAGTGAGAGATTTTTAATTCTTAATATTAATCGTAAATATGTGTTCTATGAAAAATCTTTTAGTTTGGATACATTTCATGTCTAACTAATCCTAAGTGATGAGGAAGCAATAGAAATAATGATAAGGAAGCCAATCTAGAGAAGCTATGGAATTTAATACTATAATCAAATTACGAATATAGTGTAAAAATATGTGTTGTTATGGGGAATGCAATTTCCTGCTGTAACGGATTGTCCGTAAAACTTGATGAAAAAGAAGAAAAAATGTTTGCAAAACCATAAAAACAGAGTCTGTTGGTGCATGCACGAGAAATGCATACAAGAAAAGTGGGGACCAGATTTTCGAAATTTTTTGCTCAGTACATGACTGAATTATAAAATCCTCTGCTCACCATGGTTCTCTTGTTTGGCAACCAGGTTCGTGAGCCTTTAAACAAAAGGCTCGAGAACAGCGGGCCTTTATTAAAACCGATGCAGGCTGAAATATGGGCAGGAGCAACTTGAGTCGCATTGCATTTTGAAGACTGGGGATAAACTTCACATGACGTTCTATACGAGTGTGACCACTTCGAAATCTCGCGTGAGGTGTCTGATCGCGCCTGTTGCCCAATCAGAACAGCACCGGCGTGATTTTCCTCATACCATTCATGCACGGTGGCTCTTCTGAAAGAGGAACAGACGTCTTGCTGACCCGGGTGGCGATCTCTGAAGCAATAAGGCAGCCGCCATGGGCAGTAACCTTACGGCTGCCCTCTCTGGACAGAGCATCAGCAATTTCATAACCGTACACATCCACATGAAAGGTGATCTTAACATTGATTCCTATAACCAATCTGATTATTACGAAAAGCACAATATTATGCTATTCGGATATCCATATTCAGTATCATTACAAATTCCATGACGTTGTCTTACGACGACGTATGAATTTACCTATTATGACTATGACTTTTTAAGGGTGAATAATCTCGTAGATCTCGTCTAGCAGAGGCTGGACACGGAGATTAGGAACAACAACTACAAATACGAACACATTTGCGTGAAGACACCGATGCGGTTGCATGTGTGGCCTTTCACCCGTCCCACGATAGGCCGCGCTGGCCTAGTAGGGGAGGGCGTCGTTCATGAGGTAGTGAGTTCGAATCCCGTCTTAACCGAAGATCCGTCGTGTTCACTAATGGTGGCTGAGGCCATTAAAATTGGGCGTGGGAAAAATAGCCTCCAAGTGACATGATACCTCTGTGGGGTGACAGACCAAGTATTGGGGGTCTTCTGCTTGGTCCCTGCTTCAAAATCCCAAAGACTACCCGGTTGCTTCTATCTAATTGGTAAACCCCAACTCCGGGATAGGTACAGGGAAGCATGCTTGTGTAACAACAACCTGTGCCATGAGCACTACGTGCTTTCGCCTGTTAAAGTGACTCGAAGGCAATCGATAACGTCAGTTGCCCATTTCTTTTAACATGCACTTATCCTAATTATGCAAGATGGATGCTTTATTGGATGTAGCGTAACATTCAATTCTTCAAAAACATAATCCAGTCTCTCAAGACAACAGCTCATCAAACACAGAAGCAATACTGAACAGCACTCATTTTTCTTACACATCTGACATTTTGAAACAGACTCTCACACACACAAATCCCAAGAATAACATTTGATTCTTCTCCAGGTCAAATTTTTATGTTAAATAAATAGCCATCAAGAGGCATTACAATCGCATACATTCTGTGAGCATGCTGAAATTGTAAGTATTTAATTGTCTCATATGAAATTCAGAAATAAAAATATTTATGTGTGCTCTTATCATTATAATGAATTAAAACTTTTTCAGGAAGGCTTTAAGGAATTTAAGCAAATTAATTTTCAAAAATATTTAACATTGATAGAGCAAATTATCGAATATTGAATGACATTAAAAAGTAGTGAAAGCACGATTATACAACAATATTTACTTTAAAATATTCAGAAATATCATATTTTCTTCTACTCTTTTATTTTTCTTCATAAAATTATTTTTTTAAGAATAAGACGTTTTGAGGTATCAATATTTATTTTGTCATTAGCAAGTTCAAGTTAATTCCCCCATCTACTATATTATAATCATTTAATATATTACATAATATATAATTTAATATAAGATATATAATTTAATATATAAATTACCTATTATATTATAATAGTTTAGTAAGTACATGTAACATTCTACATTTTTTACATTGTTCCGTTTAATTAAAATTATGAATGCTTCATTCAATTAAAAATAAATAGTGACATCATCATTATATCAGATGCCACCGATTGAAAAGTAAACTAAAAAAAATTATTGAAATTGATTGTTTCTATTCCATTTATATTTTATTCGTATCTCTAAAATGGCATTTCTAAAGAAGTTCTCAAATTGGCTTATTATTACATGAATGTTATGTAAATTCCTCAGTCACACACACACACAAACCAGAGTACAAAACCGGTTCTAACTCTACTCTCGAACCGCATTTGGTCATTCACATCGTAAATTAAGCGCAATATTTTCGAATTTAATTCAGCGCATTTCAATTTTAGAGTTGCATCGATTTAGAAATAGACTTTCGATTTGATACTGGTTTGTATAAATATCAAAATAAATAATGTACTGCAAATTTGAAAAAAAAAACACATGTTAAAATATATTAAAAAATTAAATGTAGAAAATTTGTGTAATAGGTGTGAAAAATTATTTAAGTCATTAGAAATGAATAGTTTTTGTATTTAGCAAATGCGGATTTTATTGAAAATTTCTATCACTATACTCTCAACTAAATTAATAAAATTGTTAAACATAATAGTAACTAGCATAATAATAAATGAATATAATATAAGAGAGTATAAGGCTTATTATATATAATAAGCATTATACTCTCTTATATGCTTATATTACTATGTATAATAACTATATAATAAGCTTAATATTAATATCATTAGCATGATAATAAATTATGCAATAAACAACTGAAATAGAAGAAAAAATTAAATCCATATTTTTTTTAAAAATTATACTGTATCCAATTCCTTAAAGAGAGGAATAATTTAAGGTTATGAACACACAGAGACAGAAAAATCACTGCCAAAAATGTAAGAAAATTGATTTGAGAAAACTCTCTATGGGTTCAAGTATTTTAAATGATTCGCAACTAAAATATAGGCTTACACATCCAACTAAAATAGCTTAATATGTGAGATTATAATTTAATAAACTATATTCCAAGAGGAAACTGACAATTGTAACATTTGTGACCGCATGATGCATTATTTCGTTATAGTGAAGTATTTATGACTAATGATGTAGCTATTTTTAGAGTGTATGAAAATCATGATGACTAAGCTGACATCATCGATCTAGAAATTTCATTTTAAAATTTTGGGCCTGATGACTAATTATTCATCTCATTTCTAGGGTAAGCCGATAATGCGCTGATAAAATTCACTCGTCTGTTCATCACAAATCAAGAAGAGAATTTAAAATAGCATTCAATAAATGAGAGTAAGGCTGTGTAGAGGAAGAACATGAGCAAGAAGACATAAGATACTTTGTAATTTAACACGACAGCTAAACGAATATAGCAAAATATACTTTCATAAAACAAATAACAAAAAATCAATCTAGATTACGAGGTTACATTTTAAATGATGCATTAACATAAAATAGTAATTACTATTTTATAATCTTCCTCAAACCGGTTCTTCCGAGTGCATCAAATAAAAAAATTAACGTGAATATTCATTCATTTATCGTTCATAAAAGTTTAATACCTGATAATTAATTTCGCCTGTGAGCCACTAAATGTTATATTTGATATTTCACACACACACAAAATAATTATATTTAAATAAGATAGATGACTTACGTTGTCCCTTCCTCTTTGTGCAAACATGTTCGCTCTTCCATAGCTGCCATGGATTGAATTTAAATACAAAGTTTCAAGCAAGGTTATTCTTGTTTTCCGCATTACAACGAAAATCCTATGTTTAAGATTTCACAAAAGGAATCGGCGAAAGAAATGCAGGGAAGCCCAATTATTGGGCACCGGTCACCGCATTCATTAGACCACACGTCCATCGTTCAATAGCAATAGTCTCTTACGTTAACGACGGCGCGCAGCTTGGCGAAGGTTACCAGCTGTTTTGGTTTGTCGCCAAATGTTCCGCCACATCTGTTATGAGAGATGCCGAGGGAAAGGCTTACGAATTCGTTCGGCTGACATGAAAGTTCACAGGAAAAACGAAAGATATTTATAGCATATAAAACTTCATTGAGTGAAAAATATTTTTCTCTCTAATTGCTATAAAAATAATTCAATTTCCTTGAAGTATTCCTGTTTAATAGTTTTGACTCACAATTTTTAAAAATAATTACTGAATGGTGTTATAAAAATCTTTATAGCGAAATTTAACAACAATAAAAATTGTTGTTAAATTACTGATAACTGATTGTTATCATATTTTATTATCATCATCTGATAACTGATCAGTTAAATTCTTAATAACTGAAACAGTAAAATTATTTCAGTTTAATAAGTTACGAATGAAAATCATAGTTGCACATGTTTATAATTCTTTCTTAAATTCAAGAAATATAAGCGGTATAACAATGGGAATTAATTAAAAATTTTGATGAAACCTTATTTAAAAATAAAAACTAATGATTTTTATATATAAAATATTTTATATTAAAAATATGCATTTTTAAGAACTTTTATCTGATAATTTTAATACATGCATTTTATCGATGATTATTCAAAAATAATAAGGATGTATCATTAATTTGGTTATCAAAAGATGGATTTGTCAATATCATTAGATAATTTCATGACGATGCTATAATTTAAATTATGAAATATTTAATTATAAGTATCATAAATCATTGTACTCTTTGTAACGTAATGAATTTTTATTAAGTAAAAAAAGAAATTAAGTTACTATCGTATCTCGCGATTAAGAATAAAAAATATGTGCTTTTACAGCGAATTTTATAAGTTGTCAATCTCTACACTAGTTAAAATATTTGGCAAGTTTGGCGATGAAAAATATTGATTTGAAAGAAACCATTCAAAATGCAACCCCTTTGGCTCTCCTAAACATGTGACGCAATACTTGAAGGTCGTTACGTGTAGAGAGTAACGGGGGATTCTCTCTCTATATTTACTGCTTCATCCGACTTTCACATTTTATTATTTTTTCCTTGAATTTCCCTTGTAAACTGTGGAAGCATTCAACCAAGCAGTTTTACTTCCGTTAGGGAGATATTTCTAGAACAGAATGAGAATTCATTTTATATTAATAGGGACCAGGAAAATTTCTTCGTTCATATTGAGGAAAAGCAATGAAAGATAAGGAAAACCGTAATTATATATTAATATACTATATATAAAAATATTTTATATTATCGAATGTCACTGAAAATTTGTAAGACTATGTATTTATTATAAGTCCTTATACAAGTTTTAGAAGAGTTTTTCCAGCCGACCAGTCTAGTGGTCAGAGTGCCTGACTACGGATAAGGAGGTCCTGCGTTAGAATCCTGGTTCGAGCATAGATATACTTTCTCTATCTATCTATCTATTTCTCTATCTATATACTTTCTCTATCTATCCTGTCTTTGTCCTTTTCTTGTATGAATGAGGTGTCAATGGTTGCCTACCCTATAAACGGGTCCCTATGGCATGTGTGTACTGAGGAAGTCGGACTCCACACCAAAATAGGGTTCAGTTGAAAAAGTGGAGCAGCGCACCCCATATTGCCAGCCTAAGCTGGCACACGACAACATAAACAACAGAAGCGATTTTCCTTCGTAAGGCTTCGAATTCACACATACACACAGTCACATTTATTACTATGTGAAGATCCAATTATTATTTACTTTTATTTGGTTTATTTATAATATATATTTTTTATTAAATGATGTATTTTATATATTTAAAACCGTTAAATATTATTTTTTTCCTTATTGCGTTTTCTTAATTTATTATCATCTTTTGATTGTTTTAATTACTTTATTTATAGTTTTAATTTAAAATGTCTCATGTTCAAAATGTTGTTGAAAAATATCAACAAATTATTTACGCAAAAATTAAAGAGAATAATGATGGATTATTGCTCAGGATTCCAAATTATTAATTAATTTAGGATTCGCAAATATTAATTAATTTTTTAACGGAAATTGGATTTGGAGAAGGTGTAATTATTTTATTTAAATTCTATTGCTTACATGTATTTTTTATTGTATTCGTATTTCATTTTTATTTACTTAAAAAGTGTATGTATTTAAAAAATAATTTATTCACGTTTTTTTTTTTAATTTTAAAAATGTATACATTTGAAAAATAATTTTTTGCATGCTTTTTTTAAAGTTTTATAAAGTGTATATATTTAGAAAAAATATTTTTCCATGTTTTTTTTGTAAAATTAGATAATTATTTTTACTGAAATGTGACACTGGTGACAAACGAACAAAATGTCGAAATAAATATGCCAATCGGCATGTCAGCTTAACTTCATATCAAGTAAGTTCATTATTTGTATTTATTTCCCTTTTTAAATTTTCTGAAATGCTTATTTTTCGATCGAACTTCGGGAAATTTCCCATGTTTATAAACGCGCGCCTAGCTTGGCGACAAAAAAATTCGCCGTGGTCGCCAAGTGTAAGGTGATACTGAACTTGTTCCGAAAATCCTCCAGCAAATCACCAAAGTCAGAATTTGGCCTCCTGTATTATATAGCATCTGTGCCTCAAATTAAAAATTTACAGAATGTCCTCTTATTATTTATAAAAGCAATAAATAAATAAGTGACTTAAGGAAAACAGTAAATTATTATATTTAAAAAGTAAAATAAGACAAAAATTTACTGAATGGAAAATATAGGAAGATTATTCATTATATTCGCATACCTTATCGTTTACTGCAAACAATAAATGCTTCAAAATATTTATCTATTATTACTGTTATTAGATATATTTCAAGTTACCGATTTTGGCTATGAAACACAACCAAAAGCAGAGTCATTTTAAATTACCGACGAGTGACGAAGTCTACAATCGAGCTGTCTTTTTCACTCCATGTCGTTTGCAAACGTTAAGACTCAATTGGCATTAAATAAATTAATATAAAGTTCTCCAAAAAATTATAACCTTACGAAAATGTCTATCAATACTTTAATAAATTCGAATGTTTCAAAACTTTTTTCAGTTTACAATGAAGAATTACATTATTATAAAACAATATTTTTAATTTGTTATTCTGTGAGAAATATTTTTGTAAAATTTAATCACCAAATCATAAAATTTATACTAATTAAGGCCAAATAATTATAACCTCAAAGAAAATATTTCTTTTACTAACAAAATAATTTTATAAGTTTTACAGCAAAAACTTCAAATGTGGCCTCCTTTATTTCGAATTAAATTAAAAATACGATTTGGCATACTATTTACAGCATTTATGAGGACTTCTTCTTCTAGAGAATTCCACGCATCTTTAATGGCACTTTTGAGCTCTTGGAAAGAGCTGTACTGTCGACTTTCGTCTCTCAGCGAACTAATATTCCCCATATGTTCTCGATAGGATTGAGATCTGGAGAACGGGGAGGCTGTTGTAAAACAGGGAGTTCTCGCGAATTTAACCATTTTCTGTTACTGGCACTCCGATGTATTGACACATTATCAAGCATAAATGTAAAAGAAATATCATTTTCTTCTAAAAAGAGGATCCATGAGCCATCTAAGATTTCTTCATAAAATTCACTATTCATTGGACTCGGAACAAAGGCTAGACGAAGTTTTCCGTGGGCACTAAAAGCTCTCTAAGTCATTATACTTCCCCCTCCAAAATTTCGTTTTGAAAAATACTTTGTTTCTTTGTGTAAATCGTGCCAGAAGTATGTGTACCCATCGGGCCCGTCAATATTCCATTTCTTTTCATCACTCCAAATGATCTAAAAGTAAATTTGAATAAATGAACTTATTGTGTCAATAATGTAATAAAGTGAAAAATTAATGAGTTTTTACTAACTTTTGTCCAGTCTGTGTTCATGTGTTGTCGTCCAAATTTTAATCTTCTCACTTTATCAGCAGCATTAATTGCAGGTGCTGGCTTCTTTTCTCTGATTTCTTTCTCACAATGTTTATGTTTCGCTTTAAAGCATTTCTAACAATTTCTCGATGGACATCAAGCTTCAAGGTGCGACGAATCTATTCACAAGATTTAGAAGAAGACGCTTCACGAAAAATATGTCTTTTATCTTTTTCTGACAGCTTCTGTTTACGTCCTGAAAGTTTTTTTAGACCCATATTGCTTTGGATTATTTAAAAAATTGTTAATAACCCTGGGGGATCTTTTTAGTCTCCGAGCAATTTCACGATTGGTGATTCCTTCTGGATGGAATGCTGTACTTTGACCTTTTTCATTTTCGTTTAACGATAGTCCACTAGGCATTCTACTTACGCACACAGTACAAAATAATATCCAAACATAAATCGCAATCAGGCCACAATACTAAATAAATAACAAAATTAATTAATTAGTGAGGTTATAAATGTTTGGCACGCGATTTTTTGATATTTCTAAATTTTTCCTTTGTTATATATAATTCGGTTACAAAATAAATAGTGGAAGTTAACTAAAAAAATTTTGCATACTTAAACAATATTTCATCGGCATTCAATCAGTTAGCGGATTTAAAAAACGATATTTTTAGATGAGGTTATAATCTTTTGCTGCACTTTTTATTAATTGGTTGAGATATTTACTTAATATTAAGATATCGATTTCGTTGTGATAATAGAAACATATAAGCTTTGGAGCTGACTTCGTCGCATGATTTTGGTTAGAAATTATGAGATGATTGATTGGGTTCATCCAATTCAATCTGTCGAAATAAGCAGCTAAAAACTTAGATTAATAAACTTTTGTATATTTTTTGTTAATATTTATCAGCATTTTGACAACTAGAAGGAAAAAACTTGTCATGATTCTAAAATAAAAGTTTAATCAAATGTTGTATGATGAGAAAAGAAAATGGCTAGAATTCCAGGATAAGTTCTGTGGTCTGACGAGAAAAATTATTTTTCATTATCACTCTCAAATCATCAAAATTGCTGTGGAATACCAGTTCACATACCAAGTGAATAGAAGCAAATATCTTGTATCTATTTTCGTTTATGAAGCAGGCCTTTTCTTCTTCATCTGTCCTTGAAGGAAGACATTGCGGTACTGAGAGGGAACGCTGGTCTTGAAGCGTCGAGTCTTGGCGGTGAGAGCCAATCAGCAGAGAGCTGAGGGGCAGAGCAATGAGCTGAAAATTTTTATTCTACTTGAGAATAGAGGAAATAATAAAGTTGAAATAAAATTGTTATATACAGTGAAAATAGAAAAAAAAATAATCCTGAATAAATAAGAGTAATATGAGATTAAGTAAGGCTATGTACTCTATATTCAAAAATTATATTAAATATATTCATCTAAGTAATGTCTGGCGATTGGCCTACATTTACAGTCTTCTATGAGATACTCATAGCGAAAAACTTGATTAAATGCACCATCTGTGCAGTTAATTCCTTTATCGTAGAATTTTTTATTTAGGTTAGCAATATGCTCTAGAATATCAATAATTTTCAGATCTTTTGAAATGTTTTTATTGCGAGTATAGTGGGCCGCCTTCGTAATTTTTCTAAGCATTTTACGTTGATACACTCTAAATTTGTGTTTGTCTCTTGTCGTAATAGTATTCCACACAGGTGAAGCATAGGTGATGATGGGTCTTAACATTGTAAGGTAGAGCAGTCTCTTGAGTTTTAGTGTTAAATTTGAGTTTTTTCCAATTAAGTTGAATAGGCATCCATAAGCTTGATTGGCTTTTTTAATAACGTTATTGACATGTGCAGTCCATGAAAGTTGAGTAGTAAATGTTAATCCAAGATATTTAATGATTTTCACTTCCGGAATGATTTTATCGAATAGATAGAGTTTCTTATGTTGAAGTAATTTTATTTTATTTCTCTTTTTTTTATTAACTACTATAAGTTGGGATTTATCAGCATTTATATTTATTCTCCATTTACTGCACCAGTTTTCGATGTTAATGAACGCATTTCGAAGTTTATGAATAGCATTATTCGGCCTCATAGAATCAGCTATAATAGCAGTGTCATCTGCGTAGAAAGCAATTTGATTTGAGTTATTGTCCAAACCGGGGAAGTCATGGGTAAAAAATAGGTATAAGATTGGGCCCAGGATGTTACCTTGGGGGACTCCAGCTTTGATGTTCAGAGTAATAGAGTTTTCATTATTGTATTTAATATGGAAGAAGCGATGAGTTAGATACGAGGTGATGAGTAAAATTATATCAGTGTTTATGTTGAGTTTGTATAGTAGGCTCATACTCTATCGAATGCTTTTGCTTCTTCGAGCATGACCATAGCTGTATACACATTGCGATGAATATTTTGACCTATAATCTCAGTAATTCTTATGAGTTGTTTAACAGTTGATAAGTTGTTTCTGAAGCCATATTGTTGTTTCGGAATTAGGTGAAGATAACATTTAATTCTATTATAAATTATTTTTTCAAATATTTTTCCTAAAACTGGAAGCAGGCTGATAGGTCTGTAGTTTTCAGGAATTCTGGGATCTTTTCCAGGCTTAGGGAAAAGAATTATGGTAGCAGTTTTCCAGATTGTAAGAAAATATGATATTTTAAGGCAGTTATTATAAATATTATTGAGTTTGCGAATAAAGTCCAATGGTAAATATTTGATCATTTTGTTGGTAATATTATCTTCTCCTGGGGCTTTTTTGCTCTTTAGATTTTTAATAATTTTAATTACTTCATCATCATTCGTTGGTGTAATGGTATTATGAGGAATATTAGCTTGCATATAGTTATGAATAAATGAATTAACACCATCGGTGAAGGACTCATCTGTGACTTTGTTTGGTTGAAATTGTAGAAATATGGTATTTGCAAAGATGTTCAGTTTTCATAGTTTGTATAAACTGGTCCATTTTGGCCATTAATGCAATGATTAATTGTTGTTTTTCTTCTTAATTGTTTTGCAAATTTCCATATAGAGTTGTTTTCTGTGCTAAGACTTTCTATTTTATCTTGCCATTGTGTTTAGTCCTATAGTCTGTTCAGAGTTTTTTAATTTTTTTATTAAGTTTGTTGACTGTAGTTATGAGTCGTGGGTTCATACAACGTTTTATGAAATTGTTTCCTGATGCAATTTCTTTCTTTTATGATTTCTCTTATGCTATTTGGTAATTTTAAGTAATTTTCGTGGTATTTAATATTATGGGTTGCTATTTCTTTTGCATGATTGATATTTTCATTGAATAAGTTTATATCATTATTTATTTTATTTTTAATTTCTTGATTATTATTACTATTGGGTTGATTATTGTTGATTAATGATTGATTTTCTTTGTTAACTTGATCTTGAAGAATATTATAATATAGTTGCCAGTTGGTTCTGAATAAAAATTTATTTGTAATATTTTTCTTTATTCCCAGGCATCCTAGAATTGGAAAGTGATCAGAAGAGAGATCATAGATAGTCTGTGCTGATAGTGGGTAGCTGGTATTAATAAGAAAAATGTCCAAGATGTCTCCTTGGTGTGTATAGTGGAAGTGCATAGGTTCGATTAGAGCAATTATTTTTAAATTATGATTTTGGGCTATTTCTAATAATTTAGTTCCATTTTTATTCGTAGTGTTGCATTCCCAGGTGATGTTCTTGCTGTTAAAGTCACCTACAGCATTTGTAGGAATATTTGAAGGTAGAATTTTCATAATTTCTTGGTCTTGTAAATTATGCTTAGGTCTGTTGTAATAGCTATTAATTTTGAATTTTAGATTATTTTCCAGGTTGATGATAGCTGAAGTTTCTTCAAAACTATCTCCTATTTTGCTACTATATAGTGTGGAATTAAAAGATCTTTTGATAATAATTGCGGTTCCTCCACCAGCATGATGTGTCCTGTCAGTACGATATACGTTGTAGTTTGGTACATTAAGACTCATATTTGGTCTTAAGTGGGTTTCTGTGATTATGGCAGTGTCTATATTATGTTTATCTAGAAAATTCATGAATTCAGTAATTTTAGGCTTTAGGCTACGTGCGTTCCAATTCACAATTTGAATAGGTGAGAAATTTAAGCTTTTAATTGTCATTGTTGGTTGAGGTTGCTGTCTGTTGTGTAGCCATTGCTGCATTGAATTGTTTAAGCTGATTAACAAGATCTGTTATTCCTGAGTTTTTGATATAAGAGATTAGATTTTGTAATTCAGAAAAAATATTTTTTGCTTCATTTATAGTTTCTTTGTTTTTACTAATGATTTCATTCTTGTGGACTAATGCATTTGCATAAGATAGGTGTGGATTAGTGCTTGGAATAATCTTGCTTTTGATGGCTTCGACTTTGTTATTGTTGAGGTAATTTGATTTTGGAAATTTATTACAGCCCCTATAGCTGGCAGGATGAGCTTCTCCACAGTTTGCACATTTAACTGGAGTGGACATGTCTTTTTTGTATTTTGAGTGGTGATGATCACCAGCACATTTCACACATTTAACTGCGTGATGGCAGGAAGTTTGGGCGTGGTAGAACCCCTGGCATCTGAAGCACTGTGTTACTCCTTTACGGCCTTTGTAAGATTCAATTTTGACCACCAGGTTAAAAAGATATTATATATTTCTCTAGATTTGTAATTTTTCGGTAGAGTGACAATAAATAAAGGCAAATTAATTTTAACTCCATCAACTTTTTTGGACATTTGAGTTATATTAATGATATTAAAACCTTCTAATATGAGTTCTCGGGAAATTTCTTCAGGCGTGTAAATAGGTGGTAAATCTCTGATACTATTTTAAGGTTTTTATCCTCAGGCAATATAAATGTGTGGTAGGAGGTATTGGCATCATCTAGCAGTTTGGTTATTTTCCTATGATTTTCAGCACTTTCAACTTTAATTTTTAGTATTTCAGTTCCAGTTAATTTTCTAATGTAGCCGGTAATGTTATTATTTTTAAAAACTTCTTGAATTTGTTTCCAATTGATATTTTTGTCCTTTATGATGATAGGAGGAATTCTGTTATTTCTTTTGGCTGGTTGAAACCCTTGATCATTTTCATTATTTTTTGATTCAGTTATTTCATTAACATTTTTGTTAGGTATATTATTATTTTCTTCAATTTTCCTTTTAGTGGAGGTAGTTTTAGCCTTAGTATTCTTTGTGGTTGGTAGTGTTGGGAAGTCTTCCTGATCAGAGACGAGGTCAGCATCCTCGCTGTCACAAAGAGCTTCAAATCTGTTTTGTGTGGTCACAGAGAAAGGGGGCGGACCTTTAACGCTTATTAGCGGTTTATCGTTAAACGGTTGCATTTCTTTTTGTTTATGATAGTTGGCTAGCATGTCTGTTAGTTTTGTTAGCTCTAAATTGTGAAATTTGAGTAAATCAATGTCCTTTTCAGTCATTTTCCAATTGCTAATTTTTTGAATATAATCAGTTGTTAAACGGATCTTGTGTGTCGCTTATTGCCTTAATTCCAATTTCCCCGCACCATTGTGAGCGACCGCCCTGAAAAGGGCATGCCATCGCAGGGCTAAGGGCTGGCTCATCGCTTTGATGTATCGCATGCCGCCTTGTCACCGGAGAGGGGAAGAGCGTGACGTCACTGGGCATCCACTGGCTGGCATTCTCTATGCTAGCTTGTGTCTGATCGCAGCTTTCTCATTCATTTTGGCTTGTTTAATGTTTTCATTTTAAGCAAGAGTATTTTTTAAAGAGGAAAACATGACATCGTGTGCTGTTGCTACATGTTCAAATATATATCGAAATACAAAAGGAAAACACATAATATTTCATCGATTTCCAAAAGAAAATCAAATGATTTCAAAGGAATGGGTGCAAAGATGTCGAAGAAGTGACAAAATCAACATCAAGAATGCTAGAGTGTGCAGTGAGCATTTTGATTTGAATGAATATATGGACGACATGCAAAATAGACTACTTGGTTTGCCAGAGAGAAAAATATTAAAACCGACGGCTCTGCCTAATCTTAAGTTACCGGCTTTAAACATAATTCAAAATACTCCAAGAGAACAGAGACAAACGAAATAAAGAAGATTAGAAGAAGCTGTTGAAATAAATGAGTGTGTGAGTCCACATATAAATTATGTGATGCAGAAAATCAATGTGATGGTGATATTAAACGCCTTAAATGCAATGAATTTTTAAGAAATATAGAAGAATTGAAAAAAAGAATATTATGCGCAGAAAATACAGTGAAATTCCTTAAAAATTAGCAAAAAAGAAATCGAACTTCTACAACAAGAATAATTAAACGATTGAAATCAAATAAAAAATTGCTTTTAAATGAAATACAAAAATCAAAAACGAAAATAAAATTACTTCAAAAGGAGAACATTAAACTTGGGAAGATAGGGATAAATAATTTATTCCCTTATAAGCGTGAAGATGAAGAAAATAAATTAAGAACTAAATGGTCATCTGACACTATTTCAAAATGTATTTTGATTCGGTCATTATCTTCAAAATCTTACGATTTTTGGCGAAATACGATGGGATTAAATATGCCAAGTGCTTTGAAAAGATGGTGTTCCAAATTTAGTTGCATGCCTGGAATTCTTAAAGATGTAATGTTATTGATGAAAAAAAATTGCGAAACTTTGAGTGATATAGAAAAAATTTGTTCTTTGAGCTTTGACGAAATGCACATAGATTCGAAATTGTGTTACGACTCTTCATTGGATGAAATATTAGGCCCATTTTGTAAAGTTCAAGTTATTTTATTGAGAGGATTAATTTTCTCGAGGAAACAGCCAATATTTTTTGATTTCGACAGTAAAATGAATAAACGACGTTATCAATATTTTTTGATAACGACTGTAAAATGAATTTCTTTTGATTCTCAAGATGATGAATTAAATTGTGAATTCTTAATTAATCCCTTACCTTTATCTTGGGAAAATGAACTTGCCTCTTCCAATCCAAATTGTGATATATCTCCATTTGAAAAAGAAGCTATGGTTTATGTGGCAGGTTATATTGCTTATAAAATTAAAGATAATTCAATTTTTGCTTATAAAATTAAAGATAATTAATTCAATTTCAATTCACTTGGAAATATATCAAGAAATTCAGTCGATATGCCCAATCATTCCGAATGGATTAATTTAATTTCTGCTGGGGGACTTACTGTTCCAACAAAAGCATGGATGGAAACTATAAAACAAATGGACATAATGTTTCGCAAATTTCATGGCGACACATTTTCTAAAGGGAAAAATGTCATAGCAACATTAATAAATGAAACAGAGTCTTCTTTTCCTATTTATATAGAAATGCAGCGATAGTATCTCATAATAAAGCTCAACAGAAAAACAAGAAATGGGTCAATAGTCAAAAAATCAAGATAAGCTGAAGCTATTAGGTAAATATATTTTTATATTGGTTATACAATTTTAAGTTAATTTCAATATTAATAATAATTTTTTGGGGTATATTAAATAATAATTGCAAATTTACTAAATATTTTAGAGGAATTTGTAGTTTTTTTCACTCTGATTAAAAACAAAATGAACTTAAAAATAAAAAGTAAGTATTTTGCTTAGAAATTCCAGGCAACTTATTCTCCTTGGATGCCTGACTACGTCATCAACGGCTATTTCCGGCGACAGTTTTGGGGAGCATTTGAGCCAGCCATTCTCTTTCCCTAGCCCTGGTGCCATCGAACAGGCGCCCGTGTCTCCAGAGGTCCCGGAGAGGAGAGGGAGAATAGATTTCTATTCAGCAGGTCTTCAAGTCCAATAAAGATTTGCCCCAAGAGAGAAAATTCGAAAGACTAATAAAACACTTCTTAGAAGCGTGCTTTATCACTTACCATCTACAAACAGCGCTTCACTGACGAACGTGAAATTGAAATCGAGATTCAAGCGATCCGTTGTTACGCGACTGAATTTTGTAGAAGCAAATTTCTTTTTTTGGGATGACCTTGAAGGCGCAAGATAGTAAAAATAAAATGGTATTTTCCTATTTGGCAACAAGAAAAAAAAATAACGATGACACATTAAAATAAAATTGTGTCAAATCATTGAATTTCTCAAATAAAAAGTATTTTATAAATAAACATTTTTTGAAATATTGGCAAATGTTTAAGTATCATAAGATAATATGGTAGATTTCACAGATAATTTTTTTCATTTGCAAAATTTTAAAATGAAATGTACGCCACATGGAAAACGAAATCGTGAATTTTTTTTATATAGTTATTCTGGCAAGTCGTCGTTTAGTGGGTTCTACAAGCTACAGATGGACACCATATTATAGTGGTAATTATGGCGGCATTATTTGATAATAAAGCTCATTTAACATGAACATAAGCAGTTGTACAATGGGAATCACATAAGGTGTTCGCGCATTTTTAGACGATTTTATTTCACCTTGAGAAGAATCTTCTGCATGGAAAACTTTCTTTTCACAGCAGTTGTATTTCGAAAAGTTCTATTGATCATCTTAGAATTTTTGCTAACATCTAAAATGATGTTTTTCAAAAGAAAATGGATTTAAAGATATGTTTATGCTGTTTTTTTTTTCCCAAAAGTATTATTCTTATTCCGTGATTCAAAAGCGCTGTAAAACCTATTATTTTTTTTGTTATGTCAAGATAAAAATAATAAAAGAAAAAATTGTTATCTTCTATCAGCTAAAGAGAAAATTCAAAAAAATATGTATCCAGTTTTTGAAATAAAGTACCACAATAGGGAAAACAAGGAGAAAGTAACCTCATGACGACACACGTATATTTCAATTCAGGAGATTCTCTTGAGATTAAAGTGTGGAACTTTCTTTCCGAGAGAAAAATGCTTTTATGATTTAAAACTTATCAACGTATACAAGAATGCAATCTTGCAGCTTTTAAAACCTTGGTGCATTTTGACTTTGAACACATGTCTATGAATTAAAGTGATTATGAGACACCGGTTAGTGCAGAGAAGTTTTCCCAAATAGTATTTAAAAAAATATTCCAATATCTTTCATTTTTATGTCAAAATTAGAGTGTAATTTTTAAAGCAATACATCTCATACTAAGAAATGAAAGTTCTTGCATGCGTTTTTGCATATGGTGCATAAAATACTTGGGAAAACCAACTAAATTTATATGATATTGTTCTTATATATATATATATATATATATATATATATATATATATATATATATATATATATATATATATATATATATATATATATATATATATATATGTATACATATATATATATATGTATATACAGATACATATATATAGATATATATATATGTATACATATATACATATATATATATATATATATATATATGTATGTATATATAAATATATATATTATATATATATATATATATATAATATATATTTATATATATACATATATATAATATATATATATATATATATATATATATATATATATATATATATATATTATATATATATATATATATATAATATATATTTATATATATATATATATATATTATATATATATATATATATATATATATATATATATATATATATATATATATATATATATATATATATATATATATATATTATATATATATTAATATATATAGATGTATATATATATATATATTACATATATATAGATATATATATATGTATACATATATATATATATATATATATATATATATATATATATATATGTATGTATATATAAATATATATTATATATATATATATATATATATAATATATATTTATATATACATATATATATTATATATATATATATATATATATATATATATATATATATATATATATATATATATATATATATATATATAATATTATTATATATATATATATATATATATATATATATATATATATATATATATATATATATATATATATATATATATATATATATATATATATATATATATATATATATATATATATGTTTATTTTGAAAATACATTTTGAATCAATTTTTAACTAATTCTTGGGTTCAATCAAATTAATATTTTCTAAAAAAATTTAGAATAGGTTCATTCATAGGAGATTAAAAATAAAACGTTTCACCAAAATTTAATAGTAATAGGTAAAGTATCGAAATTTTTAAATTAAGCACAAATCAACATATACTTTCTGAATTTACATTTTATTCATCTTATATTAAATTATAGTTTGTAATCAGTGACTTACTTGTAAAATATACTATATAAATTAAAGACATCTAAAAATAAATTGTTGAGGTAGATAACATTGAAATCGAACTATTATTATTTTAATTTTAAATTATATTAAAACTAAAAATTTTTTCCGCGGCATTATACTGAAATAAAAAAAATTAAAAGAATTTATCATTTGAATAAATAAATTAGATCAAAATGTTCTACTGAATAAATTAATAATTATCAAATTATAAAATAAAATTAAAAAATAATAAAAGGCTATCAAGAAATACTTACATATTTTCGAGGTATTATGAAAATTAGTAGAGAAAAACAGTAATAAATAAAATTTTATTTTACTATTTATAATATTAAAAATATTCAAACTGAATACTGCACAATAATAACACAATACAAAGTATAATTATGAAAATGATTCACGAAAAATTGTTATAGGTTCATTATACATCATGAAAATATATGTAAATTCTATATTTAACCACGCGCTTGCGCGTGCACGATAATTTTCTCGAAGATGATATAATCTAGAAAAATAAACACGTCGCCATCTGCCGAATACCTGTGCAACTTAGATGCTAAACCGCCATCTATTAGGAACTTACAGAACTAACCAAAAAAATTAAAAAAAAATTTAGGGTTGTACTACCCCTAACATTTAGGGGGATGAAAAATAGATGTTGGCCGATTCTCATAGATACCGGATAAGCACAAAAAATTTCATCAAAATCGGTCAAGCCGTTTCGGAGGAGTATGGCAACGAAAACTGTGACACGAGAATTTTATATATTAGAAGATATATATATATTTATTTATATATATATACATATATATATATACATATATATATATATATATATATATATATATATATATATATATATATATATATATATATATATATATATATATACATATATATATATATATATATATATATATATATGATATAATTAAAATTCCAAAATTTTAAAATATTCATACTTTGGGCTATGATCGATTGCATGATAACAAGTGTAAAGGAATGTGATGGCTTAGATGTAACCTATACAAAGATTGGATTCAATTGCTATTATTGCTATTAAACTGAAATCACATATTTTTAATGAGTTGCGAAGCGACGTCAAGCAAACCTAAAATGGCGTTTTCTGCCGTTGTCAGTCTTCGCCGATGCACAGTTCTGTAAGCAATAATAAGAGCAGAAATAAAATAATTTGAATAAAATTTATCAGGACTTCAAAATTAATTTTGAAGTCCTGATAAATTTTATTCAAATTATATTTTAATATTTAAATAAAATATTTAATTGAAATCGAGATAATTTTTCCAGTCAATCCATTTAACCATGAATATAGATTGTAAATTAAATTGGATATAATAAATAAATTTAAAATATATATATGACAAATGAATTTGTGTGTGTGCCACAAATCCAAAAGCAGCGTGACATGTGATGACAAAGTTTCTTGCCTATATCTTTTATAAATTTTGTTATCTTTTTATATACTTCTATTTAGGATAAGAGCATTACGATGCGTTGATGGTTGCCTATCGAAACTGTTAAACACAATTGACAAAATGTTTATTTGTACACTTCAATTTTGGAATTTTATAGCAAAATAAAATAAGGTAACTAAGTTAAAATTGCAGAAATATATTATAGTGAGGCAAAATAATAACAAAATATTAACAAAAACACAATCACATAAACTTTAGTTGATTAATGAATAAAGCTTTATAAAAACTATACAAAGAGAGCATTTGTACACTTACTTAGTGACACAAATTTTAAATATAATTATAATTATTTTATAGAGAAATTTAATACTTTGCATGCATTCCATTGGTTTTCACAATTGCTTCAAGACGTTTTGGCTATGATTCTATTGATTTTGACGGTTTCTTGATCTATTTCTTCCCAAACTTCCATGAGTGCTTCTTAATAACTATTTTTGCTTGTATTATTTTTTTTTCGGACTTAAGCATCCAATAGCATCCACAAATTTTCAATTGGATTTATATCCGGGAATTGCGGAGGAGTTTCAAGGCGCCTTGGCGCATTATAAAGCAACCATGTTTTAGTAATTATCGCAGTGTGTTTTGGATCGTTATCTTGTTGGAATAAGAAAGTGTCTCCGATACTCAAAATTTTCTAGCACTGTCTAATAAGTTATGTAGCAACACATCAATGCAACCTAAAGATGTCATTTTTATGTCAATAAAGTATAATTTTCCAACCCCACCTTGAGCTACACAGCCACAAACCATTACATTTCCACCACCATGTTTCAGGGTCTGAAGTACATTTTTACTATCAAGAGCTGTTTTATTTTTTTCGCCAGATTTTTCGAATACTAGGGGCTGAAAAAATTTCAAACTTACTTTCATCTGAAAAAATAACCTTTTTCCAGAAGTCCATCGGTTCGTCTTTGTATTTCATGACAAATTCTAGATACTTTTTTCTATTAACTTCAGAGATCATTGTTTTTTTTCTCGGAGTTCTGCCCTTTAAATCAGCACTTTGTAACGCATTTCTTATTGTTTGAGCTGTCACTCTAATGTTAGAAGATGCGAAAAGGTCATCTGCAATTTTCTGAGCAGAAATTTGTGGTTTTTTAATGGCTGCTTTAACAATACTTCGTTTATTTCTTGAAGTTATTTTACTCGGGCCACCTGGCCTGCATTCATTTTCAACGCGTCCAGTATTTTTATATTTTCTTACGATGTAACCAATAGTTGTAAAGGGTAACTTAACCATCGTTTGAATTTCGAACTAAGATTTTTCAGTTTTATTAAGGTTAACAATATGAGTTCTCATGTCTGTAGAAACTTCTTTTGATTTCGAGGCCATTTCTTAAATTTTCTCTGCACTGTTAAAAAAGATAACCTCTTCAATGTTTAAAAAACACAAACTATGCAAAAAATTAACTATCATGTGAAAAATTACATGAAATGGTAACAATACTTATTGGAGATATAGGTGTACAAATATACTTTTTGCAGGAAATTTTCCAAGTTTTTAAGATTATAGATTTTATTTTTAATTATTTCAAAATAATTTTTTTCGTTTAATTAGAAATAAACAAAAAACTCACGCTCACACATCGCAAAGAATAAAATAGTTGTTTATATGTTTCTAAACTTTAAAAAAAACGTGGTGTACAAATAATAATTTTCCCTTCTGTATCCCTTCAACTGTTGGACAAAATCCTTACCTTGATGAAATCAACAACCATGCAGACTGCATTCCACACATGGCAATCTTTCTAAACTTATGAGCCCCGATGTTGTACACCATTTTCTTAAAGTGATAAATATAAATGCATGCATTATAACTGAAAAGAATGTATAGCTTATCTGTGTGTGCAGTGAAATATGCTTCTATAATGAAAAATTTCAAAGAATCGTGAAGAAGTATAGAATACAAATTTAACGTAAAAAAAATGACAGAAACCCAGAATTATTAAACCCATAGTCGCCATCTTTGGTGAATGTTGAAAACATTTTTAGTATCATACAATTTTCAAAACTTTTGCCATTAAGCATACATTTTTTATTTTACTTTTATAAATGGTTATATGTGAAAATTATTCCCGATAATTAGTGGATAATAAAATTGTCAAATGCATGTTTTTCACTTAATAATAGAAATCGAGAAGATCGTTCATTTCTTTTATACCTTTGTTTTTCAAATCTAACAATAGTCACTGAAATGAAGTTCTGGCAGTGAGACAGTTTGACTTGGTTCCACGTGACTGAAAGTTTAAAGTAGATTTCAACAGATGCTATTAGACTATTATTTTTTGCTATTAGATTATTTTATTTTAGATTTATTTTTTATTACTAAAGCCATTAGATTATTATTATATTTTCGATTAGATACTATCAGACATCAACATTTTTTCATGAAATCTATAAATTTAGAGGAATTTTTCGTGTTTCCTTACTATCTGACGTAGCTAGTAATCTTTTTAAGATAATTGAATTGGAGTAATCGTCACAGTTATGAAAATAAGAATTATTTCAAATGAGTCAATAAATGCGAAATTTTTATGACATAAAAATAACAATTGTAAAACGGGATTTTCTTAAAAATCAGTAATATTTTTTGGCTTAATAATTAATTGCGATCATTAAATTCGTTTACGTTTTTGAAAGTAATTTATTCAGTTTATTTAATTTGCCAAATAATTCAAGATTATGTATGTTAACCATCAAATATTCAATCTTCAATCGTGAAAAAGAGAGAATCGCTTAATTTAAATAACAAAAAAAAAATACTGCATATTTAAAACAAGGTTTAAATTCAAAAATTTTCATAGCAAAAATAGATCACGTGACTAAGTTATACTCAAATTGAAACTTAAAAAATAATTATATTTGTTAAGTTACTTAACTTTCGTCAAAAAAACTTTTATTTTTGCACCACGAAATATTATTGTTGTTTCATATGGCTTTATTTGGAAATCAAATCCTGCAATAAGACATCATAACGATACAGAAGATATACAATAAAACAAAATAGAAATAATAAAACAATTTAAAAAGAACAACGCATAGTTGAAATGTAACAGAAAACAATTTAAAAGAGGCCAAATTAAGAGTCTTTAATTGCTGGTAATTTCTGAGAGCTTCCCAAAAAGCACATCGAGACTCTATTTAAAGTTTCCACATTCGGAGGGAAAGTAATTCGCTGCTGTCAAATTCCTCAATTCACAAGAGTTTCCTGATGGGTGCTAAATAAGACGCAAATTTAGTTACCGGCAATGAATGAAATAAGGTTCCTCACGCAGATAAACTAAAAAGAAAGCGAGAAGTCCGCATAGCTTAAAAATTTCCATTTGTTACGAAATTTGCATAAGACTGAAGTCGGATTATTTTAATCCACGTTTCAATGTATTTCCGACCAATCACGTATGAGGAAAAGAGGAAACAGGTTCGCTGAAAGAAGCAAAAACAATATTTCATCAAAAACTGCAAACAGTATTTTCCTCCGCTCCCAATGGTATAGCATCAGATAAGTGACAATTTTGGAATCAGGAAGAGATGGCTTTATTCTTGAAGATGGATGAACGCTGCTCTTCGGACAGAAAGGTCCACCTACAACGGGAGTTGCGTTTCTGCCTTTGTAATGCACTGCCTGATTGTTTGAAAAGTTTCCGGGTTTTATCCCTTGTGACACGTGAATTTATGAAAAATATTCCGGAAGGAGGTGTCGAAAGCAATAAGAGCTCCGGTGGGAAATATTACTTCCCCTTAAATGTGCGGAATAAGAAGTAACTTTAAAAAGGGTTCTCATCGGCGTTCATTGCCGCCCAACTTGTCTAGTGATCAGTGTGCCTGACTGCGGATAAGGAGGTCCTGGGTTCGAATCCCAGTTCGGGCATGGATGTACCTTCTCTATCTATCATGTCTTTGTCCCTTCCTTGTATGAATGAGGTGTGCATGGCTGCCTACCCTATAAACGGGTCCCTATGGCATGAGTGTACTGAGGAAGTCGGGCTCCACACCAAATAGGGTTCAGTTGAAAAAGTGGAGCAGTGCACCCCATATTGCCAGCCTAGCTGGCACACGACAACAACAACAACATCGACGTTCATTAGGTTATTTATAAATTATAAACACTGTAACTAAAATTTAGGAGTTGAACAAAATTTTCATTTTAAATTTTAGTCAGTAATATAAATTAATCTCTTTTCTGTGCAGCTATTTTTAATTGAATTCTGGACAATATTTCTACAGACCAATAGAATAAATATTTTAATTTACTGTAACCGTAACTTGAATAGCATAGCAGACAACCATTTCTCTTCTGTGAAGACGTAGCTAATTACCAATCCTGACTTCGGTTGGGGAGATAAGGAAAATTAAAGCCATTTTTAACTATACTAATGTTTATTTACTTGGCATGCGGGAAAAGAGAAAAAGGAAACAGCCATTTTGATCCCATTCTGAAATTAATTTATCTTTGTTTTCTTCCTAACGGAAATTGGCACTGATCATATTAAGTGTAATACATGTTAATCAAATTACACTCCCGACTTTCGATTGTTTTCCCTCATCTTGTTTGAAATTGTTCTCTCATTTACCGAATTCCACTTTCTTTCGACATAAATTCTTAAATTATGATTATTGCAAATTAATGGAGACAAAATGAAATAAAGATTTCTTCGATATAATATTTTGTTTTTATCTAACAAAAATTTTCATTGCAAACAGAAAAAATATGTCGACATATTGGATTTAAGTACTAGCAACAATTTATGCAAATTTTCAAGTCAAAAATTTGTCTTTAAAATAAACTTTTTCTTTGACTTATGATACAAATTCACATGAAATCCCTTGATAATCCCATGCAACGTATTACCTAATTAGCTCTCAAATCATTTAAAATTAAAAGAACAAAACTCTAGTTGAATGTAACTAAAAGGAATACATTTTTTAATGTAAATGCAGAAAATTTAAGCTTGATTACCAAGAAAGAAAAAATAAAAATCCTATTAAGAAAAATGTTATATTCTTATCTCAAAAAGGTTTTGCTGGTTTTATATCCGACTCTACTGAACTTGCAACTGAATAGTTAACTCTACTGAGTTAAAGTACGTTCATGAATTCGATTCTTAACTGATGCTTCTAGTGGCTTGTAATCTTCTTAAAACTGTAAATTCTGATGAAATTAGACCTGGTGTGAAGAAAATTAATGTATGGTACAAATAAGTAAAATTAATCAGCATGCTGAGGAACAATACAGATTTTAAACTACCATGTGATCCAATTTTCTTTAGTTACTTATGTGCAAGAAGTTTGGTAAGAAGAGCGCAAGTTCTGGCATCAACACCCTCAGCTCTAGAATATTCTTCAAATTAAGATCTTTAATCTCTTAAAAAACACAATAACATAATGTTAAAACGCTGTAACAATAACAGTAAGATTATTTATTACAAAAGTAATAATTCTTTATCATTTAAATGTAAATATGTCAATATTATCTTACCAATATTTAAGCAAAACATAAATAATAAATGTGAATGTTTAATTCAAATCAAGAGTTGCAAGATAATGCAACTATTTATAGCTGCAGAGTTTTTTGTTGAGAAAAAATCGTTGGCAATGAAATATCATTTTAAAACAAAAAGCAGGAAATTTACTTTGAAGGAAAGTATTTCTCCGATTATTATGAAATCCCGATTTATATTTCACAGAGATGAAGAAAGGGTAAAATTAAAATCTAATAACATCAAAAATATTTTTTTTAATTTCTTGAAATATCGACAAGTTTTTCTTTCTTCCTTGGTATGCTATATTTTCAAGATTTTTTAGACACACCTCTGGAACATAAATTCCTCGCATTCGTTCCATAAATCTTTTCAATTTTTTTACGTCCAAACTTCTGCTGAGCAAAGCATTGCATGGAAGACGTGTAACCCTGGTGGTGAATTTTAGAATTTTTACTTGCGATTAATCAATGTCGCCAGGCTGACGTAATTGTGACGTCACAGTTTCTTTTCCTAAAATAGCTTATAAAAGCGTATCTAAGTAAATAAATTAAGAGCTCCTCAATAAATAATAAAAAACCAATATAAAGTTTCTTAAATATATCGTTATTTTTAAGAAAGATAAAAATATAGAAACATAAATTTCATGTGAAGTGGTGGTTCGTTGATAGAGCGCAAAATTCATGTTCTTTTTCGTGGTTGAACTGATTAGCAAATAACACCAATGATAAGAAATTCATTTTAAGTTTCTTAACAATAAAAGAAGAAATATGAACTTTACTTTTATAACATTAAACCTAATAAGAACGCCGTGCAGGATTTAAGGAAGAAATTCGTTGACACACTTTTCACTGTTTTCTAATCTCATTGCAATCATTTTTATATCGCAAAAAATAATAAATAAATAAAAAATAACAATATTAATGAAATAAAAAATTTTCTCATAATATTTATGAAATAAATGGAAAAAAAATTAATAAAATTTAAAATCAATTTGATGATTATGTATTTGTAATTTACTTTCAATTTTTCTCCGTTGTACATTCAGTAGTCCTTATATCCTTTCTCTGAATCAATAGTTAAATGCTGATACTATTGATTCAGAAAAATGAATCCTACATCTTCTATTTCAATTTCCCTAATGAATTATAAACAGTCGAAATAAATGACTGTTTCTTGTTCATTTCAATGCTTAATAACATCGACTACAGTTTCTCTAACCTAGCATGTACCACCTGCAAATTTAATTTTTGATTCTTCTCTCTATACTTGACACTCTGATATGTCATTTTCGTTAAAACAACTCCTCATTCTCAACAGTCTTACCTCCTATATTCTCTCAAAAGACGATTGAGGTCTCAACTGTTAGCGACCCTAACTTCGAAGAGTAGATCCCGGGTTCGAATCCTGATTTGAGCATGCATATTCCGTTCTCTCTCTATGTGTGTTTCTCTAACCTTTCACCGCCTTCTTTTAGGGCCGGTAGCCGAGGTTAGACCGTCGGCCTTTCGTCCTTCAATTCCCAGGGCAACCAAGGACCCACCGAGTACATGCGATACGCGTGCTCGTTGCATCTGCGGAATCGAAAGCGCTGGGGTCGGTCGTTGAGAAGTTACCATGGGTGTAATAGTCTGGAGAAAAATGACTCCCCTTCTAAATCAATGTGAAAGTTGTGAGAGTGGATCTTCTGGTGGGGCCATCTACCGGAGCAGTCTTAGAGCAAAGTCGTGCTTTCACCTTCCTGGCACTCTGTGTAAGCGAAAGAAACACCCTACTGACTTACATTCGCATAGTCAACGGCATAGCGAGTTTGGTTTGTCCAAGTGTCAGCAGTTACAACAACAACAAATATTCTTTATACAATCTCTATCTTTAATATTCTTCATAAAGTCTTCCTTAAATATCATGTTTATAGATAAAATATGCAACGAACTGTGATATGAGGGCTCAAAGGCCCCTCCAAAATAGAAATTTACTAAATCAATAAAAAAAATCTGAGTAAAGCTCTCCGGGAAGACCTTGCCGCCTCCTTTGTGGTTGGTAGAGGTGAGTTCATAGCTCGTTAACCAAGTATAGTTCGGGACCTGCCATCACCTTCTCCCCTTGTAGCGCTGAATGGATCAATCCAAAGATCATTGGAAATTTTCTAAAGATGACTCAAAAGAGTAGAACATCGTTTCATTTTTACATTTCCTCCAATCTGCTTAAAGAATGTTATTTTTAAATGTCAGATGCAAACAATTCCGCGCGTTCAAAGAAAAATCTATTCAATTCTCAATTTATTACAGGGAAACCAACATCTACATCTGATAAACATCGGTCCTGTGTGTGCTCCGACTTCTTCATCCGGACTTCCACAAAAGCAGAGTGTGCTCGAAAAGGCTTTTCTTGGCTGAAGTTCTCATCTCATTTCTGATTTCTGTAAGCCCCAACTCCAGGACAAAACATTTCTTTTTCCTCATGTAAGATTAAATAAAAGAAACGATAAGTTTCCCCATCGATTTTCACAAAATCGAAGCAATTAAACGTTAAACTCAGAGCTACTTGATACTTCAGAACAACATTTTGAACAAAAGCCATAATTATTGCTAAAAAAATCAATATTAATGTCAAGAGAAAATTAATACAAAAAAAATTTTAAAAAAATGATGAAGAAAATACAATCTGAAATTTAAATATTCTAACAAGGACTCAAAATCTGCCACACGGGCACTAATTCCAATAAAAGTCTAATTAAAATCCGTAATTAAAGTAAATTATTCTAAATTTTTCCACGAAGTTATAAAAATTAGATTTGTCAAAACAAAATGTAGAGCAATCATAATATTCTCGATCTCTCTCTAACACAATATAAAATCAGAGTTGCCAGAACAACTACAATATCTGCCAAAAAGCACACCCACAAAAGCGCACAAAAAGGATTATAGGGTTGTTATGCCATTCTTTACAAAAAAAATGAAGAAATTTTTTACATTCAAATTCATACGTAAAAAACAGGAGAAGAATAAAATAATCTAATACGAGCAAAAACCTATTTAACATAAAAATTATTTAAATATCGATAAGTATTTTTTCCAAGATTAATCAAAAATCCTTAACTTTTCGCATTCCTTGCATCTATGAAGACGAATTGTAAATCTAAAATCACAGCAAATCAATTTCTTACAATTAGCTGTTTTTGTTTTTTTATTCGTTGGTTCATTACTTCGAGTCCAATTTTCTCTTTTGCGAAGTAGTAATTATCTTATAGTTTTTTGGCAGCAGTTTTCATAGTAATCTTTTTGACGGTAATTTGAATTTGTTGAATATTAATTAATTCATTGTTCTAGCAGCCTGGCAATTGGAACGAAACTATTTTGGAATGACTTAAAATGTTAAAAAGATTCTACAACTTAAAATTATAATAATAATATACTCTTTTATTTCTATTTGTATTATTAATCGGCATTAACTTATTCACTTAGATGCTTATAAAGAAGTTTTTAAAAAATATTTAATGTTTATTAAAAGCCTATTTGCAAATATAGCTTTTCGAATTTCCTCTTTTGTGATTCTTTTCTTTTGTTAAAAAAAAGATCATAATTTTTATGACTTTATTAAACACATAAAGTGGTTTTTTCGCTCGTTCCAGTCACATCATGATTACACCACTTTATTACAATTCTCATTGGTTTAAATACCCATGACGTCAGATAACTTTTCATCTGCGTTAATTGTATTGACAGGGCGTTATCAATCCGACTTGGCGATTCATTTGCTGTCTGTTTTCAAATCGCGTATCTTCGAGCGGCAACAAACAAGGCGAAGTTCACCATCGAATATTTGAGTGTCGTCGACAATGAGAAAAAAATTCTTTCATTATTTTTAATAATAAAGAAGTATTTTTTAACTATAATTTTCCCACTTGCAAGAATTTTTAAAATCATGAAAATTACTTGTTCTAAATCATTTGTTTTCAAATATTCAGCGATAATGATTCCAAAATTGAACACGTTTACAATAATGCCAAATGAGAAAAACAAGACTAAACATCACCTTTATGATTAGTTTAAATCAGCAGGAACGATTTAAATTTTTTATATTTTAATAATCAATTGGTATTGATTAATTTATGCCCTCATGAGTTTTTTAAAAAAATATTTATTAATTAAAATAACTTAAATTTCGCAATATATTTAATTCCATCGAACCGAACAGGAGTTCACATTCCATACAGGAACTTTTCTATGCTGAATGTAATTTAAGTGATTAAAAAATGTTTATGTCAACTGAAAATCATTTTTATTTAATGCGTATTCCTTTTAGATAAGTAATTTTTTACATTTTAACAAAAATATCTCCAAATATCTCCTAAAGGATTTCAGCTATATATATATATATATATATATATATATATATATATATATATATATATATATATATATATATATATATATATATATATATATATATATATATATATATATATATATATATATATATATACATACATACATACATACATACATACATACATACAATAAAACATTAATTCACTAATTCCTGCTAAAGAGAATTTTGTCTTCATAATAAATGGATAAATTTGTAATGTAATATACTTTTTAGCAAATATATCACACAAAATCAATAAATATAACCATTGCGCGGAATTCGATAAACTCATTCCATTGTAGGAAGTATGTTAATTGAATATTCAAGATTTTAGATAATATTAATTTTTTTTATTATAATCCTTGTTGCCGCTGTTCCATTATTTTGGCATAAAAACTTAGGACAGTTGCATTTCGAAGCATTTAACATTTTTTTGGTTCATATGGTATTCTAGGGTAAGCCAGATTTGCTGAATGGGCATTTATGGAAATCGTAATAATTCTAAAAAATCTTAATTTTTATCCTATGACTTTGTTAGAAAATTTCAATACTATTTTGTTAAGCTTGAAAATTTATAAGCTTTAAGTCTATGCATTTGTAAAGTTATGAAGTTGTATGAAAACACTTTAATCAAAAATTGATACAAATTTATTTTTTATATATTATTACTAAAATAATTAATTAATATGTATCAATTTATGATACATATTAATTAATTATTTTAGAATTTTTTTTAAAAATAAAATAAGAGCTTTCACATTCGATGAAGTTGTACATAAAAAAATTTTATATTTTGTGGAATTTCCTCCACGTAGCATACCCCAAGTTGCCGGAGAAGGAATTGAAAATGCGTTTGGAGAAAATGTCTAAGATGCCAGGTTACTGATAAAATATGCGAGAGTGGAATGGACGCCTCGGCAAAGAATGCGTTTTAAAAATAACTGCAGCTGTAAAAAGGAAATTCATTGTCGAAGAAAATCCTGCTAAAGAGTAAAAATAATGATGATAGAGTTCTTCCACCTTAATACATTTTTAGTCATCTGTCAGTAAACATTACGAGTGAAACTTATTTTGTCATGGTCTCTGAGCTTAATTCAACGACTTTGCCGAATAAAATTTTTAAAAAAACTAAAGAAAATGTATATTCTGGCTGCTGGAAGAATTAGAAAAGAGCTTGAACAATCTGGTTCTATTCACGGTTAAACGAATCACAAATATAATTTCATTGATTCGGAAAGTATCATTTATAGTTGGAATATTATACATGTTTGGAAAAAAATGGCGAACTAAAATAGAACTGATCATCAGCACTTTGTGTCAAACCTCATGGATATTTTTGTGGAGGAAAAAAATTATGCTGAGAAATATCTATTTGACGTCACATTAAAAATTATTATGGAACATTTTTCCCCTGATAATAGTACTTGTTTATACTAAATTCTATAATTACCAGTGAACTGTGGATGGTTTTAATGTATAAAATTTTATTAACCGTAAACCGCTTTCGTTCCAATTGAGATCATGGCTTCATCGCTTTATTAAAATTCTCATTGATTTAAAATATCCATGACGTCATATAATGTTTCATCTACTTCACATCATATTGAGACTGCATCGTACATGTGACTAGTCGGCGAATTTGCCTTCCAATGGAGCGGAAGCAAACAAGGCGACCATCGAATGTCTGAAAAATAAATTCAGTCTGCTGACATTAAAATTAAGATTCGGTCAGATAATAGTCTTTAATTAGAAATAAATTTGACAAAATAATTTTGTAAAAACCGAAATTTGATGAATCACGAATTATAATTCTTCTAAATTAAAGTGAGATTCACAATATGTACTTGCTACTTCTTGTGAAGTAACAAGAAAATTTTATTTCAATCATCCCACATTCATGATAACGGTATTGGAAACAACAGGAAGAAAAATTGTTTTGGCGATAGTTATTTTAGATAATCTTATTCCGCCAAATGGGAGATAAACAAGATTTTTGGGCAACTTATCATGCAAGTAGCGAATATATATCTACTTAGACGTCAAGGAACAAAAGGATTGCTTTTCAACGATATATTTTTTCTTTCCCATGCTGGAGCAATTACTTTGACTGAATGGTTTCATAAAATTAATTTCCTTAGAAAGACGCAAAATAGAAAATAAGCTTCGAATAAGCTTATTTTTGTTGAGTTTAGCTCTATAGCTTGATCACAGTAAACTCTGAAGAATTTACTCCAATTTATTGCATCAAAGTTAAAAGAAATGTGCAATTCTTACAACATTATTGATTAGGTGCACAATTATATGTTAATATTAATAAAATTATGTACATATATCACAATACGTAAACAGTTAAATTTAATTTTATTTTCCCGTGGGTTTAACAGCGTCAACAAAAATCTAAATATGTTCCTTTTGCTGCATTGCATTTGCCAACATATTCTTTTATGCAAAAAAAATTAATTGATTCATATTTCTTGTTTAAATTTTTTTAATTACTAAAGAATGAATTTATATTTTCTTGTGTACAATAATTATCTCACCAAAAAATATTGTTTTATTATTATGTTAACTAAGTTCTGAGTCAAAATATTTAAGATTTATAGTTAAATTTTTATTACAAAAAGTAAGAACTGGAATTAATTATTGTCTTTCAGTGGAAATGTTTTTGCATTTCATATACATTTTGTTTCAATAATTAAATTTATTAAATATTTAGTTATTTTTTAATTTAGCGAATTTTTTGCTGATTTTTTTTTAAAAATATATTTTAGTTAACTCTTATTTCATAACTGCAAATAATTTCTTTTTCAATTTGTGATTTTGAAATTGATATTTGGAACCTATTTCATTCAAGTATTCATTTTTAAATATATAAATCTTTGCATTTAAAACAATAAAATCAAGTCCCACTTTTAAATTCAAATACTTTTATTAATAAAATTATTATAATAATTTTATCACTAATAAAAATATGTAACACATCAGTTCATAAGAAAAACATTTGAATTCTCAAATCTCTGTGAATAGATAAAGCTTTTTTCTACAAGCTCAGCTAACACTTATTTTTTTAGTAACTAATTTTACCATATTTAAATTATAAATTACGTTGTGAATACTCTCTCAAAAACTTATTATAATTTAAAAAACAAAAACAGCTAATCACTTGTTTTTTATAAGCAAATGTTAAAAAAATCAGAGTTAAATATCTCAGCCTTATATTTAAAAGTTAGGTTTATTTTGATAAATAATAAAAATTTTAATTTGTAACATTTCAAAACTAATATTACTTTACAGGAATTATCGAGAAAAAGAATGATTTACGTACACAGGCTAGAAAATTACCTTACTTTGTGATCCTATTTTATTGAATGAGAGTTTAGTTATCTAGACTGGGGCTTAAATTGGGTACAAACTACTAACAAGTTGGGAAACGAACTCAAGATATGCATACATAGAGACATAAAAGGAAGAATCGAATTTGTTATTACCCTAGTGGGAAAGATATTGGAAAAACTTTAAAAATGTATGATCTTTTACTTTACGAGGTTTGATTCTTTTAATTTTTACTTTTAATTTTACAACGCAGAAAGCATTTTTTTTTTCGAATCATATTCATTAATGTATTTGCTATGTGATGTACCCAACACACCCAGATCAAAATTTGAAGGTAGTATTATTGCAAGGTTCATGTATTTTATGTGCAAACATTGTCTTGTCGATAAATGTTATATGTTATTTGTTGGAAAAGTAGACAGTACATAAACTTTAAGATGACGTCAATGCAATTAAAAGCTGTTGAAATGCCCTTGTGTCCAAAACTTGAACAAAAGGTGTTTTTTATGCTATTTAATATGTCAAAAATCATCTTAGAGACATAAAATTCAGAAATGAGAAACAGCATTTTGTACTTAAGCGATGACAGAAATATAGTTGCCCAAAAGTTAATGTATATATTCTGTACGAAATCAAACAAAAATGGCTTTATTAAGCTTACATTATCGTTAGATTTGATTGTCTGTCCAAGAAAAACCAACAAATGACCTTCCCACATACTGCACAATAACTGCATCTCGCCGTCTATCCATGCTCAGCACCAGATGCTCGAACAGTTCTTAAAGCATCTGTTGTCATATGTCCCTCGAAGTATGAAGCATCTAATCATGTAGCAAGGAATTTTCCCAAGGCATTCCACATAGGTTCAGTAGGATAATCCCTAGGATCATCTAATCATGTAGCAAGGAATTTTCCAAAGGAATTCCACATACGTTCAGAAGGATAATCCCTTGGAGCATGTAATCATGTAGCAAGGGATTTTCCAAAAGCATTCCACATATGTTCAGTAGGATTTAAATAAGGAGAGTGTGTTCCTTAATCCATTCTAGTGATGTTTTCCATTAAAATTAGCTGCTTAAAAACAGAAATCTAGTGTAACCGGGTTGAATTCCATAAAAACTAAGTCTTGGAATTTACCTTGGAATGGATCTCCATAAGGCAGCATTACCTCCTTAGGATCATATCCAGTTTCAGTACCTCTGACGAAAACGTGGAGCTCAATCCGTTCGTTAAGCGTAATGCCTCCCCAGATAACAATTCCCGAATTACCTTAAAGGTCTCTTTCCATGATGTTGCGTGAATGAAACCATTTCCCGACCTCTTTCCAAATCAACTGGCCTTCAGAATCGCTTGTGGCACTGAAACAACTCTCATCAGTAGATTCACTCCATTTATAAAATGTCCAATGTTAAGGCTTTCTACATCGCTCTAAGCAATGAAGCCTGTGGCCAACTTTCAAAATGATGCAGCATTCGGGATGGCTGGTGATTAAACTGCCTTGGAGAAGGAATCTGGACACAATAAATCGTGACAGTTGTGGCCCATCGTTGTAAGCAGTTGCTTATAAGAATGTGATGGACTATTTGATTAATGCACCATGCTTAAAAAGAAGTGAGTGCTAGTTCCTATTTTGTTGAAGATCCATCACGTTTACAAATGTTGGCTTTGACAATTTAAAAAAGTTATAAGTGCAATGTCCTCCAAATAAAATGGCATCTCTGGAAGCGTCATGTCAAGCATTGGAAGGTCTTATGCTTGATTCTTGATTCTAAATTACGAAGACTCCCATCTGGTAGCTTCCACATAACTTTTAAAGAGCCAATCAGGGCTTGCAACAGGGAAATAAGCGGGTGCAACAAAACAGTTGCTAAGTAATGGCGCTTTGCTGATTGGTTTCAGGTTCTTTTCATGTACAGGATGATATAAAAGTCACCTACTGCAGTCGCTTTGAAGGTATAGTCACCATCATTCTATCTGACTGCTGTACCTTTGGTTTTGAAAGACTTTCCAATCTCTAGAAATAACTCTTTTGTTGATTCCAAATTCTTCAAGTACGCTGGTTACGCTTCGCCCCCCATCCACGTTTCTGAACATTGTTCCATGTTTCAGGTCATCCAGACATTTTCTTCAGGCCATATTTCATGAAAGAACTCACTTGCGCTTTTCAGTTATTGCGTAGATGTTTTACTTTTTTATGTCTTGGGTTTCATCCTCCGACTGCACGAGTGTTGCATACGCTCACATCACCTGTGAGGTATTGTTCTTGATATTTGCATACGTCTTTCCAAATCAACAATCTTTCTGTCTTTCTGAAGAGATATGTATTCATTGTAATGTTGACAAGAACCCCTTTTTACTGCATTTTCATAGTAGAGGAGTGTACTTTGGAGCAGTAAAAATTTGTCTCCTCAAATTGCTCTCAAGACAATCACGCAAGGTTCTATGAAGATATAATTCTCAGTAACAAATACTAGATCTGAAATCTATCCTCTCTGTTTTCGCAGATTCATGTTACTTCCACCAGCAATAAAAGGAAAATAATATTCGCTTTCCTCCAACCATCATGGAGATTGGTTGCGATTGATGTTTGTTTGGATGACTCTAACTGAAGTTGTCTTATTAGTGGCAACATAAGCTGATAGTTAAATGTTCACTAACAACATAAAAATCTCGAAATCTAATCTTAAGGTCATCAAGACATATATTGATGATTCCACGCGATGCCATTTGTTCTAAGCCAAACACAAATTGACTTTGAATAGCTGATAACGACTCTTTTTAAGCAGACAAGATTGTACTTTGATTGTTTTATATTTTTCTATCCAAAATGGACTTGGACCATTGTAACTATTCATTGTCTTTTGCCTAATCCCTGTTGTGGAAATTGTGCAGCAATCCCATCGTTTCAATTTGAAGCATCCACTTATCAATTTTATACTTGGAGATTATTATGTGAACTATTTTTAATTCAAATAATTGTACATAACTTCATATAACATATTTAAAAACCATTTTTCAAAAATGAAATACATAAAAATTAAAAATTCAAATCTTATTAACTTTGTAATAAATAACCAACTCTTTTAGCATTGCTATTCAATTTAAATGGCCTGCTGCAGTTCTGAATGAATATTTTATTAAATCATAAATTTTTTCGTACAAATTTACATACATAATATTCTGTCTTCACCGTTATAAAGAGCGCGAAATGAATATTAGTCTTTCACAATTTCTTGTGTAACTCACCTCCTCAGAGTTAATATATCTTTAATAAGTGAAGAATTTTATTGTTTTGAAAATTTTCAACTAACACAGGTTTAAAAAAATGTGAGGCAAAAGATGAATAACAATACTTTCAGCATCAGAAAAAGTTTATGATTTATTAAAAAAAGACAACCAATCACTTCAACAATTGGAATTTTCATAATGGAATAACAAAAAATCGTTTAAATTAAATAAAAAAATGTTGTTAAAAGTTTAATACTATTTAAAATTTTCAATTAATTACTATAACAATAAAAAAAACTGCAAAAGATATTTTTGAATGTCATGGAATGATTTTAAAAATGAATGTCGATAGATTTTTAATCCTTTTCTGTTTTCAATGTATTCGTATTTTAATGTATTTTATTTTCTTATATTATTTTTAAAAAGTGTATTCTTTAGTAGATGAAATTTTCCTATAAATTTCATCTCCATTTTAAGTATATTTTTAGTGTCATTGCGATACTTTGTTACATTTTTTTGTATTAAAATTTAGGGTGTAAGATTTTCAAATCTACACAAACAGTTAAATCACATTAAATCTCTTTTATCATATATCCTTGATGATAGTAATTTTTTTTTAATATTATCCGACAAAAAAATGTAATCATATTAAATTCTCTACATTTTTTAAAAGTGCATCAACTGAAGGAAATAGTTTCTATCAAAATATTCAAAAGATTCAGTTTCAAGTTTTTTTGTTATTCATTAAAATAATTCAATAATTTATTCCAAAACTTATTTTTTCAGTTTATAAAATTAAAGAGTGAAAATACACATGATGTTTTAGAGCTCATGTTAACACAATATTAAAAACTTTTAAAAATACAAAAATTATAATTTTTTATTAACAAATAAGTTAATTTTAAACTTTTAATTTCATAACGGAACTATAATAAAGCACCGGAAAAGACTGTGATATTGAGTGCTAAAATATAAATACTGTTGTATCTTGTAAAAAAAATTGCAAGTGGTGAATCAGTTTTTAAAAACTACAATAAGAAATCCTGAGAATTATTGGAGAAATGTGCATCAAAATTTAAGTAAAAACTACAATCATTCCTACAAAACAATTTTACACTTATAAAATTTATGATACAAACATTAAAAATTTTACCTCTGTATTGTATTCTGCAACCGATATTAAAACTGTACCGACATTACAATAACACTAGTTTGCTAGTTTAGAAGATAATAGGATCGATGATGAAAATGTAATAAACTGGTAACACTGTACCTTTCATACATTGCTGCGCAGAGTACTCAGCGCACACCCCTTCGTGTACCCCTGTCTGCTTTGAGTATCACTGATTACTTGAATGCTGAATATCTATCGTAATAATTTACAAAATTATTTTTATTCTCTCATTATTCTTTAAAAAGTATTTTTGTCTTCAAGATTTGTGAAAAAATTATACCAATGGGTCAAATTATTAAACCAACTTGTCAGTGAGAACGTCCTGAAATATTTCACCGATCCTTGGAGTAAATCCATTTCAGAAACACTGCATTACATCATTCAAAGATTGCTTAAGAAAACAAGGTGTAGTCCATTTTTACAATTTTAATGATTATTTTTCTTACTGATCATCCTATGATTTGGTGTTACGAAAACAATAATGTCATGTTCTGAAAAATAAAAATGTTCGACAAGCAAATGAATAAAGCGAATGTTAATTCTTCTCAGAACCAAATTTTGAAACCGAAGGTAGTCTGTAATTCCGAAATCTACCCTTCATATCGTTTAAGGAAAGGCTCAAAAATCCACAGGCAGCCAATAAGGATGGAGATGCCACCATTGATGTAAAAGATTGGGTTGTAAGAGCCGACGCCATCACGAAAATGTCCTAAAAGCAAGAAACATAACAGAATTATTAAACAATATGATGAATATCATACAAATTTTCTTAAGACTAAATTAAAGACTTTCAAGCATATTGCTGTTACTTATGATGGATTCGACAAGCCTAGCTCACTATGCGAATTCAAGTCACTAGGGCGCGTCTTTGATTTACATAGAGGACCACGTGAAGGTGAAAGTGATACTATTCTTTAAATATTCCTCCGATAGATGACGCCATTAGAATATTCCCTCCCTCAAATTTAAAATTGATCTGGAGGGGATGAAATTTTCTCCAGGAACCACCAACCACAGGACTTTCGATTCCACACATTTAACGAGCATGTGTATCGCATGAACACGGAAAATCTTTGGGGGTATTGGAATCGAACCCCACCCTTCCGGACATTTAATCGTTGCCACTAGGCTACCACGGCCACTTTTAAGTATTGATTTATATTACAATTAGCAAGTTAACTCATAAATGTCAAACTTTCCTTTGGATTTGACCATTTGATTAAAGTAATGAAACCTAAAAGTTTATAAGAGCATCTTGACAAAACTTAAGCAAAATAAATTACCTAAATTTCAAAAATACATAAATAAAAGTGCTACTTATAAGAAAGCTGCAAAAGTTTTGTCCTGTTCTTAAAATTTACAAGCTGATATAAATGCATTTAAAAATATTATTTTTCTTGACTTTAATAAAAAGAGCAATTTAATTTTCAAATTTAAAAAATGTTGAAAAAAAATTGAATCGCAGTTGATTTTACTATCATATAATTCTCCTATAAAAATAATTGAATTTATTATGCTTCTATATATGTATATATAATTTTATCAGAGATTTATCCGGGCATAATAAAATTATATGTTACAAATGTTTTTAATTTTTTAGTAAAAAAATGCTAATGTAACTTTTTCCCATAAAAAATTATAAAATATTATTCAAAAATTGACAAAATATTATTTTCATACGGAAATATACAAAAAAGATTAAATTTTTGTATATTTCTCCACGAACTATCAGGAATTTAAAGATAATGTACATCAATAAACGAATATTAATTTATTAAATATAAGTACAAATCTTCAAATTTTCTAAGAAAAATACTAACTAAATTAAAAACAATCATTAAACATACATTCACCAATAAGTAGTGTAAACATATTTCTAAAAATTTATAAAATTATTCAATAAATTTTTTTGCAATTCAGATTGTTTTGCATTGAATAGAAAATGAATATTTAAAAGTATTGATGTCGCCCAACCTGTCTAGTGGACAGCGTGCCTGACTGCGGATAAGGAGGTCCTGGGTTCGAATCCCGGTTCGGGCATGGATGTACTTTCTCTCTCTATCTATCCAGTCTTTGTCCTTTCCTTGTATGAATGGGTTGTGAATGGTTGCCTACTCTATAAGCGGAAACCTATGGCATGTGTGTACTGAGGAAGTCGGACTCCACACCTAAAATGGTTCAGTTGAAAAAGTGGAGCAGCACACCCCATATTGCCAGCCTAGCTGGTACACGACAACAACAAAATGTATTCATAAATTTTAATATATATAAACAGGGTGATTCTAAATTGTTTTTACAAATTAAAAGGGGTGATAGTACCCATCCTGACAAGTAATAATGACATAGGAACATTCCACTCTGAGAGGAAGGAAAGAGGAATTCCCATCTGAGAGTACTTGTTATTACAGTGTTGGGTAAGCGAATGAATAATACCAAAAGCGTCACACTCTTATTTCTTGTTTAGTGAAAACCGCACAGCAAATGCTCAAAATGCCGCCCACGCATTTCGTTGCACAGTCCACACCGGCGGAGGAGCGACTGGCGCACCCGGTCGATGATTCCTGGTGCCGTCACGAGCAACAGAGATTCTAGTCTCGAGATCTTCAGCTGAGTTCATGAGTTTCGTACACTGAAGATTCCATGCGCCCTCAGAAAAAGAAGTCCAGTGGGTTGAGGTCCGGTAAGCGAGGAGACTAAGACACCGGTCCGCTACGTCCAATCCATCGTGCGATGTGCAATATGTGACATTCAAAATGTTACAGACCGTGATGTAAAAATGCTCCATCGTGCATAAACTGCGCGTCTCTCAGGATGAACAGCCTGCAATAAACTGGGATGCACTAGTTTTAAAGAGACACGGTATCTTGCGCCCGTCACACGGTCTAGTATAATGTAAGGTAATCGCCAAATATACCTGCCCAGGTGTTCACGGGAAATTTTTGCTGCTGTCTACAAGGATTTGTACAGTGAGCATTGTTGCCAGATCAGGCGTGTTGATTTTTTTAAAGGACAACGTTTACTCTGATTGGTTTTCTCCGATAACCAATCGGAGCAGAATGCTGCTTCTTCTCTGTGGAAATTTGCATACTGTAAATTCTTGATGCGCTTCCTCTTTTCTGCCTCTCAGAGTGGAATACAATTTTATGTTCCTCTGTAATTAGTGCTTGCATGGATGGATGCTGTCACCCCTTTTCCTAGAAATATTTAGACTGTGAGTCCAACGTGGTCGCACTCCAAAGTACCAAGTGTGAACTGGAGGGGTTCTCCAAAGGGCATTGATTTCCATTTTCTTTAGATTTCAGAAAAAGTTAGACAAGTATTATTATGCAAGGCAGCCGCAGAGGCAGATTTGGCCAAGGTATCAGCAATTTCATTCCCCTGCAAACCAACATGGGAAGTAACCCATTGGAAGTAGATAGTGTGTCCTGAAGAAAGCCGACTGACAAGTTCCAGGATTTTCAGGCTTATCTTATCCCCAACAGACGTCCAACGAGAGAGGTGCTGTATAGAGGCACGGCTATCCGTTAAAATCCATAAGTCATTACAATCGAGTTCAGTAGTCATGTCAATAAAATTTAATCCCTCATAAATAGCAATGAGTTCCGACCTGAACACAGAGCAGTTGTCGGCATTCTTAATTTTTATGTCTATTATATTATTTGGTGTCATAATATGTATGCCACTACCAGAAATACCTCCGTCGCTCCTACTGCCATCAGTATACACTCTTAAATCTGAGACTGGAATGTTATGTATCATCTCCAGGGCTATCTGCCTAGTCAGTTCTGGGACGTCTGTACCTTTACACACCTTAAATAGAAGCCCAGTCCGAAAGCGAACTCGATCAGTATCCAACATATAATAGGGGACGCGTTTCAAGGAATGAGGTTCCACATCAGCAGTAAGCAACTGCATCTCATTTGCCAAGGAGAAAGGACTGTGTCTCTTTAGGCGCCTATTATTGTGCCAAGAGTGAAGGTAAGCAGAAGTTCTGTGATGATCATAGTAACTAAGTAGCTTATTAAAATATTTTGAGAGACAATAACCTCTTCTCAAAGAAAGAGGAGGTAAGTCACTCTCGAAAAGCACAATATCCCTAGGGCAGCTGTTACGAAGACCGGAGATTATTCTTGCAGCGCTAAGTTGTACGCGTTCAAATTTGTCAAGATTAGCTTCAGAGGCACAGAAATAAATAGGAAAACCTTACTCCAAAATTGGCCTAATCAATGAGATGTATGTTGTTCTCAGAGTATCAGCGTCGGCCCCCCAGTCTCGTCCTGAAATAAATTTAAGAATATTAAGCCTTTTTCTGCGTTTGTCCACCTGGGCCTCTATATGCCTGTTACCCAGAATCTCCTGGTCAAGAGTGTAACCAAGATATTTGGCATTTTTAGAGTAATTTAACAGAACACCATTCATAAAGACTGTAGGTTGATAATTATACAGGTGCCTGTTAGTGGTGAAGAAAGTAACCACAGACTTGGAGGTATTAAAGATTGACTCAGCAAAAGAACAAATCTCTGAGAGGGCACAGTTAAGATTGGACTCCAATTCTCCCACATCCGCATCAGAGCTCAAAAGGATAACATCATCAGCGAAAAGTCCTACGCTACAAGAGTCAGGAATTACCTTTTCGAGGCCAGCTATATATAAGGAGAATAAAACAGGACTCAAAACTGAGCCCTGTGGCAGGCCGTGTCTCAGTCCAATTGGATCAGACAAGGTATTTTTGTACTTTACCCTAATCGACCTACACTGCAGAAAGTCCGATATCCAAGACAGCATTTTTCCTCTAATACCAAAACTATCATGAAGTTTAATGATTAACTTTTGCCTCCAAACTCTGTCGAAAGCTCTGGACATGTCCAAAAGGACTGCAGCAGTATGTTTAGTTGGCCTTAAGTTCAGGGAATCCCTGACCCTCTGACAGAAAAACAGGACAGATGTATTAGATATATATAAGTTATCAATCTGAAGTAAAGCATATATTGTGAAAAAACAATATCATTGAAGTAACTAAATGTAAAATAAAACTTAATTATTTCAGAACTATATATTTATTCACAACAGTCAATATATTTTTATGTAAACGCAATAAAAATTTTTAAACAATTATTAGCATTTATAGATAATTTTTATGTCTTGTTAACAAAGAGACCTGGAAAAACAATACTACTTTGATTTTTAGAATTTATAAAAAAAAGTCCATATGCCAAAGCAAACTAATATTCTAAAATACTTATTTATATTTACCTTCAAGTTTATCTATTTAGATACGTTAGACTATTATGAAACTTAGACAGATTAATATTTAATTTAATGTTTTGTTTTGTTTATATATATATATATATATATATATATATATATATATATATATATATATATATATATATATATATACTGAAATAACAAGGTATGCTTTATTTTACTATTAGTAATTTTGATAATTCTGTACTTTTCAACACACTTTATCCCAGACGTATAACTCTCTCTCTCTCCCTTATGCTAATACCAAATATATCTGACTTAAAATACCTACTGAAATGAACATACGAAAGCACTACTTTTATTTAAATTTTAAAATTGAAGGATTATTGCAAGTTTTAATCTAAGTCTTCACGTGATGTTTTTCAATTTTACAAGACTGAAATATTTAATATTGTTTAAAAATATTCATTTGTTTGAATTAAAATGTTATTTTTCTACAAAACAATCGTAATTTATCACGTTCCCTATCATCAATAGGAAATAATCACACACACATACACACACACACTATATATATATATATATATATATATATAGCAATAAAGCTTACAAAGTTCGCATTTTTGATAAATTTTATTCGCCCACAACACACACAAAAATGGAATTACAGAAATACACGTATCAAAAACAAATACATAATCACAGCTCGACTTCTCCGGCGGGAACGTTTTTAAGAACAACATTTTTCACCGCACGCGATAACAGCGGAAGTTAAAGTCTAGTAGTTTTTTAAACGCCACAATTGTGTGGCTGGCTTTGTAGCCACAGATCCCCACCCCAGTGTCACAAGACACGACAAATGGTCTGGGAGGTGGACTCGACGACCCGACCTGGTCCTGGTTTCTTCTTTTGACGCCTCAGTTCGTGGAGAACAGTTCTCTGTCGGATGTGATAGAGTCGAATCGTTGACTACAAATGCTGGTTTTAACCAGTCAATGCAGACTCTAAGCTGAGCACCTTTTCGCTCCAAAGTGTAGTACTTTGCATTTCTATCCAGTACCTTGAAAGGCCCATCAAATGTAGGGGTCGTCGAAGAGCATCATTTCGAATGAAGACGTGAGAGAAAGTCTTAAGGTCCGCGTGCATGAAAGTGGACTTTTGTCCATGTCTTGAAGCCGGTGTCGGTTGTAAGCGACGCATGCTTTCCTTCAGAGTTTTGACAAAGGTGCTGGGAGTGGCATCTGGTGATTTTACTCCAAAGAACTCCCCAGAAAGTCGTGGATTAGTGCCGTACACCATTTCGAAAGATGTCGCGCCGATGTCTTCCTTTAATGCTGAACGGAACCCCAAAAGGATAAATGGGAGCACGTCAATCCAACGCTCTGTCATGTGGCACTGGATGGCGGCTTTCAAGGGATGGTGCAGACATTCTATCATTTCGTTTGCCTTTGGGTTGTACGCGGTGGTGCGTAATTTGGAAATTCCAAAAAGTTTTGCCAGCGACGCGAAAAGTTCAGACTCAAACTGTCGTCCTCTGTCTGTGGTTACACGAGCTGGCACCCCAAATCGGGAAATCCACCCATTTGCAAACGCTCGTGCCACAGCTTCGGCTGTGATATCTTCGATTGGCACAACCTCCGGCCAACGTGAGAATCTGTCAATCATCATTAAGGCATAAGAGTAACCACGGGAAACAGGCAGTGGACCTATTAAATCTAAATGCACGTGCTCGAACCTTTCACTTGTAGGAATAAATGTTCCAATGGGACTCGCAGCATGACGAGTCACTTTCGCCCGTTGACATAGAATACACGCATGTGCCCATTGTGTACAGTCTTTGCGCATGTTTTGCCAATCATATCTGTTCGCAATTTTTCGCATTTTTGTGGTTGTACGTATCCCCGGATGGGAAATGTTGTGTACAGTTTGAAACACCTGGAAGCGAAAGTCTTCAAGAATATAAGGACGGACGATGTTGGTAGAGACATCACAATACACCATGACGTTACTGTCAGGAAGGGAAATCTTGCGCAACTCGAGAGAGCAGGTTCCTTGTAAAAGGGAGTTGAGCTCATCATCACTATCCTGTGACTTGGCTAGATCGTTATAATCGATAGGTGATGGTACCCGTATTGATTCGATTCTCGAAAGTGCATCTGCTACAATATTTTCGGCGCCTTTAACATGTCGAATATCGGTCGTAAACTGAGAAATGTAATCTAGCTGTCGATTTTGACGTGGAGAAGCCTTATGGGATTTCTGACGGAAAGCGAAAATTAATGGTTTATGGTCTGTATAAACAGTGAATTGTCTACCTTCAAGCATAAATTCGAAATTTTTAATAGACGAGTAAACGGCTAGAAGCTCCCTATCATAATATGCACTATACCGCTGCTCCGTTGATGAAAGCTTACGTGAGAAAAATCCTAATGGTTGCAGATGATTATCTGTAACTTGGTGCAGCGCCCCACCAATGGCAAAATCAGATGCATCCACACACAATACCAACTCTGATGCAGCGGAAGGATGAGCCAAGAGTGCGGCATCAGCAAGTTGCTGTTTGGAGGCAAGGAAAGCGTGTTTGGCTTCCGGAGATAACGCAATAGACCATTTATTATTCTTTTGTACACCTTTGAGATATTGAGTAAGGACTGATTGTGTCTCAGCTGCCCGAGGCAAGAAACGCCTGTAAAAATTTATTAAGCCTAAAAATGCACGCAAGTCTTTGACAGTTTTAGGTTCTGCAAAATCGAGAATAACCTTAACTTTATCGGGTAGCGGCTGTGTTCCTTATTTAGAGCATAATTGCCAAGAAATGAAAGTTGAGAGACACCCAATTCACATTTTGAGGTGTTTAACTGTATTCCATAATCTCTTAATCTTTGAAAAATTTGGCGCAAGTGGGATTCGTGTTCATCGTGATCGTGTGAGAAAATCAGAATATCGTCGAGATATGCAAAGCAGAATGGTAAATCGCGTAAAACTTCATTAATGAATCTTTGAAAGGACTGTGCAGCATTACAAAGGCCAAAATTTAGAAAGAGAAATTCAAATAAGCCGAAAGGTGTGATAATTGCAGTTTTGGGGATATCTTGCTCAGACACCGGAATAGCATGATAAGCGCGAAAAATATCTAATTTTGAAAATATGTTTTTTTTCGTGCAGCGCGTGTGAAAAATCCTGTAAATGAGGTATTGGGTATCGATCAGGTAGGGTTTTAGCATTCAAACGGCGATAGTCGCCAACCGGGCGTATACCTCCGGAGGATATCGACACAACGTGCAAATGGGAGGCCCATGGACTTTTTAAAGGCCTATAAATACCTTGTTCGACCATGAATTCAAATTCCTTTTTGACGGCGTCAAGAATGTGAGGAGGCAACCGTCTAGGACGGCTGTAAATGGGCGGGCTGGTGGTTTCAATATGGTGCACAGTAGAGTGCTTAATTTCTTTAAAGTGTTGATTAGGACTAGTAATTTCCGGGAAGTGACGTAATAGAGAATGATAACGTAAATTTTCAATAATAATCTTGACGGCTGGTTGTTTAAAAGATTCGAAACGTCCAGTTGCAGTTAAATTTGTAACGCTGTCAAGTATCCTTTGTTTACGAAGATCAACTAATAGGCCGAAATGATGCAGAAAATCTGCGCCAATAATAGGCGTGGAGATCTCGGCGATCAGAAAATGCCATTTGAAACTTCTTCGTAATCCCAGATTTAATTCCAGCAGTTTGTTGCCAAAAGTACGTATCTTAGTTTGATTAGCCGCAAATAATTCTATACGGTCAGGTTTTTCATTGTTAACGTTACCCTTAGCGGGGATACAGGAAACATCACTGCCAGTGTCAACAAGGAATTTACAAATCGTTTTGCGGTCAAAAACACACAGGCCATTACTATTGCAAATTGGTTTTTCGCTACCACCCAAATGAGGCGGAGTGGTAGCGTCTACTCGTTTCCCTGTTTCTCGAAATTACAAAGTAAACGGCAGTTTCTAGCTGCATTACCGAAGCGCGCGTGAAAATAACAAAGATCAGAATTTCTGAAATTTGGGGAAACAGACCTTAGAGTGTATTTATCACGGCTACGTGAATAGGAGGGGTAGCGGGATGGTGATCTAGTTCGCGTATTATCGCGTTGTCTGTCGCGAGACATCCTGTCAACTTGTAATGAAAGATGTTCAATTTGTTTTGTAATTCCACAACCATAGCTGGTGTGACAGTCTTTAAGTCGGTGGAAATAGCATTTGTCTGACTATGATCCGCGGATGCAGAGTACATTTGAGCAAGTGTAGTAGAAGCGGTGTAAACCTGCGGATTATCTGAGGTAACCTCGTGAATCTCGTCGGCCAATACAGCTAACTGTGATAATTCCTCAGTAGATGCCAATAAAATAGATTGTAAATTGATAGGCAGTCTTTGTAACCACAAACTTCTGAGAAAGTCGTCGTTTAATTTCCCATCGGCTAATTGCCGCATTTATCTGAGAAGCCCTGAAGGTCTATTATCCCCAAGCTGAAGGTCGTTAAGCATCGATTTTATACGTTTGTTTTCCGAATCCGCAAATTCTGAGATTAACCGATCCTTTAAGGTTTTGTACTTATCAGTGTCGGGTGGATTACATATAACGTCACTAACGTGGGAGAGCGTATCGGAATCGATAGACGCGATCAAACTGGCATATTTAGTAACGTCATTAGAAATCCCAGAAAGCTGAAAAGCATTCTCAACTTGTATAAATCATAACTCAATATTTCGTTTCCAAAAAGGCGGCCGTTTTAGACCTATTCTGTTAACTTCGGTCGTAGTCATTTTTTAATTTCAGATAAAAATATTTCAAAGGAAAAAAAACGAGCGATTTTCAGTACCCTAAATGAGATATTGGAAAATTAAACCTATTATCAAAACAATACGGAAGCAGATACACTTCCGAGAACCAAAAAAACACAGTACTCACCCTGGGAAGATATTCCGCAAAAATCCGTAGAATCATGGAAAAAAAGTTGAATCCACAGGTTCACTTTATCTTAATTTGCAGACACAGATATCACTAAACACTTATCCAGTTAAAGTAACACCGAACGTTGAAGCACAGAATCGTCTCGCCAGCAGGGTGTTTTTCGTGTCGAAGGAAAGAGAGTACTTTGGTTTATTCTATATGCTTTAAACCAGAAGAAATTCAAGATACCTGTAATTTTTCCCGAGTCCGGATGTCACCACTGAAGCAATAAAGCTTACAAAGTTCGCATTTTTGATAAATTTTATTCACACACAACACACAAAAATGGAATTACAGAAATACACGTATCAAAAACGAATACTTAATCACAGCTCGACATCTCCGGCGTGAGCCTATTTAAGAACAACATTTTTCACCGCACGCGACAACAGCTGAAGTTAAAGTCGTAGTAGTTTTTTAAACGACACAATTGTGTCGCTGGCTTTGTAGCCACACACACACACACACACATATATATATATATATATATATATATATATATATATATATATATATATATATATATATATATATATATATATATATATATATATATATATATATATATACAAGCTGACCCAGCCACGCGTTGCAGTGGCTGAGTTTTTATAATACATTGAATCAATTTTTTACTAATTCTTGGGTACAATCAAATTAATATTTTCTAAAAAAATTTAAAATAGGTTCATTCATATAAGATTAAAAATAAAACGTTTCGCAAAAATTTAAAAGTAATAGGTAAAGTATCGAAATTTTGAAATTAAGCACAAATCAACATATACTTTCTGAATTTACATTTTATTCATTTTATATTAAATTATAGTTAGTAATCAGTGACTTACTTATAAAATATACTATATAAATTAAAAACATCTAAAAATAAATTGTTATAAATGAGGTAGATAACATTGACATCGAACTATTATTTTTTCAATTTTTAATTATTAAAACTAAAAACTTTTTCCGCGGTATTATACTGAAATAAATAAAATTAAAAATATTTATCATTTGAATAAATAAATTAGATCAAAATGTTCTACTGAATAAATTAATAATTATCAAATTATAAAATAAAAATTAAAAAAATAAAAAGCTATCAAGAAATACTTACATGTTTTGGAGGTGGTATGAAAGTTAGTAGAGAAAAACAGCAATAAATAAAATTTTATTTTACTATTTATAGTATTAAAAAAATTCAAACTGAACACGCACAATAATAACACAATACAAAGTATAATTATGAAAGTGATTCACGAAAAACTGTTATAGTATGATTATACATCATGAAAATATATGTACATCATGAAAATATAATAATAAAAATATATGTAAATTCTATATTTAACGACGCGATTGCGCGCGCACGTTAATTTTCTCGAAGATGTATAATCTAGAAAAATAAACACGTCTCCATCTGCCGAATACCTGTGCAACTTAGATGCTAAACCGCCATCTATTAGGAACTTATAGAACTAACCAATAAATAAACATTAATGTCGTATAATAAATATTGAGAATAATAATTAAGAGATAAAAACTATTCTATCTTTTAAGTTGGACTATATTATAAATGGTTACAAAATTTTATCAAAATCAGTTCAGTAGTTTCGGAGTTTATCGGGTACATCGTGACACGAAATTTTTATATATATAGATATAATCATTTTATAAGAAAACTCTTGGGGGCATTTTTTATTGAATAACATTTAAAAGCTAATGATTGCCTTTATTTTATTATAAAAAAATTAATATTTCGTGAAAAACCCTATTATTGCTATAACGGTGGACGTGACAAATTATTTGCATATGAAACATTTCCAAACATCTTCAGAAATTTCTCGTCTGTATCAAAATAGTTGGGTGCATTTAGTATAAAATGTACATTTAAAGCTAATATTATTCATTTTATCACAAAAAATAAATATCATGACAAAAATGTCTTTTTATGTATTACTCCAAGTGACACAATGGACTAGTGATTCGCGCGAAGTTCAAGAGATTCCTCAATATTTTGAGAAATTTCGTTTTTATGGGAAAATGCATTGGTTATTCATTTTATCACAAAATGCTAATATTATTCATTTTATCACAAAAAATAAATTTCATGACAGAAATGTCTTTTTATGTATTACTCCAAGTGACACAATGGACTTGTGATTCACGCGAAGTTCAAGAGATTCCTCAATATCTTGAGAAATTTCGTTTTGATGGGAAAATGCATTGGAGCATTTAGTATTGAATAATATTCTACACATTTAGTAATTGTATTTATTTTTCATAAAAATTAAATACTTCGAGAAAACCCTCATTGCTGCTATTATGGCAAATGTGAAAAGTTCTATGTGATCAATCAATTTCAAAAATTTCCATATAACCTTAATATGTTGTCTATATTACACTGCTTCAAAGAATAATTTCATTCATTTTTCTGTTAATAATGCTTAATTGAATTCAGTTTCCTAAAAATATTAACGAATTCGACGTTATTAACATTTTATTAATGAAATTTTACTTTCAAATGACTTTAACCCATATATTGAAATCTGAAATGTAAACAAAGCTTAATAAAGCATATAAGTTTGCATTTTAAAATTATAAAAAATCAATATCGTTTTAAAATCAAATATTTGCTAATGAGTATTCGAAACTTATAAACTGATTTATTTTCAAAGATTTTATACAAAATACAATAATTGTACACAGTCATGAGAAAATCTGTTATATAGCTTTCAAACATCCAACAATATTTGATACAGATTTAAAACGAATAGTATATAAACAATACTTTTAAAACTATAAAATATCGCTAATAATTTTTTTATGATTTGCAAAATATAAACACACACAGAAAAAGCTTCTTTACTAATTTATAATACATAAGGTATTTAAATTTTGAGGGAAAAATATCATAAGGTATTTAAATTTTGTAGTTAATCACTCCTTAAGTGTTAAATTGAAATAGAAACTTTTTGATAGCGAATTTTTTGAGTTTGAAAAATGTAAACAAAACTTAAAAAACCTTATTTTTACCATAATTACGAAATGGGCGATCCAACGAACTAAAAATTTTCAAAGTAAAAGGTTATTGAATAAAATCTCATTTAAAACACTTTGAAATACTTAAAAACAATTTATTTAGTAAATGCAAGTTTCCAATATTTCGTGTTTACTTGGTCTCTCAATACGAAAAATCAAGCTTATAATTTCTCAGTCCATGCTCCGATGGGGTTACCGTAACCCGCACGCCTAGTTTGATTCCATTTTACGTCGATTTTAAAGCGATTATATCGAGTTTGCAAAATGTAAACAAAACTTAAAAACGTTATTTTTACCATAATTCCAAAACGGGTGATCTAACCGACGGAAAAGTTTCAAAGTAAAAGGCAATTGAATAAAATCATGTTTCAAACACGTTGGAGATCTTGTAAACAATTTATTTTAGTAAATGCAAGTTTTCAATATTTCGTATGGACTTGGTCTCTTAATACGAAAAATCAAGCTGAAAATTTCTAAGTCCACGCTCCGGTGGGGTTACCGTAACCCGCACGCCAAGTTTGATTCCATTTTACGTCGACAAAAATTCCATCCGGTGGTATTTCACAGGCGGTATGGTTATCGTTGAGGATGCGCCTTTTTTCTTCTCTCACCATCTATTTCGGGAAGCTTTTGACGAGGTGGCTATAGTCCGCCGCCTTATATGAGGGGCAGTGTGGTCTTGAAGAGACTCGAGAATTTCCGAGAAGATTTTCCGAGAAGATGACTATCCCCGACTATAATCTGCGAGCGTTCTCATCTCGTACTGAGTCCATGCGTAAGACATGACGTCTACTCACGGACGTCTGGTCGCTATTCAGAAGCGGTCCCCTGACGAACGCAGTTGCCAGGACGCTGATGGCACAGTCCGATTCGCTCCGTTTACGCACTGCAAGTAGGCTATGGGTGTACCCGAATCCGGTTATCCGGTGGCTGAATGTGAAGCAGATCGGCTCCTATACAGAGAACATAGCTCGCGGATTTCCACAAATGTTTAATTGATCGCGTGTGCTAATGGACTTTGTCATTTTTCAATATCCGTGTGATCTCGTGTGCTAATGTTTTTTCTACGTTTATTGATCTTGTGTGCTAGTGGACTTAAAAATAATTATTTCATGAACAGATTTTAGAGCCCATAAAGGAGAAATATATGTTTGTTATTTTCTTGAAACTCTGTATTATCGGAATGATTTTTGCATTTAGAATTGTTAGTTTTGATAGAAAGAGAGAAAATATTTTTTATCAAAAACAATATAAATAAAACTAAGTTATTGGTAAATTAACACTAGTATGTAAGTGGATTTTTAAGTTTTTTGAGGAAAATATCTCTTTTTTTTTCTCTGTGGAGCGAAAGCGCTTTTTTTTCGGGGTTTGAGAAGAGGGAAACATGGTTTGTAGAGTGCAATGTGATACTGTTGGTTTTCAATTTTGATTTCGTGTCACCTTTCATAACAAGCCGAGTATTATCTCCGTAATGTCATTTGGCCAAAATCATTGAAATATTTCTTAAAGAAAATTTTTTTAGAAAAACCGAGCGTTAAGTGTGTTATATTTAATATACTGAGTTAAAGAAATGATTTTCTTGTCTTCTGGGCACTAAAGGGAGTCACAAAAGATTTGAAGTTTATATCTTTTTTTTTATTTGATTCATTACAGTTATAATGGTATGTTCAGTTAACACGCTGCAATGGAAGTTGTGAATTGTCACTATAACTAAAATTAGAAGTCTCAGATGACTTATGGTAAGTTAGGTTTAATGGCCAAATAAATAAAACGTTGTAATTATCATTTTGCTTTTCTTTTACCCAATACAGCAAAATACCATCAGCTGGTGGCAGTGGGACTAATGATACGGGTGGCCCAAATTTGAATCACTGACCATAGTTTTATGAGGCTTTGTTTAGATGATTGATAAATTATCAACAGTTTTAGTAGGGAATATGATTGAAATATTATACATGTTTGGAAAAATATATTTATATTTTACGGTATTTTTTGTATTCATGTGCATATATTGATAGTGCTGATTGAATAGCTATCACTTCTGCTAGAAAAACGGAATGGTATGAGAGAAGTTTATTTATTTTAAATTGCTTTATAAAATAAATGTTCTGAACTATTTTTGAACCTTCTGTGAAAAAATTGTTTGTCTTTTAGGGAAATATGGATTACTCCGGTTGCAGTTTTAATATTGTTCATGACTTTGATTACGCATGGACATGTTCCTTTTTTTCATGGATGAACTTTGTTATTTATTCATGTGTTGTTCATATATGAATAGAACTGTTATCAGGATTCCTACAATTCCTGGGATCTTTTTGAAATTCTGGAAATTGAAATCTTTTAAGGGCCTTTGAAACTCTTCACTTAAAAATCGTGAATTTATCCTGGAACTTTTACTTATCTTGATGCAATTATTTTTTGTTAAAAAATATTATAATACTATGTTTTTTGTTTTAATATTTCAAAATTTTCAATGAAATTGTTTGAAAACGAAATTGAATGTTAGCCCTTGCCTGCCGCTGGGCATATATACACGCCTTTTTAAAGTATGACTTTTTTTAGTATGCTACAATTAGTAAAGCTAAGCCCAGGGCTTTTGAATGCAATAATATGTTCTAAACATTGTTTACGATGGACTCACATATTTCAAAGAAAAAGGGTAATATTTCTTAGAACAGAGTAAGCTGTTGCTAGCTCTATATGTTGCACTTATTATTTATTTCTTTTCGAGCTGTTCGTAACTTTTTTATTAGTTGCATCCATATTCACAACATTGTATACATATATGCTTGTCGAATATGTGTCATAGTGAGGACAATGAGATAGATGACATTTTCCTTTATTTTCAAAATCAGAATTGCCGGAAAATGGCATTATACCCAAATGTCATTACATGTAAATTTTGTATTTTCTTTTTTTTCTTGTTGCTTCTTTTTTATTTTGCAAAAGTAAACAAATAGTATGGAAAGCGTGTCTCTTCTTTTCCTCTGATATATCGCATAACTGCGTGCACCTGCGTAAAAACAAGTGGCTCTGTGGGAATTCTTCCAAAATAAAAGTTTTTAAAATAAGTTCGCATAATTCTAAAAATTCTCCATAAGCACAATGTTAAAAGAAATTTTTAAATAACAAAGTAAAGATACTTATAAAGTTACCAATATTATACGTATGGGTATAATATATTTATGGCTCGTATCTCTGTTCATTATATTTTTAACATTTTCTTCAATAAAGTAAATAAATGTCTAGATGTTTGTAGAAGTATATATATATATATATATATATATATATATATATATATATATATATATATATATATATATATATATATATATATATATATAATCTCATATAACTTACAAAATAATTTGAAAGAGGACTGACTTTGTTTTAAAATACTGTGTTATTCTCAGGAACATGTTTTCTTTATTATTGTTAAATTTTTGATTTTTGTAATAAAAAATATTAATTTTGTAAAAATCTATGTTGAATTAATTTCCTCTAATTTTGAGTATAAGTTTTGGTATTCTGGCTTAAGTATCAGAGTAAGTAATATATTTGAACGGGAAACTATATATATACATACATACATATATATATATACAGAAAATTTTTATAGTATTTCAAACCTAAAATCTACTTTTAAATGAAAATAACGAATTTAAAGTTAAAATACCATTTTCCCAATCCAAACGGCAGGAATCTAACATGAATTATTTACAGAAACCATTTCTGCTATTCATATACATATGCCCTAAACTGAGAAAAGTTTATTCCTTTCTCGACAAGGAAGCTGTTTCCCACGCTGTCATAAAACAGCGGGATTCTTCTGGGGAGAAGATTTTCCAAGAATTTCCCCTATCTAAGGTTACTGTAATGTAAGATGAAAATCAGTCAAGTTTGGCCTTAAAAAATTTTGGCTTTGTACAGTAATATATATGTTATAGGTGAAGTTGTGGTCAGAGTTTGATTTGCAGAAATAAAGGGGAATTTGAATTAAAATTAAAAAAATTCTAATAAGTACGCATTATTTTAATCCTAAAGATTAACAATCATAAAGCTGGCTTAAAAAATAATAATCCTTTGAATACTGTGAAAAATTCTAAAGAAATTCAGAAAGGACTTTCTTTTGAAATTGTTCAACAATTACTTAGGTTAGCTGAATTACATATAATCGTTCCAATTCGAAGAATTTTTTTTAAGTGAAAAAAGCAGTTTTTGATAATTATATTCAATAGAAATGTTTATTATATTACAGTCTTTTAAGCACTGCTATATCATATTATTATATATATATATATATATATATATATATATATATATATATATATATATATATATATATATATATATATATATATATCAGTTTTAACATCACACTATTATATGATATATAAAGTATAAACAATAAAAATCTGTATTTTCAGAAAAATATGTTTTTTGCTGAAGAAAATTGATGAGATATTTTGCTTATAAATCTGTTATTGTTGGAATGAGCAGTTTCTTTTTTTAATATTCTTCTTTTATTTCAGAAAATTCAGAATACATTTTTTTTTCTATGACACATTTAGTGCTCAAATTTGTAAAAAAAAATTTCAGTAAATGTTTTTAGATTATATATTCTGGTCTCTTTCCGAAAATGATAATTTTAATGCTGATGTTATATGCAGCTCAATGATGAATGGCAAAAATTCTTCTATATTACAGTGGTACAATAATGATATTTATCTCTTTATTAAGTTGTTAATGAAGATAGTTGACTTAGAAAGAAAGAAAATGTAATTAACAACTCTTTTATTGGTTTGTCTATTTTTTCACTCGCATTTAATAATCGACATATTTTTTGTGAAAAATATAAGAAAACTCTCAATGCATTTTGGAGACATTTATCATTTTGTAATAAATTTAAATAAAAGGTATATTATATTTTCTTTTCAAAATCTGCTGTAATTAAAATTTTTGGAAATGTAACATATTAAAAAAGATTTAAATTTTTTGATGCTCCTTTTCAAAGAAATCACAAGTAGCAATTTCTTACAGATATGTAATGCGTGTACCCTTGGAGCAAATATTATTTAAAAAAAAATTTTTTTGCACTTATATATATATATATATATATATATATATATATATATATATATATATATATATATATATATATATATATATATATATATATATATATATATATATATATATATATATATATATATATATATATATATATATATATATATATATATATATATATATACATGACCCAGCCACGCGTTACAGTGGCTGAATTTTTATAATACATAGAATCAATTTTTTACTAATACTTGAGTACAATTAAATTAATATTTTCTAAAATAAATTAAAATAGGTTCATTCATATGAGATTAAAAATAAAACGTTTCGCAAAAATTTAAAAGTAATAGGTAAAGTATCGAAATTTTGAAATTAATTTGACATTATTTTGAAATTAATTAGATAAGCACAACCCAATATATACTTTCTGAAATTAAGTTTTATTAATCTTATATCAAATTATAGTTTTTATTTAGTGACTTACTTACAAAATATACTATATAAATTAAAAACATCTAAAAATAAATTGTTATAAATGAGGTAGATAACATTGATATCGAACTATTAATTTTTAAATTTTAAATTATTAAAACTAAAAATTATCTAAGTACTACTTTGTGTACAACATTCCTGGTTAACCTGTCTTTTGCTAACACGAAGAGATTTGATGGTTTTCCTACACGTGAGCAGGCAACATGTAGCTGTCCATGTGAGAAACATATGTTTTTCAAATCCAAACCGCAAATAGACATTGTTTGGCCTTGAGATTTATTCATGGTCATTTCGCAAAAGCTAAACAAATCGGAAATTGCAGCCTTTTAAACGGTATTGGAGATTCTGACGCTATCAGTGGAATACGTGGAAACAGAACGATATCTCCTTTAAATTTTCCGTCAAAATTGTTGCTTCGAGAATATATTCGGTCATTTTTTATGACTAAACGTGTACCGTTACATAATTGAGGTGGGTTTAAATTACGTAGAAGAATAATTGGTGAACCAATTTTCAATTGAAGATTGTGTGGTGGCATTCCTGGCATATCCAGAGAATTCAAAAATCCAGTTGGAAAGTTTACGGCTTCGTTTTCATCAATAACTGTGTCGATTGATTTAAAAGACATCAAATCACCGAGCAACATCTGTTGTATATGGAAGTTAATTTCGTTCACATCAACGTTCCCTGCTGCCAAAATAGCACGATTACAGAGCCAATTATCAAATTATAAAATAAAAATAAAAATAAATAAAAGGCTATCAAGAAATACTTACATGTTTTCGAGGTTGTATGAAAATTAGTAGAGAAAATCAGTAATAATTAAAATTTTATTTTACTATTTATAATATTAAAAATATTCAAATTGAACACTGCACAATAATAACACAATACAAAATATAATTATAAAAATGATTCACGAAAAATTGTTACAGTATGATTATACATCATAAAAAAATGTATGTAAATTCTATATTCAACCATGCGCTTGCGCTTGCACGTTAATTTTCTCTGGGAGATAGTATAATCTAGAAAAATAAACACGTCGCCATCTGCCGAGTACCTGTGCAACTTAGATGCTAAATCGCCAACTATTTGGAAATTACAGAACAAATGGATAAATAATCACTAATATCGTATAATAAATATTGAGATCAATAATTAAGAGATAAAAACTGTTCTATCTTTTAAGTAGTACCATATTATAAATGGTTATAAAATTTTATCAAAATCGGTTCAGTAGTTTCGGAATTTTTCGCGAATATACATCGTGACACGAAATTTATATGTATATAGAATTGCTGACCCAGCCACGCTTTGCTGTGGCTGAGTAATTATAATACATTGAATCATTTTTTTACTAATTCCTTGGTAAAATCAAATTAATATCTAAAAAAATTTAAAATAGGTTCATTCATATGAGATTAAAAATAAAACGTTCCACCAAAATTTAAAAGTAATAGGTAAAGTATCGAAATTTTGAAATTAAGCGCAAATCAACATATACTTTCTGAATTTACATTTTATTCATATTATATTAAATTATAGTTTGTAATCAGTGACTTACTTATAAAATATACTATATAAATTAAAAACATCTAAAAATAAATTGTTATAAATGAGGTAGATAACATTGACATCGAACTATTATTTTTTTTCAATTTTATATTATTAAAACTAAAAATTTTTCCGCGGCATTACACTGAAGTAAAAAAATATTAAAAGAATTTATCATTTGAATAAATAAATTAGATCAAAATGTATTGCTGAATAAATTAATAATTATCAAATTATAAAATAAAAATAAATAAAAGGCTATCAAGAAATACTTACATGTTTTCGAGGTGTTATGAAAATTAGTAGAGAAAAACAGTAATAAAAAAATTTTACTTTACTATTTATAATATTAAAAATATTCAAACTGAACATTGCACAATAATAACACAATACAAAGTATAATTACGAAAATGATTCACAAAAAATTGTTACAGTATGATTATACATCATGAAAATGCATGTAAATTCTATATTTAACCACGCGCTTGCAAGCGGACGTTAGTTTTCTCTAAGATGGTATAATCTAGAAAAATAAATACGTCGCCATCTGCCGAATACTTGTGCAACTTAGATGCTAAACCGCCATCTATTAGGAACTTACAGAACTAACCAATAGATAAACACTAATGTCGTATAATAAATATTGAGATCAATAATTAAAAAATAAAAACTATTCTATCTTTTAAGTTGGACCATATTATACATGGTTACAAAATTTTATCAAAATCCGTTCAGTAGTTTCGGAGTTTATCGGGAACATACATCGTGACACGAAATTTATATATATATATATATATATATATATATATATATATATATATATATATATATATATATATATATATATATATATATATATATATATATATATATATATATATATATATATATATATATATATATATTACCATAAGTTTTATATATTGCATAAATAAATGCTTGATAGATTTAATGTTATAAAATAATTTTACTATTTAAATAATATTAAAAATTAGAATTTCAAAACTATTTATTCAGCTTATTTCATGCGTGAATCCTTAGTTTGCTTATATTCTATGTAAAAGATTTCCACTGGTAATCAGCGAAATGAATGGTCACTTCCTGTTTGTGAATGACTCAGATGCAGTACGCCGGGAAAAGGGGCCACTCATGATTTAGTTCCCACGGGTTTCCGCAGAAATGACGCTTTTCGGATGGGCTAGCCTAGGTCATGAGATTCCTGGGTCCTAGGACCCTCACCCTCTTCTGGAGCTAAAATTGTACTGGTGAGCTACAGCTGTAGCTGAACTGGCATATCATTGGGTGAATACTTGAGTGGGAGAAGCTTAGTTAATATCTTTAAGAATTTTGGTTTTTATTGATTATTGAATTATATTAGTTAAACTAAAATAAGGATGATAAGTTTATTAACAAGTGTGAATTAAAGTAAATAAGATAATAGAGAGTTATAAAATTAATATTTAAATAGATAAAAGCAAATTATTCAGTATCTTGAAAATATTGTGTTAGTTTAAGGAGCTTGTCCATGGGGGACTTAATTTCTTACAGTTCATTTATAAGAGCTTTAATGGGTATACCTTTAAATATTGTTTTAATTTCATTTATTAGCTCTATCAATTCTGACAAGTCATCAGGTAAACCTGAAGAATCCGACAGAGGTGTTTGTTCATTAAGTTGAATGGGTGTGGGAGAGGTGGCTCTCGCATACCAGACGCCAGGTCTAATTAGATTGGTTTAAGACTGATTTTTTATTTCCATTTTGGCTTTGGTGGTCTTTGCTGCTTTTAACTTGGGATATTTGGGGCACCCTTTGTAGTTGGCTTGGTGGTTACCCTGACAATTGCAGCATTTGGTGTTTTCTATTTTATCGTGAGGGCACTCCCTCGTGTTGTGTGCTTCCGCACATTTTACACATTTGGATTTTAGATGGCACGTATCAGCCGAGTGATAAAACTATTGACAGTTGAAACACTGCATCACCGAATTGGATCCTCTGTAGTGTTCCACTGTCACGCCAAAAATGTGGCAGAGCTTGTCAATCATGTATCTATTTGCCCTTTCGGGCTCTGAAGAGATTGTTGCGAGAAAGGGCGGCATTGGTTTAGAAGTCCTTTGACCAACCATTTGTCTAACTTTGTCCACTTGGCATCCTATGAGCTTTAAGTTACTTTCAATGTCTTGAATTTTAGTTGAAATGGCCCCGAATAACATATTTCCTGGGCTTTTGGTTTTTACTTTTTATGAGTATATACTCTATGCATTTTCCATCAAAAAGTTTGGTTAAGTTTCTGTGGGCTTCTCCTCAGAAATGAATTCTTCAAAATGTGGTCAGTTTACTTACTGCCAAACAGCAAGAAAAAGGGAATTTCAAACTAAAATAACTCAGATCGTACATTTGAACACTCAAATTTTTATGGGCTCTTGAGTCAAATATAATTGCTGTCTTTTATATGCAAAAATCGTCAATTCTAGTAATTATCACCATAAAAGGTTTTGGAGAAAAATATAAATTGTATTTTGGTCAGCATAAATTAACAAGAAAGAAAAATTTACCAAATTTCTACAATGATAACTTTAAATTAATGCTATCAGTTGTTAAAGGTATTTTTTACCACACAAAAAAGAAAATTTTTTGAATTAGAACCATTTTATTGAAATTATAATGCTTATATTAGAATTTATTTGTAAAAATTTTATTTAATAACTCATAAAAAACACAGCATAGTGTTTATTTATAAAGTATATTTCATATATGAAAAATCATAAATTATACAATCATATTAAATATTGAAAAATAAAATAAGTAAATATTAAAAGTGTGTAAATAACTATATTATTAAGTGACAACATTTATTTTGCATAATTTAAGAAATTTCACATTTCACGGGTTTTGTGCAAATTTTTTTTATTTATTTTTTTTTTCAAATAACAAATGCAAATTTTTATTCTCTCTCTCTCTCTCTCCGTCGTTTTAAATTATATTACAAAATCTTGGTTAAGAATATTCGATTCTGTCTATTCAAAGTAGCAATTTATCAAAATTTGACTATTTTTAACATTATAATTGAGAAACTAAATAAATTTATTAATATTCAGCCAATTTTCTTATACAAAATATATTTCAATGAAACGAATTCTCAAAATTCTGCATATTTTAAAGAAACATTAATTTAAGCGGAAACCCTAACAAAAGGTTTTTAAAACAAAACAAAAGAACATTTTCTAAAACACTTATTAAAATATATTTTGAAACTAGCAGTATTTGATATTTATTAATATCAAATGCCAGTTCATACCTAAAATGTAGTTTAGTCATTTAGTGCGAGTTCGACTGAAAATGATAACACTTTTTTTTAAATAAGTAACTTCATGGTGACGTTATGTACATCAAACGCACCAAAATGATATTCTCATGCGAAATGAGGAGTTGCATTTGAAATTAGAAACATGTATGGTCAGAAAAAAAATCAAGAAAATTTATTTATCTTAATCATTATATAATTGACTGTACAGAGGAATAAAAAATTATTAAGTATGAGCATCAGTTCAAATTTTTTTGAAAACTTATAAATTTTAAAGTGATAGCATATATAATAGAGATGGAATGAATGCAAATCCATTTAAATTATCCGAAAAACCGGATTCAATGAAATAATCTATGTTTTCAGACCATGGAAAAGGCAAAAGTACGTTTATGTTTGTTTTGTTTAGATAAATGCGTTTACCCTTTATTCTTATTCTCTGAAGTTAAATTCTGCTTGCTTATCTTATACGAAAAAAATATTGCAATAATTTCAGAATCATGTCTCATTCGAGCAGCAAACAAGAATTATATTTATATTTGAAATGTGTAATACAAGTTATTTGTTTGATTTCATTTAATATCCATTTTTGCTTATAAACATAAAGCATATATGATATTTTGCATGTAAGCATAAACATTTTGCAAATTTGGATAGAAAGCTGAGAAAATATTTTAAATATCATTTCGTTGAAAAATGAATGGTTTTTCCTATTCCCTTAATTTCTAAAATCATTATATTCAGATTTTTAAATATCACAACTAGATGATTATTTTTCGTTTTATAATTTGCAAATTATTTTCTTATCACAGGAAAAGTGTTACTATTACGAGAGGGAAAAATTATATTTATTTTGGAAATTAATTTCCAGTTGATAGTCACATTTTTAATCCTAATATATCATTCCTAATACAAACTGTTAAAGAAATTATATTTTAATCATGATAACCCTTTATTAAATTATAATAATACATGAAGGATAATTTTTTAAAAACACCTATAATATTTTTATTTAAACAAATTTACATTATGCCTTCAGTGAATTTAAGTATACTTTCTAATACATAAGACTTTATTTATACCGTTATAAATGCTTGCGTACTTTAAGTATATACACAATAAATACGATATTTTAATAAAAACAATTTTTGTAATTCCTAATAATTTTCATAGTAATAAAAGTTGAATCTTAAAGTTTTATTAAAAGTTGTATAATTCCTATCAAAAATAAAGTGTGGAATTTTTCATTAATTTTGCATTGTTATTTAATGTTCAGAAATAATGATTTAAGCAGCTTATTATTTATAATGAGCTGCTGAGAATAGATAATATTCTTTTCATAAATTAAGACAATGAATTAAATGCATTTATTTTATACAAAAAATATCAGGGAAGAAACAAATTTAAAAAATTTTCTTGATGGATTTAATTCATTCATTTACATTTAGAGTGTTATTTAATTAGCATTTCCATCGCTCCTAGTTTTACATACGCAAATTCGTGTAATATATGTTCTGACCAGTTGATAGGGTAAAAAAGATAATGTGCAATTTATCAGAAACCAGAAAATCAACAGTATCTTGTAAAACATGCCTTAAGATATAACACTATATATTGTATTTCTCAAGGATGGGGTTTTGAAAATTATAATAAATGTTAATAATATATACAATTTTAAATATATATATATATATATATATATATATATATATATATATATATATATATATATATATATATATATATATATATATATATATATATATATATATATATATATATATATATATATATATATATATATATATATATATATATATATATATATACTAAAAATGTATTTTTAAATATATATGTTATTATGATGGCGTGACTGCCTTGAAAACGACCTAAAAACACTAAAAGTGACAAACTGGATGACCTTGTCCAAAAATATGGAGTCCTGGTATGCACTTCTGAGGAAGGCAAAGGCCCATCCTAGGCTGTCATGCCAATGAAGAAGAATATATATATATATATATATATATATATATATATATATATATATATATATATATATATATATATATATTGGATAAAATCTCATATGTTACCCTACAATATTATTTATTATTCTTAAAGTATACGTTTTTATGCATATGTAGAATATTTTTAGCTGTTATAAAAATTAATTTAATTGTTGTTCATTGACTGCGTACTTGAATTACCCAATGTCTTTTATGAATTTGTTTTCTGCCATGTTGAATGAAATATTTCACGATCTTTAACCACGAATGAGTAGGTAAACCTTTTCCGACTTTAATAATGCCATAGAAGAGAAACATTAGTCATTACAGTTTTGACATTATAAGCTCTATCAGCATGATAAACTGTTCCAAACTTGATTGATGGTTTGTCAATCAAACTGCCGAATATTTGACAAACTATTAAACGAGATATTAAAATCAAATGCAAAAAATATACAGTCGCGCGCGAAATAAAGACCCATTTCATGGTTCAGCCTGAATTAGACATCCCAACATTCATTGTATAAATCATTACATATCTAGTCACTTAAGTGCATGGAGGAAAATTCTATTTTTAATCCCTGAATAAAAAAATTTACTCTTAGCAGATACACAAAAATGTAATTATTACAGTTTCGAATATAAAGATTAAGTTTTTACGACATTTTAATTACGTCGTCTGACAGCTAAAGATGAAGTAAATCAATAAAAATTATCATACAATAATTTTAAGTTTTCTTTAACCAAAATAATAATTACACTATAAGTATAAATACGCACTATCATTATTTACAAAACAGACATCTTGGTATTTTTGGTCTCTTTTATTTAATATGTATATAAAAACAATATACCCCAACACTCAAACATCATGATTAGTTTTGCAGATGACATTCTATCCATTGACTCTGACCATAATATTGTATGCAACAAGTTAACTGGGCATATGACTCAAATTTAGAAATGACTTAGAGTCTGGAAGATTGAAATCAACTCCTCAAAATCTCAAGCAGTCCCATTTATCAGGAAATTAATCAGCTGTAAAAAAATTAAAATTGTGATGATCTAGAGATTTCCTGGCATCCTATTATTGTTTACCTAGGGGTTATAATGGATGAATGTCTCACATTGAAGTTTCATTTCATCAAAAATAAGAGCTAAATTCACGTAGCTAAAATTATCATCTACCCCCTATTAGCCTCCAACTCTAAGCTTTCTTTAGGAAACAAATTCCTAATTTACAAAGCTTATTTTAGGTCAATAATTACTATGCTTCTACAATTTGTGGAAAAGCATGCAATACTGACTTAAAAGTGTTGGAAGCCCAGCTAAACAAACTTCTAAGACTTATTTCTAACTCGCAATATTATTTCCGAAATGAGCATTTTTAGAGCTAATATTGGAATGACTATCATCAACCACTACATAAAATTTTCAGCCTTCAATTTTTACAATAACCTGTGAAAAATAAAAAACTCTGAAGTTATGGCACTTGAACCATACAACCTTTACGAACTAAAAAATTTCCATAGACTAATTGCAGTCCTTCGACTCAAACCAAATACCAGTATCTGAACAATTTAAATTAATAACACACAATTAAAAGTTTATATGATACAACTAAAATTTTGCAGCTTATAGTTATATAAAAGTGATAATACTATTGAATTAATAGATAATATGGTTCTAATTGCCTTAATAAATTGCTAATATCTTAAAAATCCAATTAATTTGATCTTCATTGGAAAAGCTTTATTTGATATCCATTTTCTATATACTATTATGTATCATAATTTGGGCACATTATTTTTCGTGTGTATATTAACTATTAATGATGAATGAAAAATGTATGTTCATATCAGAATCATTGTATCTGATGGAATATTCCAGTTAATTCTTTTTGCCTTGCTATATATTTTTTGTAGTGTATTACTGACTGAAATTAAAGTCACCATGCAAAGCTTCTAGGGAGTTTTAAAATGTAATCTACTTGTTACTCATTACCCTTACTATCCATTCTGTCATTATGTGTGTATATAAAACTTAGGTGCCTACCAATAACTACAAAAAGAGATAAAAGACCCTTAGGTAGACACCGCACTCATTCATTATACCAACACAGGGTATCTGTCCGGTGGAGGGGCTGAAAGAAATCTTTTCTACTTAAGACACGTTTAAGGCAGGCCGCAAACTCGGTAGACAATCCGACTGAGACGCCGTCTTATAGTAGACAAATGTGATCTCCTCGATGTCTTAGTGTGACGTAGCTAAAACGTTGCATCTGACGTCATGGAATTTTAAACTAATGAGAGCGCTGTCTCGCGGAAAGATGCCAGATATTTCGAACTTGCTGGAAATCTAGAAACGTCTCGCGCTCCTTCCCTTTTCTGACGTAACTAAGACCTCAATGACGTCATTTGGTCTGATGTGATTCTCGCAAGACACTCTGAGCAGCTCGCGAGACAAGTCTCATGGGATCATCTACGAATTTGCAGACTACCTAAAACCAGTTTCTTGACTCGACGACTCCTGCACTCTCATTTTGTCAGGCTTCAATGGTTCACTTCTCATTGTGGTCCTGCAGAATAATTCGTCACAAAAAATTTATTCCATGTTAAACTCATTTTAGAATTAACGCTAGTAAATTTTGTTTTCAAATAGTTTAAATTTGTTAACATCATATATAATTTTATTCTACTTAAATGGAAACACTACCATCACATTTTTTTCCTGGTTAATGAACACTGTGTGTATGTATGTACACATACACACAGTGTTCATTAATGTATATATGTATATATATATATATATATATATATATATATATATATATATATATATATATATATATGTATATATATATATATATATATATATATATATATATATATATATATATATATATATATATATATATATATATATATATATATACATATATATATGTATATATATATATATACATATATATATGTATATATATATATATATGTATATATATACATATATATATATATATATATATATATATATATATATATATATATATATATATATATATATATATATATATATATATATATATATATATATATATATATATATATATATATATATATATATATATATATATATATATATATATATATATATATATATATATATATATATATATATATTAATTCCTATATCTGCGTATATAATATATAATTCTTATGATATGAGAGAAATTTTTCAAAATGAACAGAATTATTCAAATTGCAATTGCTTAAATTCCTTTTCAGAACATAAAGTATATAATTAGAGACAACTTCAAGCACTTATTAATAGAGGGAATATTAATTAGCGAAATTTTATTCCGTTTATATCGCTACAGTTTCAAAGCATACTATAGTATATTGCTTATAAAATCTGTTTTCTGTTTAAGAGATGTTTGTATTTTATCCGCTTAAATAAAGTGTAAAAAAGTAACCTATATACTCTGTATTTTTACACTTCTGAAATAATACTTAAATAGGACTCAGCTATATGAGGAAGATTTTTAAATTCATTAATTACATTGTATGTATTGTGATTTTTTCACTAAATTAAAATGAACTGAAGGTAATTTAAATGAACTTATTTATTTCAAGGAAAATTATTCTTATTCTTAACCTTTTCGTCCCGGTGGTAGAACTGTTGTACTACGAAAGTTAAGCCCGCCACACAAGATACGATTTTTCCATAGGATTTGTTGGACGTGAACAAGTTGTACCGTCTGTGGTGAAGTTGGACAGGTTCATGAAAATTCAAACAAGGTCTGATTTTTCTTCCAACACAGGAAGTAAGCAATTGCTTCCCGTGGTCGCGTGTCTGTCTCACAGGGTTGCAAATTATTTCTTGGCGATACTTGGGGAAACTAATATTTGAAATTTCTCATTTACTGAAACTTAGATTCATGTTTTACAAAACGTCACGAACATTAGACCCCTTTTTTAAAAATGTCCATGAAGCAAATATTGCAGGAATTTATTGAAGTCTATAAAGATGAGCAGTGTTTGTGGCAAATAATGAGTGTCGATTACACAAATAAAATAAAAAGAAAGTTAGATTATGAAAAATTATTAGAAATATACAAAAAGATAGATGAAAAGGCTTCAATTAACTAAGTAAAGGAAAAAATTAATGCCCTCCGTAGAACCTATAAAAGAGAAAAATCAATGAATCAAAACAAAGTGGTGTAAGCACGAGGATGCATATGTGTGCCGACTTTATGGTACTTTAAATATATATCATTTCTGGACGAAACTGCAATTCCACGAAAACGACACAAGTTTTGTTGAGAATGGTGATGAAATAAGTTAAATAATTTATTTTGTAAAATTATTCTCTATCTGAATGAATATTATACACATTTAACGTAAAATTTAACTACGAAATTTTATAATAAGCTTTATTAGAAAACAATATATTTTTAGTTCAGAATGCTTACAAATCTTCAAAATGAACATTTTAAAATTTTAATTTTCTATATTTTTAAATATGAATTAAGTTTAAACAATAATATAAAGGTATTAGTTGAGATTATTCTGTTGTTTTCTGTAAATATTCTTTATTCAATTAAACAATAATAAAATTAGATAATTGAAAATAATAAATTGATTAATAATAACAAAAGAAAATTATTCACTTTTAAGCGAAATTGAAATTAAATGCAATTTCCGTTATTATTTATCATTTGGTAAATGTTAATTTGTTTCTCTTTTATTTAAAAATCTTTTAAGAAAATATTATAAAATCTAAGAATACTTGGATAATAAATAACAAATTAATAATAAAATTGATTTTATATCTACTAATAAATAATAATTAATACTCGATATATATAAACTTTTTGATGTACTAATGGGGCTCTTTAATTAATACCGCTTGTCAGAAAGCGCTAAGTTGCACTTAATGGTTCATGAGAACTTAAAGATGAGTGCATGGATGTATTTTTTCTTATAATGAAAGGTGTTACCTTATCCAACAACGTTGCATACAATTTTTCATTCATCCTCATGTAATTAAAGAAATCTTTATCTTCCGACTGTATTTCTGTAATCAAATTTAGATGTGAAAGAGTTTCACGCTGGAGCAACCAATTTTTTGATTATTTCTTTCTTTTATTGTTTGTTTGCTTTCACCATCATCCCAGTCCAAAGCAACAGCCAAATCTACTTCTGTGCTTAGTTTGCTCATGTTACTTAACTTACTATGATAACATTTAATGGCAGAAATTACAAGCAGACAAATGAGTACAACAATAAATACGTCAAGTCAGAAAAAGTGACTGAACAACAAATTATTGAAATTTTTGGCGATTTTCGATTTCCATTTACAAGGCACACATTTTAAGCCAAAAGCAATAAATGTTGAAAAATGGCACCCTTAAAAATAACTTCCCACTCCAGATGTGCCTCCCTTCTGTGGTCAGCAGAGTTTGAGGGGACTGTGTGCTTAATTACTTCCTACCCCTTCCAACAAATCCTATGGAAAAATCGTATCGTGTGTGGCGGGCTTAAAGCCCGTCTCTAAAGCCCGTCGGCCTAAAGTGTCTCAGACGACGGTTGTGGTACAGCAGTTGTGCCATGGGTTTTTTCCCCCTTTCAAGCCCCTGACTTGTTACCGCTCAAATTTCTACGAGCAGTTGAGGAGATTTAATTGCTGCTATTTTGTGTGTGAAAATCGTAAAAATCGGGGGCTAGTCTGAGCGGAGAATTTTGGCGAAAAACGGTTTTTAAAACCGTCTTTTTAAAAGAGAAGCATATTCATCCTCACTTTAGCAAATTTTTTTCAGTATAATCAATTACTTTTTGACGCTAAAAATAAAAGGAAAATGAAAATACTTCCAATCATAAATTGAGATGCGGTAGATATTTCTGAAAGTTATCTTATAGTTGAGTCAGTGTTTCTTCTGCGCAGTTTTAATTTCTGTATACAATGAAAATAATCTCGGTTTTGGTTTTTTAAAATAATTTAATAAGCATAGTTTTATTAAGGCTTAAAACACTGCAGATAAAATTTACTCTCAATTTAAAGATAATGTTTTCTTGCTAATGCTCTGAGAGGAATTGTATGAAAATATTATCTGAGACAAATACGAGTATATTTTGGAATGTACTATTTGAATGAACATTTTTCAAGTTCTCAATCATTGAGAAATGACAGAATATTAATATTTAATGTATGCCAAATGTAATTTTATTAAACAATCAACCTGAATGTGCTACATATAAAGTAGAAACTCAAGATTTGTCTGGTTACATTCATTGTGCAAAACATTTCATATTTAGTTACAGAAACACGCAGAAAGGAAAAGTCCATTTTTAAACTTTTTTCCTTAAAAATGAAAGATAAAAAAAGGCATATATTTTAATTCATTCAATATAGAAATTTGTCATAAATAAAAATACTTAAATCAAAAGGAAACAGAAATTATTGCTGTATTTAACACACAGATTACTTTAAATCTTTTTCAAATGCAACTTCGGCAATTTGCATGTACTTACTTATTAATAGAAATATTTGTTCAAGATATCTTAACTTACTTTTTTAATATTGGGCATGCTGTTTTTAAGAATATTTTTGAAATATTCAGCTAGTTACTTGCTTACCATTTTTATTATAACTAATTGCAAATTCATTACTTTAAAGAAGTCTGTAATTATTTTAAACATTTATTACAGAAAATTCTCTGTAATAAATTAATATACTCTATATCATAGTTTTTGAAACAGTCAAAATTTGTTTCACAAACGGATGCATGTAATCTTAATATTCTTATAATATTTTTTAATTTGGTATGTAAAACAACGAATGGAAAAAAATCGATTGCTTATTGATAAGTATAGAATTTACGGTAAACACATTTACATTTTCATGAACATAACGATTAAGATTAAGAAATTTACGATTAGAATTAAGATTCCTCACGGTGAAAATGACCCTCTCCTTTCGGTCAAGGGGGTAGGAAATGTGATTTTCTCACGCCGGCGTAGGAGCTCTTTTTTGAAACGGTGACGCCGGGCTCAAAATGTTAAATAAGACTTCATATTGTTTTATTTTAACTGTTTCTTGTTAATAAATTGCGTATATTGTCTGGACTAAACAAAACATACAATTTAAGTTTTAAAAAATTATAAAGTATATTAAGTGTTGTCGATAGTTAATTGCTACAAAATTTTACAGCAAATTTAACGAAAATTGAAATACTATAATAAATAATTCTTTAGGCTTATTATTGCTAACCCGTGTATATTTTTGTAATATAGATGTAAAAAAGTAAATATTTAAACAAATATTAAACTTTTTAACAGTTTATTTAAATTTTTATATCACGAATTTTGAGTCAAACAATGAAAAGATTGCTTGAAGCTTCATCCTGAGAAATAACATTTTTAATCTCAATCAGAGAAAAAATAGCTTGTTTGTGGTTAGTAAGGGTGCATATCTGAAAAAAATCAAGAGATTTACTTGTCTGATTGGAGTGGTTTTTAAGAGTCTGAAAAAAATCGTTAAAATCTTATCACATATTTTGCTTTCCAAGAAACGTACTTATCGTCACAGCAAACTTTATATTATTTATTTTACTAATAACCTAATGCCACATGTCTCAGCTGTATAATGATTGTTACTACAATATCGCAGATAATAACATTAAGACAATAATAGCACTGAGACTATCATATTCTTTTCAATGATATTTTTTAAATCTATCTAGTTCATGTGAAAATATATTAGTGCTGATTCTAAATTTTAATTTCACACTTCTAGATTATTAATTTATTTCATTTTCTCTTTCATAATTTTAATCTGTATATTTATTTTCGTTAATATTTTTCAAAATAATTCCCTCTAAGCTGGTTTTGTGAAAATTATATTTTTTCTTCTATGGACAGAATTCTTTGTAAAACTTGTTACAAATGAAGGTAACTTTTCGTTGGTTGGTTGGGTTTTGTGGCACAAAGTCCAAATAGAACAAGCTGACCCAAACAGAAGTTTTAGATGCGGACTTCATTTTCCAAACCAAATAACATTCAATATTGTTAAATAGATCTTACCATATCATTTAAAGTTTTTTCGAAAGAACCGTTAATATGTACTGTAAAATTTTAAAACATTAAATGGGGTTTGTATATGATAGTTAAAATAAGATAAAATGCTTAAAACCGATTGCTTTTAAACACGCACAGCGATTGCAATGGGTGGGTTCCCGTAGCAAATGTTCTAAGGTTAAAATATAATGGATAAAAAATATGCAGTGGCATTAATTAAAATCTGGATAGATGATTAAAATATGATGCATTATATATGTCCTACAGCTAAATTCTACAAAAATTACTACCCAGAGACACCTATTCCGTAAATAACTTAAAAATAGTTCTTTGTGCGGGAAACGCTAATGACCGATACGAAGACTAATCAGTTGGACATGTGTGATTCGGTATAGATCAAGGGTAAAGGTAAAGCTAAAAGGATTACTAATGGGAAGATGGTAAAGATTTTTTTGCAGACTTGCCTATTACAGAACTCCTGTCAAAGTGACTGTATGAAATGTTTAAATCTATTTCTTACATCACATAGATGGAACTAAAGATAAAATGGAAATAATTGCAGACTTAGCTGTCACATTAGTCTTCTCATTGTCATATATATATATATATATATATATATATATATATATATATATATATATATATATATATATATATATATATATATATATATATATATATATATATAATATGCGTGTGGCTTGGTACCCAGGAAAACAATATATTAAAATACTTGAACACTACCAAAATAAAAGATACAATTTCTCAAAACTTCTAAAATAATTCTACTTTCAGAAAATACGCAAAATGTATGCCCATTTTTAGTATGCAGTTGTTTAAGTGCACGTAATATAGCCTTAGCCTCAGCAATGAAGATGAAGTAGGGGTTGTGAAGATATTAGCTAAAAGAAATATTAAGAAAAACAGCACAGCCAAAATGTCCAGCAGTTATGGACCCACTAATAAAGACAGGATTTAGCACAAAACTTAGACAGGCATAGCACACGGATAGCGCTGAAATGCATAAAACTGTTGAAAAATAGCAGAAGTTGTGTCCGACTTTTTATCGTCTTCAAAAGAATTTAGTACGGTGATGTGTACATCATACCAAGGTGGGTGTGCGAATAAGTCTGTAGACTCATCACATAGATGAGACAGCAAAAGCTAAGATTAATACGAGTGAGAAAAGGTTGAATGTTGCATGGTCTTGCATTATATAATCTCTTGAGAGCAAAATTATGAACAATAGAACGAGATGATGAGGTGTGGATACAATTTTTGAATAATAATTAAGAGACAGGTCTAAGAGTAACTGAGGGCAGATTACATATAGATTCTTGATGGGAAATATGGGAAAGGTATCAGAGCATATCCTTGCTGTGTCCAATCTGCCTAAGACGGAAAATATAGTCGATCCATTAACAACACAGCCGTAGTCAATGGGAAATAACATTAATGACTGCTACATATAAACGAGTGATTTGTGATCTGTACTCCAAAATGTAATCGAGATTGCCTAACAGATATTATAAGAAATAGCTAACAATTCTTTCACAAATGTAAAATTTGAGAAAGGAAAGTTAATTTTCTATCTTAAATCACTCCAAGGAATTTTATATTATCAATCACAGGGATGAGCCTTCTTTTTAAGAGAAGCAAAAGATCATGGTGAATGTTAGTTTTCTTGCAGATATGATCACAGCAACACTTGCTAGGAGGTAGACTGAAACCATACTGTGCACATCAAGTAACAAGATTATTTACAGTTTATTCAATTGTATGGCATTTAAATACATATTTGATCTAAGAAATTCATATTATATGAACGAAATTTGTAAGTCTTCAACATATAAACTAGAATGAACAGAAGATAATTGTTGTAGGATGCTGTAGATGAAAAGATTAAAAATTATTAATACTTATGGACCGATCTGTACAAAAATGTACAAAAATCTGCAATCTGTACAAAAATTTCTAAGCATTTACATTTGAAAATTTTTTTAACTTTCTTTTTACATATTTAATTCTAACCAAATAGAAAAAAACGAATTCTTTTGATTCTGCTTAAAAACAAACCCTCCTGAAACTACCCTTCTTACAAGATTTTCAGGTGGTTTTGAAAGTGTCTTTGAATTTTCACATGCTTCCTCAGTGATTTGTGATTACTCACTGACAGCAAGTAATCAAGGCATATTTTAATTCATTTTTTCTCCCCGCAGGGATTTAAAGAAGCATTAAAATATACCTTGAACATGAGGAAGAATAAGATTTGTAAAGCTTCTGAAATTAATTTTAAAAAAGTCTGTTATATATATATCTTTCTTTGTATCTTTATATATACCTGAACTAAATATATTTCTTACTTCAAAAACTATATATATATATATATATATATACATATATATATATATATATATATATATATATATATATATATATATATATATATATATATATATATATATATATATATATATATATATATATATATATACGTATATATATATATATATATATATATATATATATATATATATATATATATGTATATATATATATATATATATATATATATATATATATATATATATATATATATATATATATATATATATATATATATATATATATATATATATATATATATATGTATGTATGTATGTATGTATATGTATAAATCAGAAGAATCGAAATTATATACATGTTTAGAAGAAAGTGAACATAATAGATTGTAAAATAGTTCATACACTTCATTCAGTGAGAAGTACCTATCGCTCCCTGTTCTGTGTAAATCATCTTTCATGGACTGTTTCTTTCCTCTCTCGCGTCAAATGATTTTTTAGGAAGTTGTAAGTCTGCATTATTGTTTCTAAGAAGTTTTTAAGCAATCTTTAGGAAATTCCTTCGGGTAGCAATTAAAAATGAAATGTGCTGCTTAATGAAAGATGCTATGAAGGTTCTAGATCAGAATTTTTTCTGCTCAATATTTCCTAAATCAGAACGAATAGTGCCAAAAATCTTCGTGAAGAATCAAATTTTACTTATCACAATCCAGAGTTTTGTTGTGATTTTAAACACACACACACATAAAATATTTGAGCGTTCTCCCCGTTGTCACCTCGTTTGGTTGTGTGCGCACTTTTCCTTTCCCATTTCTTGCCTCAGGATTGTAAGCATTGAAACTGTCGCATGTAAACATTGCGTTTACCATCATTCCATTTCAATTTTAAGGACATTTTGCGGCAGCAAGCAAGTAAGTAATTTTTATTCCTAAATTCTGAAATGCGTTTCTGCTCTTCATGATAAATCACAGAAATGTCTTTCATTTTATAATAAATTGATCTCACATTCATGATAGATTTGAAAACGTTGAAAAGGTATTAATAACATTTTTAAATAACTTCATAATTCTTATGCAGGGTACCCTCCCCACCGTTTTCAGTATCTAACTGCAATGTATACAACTGTCAGTCAAAACTCGTCGGCAGCCTAGTGGTCAAGGCCTTCCGTCCGGAAGGGCTGAGTACGATTCCCAAGACCGCCAGAAACCCACTGAGAACATGCGAGCCTGTTAACTCTGAGGCACCGGAAGTCCTGTGGTCGATCCTTGAACAGTTACCATGGGTGTAATAGTCTAGAGAAAATTGACAACCCTTCTAAATCAATGTCGAAATTGTGAGAGTGGATCCTCTGGTGGGGTCATCTACCGGAGCCACAGGTGTAATGGTCTGGAGAGAATTTCCTTCCCCTCCAGATCAAAGGCAAAATGGAGGGAGTGGATCCTCTGGTGGTGCCATCTGTCCGAGTAATCTTAGAGAAAAGTCTTACTTCGCGGTGCTCTGATTGATGGAAAGACGCACCCTTCTGACTTAATTTCGTAGCTGTCGGGTAACGAGTTTGACTTGCCCAAGAGTCATAAGTAACAACATGATTAAAATCTTTCAGTCTAAAAATTTCTTATAATTATTTACTGAATCGGTTGACAAAGTGCTGAATATAAATAGTTTAAGACTTATCTAAGGAAAGGTTTCTCATGCATTGCGATATAATCTGTAGAGTTATCTGTCCGAAAAAATCAAAACTGTCCGAATTATGAAAACTTGACTTTCTGATTTAATATACTTTTCCTGAGCTGAATTCACATTAAGTCAAATAAACTCAAAGGGATTGTCTTAAAATATAAATTACCTTACTCTTTTATGTCTTTAGAATTTATATCTTTTTTTTATTCATATATTTTTCTAATTTGCTTAAGAATTTCGTTACAACAATGACATTTCTTACTCTCGCAAATTTAATTCTGTTAAAATTGTCCCTTATAAGACTGTGGTGTTCAAAATGGAATGCATACAATTCGATTCCCCATTAAACAAAGGCTAGGAGATAGTGTAAATCTGCTTTTTTCCGTGCATATTTGCAAGTGTTTTTGTTGCAGCAACATGCTTGTTTTTTTGTACCTAGACCAGAGGTGGGCTCTTCCAGTTACACAGAAGCAGCCGAGTGGAGTCTTCGTGATTTTGAAGCAGAAACCAAGCAGAAGACCCCCAATACTTGGCCTGCCACCCCAGAGATATCATTTTATTTGGAGGACATTGCATACGATGTATTTAACGTACCACAGCCGCTTTTAGCGAACACGACGGATCTTCGGTTAACCGGGATGCGAACTTATTACCTTCCGATAGTGAGAACGATGCCTTAAATAAACGGGCCACCGTAGTCCCTATTGGTTAGCGGGATGCTTCGAAGTTTTATGGGTTCTTTCATTTACACAGACAGTAATGATCATTATCTATCAGAATTCTAGACATAAAATGGACGGTGGATGTGTTCAAATACCATTACAAGAATTTAAGTTATGACACCATTCGTTACCATACGTTAAATGAATGGTCAGTGCATTGACTTTCATTTCCGCAATTTTGTGGATTCGAACATGGGTGTTTGTAAAGGTTCGAAGTCCACTTTAAGCTATACGTTCAATTGAATGACAAATGCAGTGACCATAAAAAACAAAAAAAAAAAAAAGAAAAGAAAAGAACCATGTATTGGAGACAATAAATTAGGAGTGTTTGTTTTGGGTGTTACCATATAAATTAAAAATATTCCACTAATATTTGAATTATTTTCCTATTAACAACCATTTCTGAGCGAAAGAGATGAAAGTATCGTATAATCTACAGACGTCACTGGTTGATTTCAGTTTAGGTCTCATAATAAGCCTATTTTAACTCCTCGCGGAGACACTTGAAAAATATTTTATTAAAACCGTTCAATTAGAGGATTGCCTAGTGGTCAGAGTACCTGACTACGGATAGGGAGGTCTTGGGTTCGAATCCCAGTTCGGGCAGGGATGTACTATCTCTCTCTAACTATCCTGTCTTTGTTTTTTATGTGCATGAGTATGTTCCGAACTGTGATACAGTGGTCTACTGCGTAGATCACTGTAGGCTTGAAAGCCCCACCGTTGTAAAGCATTCGTCTCTCAAACAATGTGTCGAGCGTTCTGGAGAACCTCTTAAGGTTCAAGCCCCCAGATTACAGTTCCCAGCGGGCACCTGGCACTCCGTGCAGGGTGTTCGACATTCTAGACTGAAGTAGAGGGACAACCTGATAGCCAATAGGAATAGAACAGGGCCTCTTCTTCTCGTTGTCTGTCTGTCTGTGTATGAGTGTGTTGTAAATGGTTGCTTACCCTATAAACGGGTCCCTATAGAATGTGTGTACTGAGGAAGTCGGACTCCACACCAAAAAATATGGTTCAATTGGAAAAGTGGAGCAGCACACCCCATATTGTCAGCCTAGCTGCCACACGACAACAACAATTAGAGGATTCATACAGGAAAGGAAACTACTGTTGTGAGGAAAAAACAGCTATAACATATCTTACCAAGTTTTATATTTATATTGAGTTGCATAGGTCCAAATGTAAGCACATCTACATGACGGACGAATTACTTATTTAATAATGAACAAATCAAATAGTTAACTGTTTAATGAGGAAGATCACAGTAATTTAAAAACGATTTAATAAAAGTTAATGATAGCAATTAATTTTATGGTCATACTCTTTAGAATCTTCCTTTTAAAGGTAAAAATTTGCAGATGCTGAAAATAGATCTCTAAGATTCAGTAAGACATACATAATCTATTTCAGCTAAATTTTTTAGAAAACATCATAATTATTTCATATAAAGCTATTGTTTGGATTGCGAAAATTTGGTGAATGGAAATATTTTGAGACACCTTAAATCTATAATAAAAAAATCGATCTGACTATTTTTTTAAGTTACCTTTAGTGACAGCTTTTCCAATTACGTATCGCGTTAATGTCAACGTTTATTATGAGCGCAGGTGTTCCTTATCAGCTTTAATATTCCACGTCTTTCAGTCATGGGTGAAGTATTATTTACTTAGTTAAAAAAACTAGTTCGAGGTTATAGCTCTTTTGCAACGCTAATTAGATATCGATCATTTAAATGTGATTCAATTACTGAAGTCTTTTAAACATTGTATCGAGATAGTAAAAAGATAAATAAAAATCAAAGCATGCTACGATACGCCAAGGTAACGATCTTGAGCCTAAGACAGGTACTTCATTTGATATCCCTTTATTTGTGTTTGGAAGCAAACTTTTATTCATTGGAAACAAAATTTTTTCCAATGAATAAGTAATTTCTGGAGGGAGGGATAGTTTACCTTTCCCCCTTTTTAACTTCAAGGAATCGTACGAAAATAATTGCTTGCAAATATAAAAACGCTGATTTGATGACTTAAGTCTCAATAAGTGCAACTACAGAAACACTGACTGTTTGCTTTGTACGCATTAAAAATTTGTCGCATACCTTTCTTCACATCTTCAACAGGGATTCGACAAGGACATTTCCAAAAACAAAACGGCTTAAAAGAAAATACTTTTGTCAACATGGAGCAGATAAAAGAAAAACTACTTTGTGTTGCTTGTGTTCGAAACGATACTACACGTATATTTGCAACAAAATACCATTTCCGGATGAATGATAAAAATGTTTGCGCCATGCAAAATGAATTACAAGCAGAGTTTATTTCAGAGTTTATCCACAGGTGTTTCATAGACTAAAGATTCCATGTGCCCCCAGAAGAAGAAAATCGGTGGGTTGAGGTCCGGTTTTTTTTATTTAATAGTGAAACCCGCATTTAAATTTACTATTTCTTTTTTTTTTTTTTTTCCTAAATTGATCGTTTCTTCCATAAAGGCTTTATTTGATTTTCAGACACAACTTCATACGTAAAATATAATAATCATAAGACAACAATCAGGCCCTAGGGTTTCTAAACAAACTTTTAACTTCCTATGTCTAAATAAATTAATCTCCAAAATTGCTGGGCATTTAATAAACTTTAAAAAAATTTCCAGAGAATTTACAAAAAAATCCCCTAGATTCACAAAATTTAAATGCACTTAAAATATTTTCAAAAACCGAAATTGAACTGCTTCTACAATTCGCGAATCAACTCAGAAAATTGCATAGTAAACTACTGTAAAAGAAAAGACTTACCTATGTAAACAGGCAACACAAATCCCAGAAGTCCGGAAAACAACGTCATGAAACCCATTCCCACAGTACGTTCATGGCTCTTTGTGTACTTGGAAACCAGGACAGGATGCCGGATGAAGACGGAGCCCAGCAGAAGGGAGTAAAGCCCGATGCAGAGCAGCAAAGCAGTGGGCGGTAGGGCGGGCAAGGACGCGGAAATGGCTCCTGTGAGCACCATTGCTAACAACATAAACCTTTCTTGGCGGATGTACATGTAGTCAGTAATCCAACCCGTGCACAGACGACCAATCAGATCCCCCAAAGACATCACAGCAGCAGCATACCTTCCATCACTCTCTCTCAGTCCTCGGTCCATTGTGAAGTCCACGATTACAGTTAAGATGCCCATATAGGTCATGAGGTGAACCGCACGGCACAAACAGATGAGTAAGAATGCAGGGTTAAGATACAGCTTAAGAATGAGTCCCAGTTGCCTAATGAAGGAGGAACATTGATGGCACTTTCCATTGTTAGACGGCGACTGAAACTTTGAGAACTTGGATTCCTGTTGACTGCTGAAGAGCTCGTTTTTCTCAGCGAATGCGTACACTTTTTTCAATTCGTCTACAATTTTTCCTACGTGCTCTCTTCCACTTTCGTCGAAATCAGATAATATATCGGATTTTTCCTTACTCACAGAATTCTTTAAGCGGTTAAAGAATTCTAACCGCCTCTCATTATTTTCAGAATTAATCGGAGGGGCTTCTACATCAAAAGTTTCATTTGTTTCTCGGAACGATCTTCCACAACTTTCGCAGGAATAATCCGGCGCATTAGATGTTGATGGATAGTTCATTCTGGTTGAATCTTCTTTTTGATCAATTATATTGTATAAATATTCTAGTTCTTCTAAAACAAATTTATCATTCGACTTTCGTAATATTTTAGCTGCATAATACTCATTTTGACGTAAAAAATTTATATCTATGGATTCTGAAGTGGTTTTTAAATTTGTTTGGTATATGTCAGAAGCTACGAAGGAAGTTTCAAGTAAACTGGATTCTTCTTTACTTTCATTACCATTTTTACATACCTCATTATTTGTTAAGGATGATATATCTTTGTCTCGTTGAACTGGAGAATCAAGTAAATCATCCAATTTTCCTTTAGCTTTAAAATCTTTCATTTTTGAAATATCAGGATCAGTTGTTTCTGCCTTCTCCTTTGCATTGCATGGAAACACGAAGGGATTTTTAATATCTTTAAATTTTCTTTCATTTAGAACCGTTTCAAAATCTTTTTCCTTGTCTCTAATTTCGGTGCCAAGATTTGACTTACTTGTGTAGCTTTCAATTTCTACGTCTATACCTTCATTTTTGCTAATTGGATCAGTTTCTTTTAATGAAATATCTTGAGAGGATAACGTAACCTCCGGATCAATTACTGCAGTTGATTCAAGTAAATTTCGGACGTTGCCATCGACAGGGGCTTCTGTATTCTTGTCTTCACCACTGGCTTGTGCGGAAAGTTTCTCTTTACGAATTTCTTTTTTCTTAGTTGTTTCTCGTTTTGCTTTGCTTTTTGCATCAATTTTTCTATTAGAAATGTCTTTCGACATTCCTGGAGTGATTCTCTTTGCATTGTTTTGCGATGAACCGGACGATTCAACTGGAGGCTTGGGGGAATAAGTTTTTATTACTTTTTTATTATTGAAAGGGTTATTACCCTTTTTACTCTTATTTTGACCATCAGCTGTACCGCCTGAAACACCTTTGGGCAACTTAGAAACAATTTTTCTCGTGTTCTTATCCTTACCACTAGATAACGTATCTGAATTCTCTAGTAAATTAGATTTCGTTTTTATTTTTGTATCACCTGATGCAACACCAAAATCTTTACTTTTATTAGTTGCCTGAGTAACGGTTTTTGTCTTATTTTTACTTGATAAGTTCTTTGCACCTTCTTTCTTATTTCTACTATCACTTTTTTTGGCAATGCTTTTGCTTAAGCCTGAATCAACTAATATTTTATCTCTAACATCAGGAGTTGCAAGTGAATCCGTAGAGAATTCAAGATCAGATTTTGACTTACTGCTTTGAAAATTAGTTTCATAATCTTTATTGATTGCTTTTGGTTTATTGTTCTCCTCTATTGCAAGTTGATCTTTGTTAGCAGCATTTATTCCTTCTCTTTCATCTTTATTCGATTGATCTTTGATTAAATTTGTAATAATTTCCTTCGAATTCTCATCAGGAGCATTTGACAGTGCAAATGAAGTAGTCAGCAAATTAATATTCCTTTTAGTTTCACTGTCTATTCCAATGTTGCTATTGTCTTCAATGTCAATTTCAGTAGATATTTCAGATTCGTGAATTATATTTCCATGTTCAACACTATTGTCATCCTTTTTTTCACTTTCAGTTTCGTATGAACTTACTCCTGATTGCATAGAGACAATTTGTTCAGAACAATCACCGGTAGATGTTCGAAGAGGAGTTGAAGTTTTAAGCAATTTAAGTTTCTCTTTCATTATTTTATCTTCAAGTTCTTTTTCATATGTTTTGTCATCAATATTGCGTCCAGAAAACTTTGGAGTGGCAATGCATTCTGTATCAGTAATGTTTTGGGAGGATTCCAATAAATCAGATTTTTCATGATCTTTCTTGAAAATGTCTTCCCCAGGAGTTCCGGAACTTACTCCAGACCTTTCCTTAACAGCTCCTATATCGATAACATCTGACACATCCAGCGGGAAGAAAGAAGTATAAAGCAATTTAATTCTCGGACTAAGCTCATCTGGGTTAAAGGATCTTCCTTTGGCGAATTTCCCCGGATCAAACTCTGTACTTCTATAGTTCCTTGGCTCATGGATATTGTCTTTGGGTCTGTACCTTGCAGCATAGCTTGTGGAAGGTTGGGGCTCTAAATTTGGAGACTTTGCATCTATTTCATCCTTATCAAATCCTCCATGATTTTCATATGATCCAGATATTTGTAAATTAGACTTCAATCTTTCCCCTTTCTTTCCATGTTCTTCTTCATTTGTAGTCATACTTAGCTTGGACAATGGCCATGGAGGATTTGTCAGCGTTATTGCCAAAGGCACAACAAGTAGAATAACGACACCCATGAGGATATAGGAGTTCCTGAGTCCATAGTAATCTATGGCTTGCTGCAATGTTACAGCAAACACAATAGCTCCAACGGGACCACCGGAGAAAATGAACCCAGAAGCTGAAGAAAGATGGCGTTCGAAATAATTATCTAGAATAATCTGGCTCAGAGTACTCGTGAATGCAATACTTATTCCTAGAATAGAAAAAACTAAATGTCTACAAAAATAAATTCCAACGATTCACTTCTATGTATGATGTGAGAAAACAAGAAAAATATCACAGAAACTCCAAAATTTAAAAAAAAAAAGGTGGTACTCACCATAAATTCCTCCCCAGAATATAGTTATCCACGTGATGTCTTCAGCAAACGCACAAGCTACAGAACTTGATGCTCCAATTAAGCCACCGGCAATAGTGACAGCTCTTATACCAAATTTGTGTCCCAAAACACCAACTAAGGGACCTATTTAAATAGAATAGTAGTTTAGTATCAAAAGTTTTCCATAGCATGCAACAAAAAATAATTTAATTTCTTGCGAAATATAAGCTGCAATTCGTAGTTGTGCTGTTAGTGCTCTTATCCAACAATTAAAAACCTTTGTTTTCCCATCTCACAAGGGAGCGCACGTACATCAAAGGGAATTAAATACGAAAAACTGCAAGGCCTCCGCCTGACAGTGCACCCGAAAATAATTTGAACATTTATCTTCTGATCTTCTTCACGTTGCCAACAAGGAATGCACAACTTCTACATTTTCCATTGTTAATATTGTTAATATTCTTAAAATCTTGACCACATAATATAGTAATTAAGCATACCACATCCAAATTACAAATCACTTGCTTACGATGTTTGCCGTAATAGAGGATTGCATATCTACGAGATTATACTCAGGCAATTAAGAATCAATAACAATATTTCGCTGTTCAATGGTCTGTCTTTTCGAGTGGAAGAATAAATAAAACTGAATCTGTGCCTGATAGAAAATCAGAAATAATAAAATATAAAAGAAATACAATAATGTTCATAAAGGAAGTGATTTCACATATCTATTAAAAAAAGTTACTCTATTAAATATATTTAATTGATTTTAATTTTATGAATTTTAATTAAATCATGTTATGTTTTTATTGCGATAGGATTAACAAAATGAGCTTTAATATTTTTCAAATATAAATGCAAATTTTGACACACATTTTCCTCAATAAAACCCCAAAACAATAAATGGACAGTTATGTCATTTCTTCTCCTTGTGGTTAAACTGTCATTAATATTTGCTTCCCATTTACAGCAATAAAGCATAATGTTTCCTTGTAATAAATAACAATATTAAATTTTAAAAAATAAAATTCAAGTTATACAAAAGTCTTGTTAAAATTATGTCAACAATTCTACCTCAAAGATTTTCATCCACTGGTGTTTCCTTAAGAAAGTTTTCCGTTTATCCAAGAAAGCACAGAAGGCAAAGCTCTTTGAGTAATCGATATTTTATATTTTTTCAAAATATTCATAATAGGTTTAAACCCTACTTTCCAAATGATTCTTATCATTTTTGTAAACTTACTCATTTTAAAATATGTATAATTAAGAGTATAGCCTGCTAAATATTTTAAGATTTGCGAACAGCGTCTCCACGGAGTATGTTATGTATTTAGTTCTGACAAGAAAAAGAATCTGCTTGTAAGATTTTATTCTTTTTGTAACTCTTTTCCTCATGCTAAAGAATAATCAGTATTCCGATTTCCGAAATTTGGTTGGTTAAGTCGTCGTACAATTGCCCCTATTTACACGCAAAATCTCATCCGAGACGATGCCTAATTTTTCCAACCATTGCAATCGTTGTTGTTGTATCCTCTACACATCCGACAAATCCCTTTCACAAGGTCACAAAATCTATAATAATAGGATATTAAGTCTTTGTTAGAAAGTCCAATGCATCTCAGAATATAATCCAGTGAAGCTGGATGGTGACAATATTTCTTACAAGTGAGGTAGATTTCCTCCCACTACCAAAGAAAATACACTTAGCTGACCACTTGTTAGCCTATCCAGAGCAGTCTAAGGCACATTTGATTTCAGCAGAAGGTGTTCCAGTGCACCGATGATGTGAAGCTGCATATTAAGCAGTGTTTGAATTTTTCCTTTGAATGCAGCTCTTGATAAGTAAGCTAAGAGACAGTGGCCTGTCTAGAAGCTACCATTGATGTTGACATGAGACGTGATTCACTGTCAACAAAACCATAATCACTTTGGACACTCATAGAAGTCTGTATTAAAAGCATTCATGCAAGAACTAGAATTGACCTATTTTTGAAATGAATTCCAAAAAATATAGCCATTTAACAACTAGTTCTGACAAAGTTTAAAGAAAGAGTGTGAGTAGACTTTTAAGTGGTTCTTCAGATCTTGTCAAATTGTGTTCAACGCATGATCAATAATTTCCCGCTAAAGTCTTGCCAATAGTTTAATGAAAATTTGTTAATACATCTTCTTTTTACCCATAGTAACCACTAATTATTGTTCTGTAGATATTTTACCATTAAAAAATCATTGAAAAAAAAATGTTTTCCTACTGAAACTAATTGTGAGCTGAACTGAGGGACGAAAAATTGGTATTCTGCATTTAAATAAAATCCTTGCAAATTTTCCTCTTACAGAAGTTTGAATTCACTTTAAGCGATAAGTTGCTGTTAAATTTTAAGAAGACTGTTAAAATGTCCAGTTAAAAGAATGTCATAAAACGACAATTAAGACTGAAAACAATACAGAAAATACAACTAATGGGAAATCTAATTAGGACATATCGTAAGGCAAATACATCATTAAATAATATTTGCATCAATGTAAAGAGCTATACATCGTTGAGTCATTTGTATCAAAAAATAATAAGATTTATACAATGGCAGAAAGTTGCTGACCAAAGAGATTTCTCGTTGACTGCTGGACACTGAAGGGGGCGGAGGCCGCCTCCCTGTTGACGCCGTACTGCCTCATGAAGTCCACGTACAGGATGCCGGACATCCTGCCCAGTCCGATGGTGATGAAGTTGATGAGGAAGATGGAAGCGGCCACAGTCCAAGCGAGGGCTCTGTCCTTCCCAGCCCAGAACTCGGAAGGTTGGCTGGAAATGAAAGATCAGATCTTGTTAAGACATGCACAAACTAAAGGATACTATGCCGAAAACCATTCGACACATTTACATGGTAACTATTACAGTCACTCAGTAAGTTATGCTTTTAATAGATAATTATTTCATTTGCGATTTATCAATGTTTACTCAGAATAGGCGAGATTAAAATTAAAGAACGTAAAATTCAGATTGTGATAAATTTTATATCAATATTTTTTGGATATCATTTTTACATATGATTAATCTGGCAAATTTTTACCCTAAAGTGGATCGTTTTTTCCGTTCCACTTGAGATCATGATTGTATCAGTTTATTACAATTCTCATTGGTTAATCCCATCCATGACGTCAGATAACGTTTTATCTAAGTCACATGGTACTGAGACGGCGTCGTACATCCGACTTGTCGACGGCTGCCTCCCTTCAAATCGCATTCTTCGATGTGGTGAAGTTCAGCATCGAATGTCTGAGAACAGTGTTGAAGATCATTTTGTTAATAAAGCAATCTAATATATAAAATTCTCGTGTCACAGTTTTCGTTGCCATACTCCTCCGAAACGGCTTGACCGATTTTGATGAAATTTTTTGTGCTTATCCGGTATCTATGAGAATCGGCCAACATCTATTTTTCATCCCCCTAAATGTTAGGGGTAGTACAACCCTAAATTTTTATTTTTTATTTTTTTTGGTTAGTTCTGTAAGTTCCTAATAGATGGCGGTTTAGCATCTAAGTTGCACAGGTATTCGGCAGATGGCGACGTGTTTATTTTTCTAGATTATACCATCTTTGAGAAAATTATCGTGCGCGCGCAAGCGCGTGGTTAAATATAGAATTTACATATATTTTCATGATGTATAATGATACTATAACAATTTTTCGTGAATCATTTTCATAATTATACTTTGTATTGTGTTATTATTGTGCAGTATTCAGTTTGAATATTTTTAATATTATAAATAGTAAAATAAAATTTTATTTATTACTGTTTTTCTCTACTAATTTTCATACCACCTCGAAAATATGTAAGTATTTCTTGATAGCCTTTTGTTATTTTTTATTTTTATTTTATAATTTGATAATTATTAATTTATTCAGTAGAACATTTTGATCTAATTTATTTATTCAAATGATAAATTCTTTTAATTTTTTTTATTTCAGTATAATGCCGCGGAAAAAATTTTTAGTTTTAATATAATTTAAAATTAAAATAATGATAGTTCGATGTCAATGTTATCTACCTCATTTACAACAATTTATTTTTAGATGTCTTTAATTTATATAGTATATTTTATAAGTAAGTCACTGATTACAAACTATAATTTAATATAAGATGAATAAAATGTAAATTCAGAAAGTATATGTTGATTTGTGCTTACTTTCAAAATTTCGATACTTTACCAATCACTATTAAAATTTTGTGAAACGTTTTATTTTTAATCTCCTATGAATGAACCTATTCTAAATTTTTTTAGAAAATATTAATTTGATTGAACCCAAGAATTAGTAAAAAATTGATTCAATGTATTTTAAAAACTCAGCCACTGCAACGCGTGGCTGGGTCAGCTTGTTTCTTATATAAAGACCAAAGCATCGGCTACAGAAACCGTTTTCTCTTGATTCAATAATACGTTGACAGAAAAAAAAGCAAAATGAAAAAGACATGACAAAACATCTACTTTAGGGTTAATTTAAATCGTCAAGGGGGACTTAAATTTTTTAGAATGTCATTCATTAATTAAATTTCAAATTAATAATTACAATATTTGTAAACAACGTCTTTTTTAATTTTGGTTATTGTTTTAAAATGGTGCAGCAAAATTATTTCCCGAAATATACACACAAAGAAAACATAAATTAATTATGAGGAAATTTTTATAAAAACAATGCATAAATAATTTAGTTTTCACATCTACATAAATCCTTACCAAGGTGTCTTTTTCCAGATTTCCTCTAGAAAGAAATTATTTTTCAGCAAACATCCACCTCAAATCATTTGTCAATAACTTTAATATTTCATGAATCATACGCAGATTCTTCTATATGAGTATAGTATTGAAGGTGCAAGCTAAAATAAAAGATCCTGCAGTGTCACTCAAACTTTTATTCAGAAGCAGGTGCTTAAGACGTGAGCCTCGGTTGGTCTTCGGACCATAACAGACAAATATTCAGTACTATTCAGAAAAATAATCATATAATAAAAAATGCTTTTTTTCAAATTTTAATTAGGAAGCTGGTTCTTAAAAAATGGTTACTCTGCAGAAAATCTTTATTTTCATTATACCAAATCTCCTAATTCCCATTCGTTTTGTTGGAAGGAAGAAATATTTTTGGTCATAATTTATAAAAATTTTTCGCAGTTTTAAATAATGAATTTTAACATTTTGAATGCAATTCTATGTAATTGACAATAAAATAGCATTATCCCAGTCATCATTTTGAAGTTTTTATTTTGCTTTCATCCGGAATCAGAATTTTTTGTTCACGTTATCACTACACGAGATTTGAAATTTTGTGGATCAAATACTACCACAATCTGCTGAACAAAAAGAGAGTTCGTTTTCATTCGATTTTTGAAAAACAATTTGAAAATTACGGAAAAGAAACTCTTTCTAAATTTTACATGTTTTCGTATGAAATTTTCGAATCGCTTCTGGCAAAGAAAATTGTTTTCGTTAAAAGAAAAAATATAAATGTTTCTATTTATTGATTAAAGTTTTACAAGAATTATAAGAAAAGGATTATAATTTTTCCATGAACTATTCAAAATTCCATGAAGGAGTTTTAACTATCTGTCTATCTATCTATATCTATCTATCTATCTATCTATCTATCTATCTATCTATCTATCTATCTATCTATATATATATATATATATATATATATATATATATATATATATATATATATATATATATATATATATATATATATATATAAAGATATATATATATATATAAAACGAACAATATAAGCATCTAATTAACTAATATGAATTTATTTTCAGGGTAACTTTTCCTAAAAATTACACCCATTCTGGTGTACCAAAAAAGGAAACTTGGGAAACTTATGATTCCTGTACATACGGAATCAAATACAAATCATAAAAAGATTTCTTTGCTTTTTTCAAATGAGAAGAAAAGTTTTCATAATTTTATTTTAACTATGAAAACTTCTTTTCATCCATCCATGTGAAGACGTAGCTTCGCAACTGGCGAACTGTTCCTTATCAAGAAGGGGAAACTCACTTCTGCTGGGATGTCTGCCGGCGGTTGTGCAGGAGCGGCTCCCTCTCCGAAGAATCCAGCATGTTTCCCTTCCTCAAAGCAGAAACTGCCTCCAGTTTCTACACAGAAAACCTCATCTTCCTAAATTCCTGGAAAAGTTAGAGAAATACACAATCAGAAAAAGTCACTATTTTGTTATCATAGTAAAAGCAGAATTCTGCATTAATTTATTTTTTACTGAGATTGATTGGTGCGTATGATAAATATCGGTATCTAAAATCGATTCTGCGTGTAATTTTTTAAAAAATTTGAGAAACTAATCTTTTTTTAACCATAAGTGGTTGTTTCCTTCTTACAGTTGAGTCCCTTTATTGCAATTCTATCTGATTTAAAATACCCGTGACGTCAGAGAAGGTTTCATCTACGTGATATTGTACTGAGACGCTGTCGTCAATCTGACGTGTCGACTGCTGCAGCAGCAAAGAAGGCGGAGTTCGCCCTCGAATGTCTGAGAAGAGTGTCGAAGTTCATTTTGTTCATAAAACGATTTCTTATATGAGAAGCAAGGCATCGGTGTGAGAAGCCGCTTTCCACTGATACACGTGGACAATTGAACAGCAGAAAAGACAAAATAAAAAGAGGAGATAAAACATCCAGTTTATAATTAGCTTAAATCGACGAGGACGATTTAAATTTTTAAAAATTTCATTCATTAATAGATTTCTAGGTAAAAATTTACCGTACGGTCACTCTTGGCGAAATTTTCAAAAAGCCGCCAAGGGTGACTGTATGACGAATTTCCGATCGGGTAAAACGGTTGAAAACGGCAAAATGACTGAAATAGTGACAAATATTTCATACATTGTTGGTATCTAACAGAATACTCTACTAATTTTACAAAATTAACAAAAAACGCACATTTATAGATTTCAAACATCAATGGTATAATAATAAAGTTGATATGTTAAATTATCCCTAAAAGTTTTTGATTAAATTTTATATTACTGAATTTAAATCGGTAAATATTCATGAGAAATTAATGACAAATAGGGTTGCCAAAATACTAGTTTGCCGGGTTTCCAGTAAAAATGTTCGTCAAATTTAGCGCCAAAATAAAACGCGCCAAGGGTGACCGTACAGTAAATCTGATCCGTATTCTATATATAAAATAATAGTTGCAATATTTGTAAACAATCTCTTTTGAATCTTAAGACTAATTCTTTGCTTGAGCCAACAATAAATTTTTTTTCATTAATATTGCTGAAGTAATAAAAAGCTGATTTGTAGAACATGGGCTCAAAACGTTTGTGGACATTTTTTTAAATATGTAGTGTAAATACAATAAAATATCATAAATTCCCAATTGATATATTTATAATGCAGTTATTCAAATGGATTATAATACTATAATTGGGAAGATAAATATAATATTTAAGAAAGGAATCTGACAAATTTTATTCAAGAAAATTAATACTTTAAGTAAACTTCACTACTTTCGAATGTGTATTCCTCCGCTAAAAGCGTTTCATGCGAGATTTAGTTTTGCTTAAGTTTATTCAAATACATTTATTTTTAAACATCAAAATAAAACAGGTTCTTTGGACTTTCTCCAAACTTACACTTTTACAAGTTTCACTCCCACACAATAAATTTCTCCTCTTTAGAACCTGTTGGAACCACCACCAACATTGCAGCTAAGCAATTCCTCTTAGAAGGATAAGAGTTTCTGCCTTAAAAACATTAATTTTTAGAAGCACATTTAACTTTCCTACTTTTCAAATAAAATTATTTTAAGCAAGAATTTTTATGAAAATATTTTAAACATTTTTGACTTATATATATATATATATATATATATATATATATATATATATATATATATATATATATATATATATATATATATATATATATATATATATATATATATATATATATATATATATTTATATATATATATATATATATATATATATATATATATATATATATATATATATATATATATATATATATATATATATATATATATATATATATTAATACCTATTTAAACCCTTTTGAAGTAAATATTTTTGAAATAAGTAACATTTTATATAAAATATCGTTGAGTTTTATAGATATTATATAATTATTTCATATAAACAATTTGTAAAGAATAGTTTATGTATATAATATATAATAGGATAAGCATTTTATTTCTGTGACGTTTTTACCAATGCAGAGAAAATTTATTTTTTAAACATCAAGAGAATTTTCTTGATTAATGATAAAATTATCAGTTATTCAATTACTGTACAAATAATATTATAATCCATAATGGTCGCATCGTTTTAATAAAAAAGTAAAGTAAAACACAACAAACATTTATATGCCTCATGTATTATTTTAATACAACATAGCGAACAAATAACTTTTTTATGTTTAACACCGCGTATCGAACAACCGAAGGCCGTTGTAAATCATTTGATTGTCCAATGCCTATTGTCTTCCGTGAGGACGTTTCGCAGCCAGTGGGTGTGTTCACTTCCAATGGGGACGTGCTACATTTGTGGTTTGGGCATAGGCCTTTCGTCCGCTAGGGAGTGGTTCGATTCCCATGGCAGTCCCACCGAGTTCATGCGATATGCGTGCTCTTTAAATCTGTGGAATCGAAAGTCCTGTGATTGGTCGTTGAGCAGTTATCCTACGTGTGTAATAGTTGGGAGAAAAGTCACTCCCCTTCTATATCAATGTCAAAATGGAGGGAGTGGATCCTCTGATTGTGTCAGCTTTCGGACACAGAGAGAGTAAAGTCGTACTCTCACCTTTGTAGTGCTCTGATGAAACGAAAGATTCCCCCTTCTAACTTGATTTAGCAAAACCGTGGGCTAGCGAGCTTGATTTGTTCAAGTGTCATAAGTAACAACAACAGCATTCACTTTCGTACAGAAGGAAATCCGGAAAACTTCCAAGTACCCACCCCGTAAAACGCTCATGCAGACAGTCGATTCCCAACTTCCATTTTCTATTGCTTAACAGCAGCTGGTATCAAACCCGGGATCTTTCACTCTCAAGAGCGATGTCTTACAACTAGGTTAGGTGAGCTTTGGATGTAGGGTTCTCATTGTAAACCCTTCGTCTTATGTTCTTGTTTATATTTGTTCATGGTTCTTGTTTATCTATAACATAAATAATAAAGGGGTATTTTTAATTTTCATTAATGAAACATCCTCAATCGGCCATATTCATTACATCGATATAAATGGTGATGTATTTTCCCTCACTAATAGGAACCAATTCACAATAACAAATGAAAATAATTTTAACATACATTCCTTTAGTATTTTCTTATTATCTTCTATTATTTAGTTTCACATTGTCATTTGTATTCACTGATATATTTTTCATTCATTTTAGACGTACATGCTTAAGGCAGTTTTCTCCAATTGTTCAACAATGGCTGGGATCAAACCCAGGACCTTGTGTTCCAAATAGCGGTGTGGTGAGGCCTCCATTCTATCTTTGCAAATTTTAACTATGAAATGCATGGCCCATTGACAACGTACATTTTATTAGAATTAAAAACATACTCCTTTTTCAAATATTAATATTTCCCACTGCTAGAAATCCAACTTCTCAAGAGCACACATGCTACACTGGTATGTTGCACGTTATTATAAATAATACAAATGAGGAAAAAATGTATAAATGCTCCTCTATACCTTTATTTTAAATTAAACTTTAAAAATTGAAAATGCCGACATAAGAATGCAATAAATGTATTTTTAAGCGGATGAAGCACACTAAGAGCATTAATATTATTTACATAAACAAGTGCCAATCATTTACTGTCGATGATATTTCTTATAGGGAGCACTAAAAAAGGATTTGTTTCACGCAAATTTATGATTTACGTATTTTAAACTAAGCTTGTTTAAAGAAATAAAATTCAAGCCCCTGAGAAATTGAGGGATACTGAGCTAGGGTCACTATTTAAAAGAAGGTAAAGAAACCACTTTTCTGGTCACTAATAATCGATGATTATTTTTTCATAAAATATTGAATATTTTTTTATAGAATGAAAATCAAAATTACTAACATAAATAGTACTGATGATTACAGAAACTACTTTAACATGCTATCTCTATAACTTGTGTTGTTGTTGTTACTTATGACAGCTGGACAAGCCAAGCTCGCTCTGCCGACGGCTATGCGAATGCAAGGGTGCGTCTTTCGTTTAACCAGAGCACCACCAAGAAGAAAGTACCCTTTGAGCACTCCTCCGATAGATGACACCATTAGAATATACACTCCTTCATTTTAAAAATGATATGGAGGGGGAGGAAATTTTCTCCAGACACCATGCAACTGCTCAACGATCGACCACAGGATTTTCGATTCCACAGATTTAAAAAGTACGTATATCGCGTGTACTCGGTGGGTCTCTGGTGTCATTGGGAATCGAACTCCGGCCTTCCGGACTGAAAGCCGATGCCGCAACCCTTAGTCCACTACGGCCCTTATATAGGGGCTCTGGCATGGTTGGTGAGGGCGTAGTTCTCATTATCGGAAAGAATTGAGTTCCAATCCCAACTTAACAGAAGATGCGTTGTGTTCACTAGAGGCAGCTAGGGCACGTTAAACTGGGTGTGGTCGCAGTGTCCTCCAAGTGAAATGATACCTCTGGAGGTGGCAGGCCAAGTACTGGGGGTCTTCTGCTGGATCCCTGCTTCAAAATCACGAAGACTCCACCCGGCTGCTTCTGTCTAAGTGGTAGAACCCAACTCTGGGCTCTATACAAGGAAGCATGCTGACGCAACACAGCGTTATTTCTCTATGAGAAATATTTCTGAAAAAATATTAAATATCGCATTACACTCTATAACAAAAAAATTAACGCACCAAGAAGGAGTTCTCTAATTGAGATGAAAATTGGTGGATAGGAAGACAATATTAAGTGATTAAAATATCGGAACAATTGAGTAATTTATTTCAGAGTTACAGTAACAAGTTCCGTAAGGTGTTGAACAGCCTCTAGCCTGGATACAAGCTGCCACACGGCGTGGCATAGCTTCCGGATAGTCTCCTGCGGTATTTCCTGCCAAATTCTCTCCAATTGTTGATCGACGTCATCAACATTCCGTGCAGATGCTATCGCCTTCCCATCATATCCCAGACATGCTCGATGGGAGAGAGATCAGATGATCAGGCAGGCCAAGGAAGAGTTTGAAAAGCTTGCTGGCAGTTCATAGCAACACGTATCATGTGTGGTCTGTCATTGTACTGCTGAAAAATCAGCCCAGGGCACTGCAAAAGGAACGGTAGCAAAACAAATCCTAGGATGTCGTCGACTTACCGCTGTGCAGTAAGTGTACCTTTTATGACGACCATAGGGGCCCAGCTGTCAAAGGAAATGGCACCCCAGACCATAATGCCTTATTGAGGGCCGGTGTGGCGTGCAATAGTGAAAGCAGGACCCCCCTCTGCCCTGTGCTCCACATTACAGTTGTGCATGGCTCGATCAGGTTGGAATGATGCCGACTGGGGACGGACTCCACGCCAAAATATGGTTCAATTGGAAAAGTGGAGCAGAGCACCCCATGTGGCTAGCCTCGTTGGCACACGACAACAACAACAAAACTAGGCGATGAATGGCGACGGTTCACGCGTTGCAGAGACGTGAAATTTTTAATAATTTTGTTGAGTAATTTCGTAAAAACTATATTTAAGCAATATTGAATCTTTAGTAGAGTTATCATTGTAATGTTATATCGTTAGAATTACAAAATTATGTGAGAATTTTAAGGCGTAAATATTATATATAAATATGTATTTTATAATAAATTCTCCCAAAATTAAATACCTACTTGTATTTGCAAAAATTAAGTTCATCTAAAACTTTATGGCGAATTTTATTCGCATACTGTCTCATTGGTACTTTAAATTTAGAACAATTTATTTAAAGCTCATTAATTTTATATTTTCCAGAAATATTAACCTATTTTGAAATAATATTTTTAGAAAAGGTATATAATTGACATTAGCCTCAAAACATATCTTAAATTCAGTACACTATTTGTCAGTTTCATTGGTGGTTGATTTTAACTACTAAAGGATTTGTTGTTGTTACTTATGACACTTGGACAAGTCAAGCTTGCTTATGCCTTTGGCAGTGCGAATTAAGTCAATAGAGAGCGTCTTTCATTTGGATCAGAGCACCACGAAGGTGAAAACATGACTTGGCTCTTTTTTTAAGGTACCTCGTCATTTTGAACCACGGTCAGGAGACGAAGCCACACCTGAGCTGGCACCCTCCTCTCCACATCCACGTCACACCAGCGGAAGGAAGGATTTTGTACTAATGTCTATAATATGATAAAAGCAGAGGTGCCCAATGACATACAAACCCAACTCTTAGATGAAGAAGAATGTCTATAATATCAGTATTATTAAATTATAAAATAGTAAAAAATAATTTTTATTTTAACATTAAAAATAAAATCGTAAAGCTTCATAATGATTTTATAATAATTGCTAACGAATAGATAAAAAATAATTACTTTTTAATATGAAAATATCATTAGTTGATCTAAATAAACGAAATAATTAATCAACTTTATTACTTTTACAAAATTAAAATCTCAAACTTAACTATTGCTAATAAAGTCAAAGCTGTTTATAAAAAATAAAATAAAATAAACCCATTACACTAATACTTATTATTTTACAGACTAAAATTATTCATTACGAAATTTTCAGCTTTATTTCGATAAGAATGAATATGTTATTGAAAGCATTAGATATCATATATATAGAATGTGTTATTGAAAGCAGCAGACAGTGTATATAACACTGCTGGACAATTGCTAAGGACGGATCGCAAATTGCAATGTAGCATAAAATTAAGCGAGACACATGAGGCCTAATAGGATAAAATATAGTTGCCACACTGTTCAGATATTAGAATAAGAATATTTATTTTCTGGAAAGTACAAAAGCTGTGAAACATCTGAAAAAAAATGTTCATTTGATGCTGCATACGGAAAAATGGTACAATGAATCCAAAAGTCAGCAGGCACCTTGAAGAAAGGTAACAGTACGGGGTATGTCCACCGTGGAGTCTGATGCAACATTCCACACGTCGTATTATACTTTGCACAACATTATCCAGCAACTGTTGAGGCAATTTATCCCATTCCTCTGGGAGTGCACGGATGAGGGTGTTCTTGTTTGTCGGAGGATATTTTAGACCAGCAACTTGCCTTCCCAAAGCATCCCACACATTTTCAATGGGGTTTAGATCTGGAGAACGTGATGGCCATATGAGGCGTTGAATACCCTCGCTGTCTAGACAATCCTGAACAGTGAATGTTCGAGGACATGTTGCGTTGTCGTCCATAAAAACAAATTTATCACCAACAGCACCACGGAAAAGGTGAACATTAGGAAATAGAACTTCATTAATGTATCGTTGGCCCGTCATAGTCCCATTCGCAACCCCATGTAGGGGCGTACGGCCTTTAATCATAATGCCGGCCCACACAATGACACTGCATGTCGGATATCGATCCCTTTCCTGGATATTTTCCTGGCGATAAGCAGTACCACTCTCGCGCCAGATCAGTTGGCGTCTACAATCCGATGACAGACTGAACCTACTCTCATCTGAGAATAGTACGCATGCCCAGTCCTGTTCAGTCCAATTGCGATGCTCACGACACCATTGCAAACGGGAAGTACGGTGCTGTCTGGTCAATGCGAGACACGCAACAGGTCTGCGGGCGTATAGTCGTCCTCCCCTCAAACGTCTGACAACAGTTTCTCGGGAGATCTGCTTTTCTGAGGTAACAAGAAACTGATTTGCCACCTGCTGAGCTGTGGTGCGCCTGTTCCTTTTTGCTGATAGGAACGATATATCTGTCTTTTGCAGGCGTCGTACTTCTACCACGACCTCCCCCGTGCCGCCTACTACACATTCCAGTAGTTTTAAATGATTTCCACAGTCGTGAAACAACGCTGTGTGTGATGTCGAACCCCGTGGCAACATTTGATATTTTCGCCCTTCTTCGATCTTTCCTATAATTCGGCCACGCAAAAAATCATCTAAGTGATGTTGGGAAGACATGCCTAAAATTGCAAGTTCGTCTATTAAATCTTTCCAGTAAAATTTTGACTTGAAACAACAACTGCCCACACGCGTCAAAACCTTTAAAGCTCTTATGAACGCTATCACGTGATGAATAGACGTGGAAACAAATTTGCTGAAGAATTGAATTTGGAAAAAAAATAACTGAACCCTCTTTAGAATAAAGTATATCTCAGTTACAAGAGTATACTCAGAAATATTTTGAAGCAACTCTTACAATGAATCATGAGGGTAGATATGAGGTTGCGTTGCCTTTGGGTACTTTGCTATATTTTAGAACGGCGGAGCGAGGTCCGCGATAGGTTGTAATATTCTGGTAGGAGCAGAAGGCTCAGAGTTAATTTTTGTGTTGTTTTTAAAATTAAATGTTTTTTTGTAATTAAATAAATATGTTGTCCAGGAAATGGTGATCGTTAACTTTCTCGGCCATTCGACACATCACAACACGCTCTCTTACGAGAACCCGAGCTGAGAAATACGAAATGACTTACCTTGGAAAATTCGAATTTCAGAAGAAAGAATAAAACTGTCAACGGAATTCTAAAGTGATAGAAACAGAAGAAAATGTTCAAAAACGTGAAAAAGAAAGACTTGGTAACAGTCTTGCTGGAAATTGGTGAAGAAGCAACGTTTGATTTGAAACTAGCCGAACTGAAACACAAACTTCTGAACAGTAAAGAATATACCGAAGATGCTGACTTCGTAAAAGAAATTTTGATTTCTACTATAGAGAATAGGAAAACTAAAAAAGAGTTCGAACGAACACAAGCTGAAGAAGAAAGATTAAGAGAACACGAATTTGAATTAGCAAAAATCCGAGCTACGCAGAACATAGCGAGCAGTAGTCCGAAGCCATTTTCAATTTCGAACACCGGAGGCGAATTTGAAATTCCACTCGACAAGCTGATCAAGAGAGTAGAAACGCTAACGATACCAGTACCGAAAAGAGCAGAATCTTGGAATATATTTTTCGATTCCAAAGAAAGAGCATTTAAACACAAGAAAGTTCCGGAAGAATTTAAGGCAGAAATATTATTGAAATTAATCGGAGAGAAAGCAGCAAACGTTCTTGTCTACATTGAAGAAGACGATTTGCAGGATTATGAAACAGTAAAAACTTTAATTCTAAAAGAATATCAACCTACTCCTCAAGCATGCCTAGAAAATTTTAGGAAAGCAAAACGTTATTCTGGAGAATCACATATTCAATTTGTTTCATGATTAACATCGACATGGGACTATTATTGTAAATCAAGAGCAGTAACTGATTTTGAAACATTGAAAGAATTAATCATTTCCGATAAACTGTTCCAAACACTAAATAGAGAAACAGCTTCGCACATCGCTATACGCCAAGGAAATCAATGGTTGAAACCACAAGAACTAGCTACAGAATGTGATATTTATTTTGAAGCAAGAAGAAAATTATTTGACGAAATTCGAAACGAAATGAAATATCCAAAGTTTATGGATTCAACATATGGTCAAGATAAATATATTCCACCACCCAAAAGAAGAGAATACACGAAACAAAGTTTTACCCCAAAACGAAAGGAATGCTATATTTGCGGTAGTTATCAACACCTAGCAAGAGAGTGCTCAGAAAAGAGAAACGGAAATGGATATATTAAAAAGAATGAAAAGGTGTATTCTACAACTTCGAGGAATACAAATAGAATATCGAAAGAAGATGCTGTAGTAGCTAAAGTTGGCTCGACTCACATACGAACTGAATCGAAAGAAACTAATATTCAACCATTACTGAAAATTGATGTCTTCATTAACTCTCTAAAAACGGAAGCTATTATAGATTCTGGAACTCAAATCTGCATAGTTCACTCATCACTCATTCCAGATTTAGAAGATCGAGAAGGAGGGAAAGTTATATTAACACCTGCATTTGGAAACCCAATTGAAGCGAAAGTTTGTCGTAAGCCTATTTACTATAAGAACACTAGAAATGATTTATTTAATTGTGTAGATACTTTAATTGCAGTAACTGATAAATTAAATGTGCCTTGTTTAATAACTCCAGAAACATATGAATTATTAATTAATTCAACAGCCGATCTGTCAAAAGAAAACTGTTCCAATGACAATTCTTCAGGAGACATCGGACGTTCCGAAGGAGAAAATTTCTCAGTTAAGCCACCGAAACAGAAACAACTACGGAAGGAGAATTCCCCCCTTTAGAATTGCCTGAGGCGAGAAACGAAGAGGAGGGAGGAAGGGAGACGCCGACTCTCACTCTGCGGAGAGGAGCGACCAGACAACCGTTCTATCGGAAGCGCAGAAACTCCGGGTGGAGCAAAAGAGTTGCCCAACCTTAAAAGAAGCTTGGAATTATGGAGAGCAGAAAAAGGGAAATTATTTATTTATTGACGATTTGTTACACCATCAAGAAAAAAAATTGGGACAGAATGTTTTTCAATTAGTATTACCTCTTAATAGAAGACAAAAGGTTCTTGAATTATCACATAACTCAATCTTTGGAGCACATCTGGGAATAAAGGAAACAAAGGAAAGGATAAGATATTCATTTTATTGGCCCAATTTATCAACAGATGTAGAATCTTTTTGCAAAGCATGTAAGAACTGTCAGCTGAAAAGTCCTGAGAAGAGAACTGATAAAATTCTAATAACTCCTGTCAGAAGGCCATAACAACCATTTGAAAATGTAAATATTGATATAATTGGCCCCATCGACCCTCCATCTGCAAGGAAACATAAATATGTACTATGCTTAGTGGATCAACATAGCCGTTGGCCTGAAGCAATACCATTAAGAAGTTTGACAGCCAAAGCCACCTGCGAAGCACTCTTAGAAATATTCATGAGAACAGGTATACCTCATGTAATTGCTAGTGACAATGGGAAAAATTTCATTTCCAAATTAACTCAAGAATTTGAGAAAAGACTTGGTTCTCATCCCAGATTTTCCACTCCTGCTTATAGTGCTTCGAATAGATTAGTAGAACGATGGAATAAAGTACTTAAACAAATGCTGCATCACATCATTCGAACTAATCCTCACAACTGGGATAAACATATACCGTATTTACTTTTTGCCTACAGAGAAGTTCCAAACTGTACTACTGGTGTTTCACCTTTTCAACTGATGTATGGAAGACAACCAAGAGGTCCTCTAGCAGTGCTGAAGTCATCATGGTCTGGAGAGATTCCCATCCCAAATAATCTTAGTGAATCTGCTGTTGATTATCTTCCAAGAATTAAAGATAAGGTTAGAGCAAGCTGCAGAGAAAGTCAACTTAATTGCAAATGACAAACAGAAATATGCTGAATACTTTAAACTAAGGTCAGTGATGAAAAATTTTAAAATAGGAGAAAAGGTTTATTGACTTATTCCAGATTCAAACAACAAACTCTATGCCCGTTGGACAGGTCCAGGAGAGATTATAAACCACTGTCCACCTCATTCTTACAAAGTGAGATTACCAGATGGAAAGATTAAACATGTCCATTCAAATAAGATAAGAAAATTTCAAGCTAATGTTAATGCATTTGGAGTAATATTTGAAAATGAAGAAGAATTTGGAGAAATTATAACTTTGCCAGGTAAAGAATTCCCAAATCCATTACAAATCTTAGAAGTAGGAGAAAATATGAATTTTGAAAATTTAAGTACATTACAGAGGAATAAATTAATTTCTCTTTTCAAGCAGCATGAAGGACTATTTACTGGAAAATTAAAAATAGCAAAAGTAGAACCACACAAGATAAGATTAGTACCAAATTTAGAGAGGAAGAAACTGTACATCTATAGAATTCCTGAAGCCTTGAAAGAAAAGGCTGATAAAGAAATAGAAGATTTAATGAAGTCAGGACTGATAGAAGAAAGCAATGCTGACATAGCTCACCCTGTAGTATGTGTAAGCAAGAAGGATGGCAATATTCGATTGTGTGTGAACTATAGATCTTTGAATGCTGTAACCAAACCAGATGATTTTCCTATGGAAAATGCAATTGACTTGATGTACAGTATCGGAAAAGCAAATGTTATTACCACATTAGATTTACTCAAAGGATACTGGGCTATACCTATGGAAGAACAGAGAACAGAATTTACATCTTTTAAAACTCATCAAGGACAATACCAATTCAAAGTAATGCCATTTGGATTAAGGAATGCTGCTGCAACATTTCAGAGAGTAATGAATAATGCACTAAAAGAATTTGCAAGAGCATACATCGATGACATTGCTATATTTTCACCAGATTTTGACACTCATCTCCAAGATTTACATAAAGTTTTTACAAAACTGGAATTACTTGGTTTCACTGTTAATTCGAAAAGTGTTCTTTTGCAAAACCACAAATAAAATATTTAGGACATATCATTGGATCAGGAAAACACAGACCTGACCCAGAGAAAAGATTAAAGCAATTGAGAAATTATAAACACCAAAGACTAAATCTCATCTTAGGAGCTTATTATGATTATGCAACTATTATAGAAATTAAATTCCTAATTATGCTGAAATCGCCTACCCCTTAACAGAGCTCACTAAAAAGAAACGACCAGAAGTGCTGGAATGGAAAGAAGAACATAATGTATCATTCCAAAAGCTGAAAGACCAACTTATGAAAGCAACAGAGTTTATAACCCCAACAATACAGGATCCCTTCATCATTCACTCTGATGCATCGCAAATTGGGATAGGTGCATGTCTGTCTCAAGTGAGTGAAAATAAACATTTTCCTGTGTGTTATGCAAGCAAGAAATTGTCCAAACCCCAACAAAATTGGCCAACTATAGAACGTGAAGCTTACGCTATAGTATGGGCATTAAAGAAGTTTGAATCATGGATTTTTGGATCAACAGTAAAGATTGTGACAGACCACAATCCTCTATCATTTGTTGTGAAAAATGCCCCACAATCATCAAAGCTTCAACGATGGGCCTTAGCTTTACAAAAATACAACATAGAAATCATTCATTGCCCAGGAAGAAATCTTTCTAACGCAGATGCTCTATCTAGATTACCAACTAGTGACTTTTGAACATTTATTTGTGTTTAATAATTTGTTTTCCCATAACTTTTTTTTATGTATAAAATTTTGGTTATCTTATATGTTTATTAGTAGTGAAGTGGTAAGTAATAGTAAATATTAGTAATATTTGAAGCATAATAGCAATATTTAGTAAATTTAAATTTTGTAATTAAATGTTTGAAATATTTACTGTTTATTAGATAATTAATCAACATTGAAAGTATTAATGTTGCTTTATTATGTTTATATTTCTTAGTTTCTTGAATGTGTGATGTGATGTGATGAAATATGTTCATGGAAACAAATGTGTTTCTACTTATATACTTTAATAATAATAATATACATGCATAGTATTTCTTTTGAACATTATATTAATTAGAATTTGTGAATTTCTATTTATGTGCATTAGATGTAAATTGTATATGTGTTGATCACAAATAGTCGCTTGATTCGTTTTCAGATTGATGATTAATTCGGGAATGTAACATCAATCTTGCGGGGGAAGTGTAGTATCTGGCGACTGTTTGGCGATCAACAAACCGCGCTTGGCGTGGTTTGATCTCTTTCGATAGGTTGCTATATTTTAGAACGGCGGAGCGAGGTCCGCGATAGGTTGTAATATTCTGGTAGGAGCAGAAAGCTCAGAGTTAGTTTTTGTGTTGTTTTTAAAATTAAATGTTTTTTTGTAATTAAATAAATGTATTGTCCATGAAATGGTGATCGCTTAACTTTCTCGGCCATTCGACACATCACAACCTGTAACTCCCGAACAGTTCTTGCACGAAACTAAAACGTCTGGAGTGCCAGACTTTGATATTGTTGACAACGTGAAATTGAGCAAACAAATGAAATATTTACAGCATCTTAGAGATGCTTTAAAGTCCCGTTTTCGTTCAGAATATTTAGGACAGTTACGACAGCTGTCGTCAAAGAATTATAAAGATAGACCACTTAGTATTGGAGAGATTGTTCTTGTAGAAGATGTTAACAAAAAGCGCTCCTTTTGGGATTTAGCAAAAATAATTCCTGGTTCATGATGGTCTGATAAGAGACTGGCTGCCATCAAAACCAAAAATTCGGAACTCTTAAAACCTGTCCAATGATTTTGTTGTTAGAAATTGGAAATCCAGTGTCTGATAGAAAGGACGAACCGCTCCCAATAGTAACTAGTAGTGATCGAACTGTGAAACCAGCTAATAAATGATTTTTAAAGACCTGTTCAGTTCGCTCAATTTTACTTTCTTGTTTTCTGTAGCATTTTTACTTTTATTTGGTTGAAATTCATTGTGATTTATATGAATATTTTTATGTATATTTGTATTTTGTGTTTCATTTGTATTAGTATTCTCCACATAAATATATATTTCAATCATTGAAATATTCCCTAACTCATTAAAAAATTAACTTAATTAATTCAGACAATTTCAATGTCAATTTTTTACGGTCAACAAAAGAATTGTAAATATCACTTTTATATTAAAATGGATGATTAAAAGTTCAGCTTCAAATTCACTAAATTTATTGAAGCTCTAATGTTTTTGTTTAGTTTCGAGTTTTTGCTAATATCATTATCAGCCAAATAAAGGGACAAAAAAATAAAGGAACACGTTATATAATTAAGAATTATTTAATATTCTTTATTACTGTAGTAAAAAATATTGGAATTAGAAAATAAAATATGAAGAGTAAACCAACACACATGCGGCATTATTATTATTATATAATTAAAGGGGACATCTATACAATTATCTAATTCTAAAAAAATTAAATATCGCATATATATATTTATAAGACCCGAGATAAAAGAAACACACACACACACACACACACATATATATATATATATATATATATATATATATATATATATATATATATATATATATATATATATATATATATATATATATATTCTTTTAGAAATAATATGTTGTCAATTACATTATACAGGGTGTCCAGAAAAGGACTCCCTGATTTCAAAATTAAATATCTCGAAAACAAAGATCGATAGAGGAATGCAGTAAACGGTATGTTTATTGTGAAAGCTGTAAGAATTTTATACATCAGTTTGAAATAATAGTTACAAAAGCTGCTAACAGATGGTGCTGTACTCTGTACCATCAAAATCAGCATACATAAATGAAATAATCGTATGAAAACATTCTTTGCAAAAAATCAAATCACCATCTTTTCAAAATGTTCACCATTGGCACTACAGAGGTGGTGCAAACAAAGAATGAAATTTGCCATCACATTTCGCAGTGTCTCAACAGAAATGGATTCACAGATCGCCGATTCAAGCTCGTTCAGCGTGGCGGGATGCTTCGGGTAGACAATGTCTTTCAATCTGCCCCACAAAATAGTCACAGGAAGTCAAATCTGGCGAATATGGAGGCAAATCCATGCCTGCACCACTAAATTTGGGATATTCCACAGCAATGACTCTATTCTCGAAGTATTCATCAAGAAAGCGAAACACTTGTTCGGTACGATGTGGTCGGGCTCCATCTTGCATAAACCATTCAGTATGTGGTCGATCCTCTAACACTTGCTGTGTGGCGATAAATTGTTCCAAAATTGCAACGTAACGTTCACTAGTGACCGTTTCTCGTATAAAAAAGGGCCAATAATGCCTCTGCTGCATACTGCAGCCCACACAGTAACTTTAGGAGAATACAAGGGTTTCTTTTCACACCAATATGGGTTTTCGGAGCCCCAAAATCGCCAGTTCTGTTTATTCACGAATCCATTCAGGGGGAAGTGTGCTTCATCTATAAACCAGATGCAGCCAACGTCAAATCCTTCACTATCAATCATTGTGAGCATCGGATTAGCAAAGTCAACCCTTTGTTGCACAGCTCGTACGGGTATGACCTGGTGTGTTTGAATTTTGAATGGAAATATGTGTAGGCTCTTTCTCAGTATTTTCTGCATGCTGGAACGCTTCAAACCAGTCTCAGATGCAATTCTACGGACGGATAACATTGAATTTTGCTGAATAATTCCAGAAACTGTGGCGACATTTTCAGGCGTAACTGCAGTTTTTTTGCGGCCAACATTCCCCACTAGATCATCGGTTACGCTGCCTGTTCATTGAAATTTGGCGAAGAGCGTATGAATGGTTTTCGCATCGGGTCTTTTTGGAACATTAAATCGTGCTTGAAAACTGCGCCTTGTTGCCGTAAGACTCTCTTTTAACCTGTGGTACTCTAGCACCAGAAAAACGCGTTGTTCAATGGAGTACATGGTTTTAATCTCTTACTTCGGTACGCTAAGCTCCTTTCACGCTTCAATAGTGGAACTGATCGCTCTGGGCCTCGGATCATTATTTATACTAGGCATTACTTATGGCAATTACAGCGCCATCTATTTGCAGCTTTTGTAACTATTATTTCAAACTGCTGTATAAAATTCTTACAGCTTTCACTCTAAACATACCGTTTACTGGATTCCTCTATCAATCTTTGTATTCGAGATATTTAATTTTGAAACCAGGGAATCCTTTTCTGGACACCCTGTATTTGTTAAGAGAATAAATAGTTAAGAGAAAAAATATCAGATATTTTCAATTCCAAGTTATATATATATATATATATATATATATATATATATATATATATATATATATATATATATATATATATATATATATATATATATATATATATATATATATATATATATATATATATAAATGATTTTACTAAAATAATTCCTCTTTTAAATAAAATTAATTTAAATTCTGATTCCTTCTAATTTTTTATTTGTATTCATTTAAAATTTCCTTTTCATTTTTAAAACGAATCATTACTGAATTATAAACTAAATTGATTTTTTTTGCATATGTACAATTTAATTCCATTTTACTAAGTAACCTTTTAAATCACAAGATTAATTAATTATCTTTCTGGGCAGAAGATCAATGAACGTTTAATCCCAAAGTATTTTAGAGACGCTTCATTTTAAATGTCAGCTTTTTTACTGGCCCAAACAACTACAAGAATGTCATTAAGGTGTTTTATGAAAATCATTAATAATGTTTTGAAATACTTCAATAAATGCATTGCGGTGCAGCCGAACACTGCCTTAAGGTTCACGGCTCTGGAATCACCCAAAGCCTCGTCATTTTGAACCACGGTCAGGTGACGAGGTTACACCTGAGCTGGCACACTTCTCTCCACTTCCTCACCAAACCAAGGGAAAGTCTTTGGGCGTCACAGGTGAACGAAGACACGTTCTAAATTCGCGGAACTCCAGCACTCCAGTGAGGGGGGACGTGTGGTCATCCTCCCAATGTCCGCCCGCTTCCCTTTGCCGATCTCAATGGGAGTGAAGCTGCTGAGCCACTGGAGTTCAGACTCATCCACCTGTTCAAAATTATCTTGAACTGTTTTTATTTTTTTTTTCAGCTTAGTTATTTATTTATTTTTTTACTATGACTTTTTTTCTTCTTTTTTTTTTATTTGCGCTGTTTAGGAGGGATGATATTCTAGAATTTTAATATTGTCATGAGCTTTGTATATTATCATATTTCTTAATAAGTTTCCTTTCTTATTTTAAGAATAATAATAATTTCTTCTTATGATGTCTTTCCGTTTTTCATAATTTACTTTTTATTTCAATATTATACTAATATCAAGTAAATTTAATTTTAATTGTAACTGAAACATTAAAGCTATTTACTTCAATGTCGTTTGGCAACAACATTTCTTTTGTTTCCTGTTTCATATATCCTTTTGCAAGAAGCTAGGTTTCATATTGTATTTCTATTCACAACGCTCAACTTTTAAAATTCCTATCTATTTATCATTTAAAATTATTTATTAACGATTTTATTAAAATGTGATTATTATTTTTTAAAAATTTTTAAATCAACTTAAGCAATTAATTATACATTGTAGTATACCTTTCATTATCTTTCAATTCTTTGTTTTTTATATCCTTTTATTTTAGCATTGTATACATTTAGAATAATTTTACCAAATAAATTCGAAACATTAACTCCTTGTTCGCACAATAAAAAAGAACGCATTTTTATTCCATTCTTTAACATCAAATTTTTTTTATTTCAAATTTCTTTTCCTTAAACTCAATTTTTTAATTAAAATCTTTATTACAACTTTAGTTTTTCCATTATACTTCTAGCCTATTGATATTCTGAAAATACATCTTGTTCTCTTACAAAAAAAAAAAAAAAAAAAAAACATATTCAACGCTTAAAATTACTTTTTTTCTGCTTGTTTTTTTCTATTTGTTATATTTATTTTAAATTTTCAAATAACTTCAATTTCTAATGTTCATTGAGATTTCACATAATTTTTAGAATTTCATAATCAAATTAATACTAAATTAATATTGACACGCACACACATGAATATACATAAAACCTATGTACTTATATTGTCCCCTCACCCCTATCCTTTTAAGTTAATATTCAGTTTCTTGTTTTCCTTTATATACTTCTAACTTTTATATCTACTTCATGCCTTAAATTTTTATCTATAAGTTTTATATATATATATATATATATATATATATATATATATATATATATATATATATATATATATATATATATATATATATATATATATATATATTATAAGCTCATTTGTATATAGTTTATTCTTTAGAATCTTTACACAAATAAATTCGACATGTCTTCCCTTTATTCTGCAGCTGAGAAAGCACTTTTTTCTATTTCTATAGTTCTCGGTAATTTTGTTTTCTTGCTTTTTGATTTTCCTGCTTTTAATTTTCGTGTTTAGTTTTTAAATTTTTATTATTCTAAATGCCATGTTCAGTTTTCTAAATCACTCATCTTTTTTTTAAATTCAGAAACTTTTTACTAATTTCTTAAAAATAATCTGATTTCAGTAATGCAATTTAATTTATTCTTTCAATTTAAAAACTTTCTAAAATATATTAAATACCTTATAAAAATTTACGATACGCATATCTATTTAATATTCAGTTATAGATATAATAGCATATATATATATATATATTTATATATATGTGTGTGTGTGTGTGTGTGTACATACACATATATGTATATATATATATATATATATATATATATATATATATATATATATATATATATATATATATATATATATATATATATATATATATATATATATATATATATGTTACTTAATTTTGTTCGCATTACCACACTTTTATTCATTATATGAGAATACAAATCGTTAAAGTCTAAATAAATTTCTCAATTAAATTTTGAAAATTTTATTTCATAATCTTAGTATTATTATATAATACCATATCATGAGAAATTAAAATGACATCATTTTTTCTGCTTTTAATGTAATTTTTCGTTTTATCAGCTATCCAGGCAGTATTCAAATAAGAGATTTTCAAATCTGTCTTACAAATATGTTAACTGAATCTATGTATATAATACCATTAATTATTTTCATGTTAACAATGAATATCACTTTATATAAAATCATGAGAAATGTAATAAATACTATAAAATCACAATAAGAAAAAATTTATATAAAAATATAAAAATGTTCGAGAAGAGATATTTCAGTTATTTTATCTTTACCTAGATAAATGTTTTCTTAAATTCTGGGTGGGAATTAGGCAGTTTTTGTAATGCATAGCTGTAAAGTAATTTTAGATAGAATTTTTTAAACAATAGATTATGCAAAATAATTTTTTTGAATTCTATTGGAAAAGTAATCAAGAAGCAATAAAGGGACTTCAATTTTCATTTATAAAAACTGATTTGATACTTTTAACGATTTTTCGAAGAATCGATGAGAAAGAAATATACCTAATGGTACGAGTTACACATGTCCTATGCAACTATTCAAATAAAAACACACTTCGTCAAAAATCTGTTTTCGCCGAAATATTTTTGTAGGTAAATGTCAAGAACCTTTAGCAATAAGAACGTTATTTCTATTCAAGCTTCCTCAGATAGCATTTCTCTGGACACGAATCATAGATATATAACAACTATATATAATTTAATCTACAATTATATATTATTTTAGGACAAAGAAAAAGGAAGCGATTAAAATTAAGTTATAAAATTTACTAGCAAACAAAGTAAGTGTTTTTTAAGAATTTAAATTTTCAGCTTTTAAATCAAAATTAATAAACACATTTAAAATTTTCAGTTTTTTTTACAGAAAAACAAAACAATCAAGTAATTTAGAGTTTGCTATTTAATTTTCCATCCCTAAAAATGTTAAAACTGGACAAGATAAAGAACAAACACCCCTTTGAACTTCCCATTATTTGTTGCTTTCCTTCACGTCATCCATCGGATCATATCAAATTTTAAATACTTTTTAATTTTTTTCAACTTTTTAGTCTGGAGAATAGGTTATGAAATGGAATCCATATTACTAAATCATTGATGTAAATAATGAACACTAAATTTGAAAATAGGAAAACCACTTACCAATAAAATCAATCCTCAGTACAAAGCCCAGTTCAATAAATATTCCTTTCCATTGACTTACATATTTAGATAACTTCTTTCGATAGAATTCGGAAACACGGTACGCAAATGGAATAAAAAAATGGCGAACCGGTTCCTGGAGGCAACTTACATAATCGAAGCCTCCTGCTAACTGAAAAATGCAAGTTAGAAAATTCAGCTGCCACACACAAAGGAACCCGCTTATGGAAGATGCATAGCTGTGTTTTGCCTTCAAAGAAGCCCTAAGTTGAGTATTAGTATCCTTGAAACAGACAGCTTTTCGAGATAATTCTTTATTTTTTTCGATTATGTGAATAATTTGCAGTGGGTGTGAGCATCAAGTACGATCATTGCTTAAATATTTAAATTGAAGTGGTCTAAATATAATTTTTGATTTATTAACTGATGTAGAATAATGTTTCCCTCATTTTTAGCTTAATTAGACATGGGGTTACACTATGCTTTGCAGCCTGCAAACCGAACTTCGTTAAAATATTCATTTTTATAATGATGATAGGATTTGAAAAATGTACCCGTGCACTCACAATGAAATTATTTTTATGATAAATGTAAAAAGAAAACACATTCTTTACTGCATAAAAAAAACAAACTTTAAAATAAAGTCACTTCCATTCCATAATTCTCATGCTGAGATGATTTAATATAAAATTTTGTAGTGAGAATAGTCTGAACTTGAAACAGACAAAACAGGAAATTCGAAACACAAACAAAACAGGGATTTTGTAGTATTTTGAAAGAAAGGATCGAGTATTTCGTTTGCATATTTGAGGCTTCTTCTTCACTTTATGAACACTTTTTCAATAACATAAAATTTACGTTTACCTTCTACTCAATCTTCTTTGTGCTAGCATTAGTAAAAGATTTAAATGAATTTATAAAAAATATAATTTTTTTTAATTTACTCTACAACTTTCAATGCTTTTATTTGTATAGTATTTAGTACTATTCAAATAATAAATGAAATTGGTTGTAGTATATAGTTTGACCTTATAGAAAAGTTTAAATAATATCATACCATACTGTTTTTTTTTTAATAATTGTAATGAAATTATCCCAAATAATCCTAATAAATAGAAAATATTTATTTTACTAATGCTTAAAACAAATTCAATATTTGAGTGGCACATCATGTTTATGTTTCTAACTGAGAATAAATTAAAATCCACGTAACCCAATATTACCAGAATAAAATACTTCGTACGTCAATGATTTTTATGTAGGTATACAAAGAATAATTATAAAATAATAATAATATATGATTTAAACTCTAAAGAGCAAAATTTCTGCCCTTGAAAATTTTAATTTCAAAAATATTTAATGGCCGAATATATGAAGTTTTAGTGAATAAAAATTATACAGCACACAATGGAGGAAATTCTGCATACCGTATAATCCAGGGTGCGAAATTCTGAGTTTGTGTAATGATTTATTTGGCGGATTTTTTTTATGTATTTGGCAACCTGGATTTTATTATATCATAGATAGAGACCTGTAAGAATTATTCGGAAAATTCTATTTTGGCAACCCTATATTTACGTCATCACACACGTCATTTTGGCAACATTTCTTCATCGCCAAACAAATTCTGAATTTGATAACCTGGATTGTACCTTATTTTTTATGAATCCATCTTTTTCTTAATAGATTATCATTTTTTTGTATTTTAAAGTTAAATTTTATTAGTTATTCGTATTGAAAATAAAAAACAATCCTTACCAAATCTAAAAAATAAATAATATATATTAAGTACCTTTTTTATTCTATTTTGGAGAGGAGGACCCTTTATTGTTCTTTTTTTACAATTGCTATCCATACAAAAGACCCGTGACAAGCCAAAGAAAAATGAGTACGCAGATTTTAGTTTATTTAACAAGGCGAAATAAAAGTATGACGTTTTGGCTTTCTGCATCTAATCTGGAAATACCGGGAAAGCTCTCAAGTATTCACTTTGACACATCTGTCAATGTGAATGCTTGAGGGTTTCCAATTTTTTTTTCCTTTGTAAAGTGGTGTTTCCTATGACTGATGATACGAGAGGATGAGAGAAAAACATCCTCTCGGAATTTAATATATGATGTTTAGCTATTAAGTAGTTCGCTAAGCGATTCAAAATAACAAATCACCTTTCACAGAAGCTGTACAAAAATTTTTTATCTAAATTTCTTTCTGTATTTTTTAGAGCTTACAGCACCTAATGATTCTGAGTTATTTTAGTGGAACATAATGTATTTAACATTCTTTGCACAATTATCCGCTGTTTACACTTATGTATATGGAAGACACGTATGCATGTCACTTCGACTTATTCTTCACGTTCTTCAAGCAACACTCAGTTACTGTGTCACCTCTAAGTAAACACATTAAATTTCGAATTGCGCACATATAAGATTTTTTTGACACATTATAAAGTTTCTTTGAAAGATTTAAAGTTATTTTTTGAAAGCATTTACTCTTCAGATTTTATTGTTGCTAAAGTATTCTTTTATGTTGACAGAGTAATTGTAGTTTTTAAAACATTTCTTATGCCTTTTCTTTTCTTAAGTGCAAATCTAAAGATGATATCATTATTGAATGAGTGGAACCTGTAACTTAGTAGTATGAAACTGACGCACCCATTTTAAGACAGAAGTTATTTTATTTAATTCAGGAATAATTTTTATCATTGCACTTTTCCTTCTAAATTTCCTTTAATTTATGATATCTCATAATTTATTTATTTTTATTTGAAATTTGAAACGCAAATCATATGCAACATTTTATGAATAAGAATTACTCAAAGAAATATCTGCTTAGTTCAATATTAATGTAAATATTACTAATATTTTTTCATTCGGTTTTTTTTCTAAATTTGATGTGAATTCATAGCAATTTTATTATTTTTTTTCATATTTATGAAAGAAAAATATTATTGATTGAGCAAATTATTTTGGATCAGATCAATGTTATGTCATTACAGGGATTAAAATTATGGGTGTGGAGACGGAGTAAATCTCTTTCTTTCTTGTCAAGATGTTAACGGGTTCCATACTTGACCAAATAATTAAACATGAAATGGAAAGAAATTAAGCACGTAGAATATTTGTTGGGGATAATATCCCTCCACTTTATTGCAATAGAAGCTTAAATAGAAGGCTGATAGCCAATTATATCAATTTTCTCATTTCATCGTGAGTCAAAATTATAAGCTGAATTGGTTTACTTTTATTGTTAGGTGGGAAAACACAATGGAAATATTATGATATGTTGCAAATAATTCAATACCATAGTAGGAAACAGAACGAAAACCGCATTCATTAGTTAATTATTGAATTTAATTTATTTCTTACATATTTTATCACAATTTGAGCATTGTCGTTATCAAACCTTATTTTTAATCGCCATGATCAAAATCACTTAATTTTTATTGCCATAACAATTAATGTTTCTTTTTAATTCAGAAAATACATTCAGAAGAAAAACAATTCAGTACACACAGTGTCCTATGTCATATCCTCATTTAAAATGACTTCCTTTGCCCTAAGGGAGCGTAAAGATTAACAATCAATAATCAACAACACATAACTGCTTAATTATTAATGCCCCAGAGAGATTGATGGTTTCTCCACAATCCACAAAAATATCATTCCACACTTAAATAGAAAGCATCATTCCGAAATAAAGTATATTTATTTTTAATGCAGCTATCTTTCATTGGGCCTCCTTGGAACTTAATTCCACGCAATTTGTTCCTTTGTAAACTAGATGTGTAACTATTATAATAAAACAAAAGGATTCCTCGAGGACTAACCTCAATAAATAAGTATGCATATAAAATGTGGCAGTTTTTGTCCACTCACGATCGCAATTCACACGAATTCCTCAGAGATCTGAATGAACCACTTAGTTTTCTCAAAAGATATCTCTTTGTGCATTTCCTTATTGAATATTATTTCTTTTATAAGCAGTAAATAAAAATTTCAAAAATATTTTCCTAAGCGTAAATTTGAATCATCCAGTGAAACAAGAGAATTTAAAGAAAAACTTATTGAGTATGTATGATTATTAAATTCCGAAATTCTCTCGTTTATTTGAATTTTTCTTCTTTTTTAAGAATCTTCTTAAAATCCTTCCATATTCAGACCCCTTGCCATTTCGCCTCACGGTTAAATAATACGATCGCTCCAAAGTAACTTTTCCTTTTTCGTACATTACAATTTTGGCGACAAAATCCTCGTGTGAGGTGCCCTTACTCTTTGAGACAACAGCAGTGAATTCAATTTGGGAATCCTAGAGCAGTTTCATTCAAACATTCCAGATGAGAAGACTCAGTTAGGTTACTTTCATCAGGATAGTGCAACCTATCACAAATCAGATGCCGTGTGCAGGAGGTGTTTAAACCAGAAAAGACAATTCAGCAAAGGCTTGTAGTCTCTTCAGTTACTTTCCCTTGTCCTGTCCTTTTGAGATTTTTACATTCATGACTGCTAATTGGAAGAAGAGTATACAAAACAAGTCCACACTCAATTGAAGCACTCAAGATCTAGGATAGCATCCCAGCACAAGAGCTGACAAGAATATAAATAAATCTTAAGTGTGACTATGCATGTGAAGAAGTGAATGGAAAGCACAGGTCCATTTCAGAGAAGGAGATTAATCATATTTAATATATTACATTTTATTTGATGCGTTCATTTTACGGGTAGCAATTCTGTATCTGCTGACTAATGAAAAATTTGCTTTCTGAATACAATTATATTTTTAATATTTTTTCTTTATATATTTTCATTATTTAAAAGTGATCAGCATAGCCTATGGTACAACTATGTTTTCTTCGAGATGAAAGATCCTAAGTTCAATTATAAACAATGTCATAGCACTTTTCTGTTTTCCACACCTGTACCTCACAGCATTAGAAAAGGGTCCTCTATCAAAGAATGTCCTTCCAAATACATTATTTTATCCTATTCCAAAATATTATTAAGACTCTTTATTAATTTTTAAGGTGAACACGTAAAATTATATGTATTCATCAACTATAATTCCAATAATTGCTTCTTAAGTACTACGATACGGTTTTATTAGTTTATAAATACAATATTTAATTCAAAGAGATGGTAAAGAAATTGTGTTTAAACATTTAAATTGCGCAAAACAATTTAAAATAACTGAATATACAAGTTTGCTAAAACTTTTGTTATATCTTATGACGATGGTGAGGCAATATTTTTGTTCAGTGTTGAAATACTTTTTTAACCATGTGACTTCTAATTATAGTTTTTAGCGCAGCTCTGGAGTTTAATATAAATTTCGGTTACCTCTGATTCAGCTTCGCCTACTCTCAGACCAGGGCACCAAACTACCACCTGAAGGGTTAACGGTGTGGATTTCAAACGAATCATTAGTTGTTTCAATTCTCAATTCTTATATCTGCAACTGTACGGAACCTGTATCATTTTCCAAATTGAGGTCGAAATAGCCCTCGTGTGAATTATATGATCGGCGGAACCTAATGAGTGGAATGGCATTAAAAAGGATTTATTTTTTTCAGAGATGTTACTCACTTAAAATTATTTCCGTGAGTATTTCATTACAAAAAGAAGAAGCAAGACAGTGATCCTTGCTTCTTCCTTTTATAATGAAAGTTTTTTGTAAGAACTTGACCAATTGGCATAGGGTGAAAGACGATGCTGGAGAATAGATACCCAACAAATTAAAACGGCCGTCCATGTCCCATGACATTTGCTCATTATCGGAAGGTAGCCTAGTTCAAATCCAGGCTTAACCGAAGATCCGTCGTATTCGCTAAAGGTAAGTATGTTAAAACTGGTCGTGGTCGCAATGTTCTCCAAATGAAATGATACTTCAGGGTGTGGCAGTCCAAATATTGCGGGTCTCTGCTTCAAATACACGAAGACTTCTCCCGGTTGCTTCTGTCTAACTGGTAGAGCTCAACTCAGGGCTGGGTATAGGGAAGCATGCTGGTGCAACAACAACATGTCCCAGGACATTCATCTTCAAAGGATCAAGACCACATGGATTGTCCGTCCAGAGCACCAATGGTATCAGTGTTCTCGTCGGAGAAGCTTACGGCTTTAAAAGACAGGAACAAACTGCTTTCGCCCACTTTCGATGTGGTCACCTAAAATCACTGAAATTTTCTGAAGGCCCCAAAATTTTCGAGACCTGTACCAACTGTTACGCCAGAAGACATCCTTGAGAGCCTGGAGCTTTCCAAGCAAGATTTATACAACGATCCTTTGATGGTGATACATTTTTGGGGGTGTTTAAAGTCATGGACCTGGTCTAGCGCTGCTGGCCAAAGGGAACATTCAACAACAGGAAAGAAGCTTAAAAAATGCCCACTTATTTTCTAACCTATATTTTCAGTTCAGACTAATCAGAAACTAATTATTTGCAATTTTTAAAGGTCTCTAATTACCAATGGTACCATTACCATCATTTGTACTTGGGTATATATAAGATTTTTCATATTAGGGATCCGTAAATATTTTCGGAAAAAATATCTAATTCCCTTTTACAAAATAAAATAAAAATTATGAAATTTTCTCTCCTTTCTGTGCCAATTTACATTCCATATGGGGCATCGGTTTATGATTTCCGATGCCACAAGTCTCCAACATACATCTTTTTATGAACTTACCAGAAACACAAAAAATAATGTTACTATAAATAGACATTTTTGTCATAAATTAAGCATTAAAACTGCTTAAATTTCTATTTCAGTATTTCCGGGATTAAAAAATAATAATAGAAAAGAAATGGGGAGGTCTGCGTTTGAACAGTAGTATCAAAAACGACATCCAATAATCGCCAAATTCTCATAATCTATGTCAATTGAAGAGACAACTGCATTCGAGAGAAGAAGAATTCATATCCTGAAAAAAAAATCCATTTACTAATGGAATTAAAAATTTCAAGGTTCCCAATAAAATGTGTTGGGCAAAAATCATTCTTTAATAGAAAAAAACTGTAGGAAATAATTCAAAATGGAGCATATCGTCATTCTTCACACGTTCATTCATTAATCATGAATGCAAAATGACACTTCACTGAAGCAGTTTGAAATCACATGAAACGGTTCTGCGGATTTTGTTTTTCAACAGCCTTGAAATCACATGACTTCCAATATCTGGCCGGTGTACTCAGTGAGCAACCATTGCTTTTAGGTTGGTTGCGCAGGTAGATGTTTTTTTTCGCTGCATTACGTGTTGACAATTGATAATTTGAGTTTTCTCGGTAATGTCCACAACGAGCCTCACAAAAGCTGAACATCCACCACATATCGTGTTGTCTGAAGCATCTGTGAGTTTAATATTCTCAGCTCTATACAAACATTTCCATGTTGAGAATTTTTAAGCATCAGGAGAGAAAAGAAAACGCGCATTTGGACGAAGATTTGGCATTGAGAATGCGTAAAATAGCAATAAAAATTTATATAAGACCTTTCTACACAGGAATTTATTCAGGGGCGGCTGAACCATATTTTGCTAATATCTCCCGCGATCTGTTTTTCAAGGTTTCAGATTTCCTATATATATCAGGTGTAACTTACTTCCTATTATATTAATATATACCGTAAATGTTAGATTAATACTTTGGAGTCAGATCTTTCTCTGTTGGTAATATGAAGCTCTTGGTAAGATTTTGTGGTCCCTTATTTTCTTTACAGTCTCTGTTAACTATTGTATTTGTTGTTTTTAAAACGGCGAAGTTTTTGAGATATTTGCTTTATTCTGTTTCTGATCATTATCGCAATCTCTAAGCATTTCGAACGAGAACATTAAAATTCCTATAACAGTATTTTCTACTGCAGCGATTATTATTTAAATTTTTCTTCAGGTTGAAATATGATATTTTTTATTAAAAACTTTATAAATCTTTAGAAATTTCTCATTTGCAGAAACATTTTTTTTTTGTAAATTCATTTTTAATATTTATTTTAAAGTCTTAATTGTTTATAACCCCACGTATGCTGCTCCAGTCAATGAAATACACACACACACACAAATATAAAACAAAACTCTTGAACTGTAAGATAAGAAGCTAACTAGAGTTTATACCATAGATAATTAAAAAATATTTCTAAGTTTTAAAATATTTAAAAAAAAAACCATTTCCTCGGTATGAAAGCACTAAAATTGCATTAGCATATTTATAAAAATAGAGTTATTTATAATAACGAATAAAATATAATCAAGTCTAGCAACATATCATCTCAGAGAGCAAATAAATTTTATGATATGGTTTTACTTGTATTATGTCCACACATTATTTACAAACATAAAATTGAAACGCTTTTAACTTTAGAAACCTACAAACTGCAAATTTTAAGATTTTTTTTCTTTAATTTGGTTTAAAAAAGATATATAGGAAAGTTTTTTCTAACACAGAGATAGCTGAAAGAAAATTCTTTGCACTGTCTCTCCCTTCCACCCTTTAGATTTCAAGTGCACTTCATCCATTTCAGTTTTTTTGTAAAAATGCCAACATAAAATGATGAGAGCATTGAAGTTATTGATACAATTTTAACTTAGGTTTTTTATTATTACCTAAAATGAAGCGCTCTCTATATGCATGTCTCCAGTAGATAATTTTTAGCAGAAAAAATAATAAGCGAAAAGAAAGTACAAAAGCAAGAGAAACTCTTATTACATCTCATGCGAAATATAAACTAAAGTCAAAAGGAGAATTCAGAGTTCTTTAGAGAATCGTTGTATCCGGCATTGAACTAGTAGGTGAATGGTTTGCACTCGGGATTTTTGTTCAAAATCAGCTCGGAATCTATTTCGCATTCCTAAATCATTTCTCAGCACTTGTAAGAAGAAAATAAGATTAATTGACCCCATAGGCGATGTCAAGTTAAAAGCTATTAATGTGTATTTGAAACTCAACTGGTTGCTGCTGTATGTTTAGCTTTCTGATTTCTGCTTCCACAGTTCATGGGTTCGAATCCCAATACTGTCTTAGTTGGTTATAGAGATTTTGAGTCCGCTTTAGGAAAAATTAGCTCGTTTCGGCAAAAAAATTACCATTGAGTGACAAACAAATAAAACATAGCTGTATTTGCAATAATGCTCTAAAAATATCAAAAGGTATTTACATAACTAGCATTTATATCTTCAAAAATATAAGAACGATAAATGAACGATTCTGCGAAACATGTTTCTTATTTTCAAATTTTTTAATAGGATAGGGAATTTATTTTAAATTCACACAAGACATTTTCTTAGTAGAAAGGAAAGCATAACAATGAGAAAATCAACTTTCTTTTCTAAAAAATACAAAATATTATCAGCGAATTAATTAAAGATTAGATATACGATATTTTCATATCTCTATCCGTTATTTTATAATAAACACTTCAGCTAAAAACCTGAAATGTATTGATACTAAAATAGAAATCCAATTAAATTTCGAAAAACATAATTTTTTCTGCTTAAGCTTAACTTACTTATTTGTATATATATATATATATATATATATATATATATATATATATATATATATATATATATATATATATATATATATATATATATATATATATATATATATATATATATATATATATATATATATATATATATATATATATATATATATATATATATATATATATATATATATATATATATATATATATATATGCTTAATAATTCCTTTACTTATTTCTCATGTAAATGATAAAAAAAAGTATATATTTTACACAGATAATGTTTTAATTTCTCTTTTTACTTAAATTATTACTTATATATTTATTTTTCTACACTGCCATACATTACACGCATTTTTCGATATTATAATATGCCTTGCAATAATTTTAAGATTACTTTTTAAGAGTTAAAAAATTATAAAAAATTATTCACTAAAGCTATAATGTAGCACTATAAAACATACACTTTAATAATAAAACACTTGTGTAAGTTGTGATGATAAAACAAATGTTATTTTAAAAGAACTTACTTCATCAATTCAGTGTATACAATTAAATTTTGGAAGTTAAACTTTTAAATTTAACAGTTTGAAAAAAATTAATATTATAAATGATAAATGTTTTAAAACAAGGATGAAAAGCTTATTTATAATAAATATTCCTAATTTGTGGTCCACAAACCAGTGCTGGCAGCTAAATAATATTTATGTATCCAAAGAAACCAAAATGAACAATTTACATTTAGTCATTAGAAAATTATTTTAAAATTATTAAGGAACTTTAGTAGGAGATTAAGAAACTTGTGATGAATGCTAGGATTTTTTTTAAAAATTTGTTAATCATTCAAAAGAATTTTCTACTTTTATTTATTGGAATATTTTTACATATATATATTATTACATATAACTTATACTTCTGGAATAAATTTAAAAAATAGTTGTAGTTCGTGTTATTTTTTTTAAATTTAATTTATAATTAAAAAAATAGGTTACTTGTATTTTATCTCTTAATCATTTTCTTTTATTCATAACATTCTATGGTTTTTTTTCTTCTTTTTATTCTGTAACTATTTGTCTTTGCTTCAATGTGGACAATAATAATCCACATGAATTATATAGAAAGCTACTGTAACATATTCCCTATTAAGCAATTTTTAAAACATTTTTGAAATTGAAAAAAAATGTATTTCTTTTCCAAACGATAAAACGTGTGGCTTCACCAATAAACTGAATCTAAAAAGTTTTCATAATGCTTAAAAATCCATTTCTAATTGACACAAAAAATTGAGTTTATTAAAATAATATCAGTTTCATTTAATCTAAAGGTTTGTGTTATATGTCCTTCAATGCTTTGTACTTTTATTTCAAATTCCTCTTTTTTATTCGTCAAATCCATTAAACAATTATTATTAATTTGATATCTCTAAATGTTACTTAATAAATGTGCATAGAACATGTAAACGGAGCTTAAAATAATTGATATGAATTATTTTTCCCTATTTCTGTGAAGGTCGCATTTCTGTGCTTGGCGTCCTGTGTTGCCAGCCAGAATTTTGAACTCTTTCTCCCATCTTCTTACATCAGCCGGTACGCCTATCCTGACAAGTACAACTACCCGCCCGTGTACAACTATGGGTACCCTAGTAGGTACGTTGTACCAGCACCGCCGCAATATGACTTCTACGGATACGCTTGAGACAATACTCCCAAATATGGTAAGTAATTTTTCATGCAATGGAGTGTTGACAAATATCCATTTATACTCAGAAAAATCACAAATATACCAATCACATTATTTAGTTAAAAAATTTTATCTTTAAAATAATTGTCTAGAATAAGAGATGTATGTTTTTATAGAATCATAAAATGAATTTTTATTGACTTCAGATAATTCCTTAAATATAGAGAATCAAAATAAAAAATTTTAAAATCAAAATTTTCAGAATGAATTGTTGAAAAAAATATTTTGAAAGGATTATTTATCCAGTTTTACATAACTGACCTCTTATGTATATCTATTTTGTGATTAATTTTCAAGAATAAATAATATAATCACTTTTCAATGGTTTTTTTATTAGATGTTTTGTCAAAATTATCTTTATTATTATAATATTCTTCTCATTTTGCATAATTTTTACTATGTATAGTAAAAATTATTAAAAGTGATATAAATCTATACAATGTATAATATATTAAAAATGAACTCACAATTTAATCGAGTGAAGAAATAATTGTTCTATTGAGGAAAATTTGGCTTAAAAAAATATGATTGTTTCAAATAGAAACTAATGTCTCTCAACAGTTTTCATATTATTTTCTAAATACTACAATAGATGGCAGCATCAACGTTAGTGTATTTTAATTTTTCTATTTTTTAAATAGGTCGTTGAATCGTAATGACTTTTATTTGTTAAGAGAATTTTATATAAAAAAAACTTAAAAACAAAAAAAATAACATGGTTAATATTTAAAAACCATTAATTTATTTGAAACAAAATTAAAAATATTATAAAAAAGCGAAATCTCCTAAATTGGCAACAGCTTTGCTTGCTTAGCTGAGAAAAATGTGAGGAATGAACGTTCGTGTTGATGAGAACTGCCTTTGTTATGAAGCTCTGAATACAAGTGATTTTCAACGTATCAGACGGTTGTCTATAAAAATTTAAAACCGGACAAGGTTTGAGCTTCAAGAAAATTGTGAGAAGTACAATCAATTGAATAAAATAAAGTGTTGTTTTTAAGAATGAATCTCATTTTAAACGTGTTTTTTATGGTGCTTTCTAAATATTTTTTCTAATAGTATTTTATTTGCAAATGAAAAAATTATTTCGTAAAAAAAACAAATCTAAATTATGTAATCCATTATTTATCTATTTTATGAACTTTCTTTTCTATGAATTTTCTATTTCACAAAATGTTTTACCGGTCCCTATGAGTTCGTAAAAACGAGAGTCTACTGCATTTTACACCGGCGTCCTACCACATTACAGTTCATTAATGAATTTAGGCTATTTTTCTTAAACATTGTTTTGTTTTAAGATGTTTCTAAATAAATAACTAATTTTTTTAATTTTTATTTTTTCTGAAAAAAATATTCGTAAAGATTACGGACATGCACCAAGATCTAAAGGAGGAAAAGTCTTCTCTTTTACAAATTACATGACAACACTTTCTAAAAAAAATCCATAAAATTTTAAATAATTACATTATCTGTTATGTTCTCCGGAAAATTATTTCTCATGGTACTGGTAGGACATTTATTAAGATTTACCCTGAAAATTAAAAGGGCCTGGTGGAACCAATACATACGCTATCCATCGTACTATAAAATGAGTCTCTTCAGTTACTGATGTCCCCGGACTTCCATAGGAATTCCAGGGAGGAGGGAATTAAATTTTAAATTTATGTAACTCCTTTCAAGAGAACAAATGGCAATTAAGTATTGCTTGTGTTGTCTTCGTTTTCTTATAACCATTCGTGACTCAACACCTACTTCAGAAATTTACCCCAATAAAATAATAATTCGATCTGTCACACAATAAGTGTTCAAAAATAGATAAAACAAACTCTTATGTGTTTTTCATTATTTTCTTTAACAGAATTTTTTTTAAAAAAATCAGGTTTATAAAATATAGTTAAACCTATCCTGCCAGAGATAATTTATGATCAGACTGATTACTTTAAAGTCTATATCACATAGATTCTTTCCTCACTTAATCTTTTTATTGGCTAGAATCTTGAGAATGTTCGAAAAAGTTTTAAATTAGCACACAACTGTCTCTAATGTTGCCTAAAATAATTCTTTCAATTATCAATAATCCTGGGGAACTTTTTTTAAAAAACAATTTTAAATTTCCGCATGTCTCTCAACTTTCTACATTGCATTTAACTCGCACATAGGAATGATGGGAAACTATGAATGGACGAACAGAAGCCAATACGAAAGTTGGCTTGGAATTGATTATGCCGTTGTGATAAACCTATTGAGTTCTTAATACTGACCTTATCCTGTTTCAATATTCATTTCTACTAAAATGTGTGAGTTCACATACATTCACTTCATGTGTTATCTAATGAATATAGACCAGCTTCTATAGCACGCCATGAGAAATGTTTTCCACTAAGCGCTCTGTATTTTTGAAAATGTCAGAAAATCGAAGTGTTATAGGCCAAGCGAAGGAAACTTAGGAGCTTCGCTGCCCAGTGCCACACACAGGCGCGATGCGGAGGAAATGAAGCTGCATCCTTTCCAACTGTTTACTTTTTACAAAAGAAAGATCCAAAATATAAAATTTAAAGTATAAAGTTAGATTATAATGAAAAATATCAGAATCTTCATCGGATCTAGAGTCCTATTCCGACGTTTCTGATCTTGAAGATGAAGGAAAATAGTCATCTCGCTGTAATCCGATAGATTCGACAAAAAATAAAAAGCTTTTGCAGCACACTGTAACGAAAATGGAAGTGAAAGAAAAAGTTACAAGGTGCTCGAAAAGAAACAGAAATAATAACTACAACATGAGGAACAAAGCAACAGCTTCCACTCATTTTAAGAATTATTCCCCTCTCCAAATCACCTTTTTCTTTGAAAAGTAATTTCTCTGTAAACAATGCCAGGGACATTCTATGGCATTCCAAAGCCGTGGCTCGAGCTTTACTGATAGCAATACATAGCAGAAGCTATATATATATATATATATATATATATATATATATATATATATATGAAATTTGCAACGTGCAATAGTGGGGGTGAGGTATGCAAATTATTAGAATTTCAGCGCAGACCCACATCACGCGTGCCTGTTTCAAATCACTATTTAAAGTTTGGAGATTTCAACGATTTCTAGTTCGGCAATTGCGTTTCTTATGTGGTTTCTTTCAAAAGAAACGGTCAATTAGGCCTCGTAGAAAACAGCGATCATTTTTTTGTCATCAAATATCCGAGTTCGGCAGAGGAAGAATAGTGGCCTAACGAGATTTTGGATTATCTTTCAGGGAAATCGGTAGTCGTGTTGGACGAAACGAAACAACTGTGATGCGAATATGTTGTTGTGTTGTGTTGTTGCTTATCCCTGACTGGCGTGACAGTACCATGAATCCAAATATAGTCAGTCTCTCAAGCACCACCTCCGGTCTCAACTATGCGAATATGTGATCGTTGGATGCAGAAGGGTAAGACAGACCGACTCGATCGCATCCACCTCAGTGCACCATTTCACGTGATGCCAGGCAAATTGTGCACATGGCAGTGACGGATCGCTCAGTCACATCGCGAACCATAACACAACCCATTTATTATGTAAAGCATCATACAGTGTTTCAGCGTACCATTGGACTCCCGTTTACTGCAGAGTGGTCTGTCCGCAAGACCTTTGACGCAGAACTACAGACGCCAATGGTACAATGAAAAAGGATTTGGGCAGTCGAATGGAATGAAATTGTCTTTACTGACGCTTCTGTCTGCAACGCCACGATGGTCGCATTCTAGTCTGAAGGCATCGTGGAAAGAGGATGCTGAACAGCTGCACCGCCACACTTGCACTGCAACGAGTATTATGGTATGTAGCGGTCTTGGAGCCAGGTGTCCTTACCTTCAAGGCTTGCCCACAGCCATATTTCAACAGGATAATGTGCAACCATTATCCTGTTGCACAATGGCAAGCACTGTCTAAAGATTCTTCGTCAATCACCGTATTGAATTCCCTCTCTGGCCGGCTCGCTCTCCGGATCTTTCGCCGATAGAAAACATGTGGTCTATGGTTGTTTAACGATTGACCCAGCAGATTACATACCCAGCTGCCCCCCACCAGATCAACTTTGGCAACGTGTGGAAGCTGCTTGGTCTGCTGTACCCCAAGAACGCATCCAAAGTCCCTTTGAATCGATGTCGAGGCGTGTGGCAGCGGTGACCTCCAACAATGGCGGCAACTCTGGCCACTGATTTTGGCCACACTTCCCAGAAGTCTATAAATTTAATCATTTAATACTTGGTCAACACGTTATCTACAAAATAAATTTTGTGGTGACATCTCTTGTCTTTCTCCGTGTTGCAATTTGGTTGGCCAGCAGTGTATATATATATATATATATATATATATATATATATATATATATATATATATATATATATATATATATATATATATATATATATATATATATATATTATATATATATATATATATATATATATATATATATATATATATATGCCCGGAGCAGATAAGGGGTTGATGGTCGAAATCTTGAGATTTGCGTGAATTAGAATAAACGTATATTTTTTTCTTACATAAACTAGCTAAGGAAAATAGATAAGTCAATGTACGCTTGTATCGGGATAGTTTTAAAAAAGAAGTTTTCATCTTCTTGGAAAAAAATCCAATAATTTATCAATCGTGTCAGTGTTCATGAATGCAAATAGGTTAAATTTTTCACATTTTTTCACGTAACTTCTTATTTTGATACCTGTTACTGAGAATATTTTGTGGAAGTGATAAAAAGGTCTTCTCGCTGCTTAATGTTTGGGACTTGATTGCATCTTAATGACATGACTGTCGCGCAGATCTGATTTTCATCCACCCCTTTCTTCAGACAATTGAAGTTCCTCTTTATAATCTCTACTTTCCTTCTTAGTTTGCATGTGGAGTTCCGAAGTATCCTTTCATTAAGAAAACAGAAATGTAAAAATATTTATTAATATATGCATTATTAAGTGTCTAATAATAGGGCAGATAAATATAAAACTTTTTCAACTTAATTAACAAACGGCTCATTAACGACTAACAAAGCATTTATTAATAAATGGCTCATTAAAGTCTAAAATCGTCCTTTTTCCTATTCTCTTTCTTTCTACACCTATGTCAACAAATGCACTGCCCGGATATCAAACATGACTTCACTTCTTATTCATTAAAATGCTTTCTGATAAACAACAGTATTACAAAATAATGTAACAAAAAATTTATAACAAGCTAGTTTGATTCATTCTACTTGCAATAATACTTTTTTAAACAAAATAAGACTTACGTTTAAAAATATAATGTATGAGAAAAAACAAACATTTTTAAATGAATGCAATGTTTTGATTTTAAGACATGCACACAAGAACAAAACATTAATTTTATGCTTATTGGCTACAATGAAGTCATTATTTATTTTAAACTTTGCATTACTTTTTCCTGCCCCAAAAAATAAGTTCCAACTGAAGTTAATTAATAAACTAATGAAGGAAAGAAATGTTTTTTCAACGTCAAGGACATTAAATTGAAACTAGCGTAAGAAATAAAAGAAAAAGTATTAAAAGGTCATACTTCCAATTAAAAACAGCTGTTACCAAAAGAATCGTTATTTTTATCGCATTCATGCTTTAGTGATTATCTGTAATATCAGAGGAAATGTAACGTGAATTCATTGCGAGAGTTTACCTGTTCTTTTTTATAATTCTTGTCTAGGGAAGCATTTACTCACGATATTATGGAAGCACTATGACATTTAAAATAATTCTGGTTGATTCATAGGACTACACAAAATATTTTGAAAAACTAACTTGAAAATTTTAAATGATTCATGTGGTTTCTTAAATTGTTAAGCTTGAAAACGTAAATCATTTGCTTGTTTACTCATAAATTTCTAATAAATTAAGGAAAGCATCTAAGCGTAATTTAATTAAGATAACAATAAATAAAAGGAAATATTTTTTATGAAACTTCTTATAAAAATAAAAAATCATAAAATTGCATTAAAACTGTTTTTAATCAATTATTAAAGCATGCTTTTTGTAAAAGGAAAACTTCGTTGACGTTTTCCATTCCTCCTTCAGGAGAATATCGTGTGAATGACGATATAAATTCTTCAGTTTCTTGAATTGTGCCCAGCTGACAGATAAATGATTTCATAGAGTTGAAGAAAATTCTGTGAAATTAGCTATGTTGTCATATTCCATGTATGGTCCAAACTTAAGTATAAATTTTTAGAATGAGACTTTTTCCTTAGAACTCTCTCTCTCCTGAATATACAAGCCCATAACATCAAGCAAATTTCATTTTTTCTTGACAACAGAATAATACCTTGTCGTAGTTATCTCTTCATTGGAAAAAAAATCCTTCATACTTTACGTTCTTATCATTTTTTTCGGGAAATTTGACCAACAAATCATGCCCAAAAAATTTTCATTGAATTAAATAATCTATCTAAATATTTCAGATTAAAGCAGTGAAATTGTGGATAAAATTACAATTTTAAAGAATATTTGGAAATCATGGACGTTTTTATTAGAACTTTAGTACAATGCAAATATTTGCGTAAAGTTAATTAAGGAAAATATACATAAAACGTTTTAGTACAATTACTTACAAATGAATATTTTTACTAGATTTATATTGAACATCAAACTCTGCAATAATAATAATCTGAATAGTTTATAAATGTAGTATAATTTCCAAAATGGCCACCACTGAAATGTGTTTAGAATTTTCTAAGAGTTATCTGAGCCAAAAAATTCCGCAAATGCATATTATCATTTGGTTGGATCCTTGGAGCAAATGACTTTGGTTGAAGATAATTATGGCTCTTAAGCCAATCTTAGAGCCCTACTTCGATACAACAGATACGATAAACTTAACTATTTCTGGAATTTCATTCGGGTTTGACACTTTTTTTTCAGTTTGTCGCCAAGGGCATGGGCTCTCCTAGGATTTTACATTATCGTTTATTTTCGCTCTAAAAATCAGGCACACCACCGTATTTTCGCAATAGTCTTGCCATATTTCAAGGTACAATCTCAGTATCTCGAGTATTTAAATGCTCCAAAATAGGTAGGGTCTGATTAAGGCAAGGGCATTTGTGGCGTTACCCCGGGCACAAGCATAAGGGGGTCTCCCAAATCGAAATTTATTTAATTTAAGATTCTCAATCTCAATTAGAATCGTTTGACATATCAAATAAAAGGTTCATAGTTGTAAAGCAGAGGAGGGCCCCAAAGAAATTGTTGCCCTGAGCCCTAATTAGGCTAAACTATGGTCTGGGTAGGGTCAAAATAATTTCGTTCTTGTCGAATCTAAATAAACTTGGTATAAATTTCAAACTCATTGAATGTCAGTTGCTACAACGCAAAAATCATATTATCAATTCAACAGCAAAGAACGCGACAATTTCCCGAGGTACTTTAGTTGCCATTTTTCTTTTGCATTGAAAATATTATTTACTGTTGTTTTTATATTTTAAGAGAAAGAGGTATTTTTTTCCAGCTCCTGAACTTGTTGTCGGCCGACTTCATTTGATTCTGGAATCACAGAGGCACTCCGTCGTTTGATGTCGCAGGTGCCCCTCAACGTGTTTTAAGTGTCAAGTAGAGAAAATCTGTCAAAGTTCGTCTATGTCAAGTAGAATGTATTTTTTGAGTAAATTCTCTTCTGTTATAACATTATAAATAATTCATATTAAACTGGCATAATAAGAAAAATGGGAATTCCTTTTATTAATAAGTATTATATTGATGAACGCTAATGTTTATTTCAGATTTTTATAGGATATGAAATTAAAGTTTTAGGAATATGGTCTAAAAGTAAACACTAAGTCTAGAAGTAGAAAATATGGTCTATATATATATATATATATATATATATATATATATATATATATATATATATATATATATATATATATATATATATATATATATATATATATATATATAATTATTAATCGTACATATTTTTCAATTAATCAAATGCCAAATGAAGAATAATAAAGTGAAAAGATGAAATATAGTAATGGAACATATATTCAAAATATAGTTCGAAATTTAAGACACACATAATGAAAAGAAAATGAAACGAAGTACCTGAGTCATGTTACCCAAAAATCTAAGAGGATGATTACAACAAAATTACAATATTAAAAAATAATTTATTTTCGCTTAATATTTGTTTTTATTATCATTCACATTAGCAATTATAATTCTTAAAATTAAGAAGTATTATTAACTAATACTACAATCGTTTGTTTTTAAAGATCCAAGGGTGACTTTATGTAAATTAATCATTCTGATAAAATTTTTAAAAATGAAACTGTCAGGAATTCACTTATTTACAGTGTGTGTTAAGCAACCAAAGGATGCGACTGCTTCTATTTGGCCTCTGTGAATCATTTATTCAAGAGAAGACGTTGAACCAAACTTATTACATATTTGATTTGAAATCCCTTTCAAAGAATTTTTCCTTTATACCAATTATTTTGTCAAGTTGAATGGCATCACCAGAACTGTTCCCTCACAAATTCAAAATGGAAGCCCTTTTTCATGATGGGGAACCGCTTCCACTGGCAGAAGAGGTCAGCTAATGTCTTTCATTCAGTGGATGGACGGGTGTTCTATTCATTAGATTATACACACGCGTCTTCTTTAAATTCATTGTGTTGCATTAGTTAAAACTTCGGAGGACATTTTGTTGATCATAAAGAGTGATTTTTTTATTAAATTAATATTTGAAAGGATCTGTAAAATAAATTAACTGAAGGAAATGTACCAGAGAAACTATAAATAAAGTGATGGTTTCAGTAATTAATGTCACGGTGGAACTAAAACAAGCTGATTCTTAGAAGATGGTCAGCTTCTTTATGTTTGATAACAACTTACATCGAAAGGAGTGAGTCCATAACCATTAGTCACACAAGTACAATTTCTTGCTGTAACAACGTGACACTTTACCATTCCAATACGTTTTCCAAGATTATCAAAAATACTTGATATGATTTCAAAACTTTTTATACAGCAATAAAAGAAAAAAAGTTACTTTTTGAAGAGTTGTTAAAAAATGTTGCATATATATAATGAAAGCTTAAAAGAAATTGCGTAAAAATCACAGCTGTCAAAATGCAATCTATTGATACATTTAGTACGATGTGAAGGCAACCCGCAAGATACCAACTGATAACAAGCTAAAATTCTTCATTATCAAACGAGTGATACTTTTAATTTACTGACAAGAGATACGCGAACAACATCAGAGATAACACAACACTGAGGGACATTGGACAATGATTTTGTCATTTTCTAACTATTTATTAGTTTATGATATATAAAGCAAATACAAAGGCCTTTTTAGCACAGCCATCTTTTAATGGAGTCTAGATAATCAAATTCTGTTACCAATCAATTTTTATAAAAAAAGGTGAAACTACAAGATGCTAATTTAATACCACTTAATGGAAACAAAGATATACTCAGCTTATTATTTTCCAATGAAAATTTTTCATAGACAATCGTTTGTATTCATATATTGAAATGCATTAAACCGGAATGTCCCCCTAAGAACCGGAATGTCACCCTCCCTGGAAGATATGCATACGGAGATAGAAACGCTTCCATTTCATGCATAATAAAGTCTTAGAACTCAATCATGATTAAATCTATGGCAATACACGCGCACTTCAATATCCTACAGCCCCAATCGATGAACTTATGTTTCTATTTATATTCTGTAGTGAATTTTTTTAACGATAAAGTGGTTGTTTCTTTTGTTTCAGTTGAAATCCTGAATAAGCCCCTTTATTACGATTCTCATTGGCTTAAAATATCCATGACGTCAGATCATCACATAGTACTGAGACGGAGTCATAATTTGGACTTGTCAATGAATTTGCTGCCTACCTTCCAATCGCGTTTCAAACGGCAGCAAACAAGGCGAAGTTCACTATTGAATGTCTAAGAAAATTGTTGAAATTCATTCTGTTAATAAAATGATTACTTATATACGGAGCAAAGCATCAGTTTGAGAAGAGGTTTTCCATTGATTCAAGCCATTGACACATGGACAAGAGAACAGCAGAAAAAGCAAAATGAAATGACAAAATATCCACTTTATGGTTACTTTAAATCGGCAAGGAATTTAAAGTTTTAAAAATTTCGTTCATCAATAAAATTCTAAATTTATAATTGGATTTTTTTTTTTTTTTACTTTTTGATCGATATATGATATTAAAAAAGTCCATAATTTAAAAAATCATCAACATCCTTAAAATTGTGATAGCTGAAGAATCAATGATTAATTCACATTGAAATTAATAGACTACTTTTATTATACATATTGTAAAAGATAGAAACCTATTTTCACATTGGATTTTGGATAATAAATTAAAATACTCCCTGTTAACGTTAATAACTTAATAACAAATACATTTCTTTAGGAAAGACACTTTAACTTTGCAGTAAGAGACAATTTTTCGTGACAAAAAGAATTCCATTCGTAAGTGTTGCTCATAAAGATTTATACATTTCTATTATTTGCATAATGACTTTTATTTGTATTTCCTTCTTTTCTTGGAAAACAAGGAGAAGCATTGATATTTGGCATTTACTAAATTTTTCAAGCAAAATACTTAACAATGCATACTTGTGTTAGTTTCATTACTTGACATTGCAAAGAAAATTCACAATATTTTAGTTCAAGAGAAAATGAATTTTTTATATATATTTCTATCAAAATAATTCTATAGACATTTATATCTATTTTTGGAGTTGTACATTGTCCTAGTATTGTGTAAGCTTATAAACTTGTTACAAAAATCTGTTCTATTTCAAAACTACTTAATTTACTCACAGAAATTTTGTTCTAAATGGAAAAATTAGCCTATGAAATTTACCTTTCCGATAATATTTCCAATTCCTGAAAATAATATATGTCACAACGTACAGTGTAATATCTCGTTAAAAAAATACCAACTAAGATAAAGTACTTTATTTACAATATTAGACAATATTCAGCTCAATCGATGCATTTAAATCTGAATCCTTCATAAAACTCTAAGATAAATTTAGTATTGTTCTTAACTTTCTTCATATATATATATATATATATATATATATATATATATATATATATATATATATATATATATATATATATATATATATATATTATATATATATATATATATATATATATATATATATATATATATATATATATATATATATATATATATATATATATATGTATATATATATATATACACATATATATATATATATATATATATATATATATATATATATATATATATATATATATATATATATATATATATATATATATATATATATATATATATATATATATATATATGTATATATATATATATATACATATATATATATATATATATATATATATATATATATATATATATATATATATATATATATATATATATATATATATATATATATATATATGTATATATATATATATGTATATATATATATAAATATACACATATATATATATATATATATATATATATATATATATATATATATATATATATATATATATATATATATATATATATATATACTAGTATTGTTGTAACAAATAATACTTAAAAATAAAAAAACTTATATTCATTTAAATCAAAATTTATTTTATTTATATTTGATATATAGAACTAGGAATTGTTATTCAATTTCAGTTTCCACTATTTCAAAATGCAATAGCGATAGTTATATCTTTATGTGATTTTCAGTTTCAAGAAAATACCGGCTGCAAACCTTTGTATCGAAATTTTAATTATTTAGTAAAAAATATAGTGAGAGGTGTTCTATTATTAAAATGTTTGAATCCCTATCGGACAAAAATTAATTAATATTTATTCCTTTAAATCAACAAACATTAATTTATATATTTGTATTTGTTAACTAATTTTTAAATTTGTTAGAAGTTTTAATTTAAACGTTAGTTAAAAAAATAATCAAATTAACAGTTTCAGATAAATGTCAGAGAATATAAATTTCGCATTCACAATTAAAATTATTATTAAGAATTGCGAAAAGTATATCTCTAAGTTGTTTTAGTTCAGGATGCAGCATCTCAAATCAATGGTCGTTAAAGTTTTATTCTTTTTACAAATATATTTCTGCTCCATTCAGAATCAATTATGTGTATTATAGAAGGATAAGTATTATTCGCAACAGCATTCACTGGTATAAAAATTCATAAGTACTACAAAAATAGCTGTCATATTGGCCATTTTAATATTATCTGTTATAAAACTTGCTTCATCAGCATAAAGACGATGCAAAATGTCTACAGAATAATTTAATTTATAATTTAGATAAAATAATTTAGTTAGAACTTCCTACTGTAGTCTGGCACCTATTGTCAGTTTGTGGAAGAAACGGAAAATGTGTTACAAAACTCATTACAAGGAAGAAGCGTGTCTTTTTCGATTACTAAGTCAGCTAAGGATGAAAGTGTCTTTCTTCTTCCCTTGTACTTCGAAGATATGTTTCCAGCCTCCTGATAGATGAAAAGGAAAAGCTGTGAGGGATCACAGCTGGCTGACGTCACAAGCACAATCAAAAAAGTTGAATCGTAATGTTATTACAGGTAGTTACCAGCGTACATCCCTGTACATAGCTCTGATTTAAGCTATACCATATATATATTACACGTAATTGACGTTTACACCAGCAAGGGGTCCCCTGTGCCTAACCCAAGAAGGGTTCTAACAGTTTGGGTAGGAGTTGCTGGAAGGAAGAAACAATAGGAGGACAGGGTGGAAGAATGGGGGAGACAGTTGCATATTTTGCGCAATTTAGCAAACAAGATTATTGAATGCAAGTAGAAAAAGAGGTAAGCAGGATTGCGGTAGTAAAGACAATAAAAACATAATACAATGTGATAAAAGTAACAAACAAGGAGAAGAGATACTGGTGAAAGTCTTGATTAAATAAGAGCAGTAGATGTACTGCGGGCAAATGTTCTATGAGAGGGAAAATAAGCTGTGAGAGTATGTACAAGTGATACGGTCCTAGTAGTCATGAGAAGAGTACGAATGAGGTTGAGCAATGGCGAGATAGGTGTTGAGAGAGAGTGGCTCATAATACTCCGTAACTGAGTCAAACAGGTCCCCTTGGTAATCGTCATCATCATCACCTCCGTTCTCGTTTGGTATGATTGAGAAGGATTGTAATGAGGGCGATTAGCTTTGGTCTAGCATAGTGGTTACTAACGATGTTCCGAGTCCATTCTAGAGACGTAGATGTTCACTTGGTCTGTTAAAGTGCCACGTGTTAGTAAGTGGTCAGGTGGTGTCGTAGTGTCTCCACAAGCACAGTTGTCACATGAGAGGGCTCCAATCCGGTGGAGAAACGTGGGGAAGGGCCCGTGTTCAGGGACGAGAGAGCAATTTGGCGTGGCCAACAAGGAGTGTAGCGCTTCACCTTTGGTATAATGTTATGGACAAGGCGTCCAGTTGTATATTACATGTAGTGGTTGCCAAGTGGTTTGGGCATTGGATTTCCGTCCGGAAGGGCTGAGTACGATTCCCAATGCCGCCCAAGACCAACCGAGTACATGCGATATACGTGCTCGTTGAATCTGTGGAATCGAAAGCCCTGGTAGGTTGTTCAGCAGTCACCATGGGTGTAATGATCTGGAAAAAGTTATTTCCTCCCCCTCCAGATCCAAATCAAAAATGAGGGAGTGGATCTTCTGATGGTGCCATCTATCGAAAGAGTCTTAGAAAAAGTCGTACTTTCATCTTCGTGGTGCTCTTTTTGATGCACCCTTCTGATTTATTTTCGCATAGCCATCAGCTGGCGAGCTTGGCTTGTCCAAGTGTCATAAGTAACAACAGTACGGGAAATGTATTTCTTACAGTAGAATCTCATAATATAATGTAACAGCGGATTCAGGTCTTCCACAACACTGAAAGTACAGATTAAACAAAATAACCTATAAATTGAGCCAAGGCACCTGGACAAACTACTGTACACTGTAAAAATTGTATTTTGAACTTACGAGAATAAAATATAAAACTGCAAAAAAGAAAAGTAAAGTATAGTATGCACTACATGTATTTTGCTTACACCACAGCTTTAAAAATTATGCATAATTGCACCAACTATCGCTTTTTATCTATACAGCCTGTACATACATGTATATGTATGTAGATATGAGTGCCTAACTGGATTTATATGTATATATATATACACATCCGAAGTTTGGTTTAATAGGGTACGGAAAAATAAAGGTTTACTGTATATCAGTCATGTCAAAGATACGGCCTGCGATCAATAAGGCCCGCGATCGCAGTGTGTCACAGAAAGAAGAATCACGTTTTTTAGAGCATTTAGACTTCACTCGATTCCTCTACGGAAGTTTTAAAATGTGCACGCTACATTTATAAGTAATTTCAAGGGCAGCTCGTGCTTAGACAAGTGAGAGAGATAGACAGTAACGCCATCTCTTAGCAACAAGCGGAAATACACTTATTATTTTTGTTGGGAACCACAGAATATTCCAGAATCTTAGTGTTTAGAATAGAGCCTCCCTTATCCAAATAAAAGGAGTGCGTCGGCACGGCGCGAGTCAGTTGAGTCGAGTAATCGAAGCGATACGGTCGGAGAACTATTTCAGTTATACTGCGAAGTAGTGATTGTGAAGATCTTGTGCATTTGTTTCTTTCGTAAGCTTGCGATATCTATAATTGTTGTGTCGAGTTTCATAATTGTGTTACGATTTTGACACAATGTCATAAAAACGCAGTGTTGATAGTGAGTGCAGAGTTTTTCAGTCTAAATGAGAAATTACATATTTTTTCATATAATGTAAAGTTAAACCACTCTGTGATTTGCAATCAAACAGTTGCTGGTTGTAAGGAATTTAACTTGAAGAGACGCTATGATACGAATCATAAATCAAAATTCGATTGTTACACTGAAAAAAAAAGAATGGAAACATTGTCTTCTTTAAAATCTAAACTTCAAGGTTAGCAATCAATGTTTACTAAAGCTTAAACTGAAAGCAAAGATGCCCTGAAATCAAGTTTCATTATTGCATTAGAAATCGCGAAGAGATCAAAACCTTTCACTGATGGTGGTTTTTTTAAAGACTGTATGTTGAAAGTTGCTGATGTTGCATTTCCATTTCAAAAGACAATAATTCAAAATATTTCGCTGTCAAGAAACACTGTTGTTTCAAGAATAAATGATTTATATGAAAATTTGGTTCTTCAACAGAAGCAGAAAGTTAAGGAATTTACAAACTTTTCACTGATGCTGTTGATACAGCTCAACTTGCAGTTTTTATACGAGGTATTGAAAGTAACTCTGAAATAACTGAAGAACTATTAAAGTGCTTTCCACTGGCAGGTACTGCAATAGCAAATGATATTTATTCTGCAACTGAGTATTTGATAGCAGACTATGAACTCGACTGGAATGTACTTAGCAGCACAACTGCGGATGGCACTCCTGCCATGGCTGGCAAACATTTGGCGTTGTAAGTACATTAAAACAGCAAACATCAGGGAATTTTGTGGGATTTCACTGTATAATTCATCAGAAATCACTGGCACCCAAATAAATAACAGTGGTAGCAGTAATTATTTAATATACTTGAGGAAATAACTATTATGTTTACGTTCTCATTATGATAAACTATGATAGGAAGTGGAAAAATGAATGCGATATAAAACTTTAAAACTTTAATAAAATTTAATAATATTTGTAATTTAAATTGTAAAATAAATCCTTCTGGTCGCACATTGCAGAACGCCCTGTTCTGTGTTGATATGACTTCTCTTTTCAGCCTACTTTAATGACTCCTGTCTCATCTTATTGTGAAATATTGGTAGTTAAATCGTGTTCTACGTGTTTTGTTGTTACTTGTCAGGCTCGCTCTGCCGACGGCTATGCGTCTCTCCTTTAACCAGAGCACCATGAAGGGGCACAGATGCGTATAATCCAGGAGGAGAAATTCTGAATCTTTAAGTGAAAAGAAATGCTTCCAAGATGACGTATTTTAATGTGTGCGATGACGTAAATAATACAGTTGCCAAGATATAATTTTCTGCATAATTCTTATAGGTCTCCCACTCTATGACGTCATAAAAACCAGGTTGTCAGACATATAAGAAAATCCACCAAAAAATCACCAAACTCAGAATTCAGCATCCTGAATTATATAACATCTGTGCCCATGAAATTGAAATTACGACTTTGTTCTAAGACTCTTCCGATAGAGGGCACCACCAAAGTATCCACTCCCTCAATTTTGACATTCACCTGCAGGAGGAGGAAATTGTGTTCTGTGTTGCTTAAGCTTGTAATTGTGCATAAATATTAAAAACAAACAGGTATACGTTTTATATCTTATGAGAAATCTAAATAGTTATATTTATTATTTATTTTCTATTCTTTTATGATTTACTGATATAGTCTTCTAAACTTTCCTAACCTTTTTTCTAATGAGCTGCAAAACTATTTTATAATAAATAATAAATCTGAAAGTGAGATGTATTCATAGAATAAGGAAATTAAAAAAATTAACGATCACAATTTGTGACACGTTTAATTGATTCATCGATGACAAAAATGATTTGCAGTAATAACATATTTATTCAAGCAGATGAAAATGCGTCTAGCTGTAGACTTCTTTCAGCTCAAAGTCACCATCCGGTAGCCATTCCCCATTCTCGGACTGCCATTCCAGATCCAGACCGGGCTCCTCCACAGGCACGAGCTGGTAGTCCATTTTGCCCGCGGGAATGCTGAAGTATTTCCTGGTCTTCATTCCGAGGTTTTAAGCGGTTTTCCCAGGCTGTCTTCAAACTTGACGATGACGTTCGCTTCTTTTAGTTCCAGAGTTCTGCAGCTCCGGTTCTTTCTCATCTGCCAGAGTCTGAAACAAAGCGATGTCAGAATGCTCTTGTTCAGTTGCTTGAAAACTATGGGTAATACAGCGAAACATCTCAGAAACTCAGTTTATGAGATGAGTAAAAAAATGGCAGCTAAAATGTACACATAATAAAGGTTTATAATTTATTTAGAAAAATGAATCAAATAATTGATTAATAACTAATTTGAAAAAAATTACAACATTAGATAATTACTTAATCAAACAATGCAGGTAATTTGCTATGTTTATAAGGAAATCTCATGATGAGTGTTTGTTGATTATGGATTCAGAGTAAATCTTTCACTTATAAATCTCCATGTTGGAAAAAGCGATAATTTTGTTTGTAGGAAAATTGCGCCGCTCGTGTGTTCAGTCGGTAGCTGGTTCGGCAGAAATGGACATGAAAATGTTGATGAGGCCAGAGTCCTTTTATGGCGCTGTGTGATGGGAAAAAGAAATTGCAAACATAAGAATTGACCTCGTCACTTGACTTTTCTTCAAAATCTCCTTACATTTCAGAATTAGCTTTCCAGATTTAAAGTGAAAGTCTAAGCAAAAACACTTTTCTGCTGTATAGGCAATAAAATACTAATTACAAAAAAGAGGAAATTGGGATAAACATTGATTTGTCATTTTCTTTATGATCATTTTTTGCGCACGAGGTCTAATTATACCTAGACCTTACATTTATAAAAAGTTCCTTCAGAACCAATAACACATCTGCGCCTAAGGTGAAATTCGAAACCACAAACTGTGAAACCGAAAGCCACAGCACTAATCTTTCGAGTGAATATTCAATACAAATTTAAAATTTCATTGCATGATATGAACTGAAAATTTCCCATTCGGTGACTCAAGATATTATTCAATAAAATTAAGTTTTCTATATCACATATTTTAACCTGTTCATTTAAAAAAACGCTTGAATTTCAAAATCACTACAATTAAGTAAATGCCGACTGATTGGCTGAGTGGTTAGAGTTCCTGACTCCCGAGCTGTTGGTTCCGGGTTCGAATCCCGGCTCGGGCATGGGAACAATATCACCCAGCAATATGTATTTTAATTACCTGGCTTAAGCAAAAATTAATTACTCTTTTCCTTACCTAGGTGAAATGAATAAAAATTTTAGTAAATACCCTTCTTCACGCATACTGTTTTCTGTGTAGATTAAGCGAAGATTAATTAATTTTCATAAATGATATCTAAATGTTTGGATTTTACACTCGTGTCCATAAATTAAGGATAATGGAAGTTCATGCTATGACAAATGGGGCTTATTTGTAAAGTCTATTTATTAAACAAAAGGTAAAGAGCAAAAAAGATGCTATTTGTTTGATATCATTAATAGAAATTGCGATTTTTACTCCCTGGAGCAAATTTCAAAAAAGAACCTATTTACAAAAAAAAACAATGTAATATGGTTGGCATGATGATTAATACATAGTATGCCCCCAGACGATGCTTCACAGGCCGTACAACGCCTGGGCATGACGAGTAGCAGCTTATGGATCTGATCTCGGTGAATATGACACCACTCATGAAGCAATGCTCCCCGAAGTTACGGTAGACATGTGGGAGGGGGTTGACGGGCTGCAATTTATCGGTTAAGCATGTCCCACACATACTCTATAGGGTTCAAGTACGGTGAGTATACTGGTCAGTTCATAAAGGTGATATCTTCCGATTGAAGGCATTCGTCTACAATGTGTGCACGGTGAGGACGGGCATTGTCATCCATTAACAGAAATTCTGCACACATGGCGCGCCGAAACAAACGTACATGTTGTTCCAGAATGACATCCCGATAGATGTGGCCTGTCATGGTTACATTCTGAACGTGCAGTTTAGTTCTGGAACCCAGAATAATTCCTTCTCAAACGAGCAATCTGCATCAATCCTGCACCACCGTAACTGTGTCATTCGATGGTGTTCTCTTAGTGATAACGGGTACCTGTTCCTCTCCATATGAAAATCCAGCGAGAATCAGACTGAAAGCTGAACCTGGACTTGTCGGAAAAGGTCACACAAGACCACTGTTGCCATGTCCACAATGCATGCTCTCTACTCCAGGCTAACCGCAGGCGACAGTGAGTTGCGGTAAAAGGAACACATCTGACAGGCCTATGAGTATATAGACCAATGTGCCCTAAGCGTCTGTACATGATCTGCCTTGAAACTGTCGTACCGGTAGCTGAAGAGAGCTGACGAGACAGGTCTGATGCTGAACTCTGTCTGTTTCCTTTGGCAGTAACTGCCGAATACAGGTCGATATTTGGCGTTGTAACTCATGGACGACATGTGCTCTAACGTCTACTCACATTACTATCATCTTGGAACCGTTGCCAAAGCCTGGAGATGACATTCTGGGCGATTCCATGTTCCCCGGATACTTTCAGTTGGTACGTCCGCATTCCAGACGGCTGATAATTCTACCACGTAAAATATCATGCAAATCTTTCCTTTGTGTCATAACTATGCGGTTATTGCACTGAAAGGCTTTTAAAGCGCTTGTGAACAATTTTACTTGTTTGCAACCAATCCTTATATACCCCTGTCTTACACTCTCATCATTATGACGTACTATCAGCGGCATCTGGTGGTTTCTTGTAATTTGCATATTATTCTTCAAGATGTGCGGGATAATTCTACATGTGAAAGTTTTATTTTAGAGTTCAATTTCTGTATGATTCTGAATTATCCTTAATTTATGGACATGAGTGTATTATAACCAGAATGGATTATATTCCGATAATCGCAGTATACGCTAAAACCCTTTTTATTGCTTCGTTCTCTATTTACATTGTCACTTAAGTAATAAAGAGAATCCACACTCTAATTTTAAATACCCACTTGGATTTCTTCAGACGGAGACCAAACATTTGCAATTTCGATTAACTATTAGAACTGACTAACAGATTTGATTTACATGAATATAAAAACCACACTGTTTATTTTATCATCTCAGTAATCAATGTTAAAGGAAGGCTTCTTAATAATTTATGAACGAGCGCTGTATTGTTTATTATTAGAGAAAATGCATAAGTTTGCTATAAGTATTTAAAACACTTTCTTTATTGTTTATCAAATTCGAAATTTTAAACTTGGCAATGTAGTTACATTTAGTCATAAAACTAAGTGCTAACCTCTGTAAAAACAAATTTGCTTACCTTCATTCAAAAAAGCAAATAAATTTTAACATCAAGATATTTTTCAATTTTAAATTTTCTTAAATGGAACAAAAGCTTTCAGTAGTTATTTTTATTATATGGTCATCATGATAATTGTAAAGATATTAGTTAATAAAAATTATGTAATTTGTGTGTAACGATATATACAAGGAGAAATCCTAAGAATATAATCTTACATTTACACACATACACACACATACGGACGCGCGTATGTGTGCCAATGTATGTGTTATTACGCGCTTTAAAATACTACAAGAAACCAAATTGATGTATTTGTCACATCACTTTATTAATATTGAAAAGTATTTGCTAAAAAAAGATTATTTGGTTTGAAGAAATACTAAGCAGAATATGTGACTAAGATTTTCGTATGTGTGCCTTTCCAATACCAAAAATTAATTTTAAAAAATTGATCCATTTAATTATTTTTATAGAAACCGATTATTTTCTGTCGGTTGCAGGTTGTATTGTCTGGAGCATTGCCATCCAACAATATAGCATCAAATATAAAACTGCGTGACTTTCTTTAGTGACTCCCATTTATTAGCAAAGGCACTTAAGCCATTGTCACAGATGTCTTAAATTAATTCACAAAAATTTTCATACATAATTTATTAACACTTACAACTCCAGGGAAAAGACGTTTAAAATGATCAACTATTTCTGCTTTTTTACGGCGTCTAGAATCTTCATGCTTATCCACCTTAAAAACAAAAAATTTATGAAAGCTTGCGTTCACTGAAAGACAACGTCAGTCTATCAAGTTTTTTATAATCATCTTTTTTCGTAGAAAGCGTATTAAAATCTTATGAAACTGAACTGCCTATATATCAGTGCATGTGGCTTATATTGTTGGATGACGAAGGCTTTGTGAATGAAACTAACATTTCTATTGAACATTTCGTAATATTTTTCAATCTTTCAAATTCCCTTCTTTCCTGTTTTTTAACAGAAAGTACTTATTCTCAATCTCTCCTCCCCTCAGAAGCGGATAAGGTGACTGATTCAAACAGTGACAATTTGTAACACTTCTTTGTTACAAAAATTACACTTTAGCATTCATAAATGAAATACAGAAGATTAAATGAAATACCTATATAGCAGAAATGTAGTTAAAACGAACATGACGAAAGCAAACATCAAAGCAGCCGTTGGTAAGATGACATTCGGTCCTCTGTCCACTTTCGCGGGCAACTGCAGCACGCGCATTAACAATGAATTCTCCAAGGAAATATCCTCGTGAGAGCCAGGAGACATCCGATTCTTCCCAGCGTATTTGGCTGTTGAAGGCGGTTCAGTGCTGATATCCTTGGACATATCTGTGTCGATGTTCAATTTATTTTCATGTGCAACTTGAAGCATCGGCCTATCATCGGGAATTTGAAAGTCATTGGCTTCTTTCTTTTTTCCACCCAAGTTTAAATCATTCCACAGGCGAGGATCATAGTAAGGCAAAAGTCTGCGTCTCTTATCTGGAACGACTGGAAATTCAAATCCGTGGACAATGGGGTCATTCTGAATTGGTCTTTTTATGATGCTATCCAAATTGCCATCTTGATTGAATATCTCGTTAAACGGAAATTTTTCAAGGAGATATTTCGAGTCTGATCCATCTCTCATTCGTTTTTCTCTAGAGTGGAATTCTTTCTGGAACTTCCTGGAATGCCGTTTCTTGTGCCGCTTATCGCTGGTGCCAAGCCTTTTCTGATGGAATTCATTCTCATCCAATGGTCTCATCTGCGTCGACTCGAGGATGGTTATTCTACGGAATATATCACTTCCATTAGCTTTTTGAGGATATTTTTTCTCCATAACAATTTTGAAGACTTCTTCTAGGTTGTTGTTGTTGTCCTCTGGAATAATGTCTGTAGTTTTTGTGTAGTTGTCTACTCTAATGAGACCGTTGTTTCCAGATAAAACCAAATATTGCACACCACCAGGAATAGCAAGATCGCTTGAGGAGTTTTCTATAAGACGATGTATTTGATCTGCTTTAATATTCGAGTTTTCCATTAATCCCATCAACAAAGCAGGATTTTCCGTACTTAAATTTAAAGTTTGTTTCCCAATGTTTAATAAGTGAACAGAATCCTTGAGAATTTGCTTATCCTTCAGAAAAGATTGTGTCGTTATAGAGACTTTTAAGTTATTTGATTCTTTGCCATGATTATTATGGCTGCAAATTGTATGGAAAAAGAGTGCAAAACTGATGAATCTCAGCGAATGGAACTTCATATAGGAAATTATTTGCAATTTTTGTACATATAACAACTGAATTTTAAGAAATGAAGTTAGTGATATAGAGATGAATGGGTCAAAGACAGATAGAAATCACCTTGAGGAAGAAAAAGAGAAATGCAATGTGTTAAAAATAGAAAATGAAATAAGGTTGTCATGCTGAAACAAAATATTTTAATTAATAATAAGTGCACGACAGGTCAAATTATTACAAATAAAACTGAAGAAATATAAAAACAAAAATCGAAAACTACTGATATTGAATTCCATTGATAAACTTTGCAATTAATGTACTATTTCTAGGAATAAGTATTTATATTTAAGCACATAATTAGCTTTATATAATTTACATAAAAAATTAATGGAGAGCTTTGAGACATTTGTTGGTAAATCCTCTCAAAGTTTGAACAAGATTTTCAGAAATGTGGTATTAGGTGCGATGGAAAGTAAATAAGTGAAAGCATTTATGAAACAATAAATTTCATGAATTTTTGTGCATTTCAAGCAACAACTTTCTTTATTTTCCATACAATTCGGAGAATATTTCTTTAATTTAATCAGAATTATTAAATTATATTCCCCAAATTTAAGATGAGTATCAATTTAAAGTAACAATTTTTTAAAACCCTTACTTTATTGTTGATTGAAATATATTAATTTGTAATAATTTGAATCAAATTTTTAACTATATGTAGTAGTAATTTTAGTATTTTAAAACACAGTGATTTTGAGCGACAACCAGTTCGAAAAAAAAATTTATTTATAAAAAAATTCTCTCTTAAAATTTGCACATTTGTCAGATACTGATTTTTATTTCATCAACATGCAAATTTATGCGTTCACTTATCAAATTTATATACTTTAGCAAATTTAATTGTTTGAAATAAAAGCTGCCAACATTTAAAAATATAAAAATTATTTATTTTAAATTTGAAGCAAACTTGCAAACTATTTCTAAAAATCATTTAATGAAATTTTAGTAAAATATCTACTAAAATATACAACTACAATTTGTGAAGCTGATAAAAATTAATATTTTATCCTAAAAATATAATCCTGAATATTCTAATCTGTTGCTTTTAATTTTTATTAAACTAATTGGGTTTATTTAAAATAACTGTAAAGTTACTTTTATAACCAGATATTAAAATTTCATTTAATACCCAAACTTATTTAACTACAATGTTAACTAAAATAGACTTTTCATTTCGCATCTGAAATAATAAGAAATAATGTAAAATGTTAAATTTAAAATCCTCAGTTCAATTGATTAAAACTACGAAAATAGGCAATTGCAAAATTTCTCACCAAAATAGGTAAATTTACTTTTTTGATATGTATGAAACTATTGAGAAGCCAAAACAGTGAAATGTTAAAAATAATAGCACAGTGAATGAACTTTTATCAGATATTTATATGCATGAATGTTGTGTGTGAATTATATACATAGCATTTTGAAACACAGTGATTGAGACAAGTAACATAATTGCAACATTGAATTACTTTACAGCAGTGAGACAAATTTATACGATGAACGAATTTTTAAACACATAAAAAATCAATATCCTTAATATTGTAAAATATTAAGGATATTGATAGGTACTTTAATTATAAATGGTAGTATTGTTAATTTCCCAACTAATTCTTTTTAAACTCATACTGAAATATTTAAATCAAGGTATTAAAATAAAAAATGCAATTCTTTTTGAGCGATAAACTTTTACATTCCGGAAAAATACATTTTTTATGATAAACAAGACTAAATTTTCAAATAGTCAAAGTTTTGATTTTTTATGTGTTTAAAAATTCATTCATCGTATAAATTTGTCTCACTGCTCTAAAGTAATTCAATGTTGCAATTATGTTACTTGTCTCTCAATCACTAGATTATTTTAATAAAATCTTTTGAATAAACAGATTGTTAAATTTAACAACCTGTTTTTTCAAAGAGGTAAAAGATTAATATAACAAAAGTGATTCAAAATTTCTTCTTCACCAAATGTTGGCCTCTTTAAAATTTATTTCATTATCCCCCTGTTTCAATGCCATTCAAACTTTCTTTTGTTATTCTTAACAACTGAAAAATATATTCATCTCAACTTTTGCAATTTGCTATTAGCATATTAAAGGGGAAAATGATTAATGACTACTGATAATGCACACTCAATGGAGCAATTCACAATAATAACAATTGATAAGATGTCAGAAACCCTTACCTATATTATGAAAAATATAAGCAATAAATGTAATAGATAATTTGAAGTACAAACTTGTCAAATAAATCTTGTTCTAAATTCAGACATACATTTGGTTAAAAAGAAATACCACTTAAAACATTGCAAAATCTTGATTTTAAGTTTAAAGTTTCACTAACTTTTAAAAGTCTTCCTTAAAAAAAGGGAATCCTAAGATTGTCTTCCTATTATTATTACTTTATACTGAAGCTATTTGTACTGTAGATCTTTCTTTTGGTTTATTCCAACAGTTTCACGATCATTAGAAAGTTTTAACATACCTAAGCTTATTTTATATTAGGAGGTTCATCTCCTTAAAATCTGTTCTTCACTAAACGGTTTTCTCTGAGAAAATAGAACAGTTTTCCAACTTATAAAATTTATAGAATAAATATTTTTTGTTAGATGTGTCATTGTCTTCTTTTTAGATATTTATTCACATTCATACACTCAGTTATTGCAATACCAAGGAAAATTACGTAACAGGATTCTACAAAAAGCTAAAGATATGATACTTTTGATTACCAAGAAAAAAAGAAAAGGAACCATTAAGTTTTTTAAAAAAATAAGTTTACATATTTTACCAGAATATTTTCTCTGCATTAATGCATGCATCAAGATACACAAAATAATACTGCTTTTCCTTTCTAATGCCCGGCTGCACTTAAAATACACCTATTCAGCGACACCAGGGGTGAATGCGACAGTATGTCATAGAGTGGGGCACCCGGTGGGTGCGCCATCTTTACCCCTAAAGAAAAGGGATGAAGAAACACACACATAAAGACAACGGAACATCCATGCCTGTACCATGAATCAAACCCGGGATCTACTGCTTCAAAGTTAAAGACACTAACCACTGAGCCATCGGTCAGTGCTACTCCTTTCTGAAAATAACTCTTTTGAAAATTTGTATTCAATATACAGGAGAATGTATTCACATTCCTTTATTGATTAAAAGGGGGTCCAAAAATTTTTAGATTTACTGATTATAAATCTTGAATGTTTATATTTTAAGGAATCATCATTCAAAAATGCTTACCTATGTTTTATTTATAAATATTTCAATTTAAAAACTTAGGACTTCAAGATGGAATTAAAATTATATCCTTAAGCAGTATCTTGTTCTTGGTTTTAATTTCAGTTCTTATTTATGTATAGAGAGGTTTTTATCTCTATACATAAATAATTCTCTATACATAATAATAGAGAATATTTTTTTATTTCCAATATAAATAACATTCTAATAGTCAAACTTGTTTAACTTTATAAATATTTTAAAAGCTAACGGATACGAAAGTTTCAGAGCTTTTTACTTTCGGAATATTTAAATAAATAAAAATGCAAAATAAAATGTCTTTTAGTATTTAGAAATTATCTAAATTAATATTAATTTTATTTATCAATAAATAAAGTCAAAATTTTAAATTTCAAACATGAAAAGTTGAAGACATTTATTATCACCCTATAAGAATATTCTAAGTTTTTATTGAATTGCAAAAATAAAATCATTAAATTTTCTAGTAATCTACTTTATTTAGTTCCTCTCATTTTCTATAATTAAAATAAAGCTGCAATTTTTAACTTTAAATGAAAACTTATATAAGAAAATACATTTTATTAAGTTTTTTCCTCAATTCACTTTCAAAATTTTAAAAACACCAGACAAAAGTAACATGAAATTTAGAACCTTCCAAAAAAATCGGCGAATTAACCATTAAATCCGAAAGAAACTGCTGTTGTAATTCAAGTTACTGCAGATAAGAGTAATGAATAAATCCCACAATATTTACTATGTTTAAAGTTCTTAAGTTAAAGCTCATGTAATAATCATGAATAAAAAGGTACACGTATATTTATCGAATACATAAATATTATTAAAATTAACTTTTTGTCCTACGAAAAACTGAAGGAAAACTAAATTCAAAGTATATATTCTCAAATTTTTTATAATAAATTCCTAGATTTGCTCTCTACAAATTAATTTTTTCCTGACAATCCTCAAAAACCCATAAAGTTTGTGGCTTTTATTTTCATGACTTTCTTTTTTGATGACCTCGTAATCAATACACCATATTAATTTGATTTATGATCTTTAGTTTAAATTTTATTTCAAAACCCTACAAAAGTCCAAATTTGAAGTGGGATTTGAAGCTACGAATTGTTAGCAATGTACAAAACAGTTTTCTGTGAATTAAATTACCACTGTGTGCATCCAACTGCATATTTGGAAAAATTATAATACACCAATCATATCTTTTACATAAATATGCGTACTTTTCCCCCACCCCCATTGTTAAAAATTATAAAAAAAATTGAAGGCATTGTTATAACCAGGAAATATTATAATATATACTTAAGCACACACACACATGTTTATAGTTCAGCATATTGTGATGGTATAAAATAGGATTACATATGTTTATATATTTTTTGCCCCTTATAAAATACAGTTTTAAAATATCAATAAGTTTTGATATCAGTTCAATCGTTGAAAGGTAAAACTACGTTCATTGTTTGCAATATTGCTCTTTGTGAAAGTAAAATAAATCATTTTTAAATAATATTCACGAGTTTGTGGACTAATTTACAGCAGCTATCAACATGCCTTCACGCAAGCATTTAAAAATGCGCTTTCAGAAACTAATTAATTAAAAAAGAATGTAAACATTTTATGATGGAAAAAGAGGTTATTCTTGATTAAAACATCTTTAAAGTATTTTTTTTCAAAAAAAATAAGCAATATTTTCTTTCTCTTAAATTATTCAAATATCTTGTTAGGTAGTGACAGATGTAAAAATCAGCTGCAAATTTCAAACATTTGTCATTTAACTAATTACAAATAAATAATTTCTCTCTCATGCGCACTAAAAAATTTCCAGATAATTATGATACGAGTTCATATATTATAACGTTCATTAAAATCAAAGCAATTTATAAGCAAATTTATATATATATAGCTCTGATACTCTACAAATTAATTTATACTTAAATTATACCTATGCAAATACTAATGAATAATAGAGATTAATAGTAAAATGAAAATTAGTAGCATAATTATATTTAGTTAAAGCTAATTATAGAGAGAGAGAGAGAGAGATTCAAAGAAACTATTTTTTGACTTTGATCTTTGATTTTATTTAATCATATAAAAGCTCTTTCCTGCATAGGATTTTTATTTTTAAGGAAAACTCTTTCGGAAACTTCACTGGAATCACTCTTACACATAAATAGCTTTACAGTAATGTCTCTTTTCGAAGTGTATCTTAAATAAAGCTCAAGGTTCACAAGCTAATGCTCAGCTTTCTACCTGCGTGTTTACAATAAAGTGTAATGGTTCCATTTGAAGCTAGAATTCGAGGAGCCTGCACGCAAACATCTCTCACAACAGGATTCCTTTCCAGAGAGTGAACGCTTTAAATATCAACAAGAATATGAAATTTTCCTTTTTTATAAATCCAACAAACAAGGACGAATAACTTTTTATAGCTTTTCCCACGTTATGAATAAATGCTGAAATCCGTTTATGTTATTTATGATTGCATTATATCCATATTTACTTGACATCGATATAATGCAGTCACAAATAGCATGAAATAAAAGAATCATTTTCATGGAGTTGAAAAGAATTAGAAGGTATTCTTCCAAAGCATTCCACAAATAGTTAACCCAGAATTTTAATCATTAATAAATTATTTAAGTTTATATTTATGTGTGCCGACAGATTGGCTGAGTGGTTAGCGTTCCTGACTCCTGAGCTGCTGGACCTTGTTGTGGCATAGGGTTCAACCCTCTTGTGCCCACCATTGGAAAAAAAATATTTATGTGTATAAGCACCGCATTGACTATAAATACAGATGCCACCAGAATCATGCAGGAACTGCCCGGAGGAGGAGCTCACCCCGGAACACATTTCTAACTGCCCGGCCATCATAAGCAGTGGATAGGCCATTGACGAATTTCCCTTCTAACATTGCTAAGGGCACATGAAGTAATTTGACTTGGCTTCAGATGGACACGACCCCAACCAACCAAGCACTACAATAATGAAGTTATTTTCCTTTTTTAAATAAAGAAAAGCAAAGTAAAGACAAAATTTCACTGAACAACATTTTTTGTTTCTAATGCTTTGACTGACTAAGATAATTTAAACTTTAGGCACTAAAGGACAAAATGAATAAGATCTTGTGGATTCAGTCAGTGTGCCGCCATCCTAGTGACAGTGGACGCATCTTTTTAACCTAAAGTAGTGACAAGTACTAAATACTCAGACGTAACCGACCCCCTTCCCTTAATAACTGTATTTCGCGATATTTTTGAAAAGTGGCAACATATATTACGTGATCATATATTACATGCACCAGGTACTATTGTTGTTGTTGTCTGGTGCCAGCTAGGCAGGCAGTATGGGGTGCGCTGCTCTATTTTTCCAACTGAGCCGTAAATCGGTGTGGATCAGTACATACATGCCACAGGTACTCGTTTATAGGATAGGATACCATTCACCACTCACACATACAAGGAAAAGACAAAGACAAGAGAGAGAGAGAGTACATCCATGCTCGAACCGGGATTCGAGCCCAGGATCTTCCTATCTACAGGCAGACACGCTGACCCCTAGACAGAGTGGGCGGCACCAGTTGTTATTAATGAATAGGATAGAAATTCAGTTACTACCTTCAGACACAACAACCTTCTGATAACAAAAATGACGCATACCATTGGGGCTAATTATGGGGATGAGATTAGAATTTTTGCTTTCACTTTAAAGTGGTGAAACTTGAAAACAATAGCGTGCAAAATAGAGTGCGATCTGTTAGTACTATTTAAAAAAAGTTAAATATTGAAGAAAAAAATTAAAATATGTAAGTTTTAAACTTAATAAGATCAATACAAGGAAATGAAATGTCTACTCATTTTTAACTTCTCATTTTTTTAGCCATTTGAATATGCACAATTCTTCACATCTTTGTAAAGTTCTTTAATGAATATTGATTTCAGAAATACATCATGAAAGACCGATTGTATCAATAAAAAATAACTCAAGAAATCATCAAGTAGTAATGTTATGCATGAAAAATATGTTGACTTTTAAATAAAATAAATGTGATCATTTTATCTCCTTACATATTGATGAATTCTATATATTAATTGCAACTTGGAAATCTTACAGTTTTCATACATTCTAAGATGAAAAAATTTACACAAATAGTTAAATAAATTTAACCTTGATAAATATGAGTTTCATTAAAAAAGCAATTAGCTTTTATCAAATAAAAAAATCCTTTTTCTATTCAAAAACATTTTTAAGGAATATTTCACGTCAAAAAACTTATGTATTATAAAGTGCTTCATTTACTGAACCAATAAATCAAAATGATACATTTTACTTCTTGGTTTTAGGATTTTGTCTGACACACGCATATTCGTCAAGTTCCATTTGAACTAAAATAGTTTTGAGATAATTGAATCAATCTACTTCCCGAGAGAAAAAGCATGCGCAAAGCTAATTTATTCAAATAGAGGATTTTTGAAGCAAATTTGGGAAACTTATGGTATTTCATAAAGGACATTAAAACCTATTTCATTAAGGGAATAAGAAAAACTTGAAATAGACAAATAATAAAAAAAATAAAAAATACAAGCACATAAGTCTAATTTACCCCATTTTAGGCAGAAATAATTTCAACTAAAAAAAAGTTTCCATGAGTTTAAGTAAAAAACGTTTATATGAAAAATCAAAAAAAACAAGGTCGACTTGCAGTTATAGTTAAAATAAGTATATTTAACTACTTCATTAAAATAAAATGTAAATATAATTAAACTAAATTACGGAGTCATTCAAACAATACAATATAATGATGGGTATCCATCAAACAATTATATTCTATACTACATATCGTTTTGAGAAGAAACTGTGCATGGGAAGCGATGAATGCTTATCGTTCTTATACTTAAATATACAGTGGCGTTTCTATGAAGGGGAACACAGTAAATTAGTTTAAAAAGGTCATCAGCAAAAATCATTAAACATAGGTTTATTATAAATGATTGTACAAAACAAACTGGAGAAAGTGGCAGTTCAGCAAAACTAGAAAATAACGCCATTAGAAAAGTAAAATAAATGCCATTGTTTAACTAGGTTATATTTCTGACCAAGGCCATCCACTGGATCATTGACCACAGATCTGTAACTCGTTCTACTAACAAAGTGGCATTGTGTCTTCTGACCTTGTCTTGCTGATATTGGTGCACCGCGTTTTCTACTCAACTGGAATGTTTAATAAGCTGGTAATTATTGCCTTTGCTTCAACAGCACTGGAATGAATACAGTCCGTATTTCAAGATTTGTAAATGTCCCTTGTTAAAAAGCAATAATAATTTCATGTTAGGCTAATTGTTTTGCGTTTAATAGACTTATTGTTCAATTGTCATCAACATTTTCAAAGTGTATTTTCCAGAAATTTTATTTTAAAAAATAACAATCAGAAGGGAATACCATCAACCAGATTTAAAAATATGAAAGTGTGTTAAAAAACTGCTTATGTGATCACAGAAATATTGAGCTTTAATATTAGCTTAAAGAAAACAAATTCCAGAGGAAAACAACATTTTGTGTGCTAAAGATTTCGAACGAGAATATTTAGAAATTTATTTTAAGTGATTCATATTCATGATAATGTTACAGGAAATTCATATTTATGAGGTATTTGGTTGGTCAAGAGAAACAATTTTTAATGAAGTACTTCAAAAATTTGATTGAAAACCTATCATAATATTTGGAATTATTTAATACACTATCAAATAGCAAAATCCCATCTACATGTGAATTCATTCTAATGCTGCTAATGAATCCCTCGTGACAGCTCTAGAAATAAGAAATTTTTAAGAAGAAAAGTTAAGAAAGGGTTATTTTTCACGATAACTATACCATTATTTCTTGCTAATCAAAAAAACACCCTCATTTTAAACCACGATAAGCGTAATGGGTTGTATAAGTTAACCTTTCTCTGCGCCACATCCACTTCACTAATGGCGGAAAACTAAACCCTGCGGTTATTGAATACACATGGATCCTTTCAGCTATTTGGTCATATAATACCAAGTTATTACAAAGTACCTAATATTGGAGCTCTTATTCTTGATTATGACGACTCTGTCGTTTACATGGTATTTTTGTATGCTTTACAAACGAAAAAAGAAGAGCAAGACTCCGTTTCAAGGTTTTATAATCAAATTTGATTGGTTTTTAATCTATCAAGAAAGTCGAGAAGAACCCTTCTCTGAATGTATTGGGTGGTGGAAAAGTCATGTTTTGAGAATTAGCATAGAATAACTACTCGGTGGAGATAGATCACATTCATTGCGTGTCAAAATCTGTTGTTATAACCCAAGTGATCAGCACAAGAATAAGAAAAAAAATTTAAATTTGAGATTTGATATTAAGATTATAAATACTCGTTGTGAGCACAGTAAATGCATCAACTTGGTATTAAGTTGACAGCTGATTATTATAATTATCTTATAATTATCATACCAAGAAAATTACTTTAAAATTCAAATTTCATCTTTGAACACTATGAGTATGTTCTAAAAATTCCATCCCATAGCATATTCAAAAATATTGGACAAAGTAAATTAAATAAAAATTTGCATAACTGGAACTAAAAAAGACATTTTTTATAAAAAAAAAAAAAAGTAAATCCATTATTATTATAAAAATGTTATAATGAGAGAAATTAGTAGCCTTAAAATTTTAGTATAAGTCAAATAAAGAAAATTTACTACAGATAATTGAATGTTATTCATAACTCTTTTAATGAATTGTAAATTCATATATGATTTCTTTTCATTTTGTTGTAGATTGATGAAAAGGCATGCATGAATTTCAACTGTTGAACAGTACAGTATTCTTGCAGTCTGAAAAAATTTCTTATAGAACGAAACTACAAGCTTCAAGAAATGGCAGAAGCTTACGGGAAATGTATACCAAATATTGAACAAAACACTTTGAAATGAGAATTGTAGCAAAGAAAATTAAGTAAAAATATACTTTTTAGATGAGTTGGTTGGTTTGTTCCTATTTCAAAAGTAAGGGGAAAATTGAAAATCCCTACAGGAAGGAGGAAAGACAAAAACTTGTAAAATATACAATATTATCTTTTAAAATGAATTAAACTGCAATTTTGACACAAAAGATCTATTTTGCATGGATATCAATGACTTATCTTAACATTTTCACTTCAAAAATAAGATGAAATAAGTTGAAGAATTGTGATTCATTATAAGAAAATGATCCAAAATAAAGAATTCTATTGACGAGACTTAACTGCACTGACTCTCAAAAATTTAACAAGCCTCAAATGCCTTATTAACCTTAAATGTTATTAACCTTTACTAGGAAAAGCGATTCACTTATGGAAATTACTGAAATATTTGCAGACAAAAGACAGAAAAAATACAATATTTTCTTAATGGGGATGTTTCCCATTAGATTCTGTTGTAAAGCAATTACAAAGGTGAGTACACATACGTATGACATGATCAGGGAAATATTTTAAGGCCTTGGTTGATACATTCTCAAGAAAGGCTTGGAATTATTCTCAGTATTCACACATTTTGTCGAAACGCTTCGTCACTGATAAGTGAATAAATCTTTGCAATTATCGTTCGCTACTTGAAATATTCTTCTTTACGATACGGTAGAATGAATTATTAAGGTTTAATAATTCGCTGCATAACATTAATAAAATAATTCTCTTAAAATTGTTCTAGAGTTATTGTATCTTGCAGTGAATAATTCATCGTCATTCAAATCCTTTGTGGGAAGCAACGTTATTTATTGCTTCCAATAACGCGACACAAGACTTGAAGCGCGGTAGAGTCTCATTAATCCGGACCAACAGGGTATCCGGTTCGTTTAAAGTAATGAAGGAACGGATTGAACAAAGGTACATAAATTATTATACACAGTAAAAATTATTTTTTAAATTCATGAGAATGAAGTATAAGACTACATCAGGGAAAATAAATATTCATGTACAAACATTATTTTACTTTGGAACGGACCGAATACTGCCCAAATATAGAATCATATAGCGCGGCAATATAACATTATGGTTTGGAGTGGCATCGGCTACGATTGTAGAACACCACAAGTCTGCATTGTCGGTGGTATAACGGCATAGCGATATGTGAACGGTATGTTTTATCCGATAAGGCTACTTTTTCTTTAGCAGTGTCGATGGGCATTTATTAATAAAAAAAAGCTGGACATACAACTCAAATCAATCAACATACTCTGTCTATTCAAAAGATAAACTGGGTTAAAATTTGAGATAGAATGAACAATTATCCCTGGGAAACAACTTGATCATACTTTGAGTCTGAAACTAGATATGCTGCCTCCAAAACATGCTGAGAACGATCGTCCGAAATGGTCGCCTAACAAATTACTCAGTATAGTGGCTCTGTTTTAAAGTTTATAACATCGTAATAAGTGGTGTTATATTCTCTATTCTTTTATCAATTTTGATCACTGTATGGCAGTGCGTTCTAGGTGTTGCATTTTCAAAGACATATAATGTGTCTTCAAGAAATAAAAAAACAGATTAGTAACATCAAAAAATATAGATAATAGATAAGAATAGGAATATCAATCGTAATTAACATTTCCAATCAGAAATAAACTTCCCTTGATAAGTATTACTTATCTCTGAATTTTTGTTCAGTAAAAGAAATCAAAAGTATAATTTCAAATATTTGAATGTGAAATAGTCACTTACGTCGTTTGATATCCATTAAGCTTTTTTAATTTTCAAAAGTTAAATGAACCCAATTTGAGTTTTATCTAAATAAAAAATTGAAAACAGAATCGCGTGCTTATCAGCCTAGTAAGAAAATGTTGCAAACCCACCAAACCAGAAGAAAATGAATTTCGTTTTCACATGCTGTGGGAAGAAGAGGCCCTCCTCCCTTCACTGAATGACGAAGCAAGAGTTGGGCGATGACCTCTCCAAGCAACGGGACATCATTCCCCCCCCCACCTTCCTTCCGACTTTTCCGCGTTCATCTTCCTCGTTTGAATTTTCAATCATTTAACGAGCACTTAAGAATTTGTTGATATCGAAGTTTTTACTGTTATGACTTTAAATGAAATTATTCTGGATAAAAGATATTTATGCCATGGAAAACAAAATTTACGAGATAAAAACTATCATTAAAAAACATATCATTAGCTTTTTTATTTTATGATATAGGAATAAAGCCTACAGAGAAATTTTGTCATTATTTGGTTAAAATATGTCAATGATTAAATATTAGAATAATTTTATTCTCGCACCTTGAGAACTGTAATAACAATAATATTTGGTCTATCACATAATAAATTTTAAAAAAGAAAAAGGAAGATTGTACCGAAGCATGGTGCAATTATGACTTTCTTTAATTTTAAAATTAAATTTAATCAAAAATAAAACTTTCTGTTTTCCGCTGAAATGAGTCTTTACTTTTTATTGTATTTTTTAATATTTACGGAATATAAAAAAATTCAGGCGTGGAAAAAGCAGGCTGGAAGATCTTTGTTGCATACAACTCTACAAAACTTATCAGCATATGAAAGAAAACTAAATCGAAAAAAAAATTTCGTCAAGTTGTTATCGAGTAAAAATTAAATTCAGATTACTTCCGATTATCTCTAATGTCTATTTTATCTGTGTAGCCAATCTTATAAGGTAAGGTGTGATCGTATTGAAATAAAGAATGATTCTTCCACTTATCGTGCTTTCATGACCTTAAGTACAACTTTTGCCCAGAAAAAAGCGAAACAAGTCTGAATGATAGCACTAATGACTGATTTCACAATTCTCATGTGTATTTCTGCATGTATTTTTCACCAACCATTCTGATGTGATTCTGGTCATGGTACCTGGAATTCAGCAACTCATGTTAAAAAAGGTTAGATTTGAATAGCTTATAGATAAAATAATCTGTAGATATATCTTATAAATAAAGTAAAATAATCCACAACTGAAAACTGGCTTTTTTGCACCATGTGCTCTCTCTCCTCACCACTCGGTGTGGTGCTCAAAAGAGCAGAGTGACAGAATCAGCATAACTCTGGAGCGAGTTTACAGCATGAAGGAGGCGCATCATTTTAAGGGTTGTCGCAGCAAAATGCCTATACCAATAATATTCAAAGTTCCTCTGTTTAGGGAACATTTCAAAAATAACTATTAAACCAAATTGTTTGAAAGATTTTCTTTGTTAAATACTCATTTTTACATAATGTAACCTGAGCATTATTTATAAAAAATAATTTATAAAAAAATGCTTATAAAAATATTTTATAAAAAAAATGAATAACTATAATAACAAGTTACGCTTTTCAAACACTTTAAATTATAAAATTTTACGAAAGTATTATATGGAGGAAAATACTAGGTTAAAATATATGTAAGATAACATATTTGGTAAGTATGCTAAGTTTTAATATATTTAATTGACAACTTCTTTTAGAAATGTTCCTTATTAATTAAAAAATTCATTTTGGGAAAAACAAGATTTAATATGAAAATAGAGTATAATTAATACATTTCCATCTCCATAACTGGAATTATCTGTATTGTCTGCTACAACATTTTCCATTCTACATTTTTCATGTTTTCTTTCTTTCGTAGCCTCTACAGATTTCTGCTTTTTATCATAATTTCTCTCTTTTGTATACAAATTCTATCCGCTAACATCACAACTCTAAAAATGTATAAACCTGGCTGTATTTCTAATAATGATAAAAATCTTGCATTTTGAGATATTTAAATTGTTTAATGAAGGTGTAGCTTCATATGCACCAAATTTCCAAGTTTCTAACTGTATAAAAACTTTTTTAGGAATCCTCAACCACAAGAGATTATTGAAACTTTCATTATTGTTTTGTGTTTCACCATGAAGGCATCCTAACAAGCGATTAGGGATTCGCAAAATCTCTGTATACGTTTTTTGTAATGTTAAAAAGATGTTGCGGTGAATAGTTTTTATGCTTATGTACTGCAACACTTAATATAACTTGTTTATACCTACACAATGTATTTTCAGCATTACGGCATAGACCATGCTGGGAAATTTCATCAGTTGACGCTTGTGGAAAACGCCACCAAAACAGCTTGCTTCATAGAAGATAAGTTGTTGACATTTTTGCAGATTGCTGATCTATAATACAATTGCAGTCGCTCAATCTCAGACTTAGTTAATCTGTCGTATCCGCGTAATGCTAGCTAATTTAATTCCTTCCGTGCTTTGCTTCAAAGCTCTAGAAGTCGTGTTCCCTTCATTTTTTCAACATGACCTATTCATTCTAATTTTTCAGTATAAAAATCACCATACGTATTATCTTCTTTAACAGCTTCGTATGCCTTAGAATCACCGTCACTTAATGACTTTACATATCGTAATCCATGATGTGACTCTTAGCAACGAAATATTAACAAGACTCCAGGAACTTCCATTGAACCACGGTTACCATAGTGATTTGATTGACTACTTCCTTCGCTGTTATTTTTTATCTTTGCACTGGCAAAATCTTGTCGATACTTCTGCATCTAATGCTTTACCAGTATCAACACTTGTGGTGTACCAGTGACAACACTTTTACCAGTAACAACACCATTCAGAGAAGTGTGTCCAGGTTTTCGTCACTTTTCATCAATACCTACCGAAATGTCACAAGACATTTGATTTTCTTTCTTGGCTTCAACAGAAATCATACTTTTTACTGAAACGTTTCTGCATAATTTACTCTATTCCATTCTTCATTGAACTTATTTGATGTAGGAGGCAAGTTCATAACACCACATTTTTTTTTACTGCAGCCTTTCCTTTTAAAATGATTTTTAATGCACATGTTAGTTTTACGTTATACACATTAATATCCTTGACAATACATTTTTGGTGACAAATTTTGTGTTTAAAAATGACGGACAAAAAACAACTTTTTTTTCAAAAAGAGAAAGTTTTGTTGCAAGACATTGCACGTGTTTTGAGAAGTTGAGAGAGAGGCTAGCATTTTCACAGTTTTTGCACATTACGGATTGTTGCAAAGCATCGCACAGTGTTGAAGGATCATTTACTTCATTTACAGAATTACTCCCATTCACAAAAACTTCCTATTTTAACTCACAGGAATCTATTCCAGCTTTAGAATCCGAAACACTTACTTCGTCAACATTGTCACTTGCTTTTTCTGTCACACATTTTTGCACAGCAAGTCCCCCAGCAACTTTCTTTCTTTAAAAGGCGTAATTATTAAATCTAGGCATGTTATTACTAGAATATATTTTATAATAAATGTACAAACTGAACACAATAAATTCAAAATAAACCCACAATTTCTAAAGAAATTTGTTTCATGGAAACAACAATCGTACAAATTAGATTCGGTTTCAATTCAGTGGCACTGAGCGAAGGTATTTGCTTACATAATTTAAAAGTAAAATATTTCTAGTGCAGTTAGAACCAAACTTTTCATACCATTGTCTATATCTTTTCTTAAATGTTGAAACTGTAAAATGTGTTTTTCAGTCCATTTCCTTGTACATACCCCATTAAGACTACAAACTTGTAATGAAATGCATTTTTCTTTGACCTCTCACCATGTTAGAAAATGCAACGTGGATTTTTGAAAATGAAGCCATCAAAATTGGCATGTGACATGTTTCACATGACTACATATTTGGTGGGAGTCAAAACGGTAGGAAGACAGAAAATAGTTATTGCTAACTAATGGCTTAGAATCATTACTGGACAGCATCGGTATGTTTGCTATTCTGTTAAAACCATAATAACTATTCAATTTGTTGTTGTGCTCAGTGCTGATTTTATTAATTAACATGAAGGAAAGACATCAGCGAAAAACTTGTTTAAGAATTCTAATCAGGAATACAAAATTATTTTTTAGCAATTGTGATACATTTTTTGCGTCTACTTCAAACTACAGTTTGATAGTTAAATGCAATTAAAATTTATAATCGTTTTCGACTGTGTGAGGAAAATAATTTTAATTGATCATATAAATAAGTTCAGTTCATTCTCATACGAATCACAAATATTCTACGTCACTTCCATATCCTGTTCACGAAAATATTTCTATGCATGTGAAAAACATTTCTACAAAAACTGTTTTACACGCTCACGATTTTCCCGAAAATTAATACAGTTTTATCATTAAAAAATTATTTAATTTAAATGCAGGATTTACTGTATTAATTTATTACTTTAGAAAATATCCTTTGTTTTATAAAATTTAAAAAATGTCTCACGCAAAAAACAAATCTCAAAAACATATTATGTACTGAAAAAGATCTTCAATTGCTGACGCTTATTGTTCATTAGATTGTTTACAATTTCCGAAATTCAATATTTTTCTTTCCACAGTCAATTTTCTTACGAAAACATGAACTAAGGTAACAATCAGAATTGTTTACATTTTAAAAAGCGTAAAAATCTCTCACAACAAGATATCATTTCGAGGTGAGAGTCATTTGTCCAGTGATTTGTTTACATGCAGTTATTTATTTCGTAGGAAGCAACTCATGCAAAACACAACGAGCAAAGCTAAGACCTTCGCCGTATTAAAACAAATTTTCCTTCAGTCAACATCTGAACGTTGTAGCAATCGATTCCTTAACTAGTAACTGAAACAGATACATCTGAGGCTTGCTATCAATTATAAACGAGATCGAAACCAATAGAGCGCATCTCATCCGAACTAATCAATGCATTTTCCCCGTCTCACGAGCGAAGCTTCATCTTCTCCGCTGCATCTTAGCAGACCATAACAAAGGATTCAGCCTCCTCTTCTTCGCCTTACTTTTTTCTCTTGTCCCGTGGTTTGCACAAATCCCTGCCGCGGGTTAGCGGAAGAAAAACACAACTCCGAAAGGAACAAAGAAAAACTAGCCGGTCCGGTGTGTGCAGCTCTTTTTAGACCGATGAACTTCAAACGGACGCTCCTTTTCAAGATTGCAACATCGGTTTAGGTGTTGTTGCAGCTGGCAGCATCCGAAGTGAGAACAGAGATCGGGGTGGCCGACCTTGAAACACGGAATTCAGTGGAGGGTGTTGCTCGCGATAGAAAAACTTCAAATGGTGTCGTAAAGGCTGATTCTTTCGCTAATTCGATCGAGCTGGACACCTCCTGCCTTCCGGTGCTGCGGAGAGGGAAAAAAATCCATCATGTTGTCCACCATCGCCCGGGTCATGTTCCCCTCGGTGACTCCTTTCATCAGCATGATCATGGAGAGCGAGAAGAGCGCTGACCAAAAGAAAGGTACGTGCCCCTCTCATGTCAATCATAAAAAGAGGTAATAATTAGTTCATTCTGTGGGTGTGATCGTCGTCAATCATCAAATAACAATATCTGTCGGAAGCGTGTTTTTGATTAATAAGTATACTGGAAGTATTGCTTTAATTAACTATTAGTATTGTTTTGATGAATAAATTTCATTACATTTATGATAGGTGCTACGCAATAAATATTGACAGCACCTGAGAATAAAATTTCGTCTAATTTTCTTTAGATATTAATTAGAAGAATAAAGTTAAATGAATAAAAAATAGTCTATATATAGAAAATAGTTAATGCGGATAACATTATACAATTTGATCACTTTTAACATTTCTTACAAATACAATGTTTCAGTTAAAATTTCTAAATTTAAATACGTAAAGAAATTTGATTAAAAAATTGGCTACTTTTAAATCTAAGCAGTTTAAACAATCAAATAACCGTTTTAGTACTCGAAGTTTAATAAATTTAAATTTAAAATAATAAATTTTTAAAATTCTATAATTTAAAATACGCATTTTAAATGCTAAAATTAATAACTTCATTTTGCTATAAATTTTTGATAAAAATTAATAATTATTGATAAAATCTAGATTGTATACAATTTTCATAACATTCCTAAAAATATATTTCATATAAAGTTATTTCATTTAATGTTTCTTTTTAAGGAATGCATTTAAAGCAAAATTAATCAATCAAAAAGTAAAAAGTCACACTATTCAAAATTTGAAAAGGATAAAATTTATAATAGTATTATCAAAGATATATATATATATATATATATATATATATATATATATATATATATATATATATATATATATATATATATATATATATATATATGTATGTATATATATATATATCAAAGAAATATATAAAATAATGCAAGCAGTATTCTATTATATTATTTTTGATTATCCAAAAAAGTTTTAATGTAATTTTAATACAGAATAAAGCTAAACAAATTCTCTGCTAAGTTAGATTAGTTTGATATAATTAACCTGCTGCAAGATTAGTTATATCAAACTAATCTGAGCAAAAAATCATTCAGCGGTAATTTTTTGCACACGTTTGCTAAACAGATTGGAAGCTCTAGCTCAAAGTGGATTGCAAGCTACTATAAACATCCATACCCCAGGCGTGATTCGAACCTACGAACTATTGAATCGAAAGCAAAGGGCTAACCATTTGTATCCTCTTCGAGCTCAAAAATGCATGTAGGAAGTAAATGTTTCATGAAATAAATTTTTATGTAAATAGGAAAGTAATATATTTTTTGCAGTATTGCATAAAGGAAAAAAAAAGTTTTTTACCTAGATAAAATAGTAAAAAGCAGACAAAAACAATTTAACTATTAACTCACGTTCTTTTCAAAAAAGCACTTTTGAAAATCCAAATTATTTTGTATAAATGTATCATATTTTTAGATAAATTCTTCTATAATAGTTATCCACTATATATTTATATTCTTATGTGTCTTTTCTATGCTTATAAAATATCATACGTTCACAGAAGATCCTGTAAAAATTATAATCTATAAGTCAAACTGGTATTTATTTCCCTATTCTTATGAGAAATCATGAGCAAGTAATTCTCCCTTTGTCGACCTCATTTATTCCACGTTCCCTTATATTATATATATATATAAATTATAAATTATAATTTTTAGCAAATATAATAAGCATTAAAATTATTTATTTTTTCAGAAAAGAAATTATTTGTGTGTATGATCCATTTAAATATCACTTTTCTTCTTTTACCTAACTATTTTCCTCAAATCAAAATGATAACCAACGTCTATAGTAAAGAATCCATACAAAAGCAACGTCCATACAAAAGAATTCATAGTAAATTTAAAATTCATAATTTCGTTAGAATTTTATAAACTTCTTAGAGGTTTTATGCTTTTTATTCATGAATGATATCATTTTTCTTCTTTGAATGTATTTCAGAAAACAATTCCTTTTAATCAGACATAATTGACGAATAAAAAATGACCGCGTTGGTTAATTACTTTATTTATTACTGATGGTCATGAGATACCCTTTCTAAGTGATCAGGGAACCAAAGGATGATTTCTTCTCTTTCTCTTAACGCTTCCATCAGTGTTCACATTTGATGCACTGACTCGATATTAATTTAGTAATATGGAATTGCGAAGTTACTGTGGGATATAAAGGGTGCCTCATTCTTATTCTTGCGATGATTCCAATCCCCCATCTTGATGAGAAAATTTCGGTAAAGTTCTCCAACAGCAGCACGTGTTGTCTTTGGGGTACATTATTTGAGGTCACTCAACGGAAGACCAACCCTCGGGGCACCATTTATTCGGTAGCTATACGATAAAAATGAGAGCATCGTGAAGCTGTTTTCGAAAACAACCTGCGTGAAGCAAGTAACGGGAGAGAAAGAATTTCCTCAAGCAGCAACGAAACCAGGTTTACACACGCGTGTTTCGCAAGTGCTTATTTACAGTTAGACCTCGGTGCATGCGCATTCGCCGATTAGATTCCAGTGAATTCACTGGTAGTCAATCTTAGGTTTGTGGTATAAGATTAATTTTAAGAGGCCCGAGTAAATGGAGCTTAATAAAGTGAATGGTTTGTGATAACTAATATAAAGTTTATCAAGAAAGAAAAAAACTTGTATAGCATGTCTAAGATAAGTTTTCATTTTCTATAAGCATAAATTGTAAATGTAATATCAATATATGAAACTTAACTACATAAATTTAACATTTTTTTCAATTTAAACTAATAAATATTTTACTAAATTTAAATTGTGAGAAATAGTTATAGCATTTAAGAAACTTCTGCTTTAACGAATGAAATTTTAAGAATGACGTCATTTAATAATCGTGAAGTTTTTCATTATGTAGGAAAATGAATTGAGATATCGAAATGAAATTTACATTTTATCTATGCATAAATTACAAGCGCAATTTTACGTAATTTTTAAAATTCTGATTTAGTCAAAAGTATTATAATTTAATACTATATTAAACGAGAAAAATGTAAGACACATATTAATATTTAATAATATCAGATGTAAGTTAGTTATTTTAGGGAACTGTGTGTGTAATAAGTAAAACATTTTATTACAATAATTGTTTTTGTATCCTCAATCAATAAGGAAAATTTGATCATTTTTATGATAAAGTGATAATTGATTTTAATATCAGACTTACTTTCACTATTTTTATGTATTCACTTATTATTTGATTTTTTCTTCAATGAATAAAAGTGCTCTTTCAAATCCTGTTTGCTGATTTTTATTTTTACAGCTAGCTATATCTAGTTTTTTTTTTTAACTTTGATTTAAATAGGATTTTTTAATTAGCTTGTTTTATAAGTCATGTTTCTACCACACAGCTTTCTTTTGCAGTTATTCAACAAATTAGAATAATTCTTGAAAGAAAATGTAAGAAATAGTAGTAATAAAAAAGTAAAAATTTTCTATGTGTATCGAAAACAATACCTTAAATATTGAAATGGCATTATACAATGTTTTGTAATTTATATATCAATTAAAACAAGATAGTTAAGCAAATCAATTTCTATTTTGGTTAGTCATTTTCAGAAAAATTGTTTCAAGCGAAGTTAAATCCTATCAAGGTTATAACGCAATTTGATGGTATTTTTTATTTAAAGAAAAAAACTTGAATTCATACTGTTAATTAAATGCCGTTGCTTCCACTTTAACTCAATAAATCAATAAAATTCTTCATTTTAAAATTATTTTTCTAAAAATGCGCAAATAATAGAAATTACTTTTCAATCACTTAGAAATATAATAATAAATTTACTATATAAAAATAGTATAACTTTATTATTTTTTACTTTACATAGATGCATAATTAAAATATAAAAAATTTGTTTTGAATTACTTTGATGTTGCTTATCTCCAAGGGTCTGACGTAATCCGTTGACGGAGAGGAAATCGATGACAATTCAGGGAGAATTACTTTTATTCAAAGTAATTGAGAAGTAATTTCATCATTATATTAATTAAAATACAATATTTAAATCAATGTCATAGTAAAATGATTCTTCAATAACTTTGAAAAAAATAGTAAAAAGATGGACAGGTATTTCGGTAAAAATATTGCATCATAGGGGTTCAGAAACATTTAAAGCATATGCCTGCCTATTCAGTTTATAAAATTTGAAAATGTGACCCTCACTCCATTTAATAAATTATACATTTATGTTCAATTTTTCTTTATTTCCTCAAAAATGTACCCATTTGATGTAAGATAAAAGGATTGATAATAAAAGCAATAGTTTTTCACACTACGTGATATTTTTCCACTTTTCTTATATTGTTCCTTAAAATCAGCCATAATTCATGAAACAAAATATACTGACCGTTAAATTTATTGTAACTTTTTTCCTATGCCAGATACGAAGGTTTTCTAGAAAACAAAGTTATTTAATTTTAAAAAATAACAAATACAGCATTTCTTGGGGAAAAATCAATTCTCTCTTTTACAAGAAAGCTTCCGTTCACTTTTCTACACAATCACCTCCTATACTGAAGAGTATTTGTGGGTCGACATCACATGGAAATCCTGAAAGTTCGTTACCAGATGGACTTAAATCTCGGCGGTCACTCAATAAAGAGAGCTTCCTGCTTTTAACAGGTTTTGCAGATTAAAAAACATTGCGTTTGATTCATAATAAGTGACGCTTCTCTTTCTTTATGTTGTGATGTCATATGGGGACTGATATCCCTTCTTTTGCCATCGTTTGAAATTGACTGAAATTTTTCAATTTCTCCAATGTGTCATCAAAGACTTCCACGCTAAAAAGTAAACAGTTCAAATGTGTGACTCCCGGGATGGTACCTATTAGTTAAGAGATCAATTAATATATCACGAACGTATTCAACTACCTCTTCATTTCAAGCTCCAATTCAATACATGCCGCTCATCTTGTCTAGTAGTCAGTGTGCCTGACTGCGGATAAGGAGGTCCTGGGTTCGAATCCCGGTTCGGGCATGGATATACATTTTCCCTCTCTATCCATCCTGTCTTTATCCCTTCCTTGTATGAATGAGGTGTGAATGTTTGCCTACCCTATAAACAGGTCCCTATGGCATATGTGTACTGAAGAAGTCGGACACCAAATATGGTTCAGTTGGAAAAGTGGAGCAGCGTGCACCA